>OX439047.1:53803740-54406138 GCA_949317995.1 Acholoe squamosa
TAATTGTGCATCAATACATCATGCCATCCCTGAAGGGTTAAGTGTGCATCAATACATCATGCTATCCCTAAAGGGTTAAGTGTGCATCAATGCATCATGCCATCCATAAAGGTTTAAGTGTGCATCAATGCATCATGCTATCCCTAAAGGGTTAAGTGTGCATCAATGCACCATGCCATCCCTAAAGGGTTAAGTGTGCATCAATGCATCATGCCATCCATAAAGGGTTAAGTGTGCATCAATGTATCATGCCATCCATAAAGGGTTAAGTGTGCATCAATGCATCATGCCATCCATAAAGGGTTAAGTGTGCATCAATGCATCATGCCATCCATAAAGGGTTAAGTGTGCATCAATGCATCATGCTATCCATAAAGGTCTAAGTGTGCATCAATGCATCATGCTATCCATAAAGGTTTAAATGTGCATCAATTCATCATGCCATCCATAAAGGGTTAACTGTGCTTTTTTGAAGATGTTCGTCTTGATGCATCAATGAAGAGCTGGCGAGACATCATGATGTGCATCATGACCCCTAATAATAGCTAATTGAGGCACTGTGCAATGTATCATGATGCACCAATGCAGTGGTAATGATTCTACTCACCAGCACTGTTTTAGTGCATCACTGCACAGCCTAGAGGCTATAATCATCTACTTGTCAGTGAGTTTGGAGTGTTTGGGATGGATTGTTATGGTGTATAGGGACTGCACAGCCTAGAGGCTATAATCATCTACTTGTCAGTGAGTTTGGAGTGTTTGGGACGGATTGTTATGGTGTATAGGGACTGTACAGCCTAAAGGCTATAATCATCTACCTGTCCACAAGTTTGTAGTGTTTGTGACAGATTGCCATGGTGTATAGGGACTGCAAAGCCTAGAGGCTATAATCATCTACCTGTCCACAAGTTTGGAGTGTGCCTAGGGAAAGCCAGGGGTAAGAAGGGCAGTACCAGTTGTCTCAGTCAGATCTAATCCACAGGCATAAAGTAGTAAGGCCAGAAGACTTCCTATGCTAAAGTCTATGGGTTCTGTGTGCTGCCCCCAGATAATTAGTACCTATTAAGTTACTGCCCATGCCTAGGATTTCAGTAGATGAGCTATTGGTCAAAATTTCAACCCCTGGCTATAGATGTAAATGATTTATTTTCATACATGAAAATAAATCAATTATTTTCATACATGAAAATAAATCAATAACGGGTGAGAGGAAGGCTGTGTTGTACAGCCAGAAAGGTCTCCTACCCAAGTACAAGTACTAGGTATTGTTTGGGACATGGATGTTGTTTGTACACATGTATCCGCCATTATAGAACTGGTATAATTCAAATGGATATTCTGATACACTAAATTTCATAGTATCCAGTACATTTTTACGCTTTTATATTATAATATATGATTAGAAATGACTTAAAATTCCTTCTTCTTTTTTTTGTTGTTATTGAAAACGTCATAAGCTTTTAAACAACTAGCATCCCTGACTAAAGTGATAACTTGGGCTATTAACACTAGGTGGCGCCAGATCACCATCTGTGCAGTGAGGCCCATCTGTGCAGGTCTGATACCATGGTGTATTCCGAGGTAGCAGGTTGTCCCATGGGCCCCGCCATGGCTGGAGCTTGCTACCAGCGAGTTCTACTGATAAGACCTAGCAAATGGGAACCAGTTGGCCCCCGAAGGACTGCAATGAATAGATTGGAGCTCTCTCATTGGCTAAAAATTAAACCTCCTAAGTCTGTATAGGAAGTACACTATATCGTTACTATATGAGTATCAATTTACATGATGTCTTATTCCACGAAATATCGATCCCGTGTGTAGTGTACTTTGTAACTTAATATTAATAACAGATTGTACAGAAATAATTATGGTTCCTTCATTGACTATATACATGTATGCATACCGGTATTTGTTTTTATTTATTTGTGTATGTGAGGATTGGTCCCTTTCATTGGAATTGAGATGGTCACATCCTTAAGATCGCGTAGACTTGCACAAACGAAACAAGGATGACAAGGGGGCCAAAATAAGATTAATTATAGATAGAAACATGATGCACAGTGACTGTATACAGAATATGGTGATAGATCTACAAGAAGACAGTCACAAATCTATTAAGGGAATTGTATTGCCTTAAGGGAAGCAATACAAGTGTTTTCCTAATAACTGACTGATGACGTCATGACGTCACTTGATGACGTATGTAAGTTGTACTCACACCGTGGGGACGTACTCCCCGGGGAAGCTGTCTGTCGTGTACGATATCAACATGCACGTCTTGCCCACAGTGCCGTCGCCGACAACGACACATTTGATTGGTCGGCCCTGGGCCATGGTTGCTATGGAGACACGACACCAATCTCCAGGTCTGAAAATGATAAAAAAACAATGATGAGAATATTGAATACATTTATATGGACGTTAAATAGTTAAAAAGTTTAACTTGAGAGTTCATGAATATTCATTTTAGAAACTGATTCTCCCATCAGCATCATGTAATAAAAGAAATATTGTACCAATATATAACTATACCGTAGTTGTATAGCCTATAATGTTTTTTAATGGCATTTTTAACACGAGCCTAGTCCCTGAGAAAATGGTAATTTAAGTGATAACCTTCGACTGAACTGAAAGTCGTACATTTGGTTTGGTATTCAGTAATGTCAATGATTGTATGACAACCTGACTGACTGAAAGCTACTAATGTAGACTACGGAACCCAGCCACACACTTATTTAATGTATTGGTGACTCGTCCAGTGTTACTCAGCTCATCAGTTGTACATAGATCCTATCCATTCCTGTCACTCTGACATCACTGCACCCCACCCCTATCACAACCCACCTACACCACACCCGAGGTTATACCTTAATCCCTCCATCATATGACTCAGCTAAAGAGGACCACAGACAGACCTGACTGGGTTAAGCTGACCGCAGATGGGCCCGACTGGATCGGCCGATCCTGACGATCGGGAGTGTCTGCGTGGACGTCCGATCCAGTCGGTCAATATCAAACATGTTTGATCTTCCCGATCGGATCGGGACCATACTCCTTAGATACCGATCGAGTCTGGTCCGTCTGCGGTCGCCTTTAGCAGACAGAAAGGATCGGAACGTCTGCAAGTATGTCCGTTCGAGTCTGACAATATCAAAAATGTTTGATGTTACCGATCGGCTCAGTACCCGCTGGTTACCGATTGAATCTGGCTCGTCTTCGATCACCTTTATAGGCAATGATACACCCCTGGACCTGGTGTTTCTTATAATATCACTCCAAGTCTGATACTCACCCCTGGGGATTAACCATATAGGATCAGATTGTGTTAGGATGCGCCTTATACGCGAGGCGTGGCTTATATGTGGGGTGCGCCTTAAATGCAGGATGCGCCTTATATGTAGGGTATTACATTAGTGGTGAGATAACAGAGATATGTGTGATTTGGTAGTGTAGTCACGAGTTAGTCATGTGTTGTGGGTGTCCCACTATGGCCGTACAGCCCTGTGGTGGTCTGTGTGGCTGTCCACACACACAGGCCGGGGGTCAGTGGGTTTATATCAATACACACCAGTCGTAGATAGCACCTATTTATACACCTCTATTTGGCACCAGTTACACACTGGCCGTAAAAGACGTCCACTCATCTATCATTGACAACATATGGATCATCTATTTGCTGTGCTGAACACATTCCTTTCAGGACAATTGTGTATTGGTGACCCCTGAGTAAATCTAGACGTTACAGAACCGGTTACCTAGAGAGTGAGTCAGTAATAGCAGTTTAACGCCATTTCGACAGCTAAGGTCATATTCATGGCGAGAACTACATTACACAATTTCACAGAGGAATGTGTCAGTGCCCGCACATGTGCACCACACACATCCTGAGGGGATAGGAAAGAGGAGAAACAGACCCTTTTAAGTGGGCTAGGGAAGCCCACGGTTACCTAAAATAAAATATATCAGAAGATATGCATATGTATATAATATGGACAAATGTATACAGAGCAGTGAATTAAGATCACGAGCAGGTTCGGAAGTGCAGCAAATGAGTTCTAGACCACATTCTCTTTTTCTGTTTCTTTTTAACTTGTATCCTTTTGTAACAATCCTTTTCTCCTCTCATGATACAGTGTATTTTCATCCACTGGAAGTGGTGGCAGGATTTCTTTTACACTCCTCTGGCACTTTTTTTCTTTAACTGGACCTTCGGCCCTCTCTATTTCCTATCCTATTTACATAAGAGAGAGGTACAAATGAGAAAAGATGCATGTCACTGGTAGACACCGATGTCTATACCTAATTGCTGACAGCAGGGAACATGATTAACATTGTGTGTTGTGACACACACTATACACGACAACACTCCCCCCTTCCTCTACCATTAGGTGACACACATACATGTGCATGGTAACATGACTAATTAGCACAGAGTACTGCTTGTGTGCGGTACTTGCTGATTGATGGGCTATAACCATGTTATGTGCCAGATCTATAAAGCAGCATGGAGTGTGGATACACATTTAAACTATGGTCACATCTTAGAACAAAAGAATCTCACTTTGAATATATCATGTAACCTGGTGTATAGAAATGCCTCCCATATACACAAGGTGTGACAAACATGGACTATAGTTTAAGTCAGATAAACTATGGGTTAACCAGGTTACGTAATATATACCTTTATCTACTACGAACACACGTACATACACTTTAATCAGTGTAATCAGGTTGGGGATGGAAACATCCTTTTAGGACACACCAAAATCATAGTGCAACAGTCTGGTTTTAGTCTGTACTACCGTAATCTCCCGCGTAGAAGGCGCGTCTTGTACGCCAAACAAAATGCTGCTGGGTCTTATACGCGGGAGGGTAATTGCCTTGAGTTGGGGGTGCGCCTTATACGCGGGATTTTCCAACATCTCAATTGGGAAAACAACCCAAAAATAGGGCAATTAAAAAAAATTAAAAGAAATTCAGTTTTTATTGCCGGTCGGTGTACGCCCACCATGTGCCGATGACAGCTTGAACTCATATAGCCAGCAGCGCGGCAGCGGTGTACAGGCGCTCAGCGGGTTTGACGCCGACCGTGTGCCGATGACAGCTTGAACTCATAGCGTCAAGCGCAGCAGCCTGGTCACTGTAGATTTGCTCGGCGGGTTTGACGCCGACCGTGTGCCGATGACAGCTTGAACTCATATAGCCAGCAGCGCGGCAGCGGTGTACAGGTGCTCAGCGGGTTTGACGCCGACCGTGTGCCGATGACAGCTTGAACTCATAGCGTCAAGCGCAGCAGCCCGGTCACTGTAGATTTGCTCGGCGGGTTTGATGCCGACCGTGTGCCGATGACAGCTTGAACTCATATAGCCAGCAGCGCGGCAGCGGTGTACAGGTGCTCAGCGGGTTTGACGCCGACCGTGTGCCGATGACAGCTTGAACTCATAGCGCCAAGCGCGGCAGCCCGGTCGCTGTAGATTTGCTCAGCGGGTTTGACGCCGACCGTGTGCCGATGACAGCTTGAACTCAGAGCCAGCACCGCGGCAGACCGGGGGTAGGGGGTGGGGAGGTGGCGCCTTCTACGCGAAACAGCCCCCCTGTGAGTTGGGGGGGGCGCCTTATACGCAGGTTTTTCCAGAAATCAATCCAGAAGAGGTACGTGCGCCTTCTACGTGAAAAGGCCTTCTCTGAGTTGGGGGGGCGCCTTCTACGCGAGCTGCGCCTTCTACGAGGGAGATTACAGTAAGATTGTGCTACCATGCACAGTCTTAGGATGTACTGGGATCTAAGTACGGTACCCTTGTGTGTGCACTGGACCATGACACTCACCTCTACAGGTGTATGGGCCAATCAAGAGTCCTGGTCACTGGACCATGACACCTACCTGTGCATACATTTTTGGGGTCAAAGGTGGGATGGTGAAGACACTCCACCATTTGGTACTTATTTGCAATAAAGGATACCTTTACTCCCTTATCGTACATAACTTAGCCAAAATGAAAACATCAATTTGTAGGCATTTATCTATTCTTTTATCTTGTGGGTTCATATTTATTAGGAAATTTAACAAAAAATTAGGAAATGGGTTTTACTATACCGGGACTAAGGTAGGCACTTACCTAATTTTTGAGACTTGGTTCTATGCACTCTAGCTAGTGATCTATAGATAGGTCAAGGTCATTTTAAGGTCAAAGGTCAATGTTGCAGAATAAGGTAAATGAGTACTTCCTATGAAAAACTTAAGCTAGAAACTTGATATAAGACATAGTTGAAGGTTGTTTTTTTTTCAGTGATTCAGTGAACAGGCATGTAGTGACCTTGGCCAAGGTCAAGGTCACTCCAAGGTCGAAGTTATGAAATTGGAGTAAAATCAACACATCTTGTGATATATCAAGGCTAGAAACTTCAGATAAAGACTGGGTCTAAGGTCAGCAAAAGACAGATGACCATGCATATTCTGACCTCCTGGTGACCTTGGAAAGATCAAGGTCATAGCAAGGTCAATTTTATGAGGTAACCATGCATGTAGTGACCTTGTCCAAGGTCAAGGTCATTTTAAGGTCAAAGGTCAATGTTGTGGAATCAGGTAAATGACTTCTCATGAAAAACTTGGAATAAAACATAGTTGAAGGCTTTTTCAGAGATTGATGTGAACAGGCATGTTGTGACCTTGGCCAAGTTCAAGGCCATTCCAAGGGTAATGTTATGAAATAGGAATAAAATTAACACATCTCATGATGTATCAAGGCTAGAAACTTGGGAGTCCTCTCCCTGGGCCCTTCCCTCCCCCTCCCCACCTTATGACTGATGTTCAACCTTCAAAGAAAAGTCCTACTAGTCAGTCACAGAGAAGCCCTGGTAGTCACCCCCAGCCCCAGTCTGGGCCCAGGGGCACCTCCAGGTGGTCCTCCAGTGGTGAGCCTATATGTGTGGTGCAGTGGAGGAGGTGTGAGTGTTAATCTCTCATTCCCCCTCACAGTGCTAATAGATCATGATTTTGTTGCTGCATAGAAAACATACTGTTCCTTATTGGAAATACAAAAACTTAACATTTTCTAGACCTTATTTAACCAGGGAACATGTGAGTATCATTTTTTATTAATGTGAGATGTGAACTTCATGCCATAAAATGCTCCTAGTTAAGTTCTAACTTCACCTGGGAGAAATATATGCATATTGTAGCCCTCTCCAAGGCCTTTAAAATGACACCCTATTTGTCCAAATCCACCAGTAAACAGCTTCAGAATCAATAAGTAAAGATATGTCAGATTGAAGTCTGCTATTTTTGCTCTATCACACTTTGGGCCTTTGCGCACGGCAGACCCGCACACGGGAGTTGCGTCAGTGCCTAACTAAGGGGAAATTCATACAAATAGCCATTTCTCAGAAAATATTCCGATTTTAAATCTGTAAAAAGGTGTATATAGAAAATATAGATTCCCTCTACTTATGGTGTAATCAGAATTATATATTTTGATGCAGAAGTAAGAGAAATGTTATCAATAAACAAGTGTACTAAGGTCTTAGTGCACCCCATGATCCAGGGACTATCATTCAATCTTAGGGCGTACCAAGAAACAGGTCAGTCCTGAACCTGTGTAATGAGTATAATTGTTTTATCAGACTCTATGATCAATATGAGTGTGCAGTCTGGGCAGCTCTGATATCAATACACCGGTAATAGTCTACACATATCAAACGTGAAGTATTTACTAACCCAGTGGGAAGTTTATTTGACAGATACAAGTGGTATTTTTATTCCTTTTTAGACCTGTCCATTTTCTAAGCAGATCATAATCCTGTCATTTCAACAAACGACAGTTACATAATGGCCCGTTTAAATGCCGGTCTCAAATAAGCGCCGGGGTAGGAGGGTATTAAAATAAGCCTTAAGCACTAAAAACAGGATTCAAATAAGCGCCTGTCTCGTATGTGCACCAGGGGTAAATTAGGAATGACATTTATAACGGGCCACTACAGTACAAGTAATAGGGTAACCTATCTTTACCTGGGGGTTCTGCTAGTAATATTACATCTAAAATTCATACAAATTTATAGTCGAAACATGAAAACTTACCAGTATATCATCAAGTCACAAAAGTACCATTTTAGGACCGAAGCTTATTAGACATGGTTGAAGGTGAGAAGGAGAATCGAGGATTTCTCAAATAAAGCCCCACCCACTCAGTGCAGACATACTTCACACTGGATCAAAGTGGTGAGCAGGTCAGGGGTGACTCAGGCAGCTAAAGGAGCAGCTCATTGCCCCACTACTACAGACACAATGGTCAATCTCACTGAGAGCATCTCACGACCTGCTCACAGCATTCCTAACGTGCTGACACACAACACTGCTTCTTTATACATGGTGCACAGGCCCCTGTCTAGCCTTGGAGCAGTTCGGGGCCCGGTGAGTGGATCATCAATCACAGACTGAGTCACTCCGTATTGCTCATAGACCGGGTGTTAGTTGGTATAGATGTACTCCTGTTGGTATAAGGCGGTTGGAGTGTGTAACAACAGGAAGGTTTGTGCACATTGATATCTGAGATAGATTTCTCTTCATGGTGGATACTCACTTTCTAATGCGTAGCGTACTCATATTACTCTGACACTGAATCCATGATTCCTATATTTCCAAAATAGTATAACACTAGGCCGAAAAGATGATAAAGGTGTGGTTGACTTGGTCTAAAAATCTATGACATGTGTGAAGTAGGTGAGACTTTAACCTCAGACCTCAAATTTACCCCCAAAAAGATGCCTCTCGATGCTTAAAAAGATACCAAATTATTAGCATTTTTTATTCATTCCCCCTCTCCAAATTGAGAAAGAAAGCGTGCCTCTTCCTTGGTACACTGAAACGTTTTATTTTGGCCTCACCATATTGAACCCCGACAAAGTGACAGAGTGTTTTCACCAAGGTTGGTGTTGACAACATTGTGCACCCTGAGTCATGGCCCAGGTCTGTCCTCCACCCCTCCTATATCAGCCTTACATATCACAGTGGGAGGGGACAGAGATGCACCAAACTGTGCTGCCTTTTAACCACGCCATGACATGGTATATTGTGTCTCCGTCCACCACTCTTAGTGGGTTCTCGCTATTGTAAAGTGATCGTTCTGAATAACTTCACTTTTTGTCTGATGTGACTTGATACCCTTTTTTTTCTCCAATTCAGAATGAGATGCAGTTGCTCTCGGAAGTAAAGAATATTTGTAATATGTTATTAATGGAGACTCAGATATAAAAGGGGATACCGTAATCTCTCGCGTATAAGACGCGTCCTCTACGCCAAACAAAATGCTGGTGCGTCTTATATGAGGGGTACTTTTACTATAGAAATGTACTAAATTAACAAAATTGAGCCCTAAGAGGTGCGTCTTATAGGCGAAAATGCTTGTACCAAGAAGGGGGTGCGTCCTATACGCGCAACGCGTCTACTACGCGGGAGATTACGGTAATATATGTATTTGACCAACTAAGGCTTATTTTTCGTTGGGCTAGGGAACGCCTACCAAGGACGTTTTTCATATTTGTATGTGCTACGAAAAAAAAAGACATTTTATGACTTGACAGAAATGAAAACCTTTAGAACTGAACTTGGCATATATTGAGTTGAAATGAAAGACCTTCTCTACTCCTTGATAGAATCTACGGATGTACAATAACACAGTGACCACAGGTGTGATGACAATGGAGGAGTGACACAGTGACCCTTGGGTAGTATCATGGTGAGGCCTATATATTCACACTACACACTGTGACCAATATGTCTCACCATACTGCAACCACCACTGCTCAATCTAAAGGTTGTGGCCGGAACGCACCTGATGCGATTACTCTACTCCTTGATAGAATCTACTGATGTACAATAATAAATCATATATGTGGTGACAGACAAGTGTGATGACAATAGAGGAGGGACACAGTGACCCTCATGGTGTGAGGTCTGTATACTCACACTGACTCTACAACCAATATGTCTCACCATACTGCAGGTCAATCTAACGGTTGTGTCCAGCGAAAAGTGGCTAATATGCAGAACTAATAAAAAGTGATCCACTCCATTCTGATTTCCCGATATAACACTGAATACGTCTCTATTCCCTAATGTCTGAGTGTAAATATATACGTGCGTAAATGTCTGACATTTAAAAAGACCATTTGCCATTAATGCATAGAGTGAGGAAACTTTGCCCTTTCCAATGTTAACAAAGTCGAACCATCATAACTCACATATGACACATCAATAGGGGGTGGCTAAAGATATAGACCTAGCTATGTATGGTGAATATAGGGCAGGGTGCTAGTACTAGGGGTGACATGCTATGTTACAGTCGGCATCATGATTCTACACACATTACATGCTTCATGTCAACCTCAGTCAGTCTGACATGGAAGCAACAGAATGGACCCCCTCGTTGTGCTCTGTGGAAGAACTTTACCTGTCATCACCCCATACATAAAGTCCTAGTACACTTATATATTTCAGAGTAAACCAGTCATCACACAGGCCAACCTTTAATAATTGTTAAGTTATTTTAATGTAATGTAAAATAACTGTAATTATTATCATAGTATCCTATCGACCACTGACATGGGTTGGCTTACAGAGGCAGGTCAGGTATGGTGAGCTTATCATCATACTTTAACATAATTTGAGTCTTAATTTCGCTGGTGACTCAGTGGTGGGAAGAGTGCTTTTTGGCACGAGGGCTGGGCCAACCCATGACAGTGGTCGATAGGATAATATAATGATAATTACAGTTATTTTACATTACATTAAAATAACTTAACAATTATTACCATTAGTTATCTGTCATCGACCACTGACTTTGTGGGTAGGCTACTTCAACTCGTTCGTGAAATTAGAACTCAGGCGGGAGCTTTGCTGTCTAAATAAGTTTTATTATATGTTAGCAAAACTAGTCATCACTTCATATGTAGACAAAACATATATAATAGGTCAGGAACTTTATGTTCCAAGTAAACAGGCAAAATGTTATACATTGTGTAGACCTTGTATGACATAACAGTGTTATTTCAATGACTGTAGGGGTAATGTACCTCCCCCTTTTTTTTTCCTTAAGGGAAAATAGTTTACAGCTATCATGCTGTAAAAGCCTCAGCACTCATCATGCCTGTAACTGTCTTAGAGGCTAAAAGTCACCAAATCTTTCTGTGTGTATAGGATATAAACTGATACACAACTTAACCTAAGCTAATACTTGGATATAAGTGACTAAATAGACTTATGTAGTTATTTTTATCCTATAGTAAATTCATCTGCAGATGAATTTGTTCGCAAACCAAGTATATAAGTGTTTATGCATCATAGATCCAGCAAAAATGGGATAAAGTCTGTAGGCTGCAGGACAGGTGGTACATACAAGGGTCTATTATAGAACCGAGCAAAGGTGGTTTTATTTGTCCATCCTGCTCATTTGAGAATCTTATGCACCAGGACTTGTTTCCTTGCTGCTGCTGACGTCGACGCATGGCGAGCAGAGTAAGCTGTATACTGCTCATCTACTCCAGCATCCTTCAGCGCTGATTTTACTTGTCTGGATATTGTCTTTGCACTGGCTGTGAAGGTCGGCAGTTTCACTGTCGAAAAGACAAACGGCACCGCAGATTGTGACCTTTGGTCAGCAATGTATGCTGTGAGATGGGAATATACACACAACCTTTCATCTTCTCTTCTTTGAAAGTACATGTACATAATCAGCGGCTTGTCAGTTGGATTGTTAGTTTTTGTGCAAAGTGAGTATGTAATCTTGACTGAATGATCGGTCCACTTACAGTCTCTCCTCTGAACATAAGGTGCAGTGCTTGCAGTCTTTGTCCAGTGGCTAGTAAGACCAGTAACATAGTACATCTGGTCAGCTTCTCATAGTATAGTCCCTATATGCTTCCCCAGTTCTGCATTGTTAATAATGCTGGCTATGGGTCCTAAACAAATTCCATTGACTATGTTTGGGGTTCCTGGACCTTTGTCCCTTTGACAAACCTCGATAAGGTAGGCCCTTCTTCCGTTGGTTTCCCGTTAAAGGTTATAAAACATAATAGAAACGACCTGGACGTATATGATGGCACTGTCACCTACCCCAGTATCAAGATATTCACTGAGAAACTATGCAGTCCCTGACTGATGGTTGTGTGGGGTGCATGTCCCTTAGACTTGTGAATGCCATCCATCGCTTTGCACATCCCTCATAGACCACTGCAGTGTTAGGGCTCCATGCCATGGCCAATACCTGCCATGCAGTAAACGAGTAGCCCAGCAGATCACACCATATGGTTTTCATATAGGGATAATCATTAGGTGTGATCTGCCTGCCAATGGGAATTTCTTGGTAGGGTCCCCTGGCCACAACAGGGTCGAAGAGGTAATGGGGATTTGCAGGTGCTCGCTGTACCTCCTGAGCCTGGTGAGGCTGGTGAACCATGGCTCTGTTGACCCAGTGTCGGATCCAGGATTTTGAAAAGGGGGGGGGCACCTCCCCTCATTTATCCCTTAATCTTGGCTAAAATCTAGGGTAGAAATATTTAGGTAAACTCTTAGGTAAGTACTGGGAAGGGGGGGGGGGGGCACCCCCCCTCTAAGTCCGCCACTGTGACCAGTTAGGGACCACTAACAGTCCAGTGGTTTTGTCCTGCTTGATCTTCCTCAGCACCCTGCCAATAAGAGAAAAGGTAGGAAGATTAATGAATTATCATTCCATGTACAGGTGAATGCGTCGGTCGCCATAGCATTAGCATCGTAATATAGTGAAACATCGCATTTTGGTATGAGGCAAATAGGTCAACCTGAAGTTTTTGAAATGCCGAGATGTAATTTTGGATGGTAGGGGATAGTGACCACTGTGCCGATGAAGCAAAGACTCTTGATGACCTTTCTGCCTCCACATTGAGTTTAGTAGGGCAGTAGGACAACTTGAAGGTTTGTTTGTTTGTTTGTTTGTTTAGTTTTACGTCCGGGGGCCATCGAGGAACTCAGACATTCAAAACTTGAAGGTGATTCCGTGCTTCCATGCATAAGTGTATATGCACTGTGTGACCTCATCACATGGTATGGCACCCAGAGAACCACCTTTTCTGATACAGCATAGGGCTGTTGTGTTGTCGATGAACAAATGTACACATTGCCCCTTCATTTGACATTGAAGTTTCTTCAGAGCCATGAAAACTGCCTTCAATTCGAGAATATTAATATGCAGTTCTTGTAACTCAATGGGCCATTCTTCCCCATACTCAAAATAGCCTTGTTGCCAATAGCAACCCCACCTTGTTTTAGAAGAGTCTGTGTAGATTGACACCTGTGGGTGGATTTCTGCATAAAGCGCTGAGGCGATGTGACAGCCACTGTTTGATGCAATCATGAACTGTGTCATTTAGGTACATGGTAATGTCATAGTTACCTAATGACTTGGCGAGGGCCCAATATTTAACTCTCTGGAGGAGTTTGATATGGACCTTGGCCCTGTCATTTCCAGGTTCAGTGGCTGCCAGTTTTCCTATGACTGCTGCAAACTGTCTGATTGACAGTCTCCTGACTTTCAGGTTGTCATGTGCCATTTCCATCAATATTGTCACTTTCTTGGGTGGTATGTGTAATGTCAGTGTTGTTGAGTTCATGGTGAAACCCAGGTATTCAATGGACTGTGCCAGGGTCAAGACTGATTTTCTGAAGTTAACTGTGAAGCCTGCTTCTTGTAAGATTCTTAGAGTGTAGGCTGAAGTAATATCTACAGAAAGCATAAAGGAGTGTCAAGTCAAAGTATGCATGACAGACACGAGATGATCCATTTTGAAGTTGTAGCCTGTGAACTCATTTAGTTCTGAGAGGTTCAAAATAGGTCTGAAAGTGCCATCTGTTGGTCTTAAAAACATGTCATGGCATGGCAAAAGACAAGCATGTAGACCCGAGCCCGCGCATATGGACACCAGCTGCCCACATGCTCACCCCAAGCCACAAGAAACCCCAGCTTTGTCGCCTTTTACAAATCTGGTATGCCCACTGTCAGTATGGAAGGAGATTTCTCCTTGTGGACTCCCAATGAAGTTATTCTGCTCCTCCATGCCCTCACATGAAGGTCCCCACTCCACAGCTCCGTGGAAGGCCTCCCATGTTCGTATCCAAATTCCTTGCCAACAGAGTATTCAGTGTACGCCTCGGCACTACACTCTCAAACAGAGTAGAACAAGAAATGGTTGTTCCCCAGGGCTGTGTCCTCTCTGTAACCCTGTTCGGCATAAAAATTAATGAAATAACCAAATTTTGTTTGTTTGTTTGTTTAGTTTTACGTCCGGGGGCCATAAAGGAACTCAGACATTCAAGGTTTCTCGGACATTAAGTCCTTTCTTTTCTGTTTGGACAGGTATTTATATGCTGCTTGCCCGACACAGCAGTGACCGAATCTATGAATGATCGAATCTATGAGATGAATGACCGCATCTATGAGGAGGGGTGAGGGGGAAAACCGCTACCAGGGCTTCATTCCCCTACTCTTTTCGAAGGATAGCAAGTGTTCTTTTATTTGCCTGGTCCCATAGACAGGGCCAGACAAACCACGGCCTTTGATCACTCAGACGTGGTTCACTGAGGGAGAATCCCATGGCAAAAGGCAAGCATGTACGCCCGGGCCCACGCATATGGACACCAGCTGCCCACATGCTCACCCCAAGACACAAGAAACCCCAAGTTTGTCGCCTTTTACGAATCTGGTATGCCCACTGGTAGAATGGAAGGAGGAAAATTCTTCCTTCGTGGACTCCCAATGAAGTTATTCTGCTCCTCCATGCCCTCACATGAAGGTCCCCACTCAACTTCCAAAATGACTTCAATTGCTCTCTGTATGTGGATGACTTTGTCATTTGCTACAGATCAAGGCACATCCAAACCATTGAAAGAAAACTTCAACAGGCCCGGAACCACCTCGGAACCTGGAGCTCCCAAAACGGCTTCAAGTTCTCACAGAACAAGACCACCTGTGTACCATTAGGGCGTGTTCAGCTTTGTCGGCATACAGGGCTATGGCCAGTGGCGGTTCACCCCTGCCCCTATGCTGGTGATCTCTGTTTTGAGAATGTACCGCTCTAGGGTCTGAGGTCGGGCTGGTGAAAGTGTAATTGTCATATAGACCACCCTGTTGGGACGGCCCATTCTGTACCTTTACAGGTATCAGCCGTCTAGGTTTCAGTCTCTTGGCAGAGTGACTGGGCATGTCTGCCTTCCTCTTCATTGGTGCCAGTGCACAATTGGGGCATTGTGCTGTGGAGACCTATGCACAATTGGTGTAGGGTGAAAGACCACTCCTGATGAGCTGCTCTCATTCACTGCACTTGAGGTAGAGGGATCATTAGTGTGAACTATTGGCCCATTCATATCAGGTCTAGTAGGCGGGTACTGTGTGATGAACGGTTGGTCTGATGCGGGCGAGTAGCGGTTCACTCCTAGCTGGAGACTGCCCATATTGGGTAGAACCATCGTCATAATGTGTATCACCCGGTGAACAAAGGTCTCTGTTGGTACTTGGGGCGTCTCGTCCCTAGGACGTGTGGAGGGTGATACTGGTCTCAGGTCAGGAGTCTCCATGTCTATCCGAGCAGCTCAGCAGTGTGTTGACAACAGACACCTGTTGCTACTTAAGTAGCCCCCTGGGGTCAAGTCCTCAGGCGTGGGGTGAAATGGATTCAGCCAATTAGAATGCTGATGAGACTCAATTAGGGCGTGGTCAAACAGTAGGCCCTTATGTGATTGACAGGTATGTGTTGGCGTGGCAGGTCACGTCGCTTCCCCGTTCTGGGGGCAACCAAGCTGCTCATGGTAACCATGTGTTGCTCTAGCGTGCATGGCCGGGTATCCCCGGCCCCCTGGCGGGAGCGTTGGCGTCTGGTCCTGCCAGCTTGTCCGTGCCCCGGCATCTTGATAAGCCCAGCGTGCTCTCGTTCTAGACCTCTAGGGTCGCACTGGCCATTCGCCAAATCGCCAATGGGGAATTAAAGTGCATTTTGGCTAGTTATATACAAAATTCACCAAATTGGCGAATTCTAATGTCCAACAGTGGATGGGGTTTCAGCAATATAGCCATGTTATATATCGTTGAAAAGGGAATTTTATGGAGAATCTAATCATCACAGAAAAAAGTATTTTCAGCAGTTATACAAATTTGACAAGATTTATAGTTTTACCAATGGGAAGGTGGCCTTTAGGTGAATTTGTATCACAAGATGTAGAATCAATGAAGATCAGTTGATTAATGCATAGGGAGTGATCATTTTTTTAACAGGGGGGGGGGGGGCTGGTGGGTTTGCATGCGGATGCGTGAAAAAAATTCGGACCCCCCTTTTGATGAGGTAAAATTTTTTTGACCCCCCCATAAGGGCCAAAAATCGCACGCGAACGTGCCCTTTTACCCTAGATAATAACGCGTGGGGTTTTCCACTGAAAACAGGTGAAATTATTTTGACCCCCCCCATCAGAGGGGTTGAAAAAATTCTGCCCCCCGGTCAAGCGGTTGAAAAATTCTGCCCCCCCTCAAACCCACCAGCCCCCCCTGTTGTTAAAAAATGATTACTCCCTTATTAACTAAAAACAAACATCTGTTCATCTGTCCATGCTCACTTGATTGATACTCAGACATTTTTTTGTACAGGAAAGTTTTTGGGCCAGTTTTTGTACCATGTCCACATATGTCAAGACAAATGAATGCAATAATAGTACATACCGTAATGCTACATTTAAGCTCCGGGGGGCACAGACAGCAATTTTAAACAATAAAACCAGTACATGTATTCATGTACCTGTCTTGAATAAGGGCTGGGGTTACAAAGGTATTGAAATTAAGAAGCACCCAGGCAATTAAATGGGCCACTACAGTTTGGTATATATAGTGAATCTAGTTTACTCTTGTATGCTATGTTTTTTTTTGGCTAATTGACAGTGAATTTGGCTAATTTAAATCAATAGAAATTCGCCAAACTGGCTAATAGAACAAGTGGCCTAGCGCTAACCTAGGACCTGGTTCAAGTGACGATAAGCTCACCATGCCTGACCTGCCTCTGTAAGCCTACAGATAACTAATGGTAATAAGTTAAGACAGGAGAGGTACAGGGCCATCTCTACAGAGAATTCTAATAGGAAGAAGGAATTTATTACCTCTTTCTTCAATGAGTTGTGGGGTTTTGAAATTTCAACTAAAGTTACTCTGGCAGTTAAGGGAATGGCATTCACATCGTGCTGTCAAACTCAATAAAGTTCACCTTTAGTTTATTGCCCAGAAACTAAAATAAACCAAACCAAACACAAGATGCTACAGATACTGACTGGAGTCACTGGACCCTTCCTTTATATTGGTGGAGGGTGACCAGCCAGGAAAATATTAAACTGTCCCCTTGCTTTATATTCATTCCAACTCATGATATATATACCAGCGGAGGACAAAACTACAGGCATCGTTGATTCATGTTAACTCTTTGGGAATGCAGCAACACAGTATAGCGAGGATCCAGGATGATAGGTGCGCGCAGCCATGACAGTTCCAATCTAGAAAATTCATGCGTTATTCATATCGGTACATGCTAGGAACCAGCCTCGCACTAAATCAGAACCGTATATTGCCGTATCAACATGCATGTGGCAACGCAAGAACCCATGCGGGAACTAGTCTGGTCCCGATTGTTATAGTAAGCATGATGCATGTATATCAGCAAAGCGATACTCTATTTAATCATGTATACAGTATCATAGGCTACCGATAACAAGGTGAAGACAGCTGCAGTATTATACTGCCCTTCAGGGGTACACCAACCTAGTGACCTGCTCTGGTACCCGACTACACCCACACATAGATTCACCTCACACCAGGCACAAGCAAAGCAATCCTACACTACACAAGTAGGGGAAAATATCATCAAAAATAAATACTAACATTTTACTGAGCCTTATTTACTCCTAGTCCCTCTAGATGATTAATAGCACTGGTAGTGCAATCATCTCTATTCACTACTGGAGTACATGGTAAATTGTTGTAGGTCAGATTCATCAGTTGAGCTCTTTTTATTGCCCAACAAAGGTCATCAATTATGACAACAATTAGGGTGATTAGCGCCAACTTAGTACCATCATCTATTTGCACAGTGCACCATTTTCGTGTTCAGCGATCGCAGTGGTGCCTGAAAATTATGTCTTGAATGATTTGAATGATCTCAGCGCACATTTATTGATTGAGCTTCACTTGTCCATCCTAAAAGGGTCTTAATCTCATCTTTTCTGTCCTCTCTGTATCTTGTGCATCCATGTTTGGACACGGACAAGCACATTTATCCACCAACTGAATATGAACTTTTCTGTCGAAGAAGCTGTTCACTGCAGCTGTTAAATGTCACCAACTACAATCATAGACATCCTCCACGCTCTATCTATTTTAGAGGATAACAATTATGGCATGGCACTGCATTTATTGATAAATGTCTTTAACCAGTCTATTAAATCTTAAACAGCTCTCCCACAAGTCTAGCACCAAGTGTTCTCTTTCAGGATGAGTGACAAGAGATTTATTGAGAAAGTCAAGTCGCGTCTCTACTCTTTTTAAATACCGGGTAGATGTTTTTTAGACTCCAATATGATATGATATGTTTGTTGTTGCTCTTGGCATGTCCATAGTTTGTGAGCCAATGCCTTTTGGGTAAAACGAGGTTTTGAAGTAAGACCTTTATGTAGTCCTTATATTCAAAACGTGTTCAATTTATACTCAACTTCCAATTCAATAGCTAAGAGTATACGCACAAACTTGGATGTGTGTGATAGGCGGGTGTTAGGTGGGGGGAGGTGTTAGAGTCCATGGGTGATATGGGCATATTGTGACCTTAAGACTAATTGTTTTCAAATGATCACTCTCTGCACTGGGACGACGAGACAAATACCTTTCAAATTGAAATACAAGTCTTGTAGTGACCCATATTGTTCTGGCAGAATGTCCATTTAGATTTGCCCGTGGTCTCCTGAGTTCTGACGGTCCCACATTTATAATCAAGACTTCCCAGATAAAGCTGGATAGCCCAACCTGGGCCCTTGTGGAATGGCAGCTCAGTATTTGTAAGACATCATCATTTATCAAATTTGACTGATCTCTGCTTTCTGAGATTGACTAAACTTGAACTATAAACCTCGAGATTAACTGTTACTTCATATAAATCTACTCGGGCATGATCTGAATTCAAGTGCACAGTTTTGTATGTGGCACCATGATACTCCAAATCTAAAACAAAAGCACCGACCTGACATGTGTTATTATGACTGGTGACTGTGTACTCACCGGTGGTATTGAAAGAGCACACATTTTGTATAAATGCCAAGGATAGCTTACTATACTATACCGGTATCTCTTATGTTTCAAAAGCTGCTCGTGTATATGAGCAACATACTGTTCGGGGAAACTGGTTACTACTGGACCTCATTAGGCCATTTCCAAACTCCTGGTGCGCCTTATAGGTTAGGTAGAACTACATTAGATTAATCTAATTAGTGTAAATTCCTGTAAAAGGAACCAAATGCTTTTTGCAGCTTATATGATGTTCCTGTTGTCGAGGTGTGGCTCATGCTTGGTTATTTTACACTATAGAAACTGAAAGTCCCAGACCCCATGTGCATCTGTGGGAATTTGTCCAAAATCAACAGGTGCGCCTAAAAGATCAGCTCAGGGTGTGCCCTATACCGTAAGGCGTGCCTTAAATATATGCAAGGTACTGTACCGTATCCATTCTAATAAGCACATCTGAGCACTAACAAGCTGCCTTCTGCTGCTTATAGAAACAACCCAAAGGAGGGGTGCGGCTTATACACACATTATAGAACTGTTTTAAACCCTCCAGTTTCAAGCCCCAGATGCAGCTAATAAAGACATAGCTCCTAATGAAATTGGGAGTGCACTTAATACGCGGGTGCTGCTTATACGTGGAAATTTGAAGGAAGTACTACAGCAGACTTACTTCACCTATCAGGAGCTACATGTATTAAATGGTATATAAAGGACTCCATACAGCAGTATATATGTGTATAAGTGGAGTATAATATAGCTGTAGTAACTAGGTGTGGGTGTGACTACAATAGTACATATATGTGTGTATAGACATGTTTATGGTGAGGAGGACCCAGCTCACACCCATACCAGCCTTGTGGGGCATTATTACGGTAACCTCCATGTTACACACGGTGTCAGTCCTACAGCATGGTATCACCGACTCCGCATTGTACACATACACATATTAAACCGGTGTCAACGTATGAATATACACATGTGCCGTATAATCGTATTGCATTTATCTGCAGTTCTTTGTTTGAGCACTAGTAGAAATAAAAAAGTGATTCCAAAATACATGTTTTAATGCGTGGGGGAGGGGGTGGAGTGCACACCTTGAAAGTAGAAACCCCTTGAATTCGCCTTAATTCTGCCAGTGTGCCTTATGGTCATGGATTTTACTACAAGTATATCATAAATCTGTGCCTCACACCCTAGTCACTACAGTCAGTAGTGTACTCTCTACTTTTAGATTTGCAGTATACTTATTGGTAGATGATATAGGAGTGTTTGCAGCAGGCTTATAACTCAGGGCTCGACAAATCAGTTTGGAGACTGTGGCCACTGGGCACAAGGGCAAAAAAAGTTGTGCCCAATAGGCAAGGTCGGTGCCCAACACCTTTGCTTTCTATACTAAAAATTACATATTTAGATAAATGGAACACATAGAGTTTTAAGATGGCTTTAGTAGCTTTTGGACAGCTGCGCCCATTGGGCACAATCTGAAAATGTTGTTGTGCCGAGTGTTTTTTTATTGAGTCACGGGCATTGGGCACAGGGTTTGTCGAGCCCTGTAGAACTACATGGAACAGAACTTTTTTACTAGAAACACAAGTGAGACCATAGAGCAGATGTGAGTTCCCAAGGTCTTTGTGCTATATATATGCGATATATTTCCTACATTGACTGTGCTAATAAATAGCCTACCCCCAAACCCAGGGTGTAGCATTATATAGGAGTTCGCCAAGGTCAATATAAAAACTTGTGGGACACTGGCCTTTGTCAGCTGAATCACTGTGGAAATTGCCAGACTGCAGGGCCGAATGTCTTACTGTAATCCTGGGACATTGGGCTACATTTAGGTTTTTACAGCTTGTAAATCATACCATTATTAATGTTTCTATTTCATAGCTTAAAAGAGGCATTACTGTTTGTTAAGATTCAAAGAGTTGAATGACTGAAATATTAAATGAGTTCATTCCTGTTTTCCTTCCTGACAATAATCATCTTGAGGTCCTGCCAAGATCAATCCAGGCTTGCAAAATAATAAAATATGTGGGACTGTGTGGCCTGCAAGGGGGAAAAGTTTTTCTATAGACTGGACTTCTGGACTTCAATGTGAGATGTTAGTTTTAGAATACATACTACTATTATTACTACGGTAAAACTTAGCATAATATACCCTGGGCTGGGAGAGCACATAATACCCATAGGCCTCTATTGCCACAATTAGTACAGGCTTTGTATGGCTAATTCGCGCAATATGGGCCAAGTGGACTATGACTATGGGGTTGAAGGACACATTGGGCCTAAAATTGCCAGTTTAGTACTATTATTTACTGCCAAATAACACGAGCCTCTTCGTGCCACACCTAGAATTCAGGAAAATTATATGAGCCAGAGCAGGTCTCCTGGTTTATCTATAAGGCCTAAAACAAATTGTTGTGTTCAGGTAACAGGTTCAAAAAAATAAGGGTAGGTACCGTAATCTCTTGCGTATAAGGCGCAGCTCGCCTATAAGGCGCACCCCCAACTCAGGGAGATCTTTTTCATGTATAAGGCACACCTCTAAGGGCAGATTTTTGTTACGTTAGTACTGTTCTATAGTAAAAATACCCCCCCCCCTATAAGGCGCACCCCAAACTCAAGGCAATGTCCCTCCCACGTATAAGACTCAGCAAAATTTTGTTTGGCACATAAGATGCGCCTTATACGCGGGAGATTTCTTTTTAGATTGGCTGCAGATTTTTGT
Organism: Acholoe squamosa; assembly: GCA_949317995.1. NCBI lineage: Eukaryota > Metazoa > Annelida > Polychaeta > Phyllodocida > Polynoidae > Acholoe > Acholoe squamosa. The sequence continues at coordinate 53,825,794 of OX439047.1, forward strand.
GCCTAAGTAACGCGAATTTGATGTGAGATCATGAAAAAAAACTTCCATGTCTTGTAAGAGGCAAAATATCAGGTTTTCCCCCATAATGCCCATAAAAAAGTTAGGGTAGGTAGCGTTACCTGAACACAACAATTCTTTAAGGCCTAAACAGAGGTGTATACATGGGATTTACGGTAGTAAGAAACTGGTGGCTGGGTAAGGGGAGGAAGGAGCAAGGTGGGAGTGGTGAAGGACTGAGATCAAGAGCTGGGTCGGTGACCATATACTAAGTGCTAGCAGAGCTCGGTTCACTGATAACCTCTTTCACACCCAGCCTACACAAACTGCCCCTAGCCTCTACCCCTGACCTCCTCCTTCACCCCCTGTTAAAAACAGAACACTTCTAGCGGCAGGTGGTGTGAGGCTGAACACAGGAGCGTTAAATACTAAGGACGCCTGTCCTGTTTTGTTTGTACACTGACTAAATGGGGCAACACTAGATTTAAAATGTACAAAAAAAAAAAAAAACAAAAAAAAAAAAAACTTAAAATCTATAAAAGTAGTAATTAATCAGTTGATATTATGGAGGACAGGCCGTCAGGGATACATTAATTAAACAAAAAGATAAAATAACCTACAGGGATGTAGAAGAGGGCAAATATACCCATCATGACCATCTATCTGAGCTACAGTTTCAGACTTAACTACCGGTAATGACATGGGATTTTCATGCATGTCCCCAAGGTCCCCTCCAAAATACCATTCAATGCCTCCAACATTACTGTGTACAGCACATACAAAATAAGAGTGGATTCAAAATATAGCATATAGCTTTTTCCTTCTAGTCACTTGAGTTGGGGAACCCTTGCCTTGATGCTTCTGTACTATACTTAAGGTAAACTCATCTGACCATAGCCCTGTACACATGTAGCGAGTGGCATAAGTCTACAGGAGGCTTGGTTGTCAGGAGACGCCTGCTGGGTGGTGGGAGATAGCAGGCAGGCTGGTTGGCCTCTGTGTGAGTCCACTGCTAAAGCACCTGGAGATATAAAGCCGCCCAGTCTGTCTGCCTATCAGTAAGGGTATCAGACTGCCCAGTATACATCATGGTATACACTCCTCTACCCTCCTCCACGACCTACCAAGGAGCAGCCATAAGACGACCGGGGGGGGGGGGGGGTGCTGTATGCCCTTGGGGGGAGGCTGGTCAGGTCTGGCAGCCCACTTCTATATGTATAGCTTGCATGTGTTTCTAGCTTATGAATTAAATATGGAATACAAGATTTTCAAGTGAATTTGCATCTTCACGATCATGTTGAACTTGGCTAACAGGGTTGTGAAGTTTATGCTTTCTATACTATAGTAATATATACTGCAGGGTTGCCACCAGACCTGAGACATCAAAAATGCTGACTTTTTCCTGACAAATAATAAAAAAATCCTGACGATCACCCTATTTGATTTGGTACATATTAGGGAGTGGTAATTTTTTTAAAACGGGGGAGGGTGGTGGATTTTTAGGCAGGCGCGTCAAAATTATCTTGGCCCTTGGAGGGGTGAGAAATTTTTCGCCCCCTACCCCTTTGTTCAATAGTTATGTGCGGGCTATTTCACTAAGAAGAGGTGAAATTTGTTTCCCCTGACCACAAGAGGGGTCTGAATTTTGTTGCCCCTTCTCAAAACCACCACCCCTCCCCTGTTCTTAAAAAATGAGGCATCTGCTTGGGGAGTGAGCTTCGCCGTTTGGGCGATGATCTAGTCAGATGAAGGTCTGAAGCCAGCCCGTACTCTGTCGGGCTAGAGGGGGCGAGCCTGAGTTCTCCCTGGTTCCGCAAGCGGGGACACCAAGACCTTTGTTTTGATATGTTACACTTCCCTTATGTATACCAAAAATTAGGACGTAAGGGGCTCCAGAGGGTTCTGGTGGGCTCTAGCTATACACGATCTTTTTAACTTTTGAAATTCCATTCAGTAGAACAAAAGTTATGATTTGGTGGTAGAATTGAGGGGGGGGGGAAACAATTGACCCCTCTGGGGAGGGCAGGTGTAGAGACTTGTGACACCTCTTGCGGAGAGACATAAAAAGTTTACCCTCTTTTATCAAAAAAAGCCCATGCGCTAGTACTATAGATCTATTAGTGGCATGGTAATTCTGCACATGAGACAAAACATTTTGACTGCTGCCGAGGTAGACTGAGTATCGTCTGTAATGGTTGGTAGGGCTATGAGAGTGGCTACTGTTGAGGGGGTGTGTCGAAATTTTTTTCGTGTGTCCGCATGATAACCCGGTTACCCACCACACCCAGTTGATAAATAATGACCACTCCCTTAGTAGGGCCCTAGCCTAAGGCTAAGGCTTTAGCCTTAGGCTAGGGCCCTGGTAAGCCCTATTATATTAAACTTCAACTAAGGTAGTAAGGGGCAAAACAGTTTAGCCCCCAGGTTGCAGGACACCAATTGACGGGAGGTGGAAGCAGGAGAGACTTTGTAACTCTGCACTGAAGGGTGTTGTACAATGATTATTGGTCTAAAATCTGACAGTGGGAAGGCAAACCAGGTATCGAATTAATCCTTAGGGTGTATATTAATCGATTTGAGTGTTATTTAGGCTGATATTTGATGGTAAGTTGAGGGGGGTGCACTCTATTTAATTAGAGAATTTATTGAAATCATTCACTGCAAAAGCTCCAAATCTGGGTATGTCCGCACTCTAAGGCCTATAGCACAAAAGTTAATCACATTGTACCAAATGCCATGGCCTTAAATTATTGGGAAAAATGTATACCGTAATCTCCCGCGTATAAGGCGCGTCTTATACGGGAGGTTTTAGTTCTCATTGGGTCCACAAGGGGGACACCAAGACCTTTCTTTTGATATCTTACATGCCCCCATGGTCAAAATAGGACAAAATGGGGCCCAGGAGGGCCAAAGGTGGCCCAAGCTACCCATAGGTTTTTGAATTTTGAAAATTCATTCAGTAGAACCAAAGTTATGAATTTTTCATTTTTTTGAGAATTTTCCAAAACTCTAGGTGCGCCTTATACACGGGCTGCGCCTTATACGCGGGAGATTACGGTATCTACAAGAAAATAATAGTGGCTAAGCCCAGATACTTGCACAAGTATTTTATTTTTGCCCAAAAGCTATATAGGCCAACAGTGGAAAAATGATTAGTGTTCTGCAGCCCCCACCCCGATTCTGAACGCCGCAACACATATTCATAATCATATCATATGACATCGCATTGGAATTATAAATGAAATTCATAACGTCCTTCATCTATTCTAGACTAGATCTATCAATCTAGTGAGTCAGGAAACTATGACTCAATCAACTAGCAAGAGACAGATGATGGTTCAACTTGTAAGTAGTAGGTGTCACAATCACCCTCGCACGTTGTTAGGGAGTGGTCATTATTTATCAACAGGGGGGGTGGTGGGTTTTCGCGCGGATTTACGCCCCCCCTCGACGGCAGTCAAAATTTTTAGCGCCCCCCCCGCGCCAGAGGCGCAGAGAGTTTTCGCGCCCCTCTTTGATCTATAGTAGGGCGCTGGCTTTTTTGCTAAAAAGAGGGTGAATTTTTTTAGCCCCCCTCTCAAGAGGGGTCAAAATTTTTTTAGCCCCCCCCCCTCGGGAGGGGTCTGAAAATTGTACGCCCCCCCTCAAACCCACCCTCCCCTAGACGGAACCATCGCTAAAGGAGCGATGGTAAGCGGTGGCACTGGTTTTGTGGTGGTGGAACTTTCAGAGTAGTTTCCCAAGCCCCCAATGAAAACTGGGTCCCTAGTCTTAACTGGGGTTGGTCTTTGATATCTTAACTCTAGGACCTACCTACTTGTTGTGTATTGTTTTGAAATGTAAAATCATATGCCATGCCTTTGCTTTTTGTAACCTGATATCTGGGGCCCAGGAAGACTAGGGTGAGCCCTCTGCAGACTCAGTGGACATCGTCATCAATTGCTGGGCCTCTGAATGAATATATCAGGGCCCGGTTAGCTGGGTAACCCTCCCCCACCTGTTGATAAATAATAACCACTCCCTTAGGCTTAGTCAACTTTAATAGTCTAAGTCTTAGTCTTACTCTTAGTGAGTGACACTGACACTGTGACAGTGTAGGAATAACACCCCTGCACCCACTCCCGCTAGTCCCTATCTGTCACTATAGTAAATCAATCAATATGATGTTCTACTTTAGGGCTCTTTTTCACTGTCAACATTAACTATTTTCATGTATCAAGGGTAAAAATAACCAAGGAATCAGAATTTGTGGGTCATTTTACTTTAGATCTAGTCACTGATTTGATATCTTATCAGTTCTCAAAGGGTATTGGTGTGCGCAGACTGTAATTTCTATAAAACCTTGAAATATAAAATGCTGATATTTTTGTCAATTCTTGGTCAATTTTTACATTTGAGACCTCTATTGAAAGCTTAAGACATTATCAGTTACCATAGAGGGAGAAAGAATGAAATATCTGGACAGATTGTATATATTTCAGAAGAGTTATGACTTAAACCCGAAAAAATCAAAACTAAATATTTGTGTAACTTTTTAAAACTTATATGGGATAACCACAAAAGTGTGTACTTTTAGAATCTTTCATCAGCTATTTATTATCTATTAGCCCAAATTAGCCCAAAGCTAAAGAGTATAGGAGAGTTGAGTAAAAAATCCAAGAATTTCAGGTCTGCTTATCACACTGCCATTTAGAAAATTTTAACTTTCCAACATGATCTATAATACTTATCTTAGTTCCTTTTGATGCAAAATATATCCCATTAATCCCCAAACTGTTGCGCTTACAGTGATGTAATTGGTTACCCTCTATGATCGTTCAATCAAATTTAATTTGAGATTAAGTAAAGCAAGGTCTGAAATGTGTGAGAACCAGTGCAGCCTGTGCACAGTGGGCAGGGACTGATAAGAGCCACACTGGCTGGAAATCCACTGACAGAAAATATTATAGAAATTCCACATTCAATCCCTCATTACTTCTGTTCTAGTAACACTATGAAGACAATTTAAACACCATTAAATTACTCAAGTTGCCAGCTTCCCGGTGATGTAAAATTATCCGGGTAAATCCAAAATAAAAGTTTGGCATGTTTTCCCTAGACAGTGTCAGTTTCACTGCCTGTCCACTCGCAGTCGTTGTCACTCAACACAAAAACCCAACAACTCTACCTCACCACATATCTGCAGTACAATACTCAACGCGTCTGTAAATACACTGCTAACATCGCTACTATTAAACTGACACAAATCGGATGTCTTTATTAGAATATTGCCAACATCAACGGGAAAACAATCAGCGACTGTCATTTTCGGCACTGGTGCAGTGGTGGTCTAGACTAGCGATGCTATTTTTGCCGGGTGTCTGTCTCTGACTCAGTGCACCGGGCCTTGTTTACGTGTGAACTGCGTTATTATAATACATATTTCACTCACCTTCTGAACGACGAAGATTAAATGAATGTACTCTCCCTGTGATTTTGGCTAAAACATCCAAATTGTGAATATAAACACAGGTTAGACTCCCATTATTTCCAAGCAGACTCTCGCCGAAAATCGGCCATTTTATTTCCCATCCTTCGTTTCTAAAAATAGCGACCAATCGAATTCGAGTTCCCTGCGCGCAGTAATATGTAACAAAGAGTACCCGCTGTTAGTAGTGTTTTATAGAAGGGTTTTATGTCTTCATCATCCTACTCTATGCCTGATAGCACGTCAGTTCAACGAAATTCATTTAAGTATATCATTTGTTATCAAAATTCGGTGTATGATTTTAATAACACTGCACCCGAAGGCAACCCTTTGGCCAAAGGGGTTCCCCAGGAACTCCCTGACGTTGCGCAACATTTGCGCCACGGAGTGGATAAAGACGCAACTAAAGCATCACGTTGCTAGGGTACGCTAGAGTTACTTGGGCCTCTTAGCAACTTTCCTTAGCAAATGTCGCGTATCCTAGCAATGGCCCATAAGTAGAAGGGCCACCTGCAATTGGTTAAGACGCGGACCCGCCTACTAATATGGTTCTTGTCTGACGCGTCTGACATTCCTAGTGTTTAGGGATTAAACACCAGTGTTTAGAAGTTAAACACTTGGTTAAACACTTATTTGTCCCACTTTTCTCAACACTTCTTAAGTGTTAAACGCGTTTAATTTTAAACGCGTTTAACTAGGAAGTGTTTAACCAAGTGTTTAAATGCTAAACACTTAAACACTTCAGTGTTTAGGTGTTTGAGAATAAGTGTTTAAACGCTAAACACCTAAACACTTCAAGTGTTTAGATGTTTAAATATTGGTGTTGAGAAAATTTGGTGTGTATCTTTAAACACCTTTTTTGCAGTATACCGTGCCCACGAATGTTGGCCATGCAGTTGCCCAGTGAACAACAAACGTTCATAAAACGTTTCAAACATTTGCCAGAGGTTAAAATACAAACATTCATTTTTTGACATTTTCTAACAATACAAAAAACGTTCATTGAACGTTCATGGACGTTTTTAGATGTATTTGAACATTCCTTTCTATCATTTCTAATGTGGAAAAACGTTCATTGAACATTCATGAATGATTTTCGGTACCGGTATTTAAAATATGTATTCATGCAAATGTTTTTTAACGTAGAAAAACTTTCATTAAACACTCATATATGTTGGCAAAACGTTTTTAACGTTATCTAAATTTTAATTCTCACAATATATAGGTGGCAGCTCAATTCATAGGGTGATTTTCCTGCAAAAAATCTTTTGTTTTATGTTATCAAAAGATGGTAAATGATAAAAAATAGTTAAAGATTTTTTTTTTTTATTTGAATTTACTTTATTGACTCAGTTCATATCGAGCGTAGTATAATAACAGTACAGAGGTCAAGTCGTTCATGATAACATTCTTTTTGGTACTTTGATAGAATAACTGTTAACTATGTTTGAATCATTTTGGTTAAACATACCCAGGTAGCACACAAAAATTTGCCAACGTTGGCCCGATGCATTGGGCCAACGTTGGCTGCCCATCGGGCCTACATAGGCCCAACCAGTAGCATTTGCCAACCAAATGCCAACATTGCCCCAACGTTGGCAGGACGACCATTTGCCGATGCTGATGTTTGCCAACCAAAAGCCAACGTTGGGCCTACATTGGCATTTGGTTGGCACCATCGGGCCTACGTAGGCAGGATGGTCAGCCTATGTAAAGCCAATGGTTGGGCCAACATCGGCCCAACGTTATGCCAATGTCTCTGTGCTACCTGGGTAGCTAGCATACCATATTTTCTTACATAAAGAGGTATAGTTTTCATGTATTACGAATGATAGAATAAGTCAAACAGAAGGTAGAGGACCTCATACCCACTAAAATAGTGTTAGGTTGATTATTCTGGTCCTACCTATCTTCCCGAAAATATGTATGAGAACATTGGCACATGATTTTAATAAAATAGTGAGATAGATATACACAAAAGGAGTCATAAAGGGATAATTCAGTAATCCATGTCACACATTGGAAAACTTGTTAGATATAATGGAAAGAGATCAACAGTACAATTAATATTATTGTTATATAATTTCAGAACACACTATGCATTTACATACGGCATAAGAGACAATAGTGATTTCTTAGAGTCATTTTTAAATTGCTTTAAGTTTGCAGCAAGTCTCCTTTCAGTAGGTAAAGCATTCGACCAGTTCAGGGCTCCAAAGTATTCTACGCTTCTAGCATATGCCATGCCATTAGGGGTTATAACCTTCAATGTGGGTGCATCATGTAATCAAGTTACCAGTGCCCTATTATCTTTGTATGTATCATTTTGGGTTCTATTATACATGTAATTTAATATATGAATATGTCTTCTATCACCAATTTTGTTAATTTTTGTTACGTTGTGGATAAAATTAGTATTTGTAAGATGGGGCACACCAAGACATATTTTTATACAACAGTTCTGTGCATATTGGAGTGGGTCCAAGTATTTATTAAATGTGGTAGCAAAACAGATGTCAGCATATTCCATATACGGGAGGATGGTAGATTTGTATATTCTTATAGCTAGTTTTACATCAAGATATCTTCTCAATTGAAATAGCTTGTAAGTTTTATATGCAATTATTTTACTTGATTAGCTAGGTGTAGGTTATAATACAATAATGGATCTAGGATGACACCAAGATATTTATAGCTAGATACTACTTGTAGTAGTTGATCACCTAGGTGTATATCAGCTGTTAATGTATTAATTTTTTTACTACTTGAGGAGAAAATCATTATCTTGGTTTTAGCTACATTGATAGATAATTTGTTTTGAATACACCATGTTTCATACATTTCAAGGTCATGTTGAAGATCAATTTTTGCTGATACATACGAGTGGTGTGCTGAATATATAACAGTATCATCGGCATACAGTTTAATTTTGCACTGTTTTACACAATTAATTACATCGTTCACATATATCAAAAACAACAAAGGCCCCAATATGGACCCCTGGGGAACACCACAGAGCACTTGGTTTTTTTTCAAACATTATACCATTTGCTATTGTTATTTGGTGTCTGTTTGTAAAATAATTTTCAAACCAATGGTAGTTGTCGGACCTTATAGCATAGTGATTTAATTTTATTAACAATACAGAATGATCAACCATTTCGAAGGCCTTTCTTAGGTCTATAAATGCAGCTATAGTAGAGTTTCCCACATTTAGGTTTCTTTTAATATCATCTGTAAATTTTGCCAAAGTATCTACTGTACTAAATCCTGATCTAAATCCTCCCTGGTGGGGTGTTAGAATTTTTTCTTTGACCAAGAAACCGTACACTCTATTGTGAACAATTTTTTCAATTAATTTACAAGGTAAGGGTAACAGTGATATTGGGCAGTAGTTATTAACCAATTTATCATTACCAGCTTTTGGTATTGGGGTTACCTTCGAGAGTTTCCAGTCATCTGGTACAGTGTTTGAAGAGAATGATAGGTTAAATATTTTAACAAGTTTGTCAGGAGCATGAGTAAAGATTTTTTTTAATACTTTGGTGGATATGTCTGTAATTGCTGAGGACTTGTTAACATTAATATCATGGACTGGTTTTTTAACCTCCTGTAGATTAGTGACAATAGGTTCCATTTTATTTACAACATAATCATCATATGGTTTCCAAGGTATATATAAATCTTGGGCAAGTGTGGGTCCAATATTGGCAAAGTACTGATTTATAAAAGCAGGAACTTTATCATTATCAATAGGTATATTACCATTGTCATGATCAACCAGTGATATATCTTTTGCACGGTAGGGATGTCCCGGTATCATGTTATTAATGACTCTCCAGAATTTTCTATGGTCATGCTTATAGTTTTCAATTTGTTCTTTAAAGAAATTTTTCCTTGCTTTATCTATTATCTTGTTTGCATTATTCCTATATTCTCTTGAACTTTTCCAGTCTTCGTCTTTATCTGAACGTCTGGCTTTCCATAGTTTTTTATTTTTTTCCCTTATGATTTCATATACATTCTGGGTCATCCATGGGTCTCTATATCTATGCACAAGAAATTTGTGTACCGGACAATATTTATCAAGAATACCACATATAGCTAACTTGAAGTGTGCCCAAGCATACTTAACATCTGCTGTATTATTAAAATTGTCCCAATTTACTTTATCAAATTCAGCATATAGTGTTGCGTCTGATACTTTTGAATAAGAAGTCCTGTTATATATACCTTTTCTTGCACACTTTTCAATTTTTTCCTTATTAAAAATATTGGGAGATGGTCTGATATATAATTATTACATATTCCTGTTGTAATAAGGTTTGGTCTAAGATTTGTAAATATTAAATCAATTGTTGCCTTTTTTCTTGTGGCATCTTTAATTTCTTGGTTCAGACCAAAGTGTTTCATTCTATTTAATAAGTTGTTAACTACATCAGTATCTTCATTTATGTTAAAGTTGAAATCCCCCATAGCTATAATTTCAAATGTGTCTCTATTTTCTAGATTTGATAAGATATCAGAGAAGACCTCGACAAAAACATTTTTATCACCATCAGGTGGTCTATATACATTGAACAATAAGATTGGCTTCATGTGTACTTTTATTACATATATGCATTGAACTTCTATTGAACCATCAGATTTGTTTAAGTACTCATATTTTTGGATATCATGTTTGGTACCATGTTTTACGTAAATACATACACCTCCCCCTGTTTTAATTTTACCCCTTTCATCTAAGACTTGTCTATCAAGTCTATATCTAGTGTATCCATGAAATTGGAAACTAGATTCATCATCCTCACATTTGAGCCATGTTTCTGAGAAAGTGAAAATTTCAAGGTTAGATGGATAGATCTCAGCACATATAGATGCATAATTAGCTTTGATACTTCTTGCATTTAGGTGCAGAAATCGTAGACCTTTGGTGCCTTCCAATTGTTTTATATTAGTATAATACATGTAGTACAATAAATTGGTTTCAACAATCTTTCCATTTCCAGTTTCATAATTAAATAGCTAGATTACATAAACCAAGCCCAGTTGGACTCCTAGTTTAGTTAGTAACCAATATAGGAACTTCTGCCTTTATGCAGTCCCGTATACCGGTATGAGTTGTTGAGCTTAGTAGGCTTCTGTACTGGTGTTTTCCACTGCCCAGGATCCCGTAGGTGGTTTTACAGTGTTAATAACATTATAATATCAGATTGGGTTGTTGGTGGTTTGCAGCATCCTGCAGACGGATTTCTTCAGCAGTTGGGAGGGGTTGTTTCTCCAGTGTGTCTATACCTTATGTTCATGAGAATTTCTCCCAACTTGTTGGCACACTCAGATTGGTTATGAGCAACATTTCTGATATTAATGTCCTTTTTCTGGCCTAGATGGAATCCAGCCCCATATGTGCGATGTCGTGTTGCTTCATATAGGTACTTGCCTTTGGTTTGAACAAGCTGGTTGAGTAGGGCTGGGTCATTGAACTTAATCTCTAAGAGATTCTGCATCACTTTCTCGTCGATATCAAACCATTCATTTGATTTCTTACATGAACGTCCAGCAAACATACTATCAAGTGGGGTGTTAGCAGAGTTAACCTTCCTCAAGATGTGAATTTGGTTTGAAACTACACACATTTTAGCCTGATAGGCCCTTTCCACTGAGTCATATGTGTGACCTTCATATTTAATCTCACTGTTATATAGGTTAGAAAACACTGAATGCTCACTCTGAAATGCAATACCATCTTGTGTTTGGACTGTCTTTGCATTTTTTAGTGATAAGTCATGAGGAAGATTTCCTAGCTCCTTGTATGGGTATGCCTGGCCTGCAATGATGATTTTGGTTCCTCTAACTGAACAGTCCAGTCCTTTACTTCTTGCAAGTGCATGTATTGCTCTCAGGTCGTTTTGCATTTGTTTTTCTTCCTTACTTATATCATCTGAGAGATGAAGACCACGCCAGGCTGCATTCCCTTGAAGTTTCCTTACATTTGTGAACATTTGGATTTTATATTGAGCTGAAGCAAATATAACTACAATTGGGCGATTTCTTTTTTTGAAGTTAGGATTTTGGAGTTGTTGAGGAGTAGGCATATATTTCTTTCCAGGCATATATTTCTTTCCACGTCGATAGATGGCTTCAGCTGCTACATTGTTGAAATCAAGCCCTAAGTCATTGAGAATTTGATCAAGTGTATCTCGAAGACTACCTGGTCTGTCCTCATCGATGCCTTCAAGCACAAGTATTCATTTTTTTCCTTTCGTTTTCAAGCCTCTCAAAGTGATCCTCGTGTTTATCAAATGCTGCTTGAGCATCCAGTCGCGTTTCTATTTCAGGTATAGTGATAGATTTGTCATAAGGAAATCCATTTGGGCCGAACAGCCTAGTCTCCATTCCTCCCAACGATCTAATCGTTCGCTTGGCTATAGATTCTTGAACCTGTAACCGAGTTTCAATTTCGTTAACCTTGTCAACTATGTCCTTTGTAGAAGCTCTATAGGTTAATGATGGTAAAAAAGATTCATTTTCCTCGTCAGTATCTGATTTTTCAAGTTGTAGGTTCGTGTTATTGCCTAAAACGAAAGTGGCAGCCATTGTTTTTGTTTTACAAAACAATCCCCTCCGAGTGAGGGGATTGTTTCGTATTTCTAGTAGTAGGCATTTACCTTCGTATTTATAAGGTTGGGAAAATGGCTACAATTGTGTTTGTAATCAAGTTTCTAAGTGACAATAAGGTTATGTTCAGCCAAGGATGTACAATTAATTCATCAGGAGTTCTAAGACCGCTTGTCGGGCAGTATTTACACACCGTTTGATCGGGAAATCATGGAGGTCGCCATGTTGGATTTTATCCTCTCCGTGTCGATGTCAAAATTTCATCTTCTCCTAGTGTCCAAATGGTGAGCTTTATATGTTTCTATTATGTCTCAGGTTGACTTGTGTAGGTTCATATCGCTCCCTGTGTGGAAATATGAATCAAGCAATGGTCAGTTACTCATAAACCACCAGTATCCTGAGCTCTGTCAAACCTCTGTGTGTTAGCCCTGTGCCATTGTTTCGCCGCCCAATTAGATATCTACTGTTTATTGGCATTGATAGCCTGATGTGATGTTTCATATGACTAATTAGGACTAATACACCCATAATGCATTTGGAAAAGTAGATCTACTTGTATTGATGTAAAACACCCATTTAGGAATAAAAAGAAACATGTATATCCTCCCAGCTGAAAATCTTTCATTCATTGAGAAGAAAAGTCCCGTAACTACGGCAATGGTCCGACGTCCGCACACCGGATGCCGGGGACAAAGTGGTGCTCTGTAATCTACGCTCCCCTTTATGTACCATAATAAAATTGCTACACTGGAGCCCTGCATATTTTTTAGACGCATATTACGGCCGTTATACTGCCCCAATCTCTTTTTTTATGAATGCAGCATCATCATCCCTCCCAATAGATCGTACTGGCTTAATGACAATATGATGGGTGTTATTTATTTGGAAAATTTAGACATTCAACGTTGCGCGCAACACTGAGGCAGACAACATTGTCCCCCGGACAATATGGCGCAGTCCGTCTGCACGTGACACGTAACCCTGGCGACATGCTAGGCATCGTGGTTACCGTCCGCATGAATTGTGAAATCCTTGAGTACGGTACTGGTATTTCCTACTCATAGATTGCAATATACGTTGTCTGGGAATCACTTTGTATGTGTTTCCATGGATCAATACAATCCTGATACTATAATGTGATGAATTGAGTCTTAATTTCCAGATATTATACTTTGTAGTAAAAGTGAATGTTTAAAAACATCAGAATGAGTCAACGGTTTAGCATTAGAAAACATTCCAAACAAACATTTGCAAATGTTCAAATAGGTCTGTATAAATGAGGGCTAGAAAACATTAGAAAAATGTTTAAAAATGTTAGAAAATAATGTTCATTTTAACATCAGAAAACGTCAGAATGAGTCAACGTTTAAGCGTTAAAAAATGTTCATTTTAAACATTTGCAAACTTTCATATGATGTTTAAAAACGTCTTTTTGTTCACTGGGTGGGCTTCAAAAACAGAATTTCTGGTGGAAATATGAATCAAGTCTTTTTTGAAGCTGTGGAGAATCATAAAATACTGTTCATCTGACAGGGGGCTGTGTACAAATGACGTCATGATTTTTTTGGCCATTTTTGACCCCTCCTCCCCCCCTTGTCATGTTTCGTCATACAATGCCTGACCCCCCCTTAACATGACGTCATGCAGAGATACCCCCCCCCCCGGCCCAAAGTACATGAAGAGAGCATAGCAAATTGAGATGGTTCAAAGGGACATGTATATATTGGGTTAACTTAATGGTGCTGGAAACAGGTGGGGCTTTTTCCACCATCCCTGGTCCGAAACCGTGCTGGGCTAATAATGGGTATGAATTAGTAAGGCCTAAAAAACATTGTTGTGTTCAGGTAATCGGTCGAAAAAAATTAGAAGTTCTAGAAGCGCCAACCTCAAAAAAAGTCCCTACCTACTACCTACCCTAATTTTTTTCGACCTTTATTATATCCATAGGGGTAAATGGTTTGAGGTAGATGGCTGGGGGTAAATGTCCATGGGGGTAAATGGTTTGGGGGTAGATGTCTGGGGGTAAATGTTCAGGGGGTAAAGGTCCTGTTACCTCACATCCTCATGAGAGGTAAAGGAAAGGAAATAAGAGAAGAAATCAGATCTAGCCGACAGTTATAGTAGCTTCACTGAATTACAAGTGTAACATTACAAGTGTGGTAATATGATTACACATATATAATTAAGATCACACTTACAAAGCAATCATTTTACTGTAAGGCATAATATAAGGCATAACCCCTAGAGTCCCATTCAGAAAAAGGAGAGTATAAGCTGTTTGTTTCCAAGGGACAGTTCGTGATTCATCAACAGGGGGAGCAGGATGCAGATTGAGGAGGGAGGGAGGAAAAAAATTTTGACACCTTGAACTGGGGAAGGGGGCAGAAAAAAATGTCATGCCTTTTCTGTGAACTACTGTAGAACAGGAGGGATGACCAGGGCAATCTGTCCAAGGGGGAGGGGGTAATAAAATTTTCAGATTTCTGCATGTCTATATGGCAATCTACCCCACCCCTCAGGCCTGTTAATGAGTAATGAGCAATCCCTAAATTACCAATAGGTTTTTGAATTGTGAAATTTATCAAATAGAAAAGAAGTTGGGTCATTTGAATCTGTCTACTGAATTCTCAATGCCAGGGTGCTTCTTACCCGCATAGATCAACCTATATATGGGGTCCTTTGGTTAAATGAGTCCAACTAAAAGGGCATTTCAAAGTGGTATGGGGCCTGGGTTAGAGGTAGGATAGAGTAGTGGACTAACACTGACACTGATTGCAGTGACAATGTCAGTGGGATGTCTGAGGAAAGCATGCCTGTATAGGTAATATATATTTCATGACCATATTTCAATATAAGATTTACAAAATCTGAACCATAGAAATCTATGGTGCTTGTAGCGGTCGGTAAATGGAGATCTAAATACGGCAGTGTATTGATCGCTACAAGGTCAATTACATAACTATGAAGAAATTCAAACCTAATCATATATTTCCTTGGATGGATGGACACGACAACATATATACACTTTGCCCAAGTCGCTGACAATCGCTGACAATTGGGGCGGTTTATTAAACTTTAAACCTAACAGACAATGTCAGAAACAAAAAGAAAAATTTTTATGACCAAATGTCCATGGCATCCATGACTCAGTTCCTTTGTTCAGTCTCAGTGCAGTGCCACCTGGTGTGGCAGCACAGAACCACCTGACCCAGGTGGTGGGGAGGTCCATCTAGTGGGGGAAATATACCCCTATATCTACCCCGTTCCTTTGTACATATAGTAGTCATTAATTGTGAATTCTTTTAGATCATGCCCTTGAACTTTAAGTTGCACATGAAGTTCAGTGCCTGTGGCCAAAATTTCGAAATATGATGACAAATTAGAATTTAAACATGTGTATCGCACACAGTCTTCATCTGGGTTATTTAATCGATGGAAGGAAGCTGTAATATAGCTAATGGCATTCGCCATATGGAGTTGGAGTTCAGAATAATCCATGATTGGTTTCAAAGATGTTAAATTTAGACACACAAATGTAAACCCAGAACCTAATATAAGTTATTAAATCCTAAGGTGGTCATTGTCATTGACACAGTCTTCAACGTCTGAATAATACATTCTAATCTCATATCCATGATCTATAGCGAATCCTAGAAACACAGAACCATAATGATCAATCATATTAGCAGCTGTGTGTTGATCATAGTCAAAATAAGGCAATGTGTCGACTAAAACTAAGTCTAACCAGTAATTATATAGCTGATCGAACGCAGTCATATTGATACTATAAAGTCACCCTTGATGTCCTGGTTCTTCTTCCAGCACAACTACTTCTGACTCTGAGACAGTGACTGTGAAATGACTATTAGTGTTATTGTTTAATCGTGTGTATTCGATTATCATGTTATCTGAATCTGTCATTCTCTGTACATTCAGTGAACTATTGATGACCAATTTTGCAAATATACACAATTGAGTTGTCACAAATGAGGTCACTAGCTGTTCAGCTCAAAAAAATTTGAAAATATGTCGAATGTAAAGAAAAAACTAATGGCTTAATAAGCTAGTGTGCTCATCCACTCTCACAATGGCTAATTTATGGGTCAGGGTATTCTAATGGACATATAATGTGTCTGAGTAAGTCTTGTTGATATTTAAATATAACGTGAACAAATAGCTCACCAAACTTATGTACTAAGTCTTCGAAAGACTCTAAGATATATGTATAATCCTTCAGCAGCTGTACAGGGCAGAGATTACTGCCAGGTGAAGCAATAACAGGAATAATTTGTTTATATTGACGGAATTGAACCGTCTTCGAGCTGCGAATACATAAGTCAAGTCCACCATCCTAGAATTTCACATCACTCACTAAGAGGGAATGTATCGAATTTGTGATGTGCCCAACGTGCAACAAGCAACGGAAGGACAACAGTAGTGCAGCCCAGAATTTCCTGTCTTTAGGCTTAGATAAGTTCAGGACAGCCTTAATACGTAATAAGTCAGAGGCTGTCAGGGGTTCGGCTGGCTTAGATGCTGAGCCCAGCAATCGTTTCGCACCATCCAAGGTAGATTTGATAAGGAAACATGCTCTTGTGGGATGAGGGTAGCCCATGAAGTCATGCAGAGCCCATAGGCCCGAGATGTAGTTCTCAATGGTGTTATAAGCCACGCGATTAACAAGATGAGTTATATATAGACAGACGGTTTCTATTGAGGCTGGTAAATAACACAGATCATATTCCTCACAGAAGTCCTCATATTGTTTCCATTGGGATTTCCTTGTCTTATAAGTGGTGGCAGACCAGCAATTCGATCTCAGAACCTCCCAACTGCGTCGCAGTGCCTCCAGCTCTGTAACAACAATCGATGAAGGTGTCAATAGTAAAGCCACAAATAACTACATGGTCGGCATTATTCAGACGAGACAAAGCGTCGGCTAATATGTTATCTTTAGAGCTGATTCTGAAGGCTCTTAGATGAATGTTGTATAAGGCGCAGCACCAAAATAATTCCCGCAACCAAGGCATGGCATGGGGGCTTGTACTCCTGCCAGAATTTATCATGCCCTGTACCTGAGTGTTATCTGTATACACAGCCACAAAGCTATCTTTCCACTCGTTGCCCCAGCGATGCACAGATACTACAACAGGCCACATTTCTTCAATGTTAATATGATCACAGTACGACTCATTCTGCGGGGGATTTTCATGATGGCCACAACACTTGTCATCCCTGTACCAACAACCATAGAAGAAGTCGTCTTCGATGTGACCGCCGAAACCATATTTTGAAGAATCTGTATACACAGTATGGGACGGGGTATCAGTTCTTATCATGCGGGCCTTGCCATTGAACCAAGTTACAAATTGGTACCATCACTCCAAGTCTAATAATAAACTTTCAGACAAGTTGAAGCAGTGAATGCCGGGTGGAAGGTCTCGAAGCTCATTATACACAAGACGGGAGAAGGTGCGGCCGCCTTTAACGACAGTCGAACAATGGCCCAGGAGACCAGCTAATTTCTCCAAGCGTTTCCTAGTACATGATTTACGGCCCCTGAAGTAATTGACCTCCGCTTTCACACGATCAAGTCTTTCATTATCGATTGACAAGGTCAAGTTCACTGAGTCAATAACAATCCCAAGGAACTTAGTAACTTGAGACGGGGGGACCAGCTTGTTCATTTTTACCTAGAAACCCAGGCCATTCAACATTGCACACAATTGGCTCTGAGCTTCCTGGCAAGAAGACTCTGAATTCCCTATAACGAGGTAATCATCTAAATAGTTGGTACAGCGTGGATAACTGCCGCTGGCCCCACACTTCACTATGAAGTCGGAAACTTGGGTGAAGATGAAGGGAGCACAGCGCAACCCGAAGCATAATGACATATCTTGGAAGAATTCACTGCCATTGCCCACATCCCAGGCAAACCCCTGAAAGTCACGATGGGCAGGCAATACATTAATAGAACGATAAGCATCGGCGATGTCAGTCACTGCGCAGAAATCGAATTGATTCAAGTCGGACACAACATCATCTACAGAATGATAATGGAATTTTTCACATGAATCTTCCATATAACAGTTGATATTGATATGCTCAGGCATAGAGCAGTAAGTGATAGGGCGCAAGGTGTTGTCAGATTTCAGAACGCCACCCATAGCATGAACGCATTTAGGTCGAGAATCCACTCTCCTGACTTTTCCCTCAGAAAGCTCACTAATTACACGTTCAGTCATTTCTGAACAAAAGGCACTGTTTGTGAGAGAAGCATAATTATTACAATTATACATAGATGGGCAGTCATGATCAACAATCCTAAATCCTCGGTAAATACCAGTCAGGACATACCAGTCACTTTTAGTTGCCAGGTCACTGAATTCCAGTAACTTACAAGCAAAGGCGCAAGGTTTAACTTGTGTAACGACAGATTCTAGCACATAAACACAATGGCAGGTTTTTTCGCTACATTCGTTGAACACAGGTACGAGAATGCCAGGGGCTACATCTACACAACAAATAGGAACATCAACATTAAACCTCTTTGAGAATTTAGTTAAAGTTTCCTTATCCGTACTGAGTCTGACAGAATCTGGTAAATTTTCCCATCTGTTGTCACCGCCTAAAGTCACTTCCACCCGAGCACCTCCGTCAGTGCGCGGGTTGACAGTAACAGGGGTGATCCCAAGGCTACCTAGGTTGTCCAAATTACCACATAATACACTACATTGACCAGCAGAATTCCATACATAATTGACACAATCAGTATCGACACAATTTGAACCAGAATCTATAACATCATCAATATGAGTGACTGGAATGTCTGGGGCATCGGGAAGGTCAGACACAAAAACACATTCACCTGGTAATTCATGAATTACTGAGCCAATGTTAGGCTCCCGAGAGGGAAAATTCCCACCAGGAGCATCCGCGTTTCAATCATTAGATTTGTTGGGACATTTAGATTTTGTATGTGATCCCTGACACAATTGACAAACATGTGGGTAGTTACATTCTTTAGATTAACAACCATCCCCATTATAGGCATTGCAAGAAAGAAATCTCTTCTTCTTTTTCTTTTTCTTACTAGCACCGGGAGAACTACCTGAATTCTGAGAGGAGGACGGCTGGATACCTAACAACTTCTCCAAATAACCCTTATCCAGGTTTTCTAGGCCCACATGCTGGGCGAACATGTTATGATCAAAATAGCAAAAGGTGAATTCACCGAAAGCATCGCCACGTTCTCGCATGGCAAAATCATAGGTAATGAGAACATCTTCCTTGTAAATATCCCTCTTGTCCGTGAGGAATTTTACATGCATCCCATAATTTTTACATGGGTGGCCGCGTTCCATCATACTATTGAGAAGGCCCATACTAGCCGAGATCACATCTCCTAGTGCTGGATTCTTGTGTTTACTCTGAGGCATGTGCTGCTCAATATCAAAAGTAGTAAACTTACTCTTGGTGTCCTTTGAAGCATGAACAACCACAGGTGGGACTTGCTGCTGAGGCTGTTGCTGTTGCCTAAATTGTTGCTGTTGCTTCAAGGATGGGACTGGTGCACTGTACATTGAAGAAACAGATGGCTGAGCATTAACCAAGGGGGCAGGCGGATACAGGGGCCTACCATCAGCTGACTGCATAGGCCTACCAGCTCCTACCCATGCTGGTTGTTGTTGTTGTACAAAGACACCATGTTGTTGAGGATGTCGAACAGGAGAGTTAGATTGTTGTGGAATGTAGGGACTACCATCCTGATAGAACAACTGTGGGTGTTGGGCCAGGCCATCCCCCCAGGGTGCAGCTCCCTCAACACTGCCAGTCGGTTGTCTACCTGGGGGCTCAACTTTGACACCAACAGACTGACCCACAGCTGAATTAGATGACAATCTGCCCTGCTTCCACTCTTTCCATAACAGAAATTCCTGGTATTCACTGTCTAAATCAACCCGGGACTGGGGAATAGTAGCTTGGTTGTGCGGTTGATTTCCCTGGGTGTGCGGTTGATTATACCGGGAAGTTGACTTGTCCAGAATGTTGACATCGGCCTCTGATTGGCCAACAAATGTGGGTTTATCAAGCGCCGAAATGGCGCCTCGCCAAGCCCGCTCACCATGTTCTAATTCACGCAATGTCCTATTATTCTCTGAACGGATACTAGCTAACTCTAATTCTAATTCTCTGCGCTTAGATAAACGAACAATTTCCTCTTTACGTGAGCGTTCTGCAGCAATTTGCCTCAGCAAGTCCCCATTCTCTCCCAAATAATCGTCGGAATTATCGTCCTGCACGTCCTGCCCATCCTGCGGGCTGGGCGGAGAGCTCTCCCCCCCGGTGGCTTGGTCCTCCTGCCCGGTAGGGTCACGGTTGGATGAATCCGATATATTATGGGACGTATCTCCCGCTCTCCCCGGGTTCGCCACACCACAATGTGGACATTTAGAGGAATTCCCATGATACGGGGTACTACAAGCGACACAATTAGTCATATCGACGGTGGTGGAATTAGCTGAAGAAGAGGTCGTGGGTCCTGACAATAAACAGTTAGTGACTGAGGTTGTAGGCAGGGGCCCGAACGCACCATAGAGCGTTCGACTACCCAAACCCCAGTAACAATTCTCATAAATTTCCTTTGGTATCTGGCAATCTGCTGCCAGGGGTGAGACAATAAACAGTTAGTGACTGAGGTTGTAGGCAGGGGCCCGAACGCACCATAGAGCGTTCAACTACCCAAACCCCAGTAACAATTCTCATAAATTTCCTTTGGTATCTGGCAATCTGCTGCCAGGGGTGAGACAATAAACAGTTAGTGACTGAGGTTGTAGGCAGGGGCCCGAACGCACCATAGAGCGTTCGACTACCCAAACCCCAGTAACATTCCACATAAATTTCCTTTGGTATCTGGCGATCTGCTGTCAGGGGTTAGCGAAAGCACAGAAGAAGGGCAAAACTGAGCAGGAGATGCCCAGTTTACAGCTTACATGCTACGGAGAAGGGCAGAAGAGGCCGCGAGTCCTGAGAATAAACAGTTAGTGACTGAGGTTGTAGGCAGGGACCCGAACGCACCAGAGAATGTCAATACTCAAAATGGCGGCGTAGGCCTTCCGGTTCACGGCTCTACGGCCTCTAAATTGATGAATACAGGCCAGACTGGCCTCCCACAGGCCCCTACAGGCCCTCATCAACTTGTCACAGGTTTGAACAATCTTCATTTACAAAATGCCAACCCAAATAGTCTTTTTGGTGCCCACGCGGTACCCGGTAGCTTCCGGTCGGTTCTTTCGGCCACCGCGGGTGCTGGGTCTAGCTTGAGTGCAATGAAAGTCCCTCCCAGCAGTGTTCAGGGAGGTATAGAAGTGAACTCTAGTGCACAACAGGCATCTTGAACTTATTCCCAAGCCACTTTGGATGAGCAAATGTCCATGGTGTCCATGAGTCAGTTCCTTTGACCAAAATTTTTATGACCAAATGTCCATGGCGTCCATGACTCAGTTCCTTTGTTCAGTCTCAGTGCAGTGCCACTTGGTGTGGCAGCACAGAACCACCTGACCCAGGTGGTGGGGAGGTCCATCTAGTGGGGGAAATATACCCCTATATCTACCCCGTTCCTTTGTACATATAGTAGTCATTAATTGTGAATTCTTTTAGATCATGCCCTTGAACTTTAAGTTGCACATGAAGTTCAGTGCCTGTGGCCAAAATTTCGAAATATGACGACAAATTAGAATTTAAACATGTGTATCGCACACAGTCTTCATCTGGGTTATTTAATCGATGGAAGGAAGCTGTAATATAGCTAATGGCATTTGCCATATGGAGTTGGAATTCAGAATAATCCATGATTGGTTTCAAAGTCGTTAAATTTAGACACACAAATGTAAACCCAGAACCTAATATAAGTTATTAAATCCTAAGGTGGTCATTGTCATTGACACAGTCTTCAACGTCTGAATAATACATTCTAATCTCATATCCATGATCTATAGCGAATCCTAGAAACACAGAACCATAATGATCAATCATATTAGCAGCTGTGTGTTGATCATAGTCAAAATAAGGCAATGTGTCGACTAAAACTAAGTCTAACCAGTAATTATATAGCTGATCGAACGCAGTCATATTGATACTATAAAGTCACCCTTGATGTCCTGGTTCTTCTTCCAGCACAACTACTTCTGACTCTGAGACAGTGACTGTGAAATGACTATTAGTGTTATTGTTTAATCGTGTGTATTCGATTATCATGTTATCTGAATCTGTCATTCTCTGTACATTCAGTGAACTATTGATGACCAATTTTGCAAATATACACAATTGAGTTGTCACAAATGAGGTCACTAGCTGTTCAGCTCAAAAAAATTTGAAAATATGTCGAATGTAAAGAAAAAACTAACGGCTTAATAAGCTAGTGTGCTCATCCACTCTCACAATGGCTAATTTATGGGTCAGGGTATTCTAATGGACATATAATGTGTCTGAGTAAGTCTTGTTGATATTTAAATATAAAGTGAACAAATAGCTCACCAAACTTATGTACTAAGTCTTCGAAAGACTCTAAGATATATGTATATTTTGGGTTGTCCCAACAGCCATAAGTTTCCTTTAGAAAAATGTGAACGTTTTTTGAAATACTCATTTGAAAGTTTTTACATTTAGACCAGTACCATGACAGAGAAAGACTTGCACCTTGTGCTTCGAAACCCAAACAGTGACGTCATAAACCTTATTGTAATATAGCTTTAACTGGTTTTACAACACCGCGTTTGACACAAAATGGAACCTTTGTGTCTCTTCATATTTTCAGTCACACCAATTGTTTTATGCAACGATTTATCTGATAACAGAATAGCAGAGACATACGATTCACAACATGGCAGTATTGTAATGTTATCCTTAGCTCTAATAGTGAGAACATCATGTTCCAGATTCTTAAAGCTAATAGTAGCCTTAGTAAAACATAGAAAATGAACACCTAACTTCTTTTAAGTTTAGGTACAACATGTAACACATGCATGACGTTAACATTGTTAATTCCAAGTGCAATCTTGATCTGTAATTGTCCTACCTGTGACGCTCCATCAGCCAAAAAGACTCTAACATGGCAAGGCACAGTCTTTATACGCATTTTATCAATTAGCTTTAGCTTTATCTATTAGCTTTAGTGAGTCTGATATACTTGTGACCAGTTTCTTAGGGATGAGTGTTTCTTCACTGCCTAGGTGGTCAAGCGCCTGCACTAGTGGTCTGGCAGCAAACTGGAGGCACCACTGTAACGATGTGAAGGTGTCATCTCTCTGTACCACTGCTCTCCTGTTTCTTTTTACCAGCTGCCTAGATACGTCCTCATTAAGCCTCGTTTTGTGTAAGACCTCCAGGCTGGAGAGTCTAGGGTATGTCTTGTAGAGTTCTTTTAGCTGATTGTTAGTGGAAGGGGCCATATATATATGGTGTCCACTAAGGTTTTGACTTTCTCTGGTGACTTAGCTGTCTTTTGGCTCTGTGAAGGGAAGCTGTACTGCAGCTAGAGGGCAGTCAAATGGCTGTGGCCCATATACAGGTAATGGGTTCGTCTGCTGTCCATTGTCCTGCAGTCCTCTGAGTGCTGGGTAGTCATACTGGTCTGGTATCCTCACCTCTGGTTGGCGCTGTCCATATTGTGCTTCTATGTTTGCACTGTCGCTGCAGGGTCGCTGCAGGCCGCGCGTCATCCGCGGCCACCCAAGCGGCTGTCGCGTCCTGCCGCACAGGACGACACTCAGTGGGCGTTGGCTGCATGGCGTGTCCAAAATTTGTGGGAGGGTGGTCTCCCCTGGTGGGGGGTCCATCCTCTCGTCTGAATGAGGGTCTGGTGCTGGATCTGTCTGACTCTGGTCTGCTGTTGTCAGACTACCATCCTGAACTACCAAATTCCTGAGAGTAAATCACTGTGCTTTGACTCATAGCACTATGATCACAAGTTCGGAGCACATTGAGCATTTGGAACACCTGCTCCACCTCGCAGTCCTCTGCTGACCTGTAACTGTCACTGTCCACTAGGGCATGGTTAGGCTGGTCGGCATACAAAGGTATGACTAGTGGCAGTTCACCCCTACCCCTAGGCTGGTTGTCTCTGTCTTGAGAATGCACCCTCTAGGGTCTGAGGTTGGGCTGGTGAATGTGTAGTTGTCATATACAGCACCACGATGTGATGGCCCATTTTGTACTGTTACCGGTATCAGCCATCTAGGTTTCAGTCTTTTGGCTGTATGAGTGGGTTGGTCTGCCTTCCTCTTCATTGGTGCTGAAGGAGCACTCTGCTGTGGGGGCTTGTGCACAATTGGTGTAGGGAGATAAACTACTTCTGATGAGCTGCTCTCATTCACCACACTTTAAGTTGAAGGGTCAGTTGTGTGCACTATGGGCCCATTTACAGCAGGTCTGGTGGGTGAGTACTGCATGATAAAAGGTGGGTCTGGTGATGGCTAGTAACGGTTCACTGGTTCACTCCTAGGTGGAGATTGCCCATCTTGAGTAGACCCATTGTCATAATGTGTATCACCCGGTGAGAACAGTTCTCTGATGGTGCTTGGGGCGTCCCTGGGGGCACGTCCCTCCACCTGTGCTAATTGTATGGCTTCATTCAGGATGTCGCCTCTAGGTGGTGTGGAAGGTGATACTGGTCTCAGGTCAGGAGTCTCCATGTCTGTCGCGAGCTACTCAGCAGTGTGTTGACAGCAGACACCTGTTGCTACTTAAGTAGCCCCCTGGGGTCAAGCCCTCAGGCGTGGCATGAAGTGGATTCAGCCAATTAGCGCGCTGATGAGACTCAATTAGCATGCTGATGAGACTCCATTAGCACGCTGATGAGACTCAATAAGGGTTTGGTCAAACAGTAGGTCCTTCTGTGATTGACAGGTCGGTGTGAGCTACCCCCACGTGGTGTGTCGATTAATAGACACCTACTTACCTCATTGCGTGGGGACGCTTTCACTTGTCACCAGATGTTCTAAGTGGGACATCTGTCTTAAGAATCCGACATTTGTCGTGCGCTGCCACCTGGTGGCAGGTCACGTCGTGACCCCCATTGTGGGGGCAGCCGAGCTGCTCCATGGTTCCCCATGTGTTGCTCAGGCGTCGCGTGGCCGGGTGTCCCCGGCCCCCTGCTGGGAGCGTCAGCGTCTGGTCCTGCCAGCATGCCCATGCCCAGCCATCTCTATAAGCCTAGCATGCTCTCATTGAGACGTCCGTCTCCAATGAGAGACCTGGTTCAAGTGATGATAAGCTCAACGTACCTGACCTGCCTCATATAGCCTATCCACTAATCGGTGGTCAACTAACGGATCCCTGTATAGTAATTCACTTTAATGTTCAGGTGGGTGTAGCTCTGTCAATGGCTAAGTAGGCCATTCCTCTCAATGGGAGAATATTTATCACCACTAAACCATAACCTGTCTTCAAAAATGAATATGTGACTGTCAGTGTTATTAAACGGGTGCTGGAGTAAAATCAAATAGCACAACCCAGCAAATCTTTGTGAAGTCAATGTGTGTGAGCCTTCATGCAGTGCACTCCTGGATATTTTAATTGTGTCAAGTATCGCCTGGGCTGAATCAGCTTCACACATGTGTCATGACTCATTTTCACATGCAATGATACATGCGTCATGATGCAGTATCATGTATAATGACACATGGTTTATGATGTAGTATCATGCACAATGGTGCATTAATCAATTTGATCTAGTGGGCTAGGAATTGGGGGGAGGGGGTAAATAACACAGATTGACACCCCACTCCCCCGTAGTCAGTTAAGATTGTATTCTCCCCTAAATTGCCCATTACTTGGGTAAAAATCTAATTGGATTCAGATATCCTGGTAAGATAATTATCATTGGAAGCTGAGCTGAGTTGATAGTGTGGATAGTAAGGGGGTGGTGTCCAGCCAAGTGTGACGTCAGTTTTGAGGGTTGACTGATATGTGACTATGTGTGACAGGGGGGTGGGGAATGTGTTGAAAATGGCCAAAAAAGGTGTGTTGTACTTTATGGGTGGCCCCTGATAATGGAACTTGAAAATGTTAGTTCTGAATTAGGAGCCAATGCAACAAACTCCAAGCTCTATTAAATACAATGTACAACTAGAGTCGAGAAAGCCGGGGACTGTAAGGATACTGCCCTTACAATCTAACAAAAAAGATAGATTGGCCATAACTTGTGTTCTAATTGGCCTATTTGCAAAATTCCTCAATGTCCTTGTCACTAAGCTCTATGTCACATGTCGATTTAAAGAGTGAGTGAGTAATAGATGTTTAACGCCATTTCGACAGCTAAGGTCATATTCATGGCGAGAACTACATTACACAATTTCACAGAGGAATGTATCGGTGCCCGTGCATATGTGCACCACATACATCTGAGGGGACAGGAAAGAGGAGATATAGACCCTTTTAAGTGGGCTAGGGACACCCGTCGATACTAAGAAATGGCCATGTTACCATGTTGAATATAACGAGTGGTCATTATTCATCAACAGGGTGCGGGGGTGGTGGGTTATCGCACGGATGTGCGAATTTTCTTTTACGCCCCCCTGCTCACCCCCCCCCCTGTTGATAAATCATGACCACTCCATTTGGAGTTTAGACCTATTTTGTGAAATCTCAGAATGGAGGCCCCTCTAAAGAAAGATATTTCAAAATCTAGAGTCCAACTGGAAGGAAGACTTCCCCCAAAGGTATTTCAGGGTGTGGAGAATATTGGATTTCTCACCTCAACTCCACAGTGCGACTCATCTCCAGCAACAGGGGCAGCAGTAGCTAGAGTGCACGATCGTACAGATAAACACTACAGATGAAAGTAAGAAAAACAAGTTGACAGGTGGTCGACTTTAGGCATGTGGTCATCTGTAGGTAAATCTACCCTAATATGCAAGTTTCACTCCCTGAGCGACATGACAAGGATTGTCATGGGATCATGTGCTATGATGTTTAATTTTGTGATCTTCTTTGCTGTGTCTGTCGCTCCACTGAGCCATGCCTCATCATTTGCCCTGGTTTCTGCAACAGTATCAGTGGCTGTTATTTCTAAAATACTACTAAGCAAACGTCCAAATATATTAACCATTACTGGCATCATGGGATGTGTCATAGGGATGTTGATGTTAGTGCAGTCATGGCTGGGGTTCACTAATGGATTCACACCAGGATCTGTAACCAATACTGAACAACCAATAACACTACCTGTCAACTCAAGTCATTTAACTGAGGTAGACTCAATTATCCCACATACCCATCCTTAATGGCTTCTTCGCCTTGGGTATCTTGCTCTCATGATGGCAGGTGATACAAATGGAGTGTTCATCTTTATAGCAGGGACCTATGTGAAGGAGATGTCACCATCAGTGATTGTCTTTCTCACATCAGCTATTGCAGCAGTGCATAGTGTTATCTGCTGCTTTTACACAGAGCAGCCCATTGTTATCAATGGTCCATTTGTTATCCTGCTGGTGCTGTCCATGTACTTGGCACTGGATTAGCAGTGATCACAGAAGTTGCTGCATGTCAGATCGTTGACTCCTTGCAGGTTGCAGTAAATTGAATAATGATGAATTTTACAATAGTGCTGAACCTTACAATCCAGTACACTGTACTGAAAAGACATTTATAAAGCAGGATGAATGCGTTGGAATGGTTTGGGTGTATCTTTATCATCATTTCCATTACTTTAAGTGCTCTGCTGAAGGATAATGAGTATCATGAGGACTTTGATTAACTCAATAAATGAATAAGACATTACACTCAGCTGTTGCCATTTCAATACTGCTGCACAGCTTATTTCTATATAAATATAGAACAAATATCTAATTGTGTATAGGATTATATAAGGGGAATTGCCTGGTCCCAGCTTTGCCAATAGCTGATTGCCAATGGTTAGAGCGGATCCACCTAATAAAGTAAAATAAATCTCAAAGTCAAGGTTACATGTGTTCTTAGCCAATTCAAATTAATGTATCTAAATACCAAGCACCCATTATTTTGAGGTTTAAAGAATATTGTTTTATCTTTCAGAAGAAGTTTAGGGTGTCAAGTGGTACCTTAGCTCTGCTAAGCAGGGAATTTATGGTACTTTTCTGTCACCGTGGAATTTCTGTTGAGATCAAAGCCCTCAATCTTTATGTGTTAGAGTGAAAGGCAGGGGGGGTGACCAGTGCTTCAGCGCCATCCTGTGGCAACTGTCACATTCATGTTTGTGTGTATAGCTCAGTATGCCTGAGGAAATACCTCAATTCTGCTATATTACCACATGTGTCAAATATCCTATGATACATTTACATCACATATACTTCACTCTATGTAATGGGTCCAGGTTAGCTGCATTTCAATGTATCAGTATGGAGAAATCCATCCTGTTTCAGTTGATAATGGGCTGTTCTAAAGGTCAACTTTGAGCATTTCATAAAAATAATTGAGTTGAGATCCATTAAATCTACTTTTTGTGAAAATTATTTCAATGTCTAATGTATGAGGGGGTGCAGTAGAGAACATTGGAGCACCATTCCTAGAGAGTGAGAAAGATATTTCAATTACCACTAATATGAGCTCAGTGAAGTCATTTCTGGTACATTTCATGTTTGCTTAGTTCCCATGCCACTCACATGATGTCTCCACTGTGTCATACTTTGACCAGTTCCTTGCCTTCTAGCTCTGTCAGACATGGTCATACTCTAGTCTGCTACAAGGTGGCGCCTAAGCACTGGGCTCTCCTCCGTGAACCCTTTCGAGGAGAAACGGTATGATCGGAAGTGTGTCCCTGGTTCCGGCGAAAGTTTACTGCTCATATTTTACAAGCGAAAATGGCGCCACGTTAGCGTTTCTCCCCAAAAGACGTAACCGCTCTCCTCCTGGTTTTCATAGACCATATGTGACGTGTGTTATCACTCTCCAAGCACGGACAACAGTAGATACAACATCTATAGGCATGGCAAGTGAAGTGTAGCCTGTCCCGCTGGGTGGAGAGTGTGTAGGCGAAGTCTGACAGGTGGCCATACAGTAGTTCTGTAGTAGATATTCATAGAGAGTCCTGGGATGCAGACCTCCACCAGTCACCGGTGGGCAAATGATCAGGTAAGAAGCTATTAAAAGGTCATCCTTTATACATGTACGACGGTACAAATTAACCTTATCTTGGTGTTATCATTGGGGGAGGGGTACATCTTGATAGTTATGAATTAGGCCAATTTTGTTTCCATGCATTTGGTGATAAAAGTATTGGCTACTAGGGGCCATCTATGAATTATGTCACACCTTTTTTTGGCCATTTTCAACACCCCCACCCCCTGTCACACTTAGTAACACAAAACCCCATCAAAATTATGTCACACTTGGCTAGACCCCACATCCCTTTCAGCCATACTATCGACTCAGCTCAGCTTCCAATAATAATATCCATGTATCTGAATCTTATTAGAATTTTGTCTGAGTAATGGGGATTTGGGCGTAAAATAGAATCTTATCTGATTATGAGCGGGGGTTGGGGGCACAGCTCTGAATTTCACCACTACCTTCTGTAGTTCTCTTCTAGCTAACATTTAGCTTGTTTCATGTGGTGTCACTTTCGGAAAATACCCCCCCCTCCTTCCTCCCCACCCCCTCCTGTGTGATGTAATTTATGGATGACCCCCTAACATTTTCAACATCCCCTGTCGGAATCAACCCAGGCGTAAATTGGACCATATCAAAGGACTTGCCGCTCTGATTGCTATTGTTCTCTGGTATAAGCGAAATTCGACACATCTAATGAAAACGCAGGTGCCAAGCTTTGATGATTAGAAACAATTATTCTCGAACTCATGAACACCTTTGTTATGGCGGTTGCTATCATGTGACTAGGACTGAGGAGCCCTCCAATTCCCCAAGAGTGGATCAATGTATCTTACTATACCAGAGTATACATATCATTATGGTTGCCTGAGTTCCCCAATTTTAAATCAAACGATTCAGACTAAGAAGGTTCCACGTGTGCTATTGTAGCAGAAATTCCTGGTGTGTGTGTTACATAGGGGTTTGGGTGATGGAGTATACATGTACTGATGCTGAGCATACATATAGGTAGGGGCAGGCTATATACTAGATGTGGCAAGTCATCTATAGCTAACAAATGTTATATAACATAGTTATGACAACATATATATGCACATATATATACTGTACAAACCTACATACAAAGACCCCGAACCCCCACAGGTTTTAGTTGACAGTCTTAATGCACCTACAAGGCACCTGTATAAGTCTCACTCTTCTGTGTAAGTGTACATTATGGGAGGGGTGTTTGTTGTATCAATAGACAAAAGAATCACAGACAATCTCCCAAATGCATTCCCTCTCACATCACAGCAATTACTACTGTACACTGGTATTAAGGGGTCTACTAGTATGGGTCAAGGTAATCCTTATTATATGTAGTGTATAATAATATAAAGGGCTCATGGGTGTAATGTCCTTTGCTTATATTAGTCTCATTCTTTGTACACTTACATGCTCAGTCTTGATTATATGACGGATTAAAGTGCAGATTATGGAGGCCTGCCTACCTGACTCTATGTCTAGATAAGCTCATGCATGCCGAGTCTACACAATGCTTCATGTATATATTGTGTGAGTGAATGGAGCTGGTGGAACTGATGTTGTGCTGGGCAGGTGGTAGTGAGCTGCAAACAAATACACTGCATTGGGAACACCTAACTGCATACGCCTGGTTTATTGTTTCATGAAACAAAATGTGGGAGTAAAGGGAGTCATATTATTCTGCCTTGAATTAGTTCAGGTAAGACGTCTATGTACATGATGCTCCAATTCATTGTCACTGGAAATGACAAGAAACACCCCAGAGGGCTATTTCAAAAAGAGACAATGATTCCCCCCTCATTTGGAGTCCTGAACGATTACCAATTGGACGATATATAATTGTTTAAATGCATGGAAAATAGTCTTGGGCTGTTCAAAGCTATAGTAGAAATAGAACAATTGTACACAGGTAAAAAAAATAAAGCTGTGTTTCCAGTTACATGCCTCAAATATCTAGGGTCGGTAGGTCGGACTTTTTTTTTTTATTTTTTTGCTTTTGTATAGAAATGTATGGGCAGACATGTTGGATCCTATGATTTTACAGTAGAAAAATGAAAAACATAAGAAATGTGAAGCACATGTAAAAGATATGAATGACAGTTATGGATTGTATACCAATAGATGAGGACCTAGATAAACTCCACGAAAAATATTGATGAAAAAATATGAAAATTACGGGAAAAATTTCTAAAAATTGCAAAAAAAAATCTCAAAATTCATAAAATAAAAAAAAATCCAGGATTGGCCCTGTTTTGCTAGGGTCGGTCGGGTAGCTGAAACAAACCTTTTTTAGGCCAACATAGAGTGCTCAAGCCCTGTACAATGTTGTACATATTCAACTCTATGTGGGCCTAAAAAAGGTTTGTTTCAGCTACCCGACCGACCCTAGCAAAAGGATATTAAATGAGCCCGCAGGGCGAGTTTAATATCCTTTGATATCGGGCACTCCTCATGAATTATCCATTGCCTACTTATTTTATTACACGATTAATGCATCAGAATGCATCAAAATGCATCATGCATTCATTGAAAAGAGTACGTCCACTGTGAGTAAACAGACCACCAGGTAAACTTTGATAGCTTCCTTGCAATAAAAAAAACAACATTTTTTAACGTTGAAATAACGTTTTTTGAAAACAATTTTTTAAGGTATAGACCTCTGATAGCCTGTCTTACTGGTGTGATTGCCTGTATAATTATAATGCCATTCTCACCTTGCACATGTGACAAAGCTGGGGTCCCTCCTAACCAGACCCAACCTATGACATTGTATATATATACAGGCAAACACACACTGTTTCTCGTCAGTCCCTGTGGCACACTGCATTGGGAGCTGGCATGCAAATCAGTAGTGTATGGGTTTGACCCCTGCCCTTGGCAATGGAATTCTCGTAGGTTTTAACCTGTGATATATGACATGTCTCAAATTTGTAAGGTGTGTCTGATATCCATGGATAACAGGCACTGGGTGCCTGATATCCATGAATATCAGGCACGCCATACAAAGTTATGATGCATGCATCATGGTGTGCAATATCGACAGGTATCAGAATGGGAATATCCAGAAAAAGGACTCAAAATCACAGAAGTCGTGTAATAATAGAAGATAGATCCTACGATTTTGACAGATTCTGTGTATTGTAGTGGTATTTTTGGTGATCCTAGGTTGTTTTGAAACAGACCCCTGGACCTGGTGTCGTTGGTCAGGTATCCATAGGCCTGTTTGTGTGGAAGATGTAGTTTATAATAGCTACATTCATACCATTAGTCACTATTCATGTCAACAAGGGCTATATGATTATCTCGTATATTGCTGCAGTATTGCCTTATCAATTCTGGACTACAATATAGCAGAGAACATTAAAATGCCTGTAGCATATCAATGTGTTGCCATAGTGCATTTTGAAATTCGCAGTTAGGTATAGCTTTGGTCTGGTACATAATGGGTCTTTCTTGGATTCTGCTGGCATACTGTTCTCTATTATTGCAAAAGATAAAACTTATCTTTTTGATGAAATATTTAATATCTGCAAACCTCAGACATCCTTGATGAGCTCACTTTGGAAAAAATAAGCTGAAATCAATATACTCAGACAACAGACAATGACACTGTTCACTAAATGACTAATACAACATCGATTTCCTCTTTGGCTTTTTCAGGGTAAGAGTGCTGTGACCGATCATTCACGGGAGCCTGCATTACGCCAATATAGCCACAAACAAAAGTTCACGGACGAGCTTCAGCTATTCGTGAAAGGTATGATTAAGCCATAATATGACAACACAAAGGTAGCATTACACTCATCTGGACGTTATCACTGAGGAGGCCTCCCTCAAAGATACAGAATGGACTGAGCAACTCTGAAGTGTCTCTTGGATATTTCTGAGCAACTCTGCAAACCATAAACGTAATAATACACACAGTTTAAGCCCATGGACAAGCACCAGAGAGGTGACACAGATGTTCCATATTTAGCGCACCTGTGATCATTTCTCAGTTTTTCTACTTAGAGTTTTTAAAGCATCAGGGAAACTTCCTGGCACATAACGCACCGTGATAAGGTATTTCTCATTTGGCAGAAATGAACTTTCAACGAAGTATAAGATACAGATGGACTATTTAGTACCTATTTACCCCTTCACCAGTGGAAACTGGCATAATACAACACATAATAGTTATGTTTGGGTGGAAGGAGAAGGCGGAGATCACCAGAGTTGAGCCCCAGTTCTCAGTACGATATGCAGGTAGTACAGAGACGTACACGGCTACAGGGGCTGGGTGTACGGCTGTACCCGTACAGAGGGTGTGGGATAACTCACCTGACGAGCGCCACATGAGGAGGTGTGAGCTGCTCGTCACACCTGGAGGTATCGTCCTTATGGACGCAGACAAACCTGCAGATGGAGGTATGCTATATCATATATCTTTTGTTTTACTCTGAGTGCGTCAAGTCTTGGATTTGTAGTTTGAGCGGACCCGGCCCAGGTAAAAACCTTCAAAAGGTAACCAATGATACCTGTCATTTATTACAGATTGTAAGTAGTTAATTCAAAGGGTTTAGAGGCTTTTCCTCAGGGAATGATACCTTCATATAGTTTCGGACTAGTAGTGGGCTGGTTTAGAGCTGACATTATTAATTAATTGTTATTTCTATATATCCATTTTAGTTTGTTTTTTTTTCTTGGGAGAGGGGTTAGCCAAAAGTGATGATGGTGAGTACTCATCATTATATATACTCAAATGCATCTGTAAGCACGGCCTTGTGAATAATAGCTACCCATTCTTCATTTACGCCCTAAAGGTACTGGCGTTACCAAGTTTGACATTCAAGACATTTCCTACATCAGCGCTGATCTGGAGCAACATGAGCGCGTCTTCACCTGGGTTTCCCGGCAACCAGGAACGCGGCGTCTGCTCTGTCACGTTGTCGTCTGCTCCTCCAAAGAAAAGGCGCGAACTGTGGCCATGGTCATGTCACGGGCGTTCCACATAGCCTACAAGGACTGGAAAGGCAACCAGCTAAAACAAGAACGTTTAAAACAGAGAACTGCTGGCGACCAGCAGTCAATGAGCAATGAGCACAATGTGGACGTAAAAAATGGTGGAACCGGAAGTGAAGAGGCGAAAGGGAGTGATGTGAATGGTAACATGGGAGAGACCAAGGTGTTGAATGTATGCTGATCGTAGCAAACACAGTTATAAACATTACTGTTGAAATGTGATAAACGAATTTGCAGAACTCAAGAAGAGTGACCGGAAGATAGAAATGTCGAACTCCTATATGTATAAGGCACGTTATGTTGAAACATAAACCTCCAGGAGTCAGACAATTTTATCGCACAAGGACATCGACCTTATAATATTATATCTACACAGCTCTATAATTCATGGCTATTCCTGGATTCTTATGCAAGACCTCATTATCCAAGCCATTGTCTTATATACAATTTGTTATATAGGTATTGCCCCCTCCTGTGAATGAAGGCATGTCAGCATTGGGTCATTAGTGTGAACTTCACACCACGTTGGCTGCACTTTCCCAAGTATGTAGGCCAGGAATATAGTGAACAAGTAACCAATGGATAACTGATGACGAGTGGGGGTTATCGACGAATAATGACACGAGGCCGTAGGCCGAGTGTTATTATCGTCGATAACCCCCACGAGTCATCAGTTATCCATTGTCTACTTATTTTATACCACGAAACCAATAAATAATCAATATTATACCAATAAATTCAAGTTGAAAACAAAAATTATTCCCCCTTCCCGGGACTCGAAGCCAGCCATGACAGGTACATACACCTCCTCGCCCGGCAGCGGACGGCGACAGCGCACACGGCGAAAAAAGATGCTCCTAGACCGGGACGCGAACCGCGGACCTCCGACGGCTGAGCGCAAAGCGCTAACCGCTAGGCCACCGCGTCTCCTCCTCCTCACGCGTCTCGCGGTTATGTTTGTGTATAATACACCTCCTCGCCCGGCAGCGGACAGCGACAGCGCACACGGCTTCGTATCATAGCAAGACCTGGTTCTAACCGAGCGTATCTCGTCAGTCCCTGTGGCGCAATGCATAGGGGGTTGGACTAGGGATCTTAGGCTGCAGGTTCGAGCCCTGCCCTGGTCAAGTCTATCATGGGTTTTAACATATGACATGTTATCTATGTAAGGCGTGCGGTTATCCTGGATAACCGCACGCCTTACATGGATAACCGCACGCCTTACATTGATAACCGCACGCCTTCCAAAATTGATGTTACAGCCTATAGGGTGTGCAATATCGACAGATATGTGGATGGGAATAGACCCCAAAAAGCACTGTGTAAGCCAGAAATCGTGGTATAATATGGAAATATGGGGTCTATTTCAGAACAGACATTGAGACAAGACATTTGGACCCTTGAATAAATGTTCTTTTACCAATTGGACAATATAGATTGTTAAAATGCATAGAAACGAGTTTTGAGCTATTGAAAACTATAGAAGAAATAGACAAAATGTAGGCCTACACACGGCCTACACATCTTTACTCAAGGTCTGTACAATGCTGTATATATTAGGAGATACCGCCTGTACGATTTGGTCAGTTTCTGTGAGCGTAGTGGTATATTGGCAATCGTAGAGCCATTTGGTATTCGTAGGTTGTTTTGAGAGAGACCCCTGGTATGGAGCACCTTGGCCTGGACTGTGGTCGCTTATACTAGTTTCTCTATCTCTACACCTGGCCCTCAAAGACAGCAATTGCCATAAGGCTTATTCTGTAACCACATGTGAACAGTTTTAGCTGTCAATCAATTCTAAATAAATCACACGGTTCATATGTCGTAGAATCCGGCAACCCACCAGTATGTAATTACCCAAAATTACGGGTTGCCAAACATTGCACATATACCTTAAATGTATCATGTTGCATACAGGTGTACTGTTCCAAAATTTAACATGTATAGAAAACGAAAAGGTACTATATCCAATTCATATTAGATTCACGAAAAAATACATGGCGTTAAAACTTTGAATAAGTATAACATGCTAGGAACTGCTAAAAATAAAGGTTGCTACTGCCATTTCATGATGTTATAGGGTTCAGTAAATCTGATGCTACGACAAGTGTAGAGCGGACTCACGTCAATTTTGTGTGTACATGTATATGCTTTTTCAAGGTGATATTGAAGATATTGTGGCAAGGTGACCAGGCAAGCAAAAACACCCCTCTGCAAGGAAATTCATTATCAAAGTTCATCTCAAGATCTTTAAAATGAGACATCATTGGGTTAAATATTCCTAGTAGTTATGTCAGAACCCCTCTTTGAACATTGGTCGTTATTCACATCTGAAATCCATGATTAAGCTCTACACACATTATAAACCATGATAATGTCTAAAAACATAACAAATCAGCCTTTTTCATAAAAAAATACATAATAATATGATGATTTTTATCATAGATTTTGATCTGGAAGGAATTTTCCATTTCTGTTTTCAGTTTTGAGTCTTTGGTGAGTATCCCCAAAATTGGCAAAAAATCTGAAAATTTTGATTATTGGAATGGTTGCCATGGGAAGCAGGAACAGGCATATAGGTTAATTTCTCATGAAAAATGTTCATTTTACCATCCAAATATGGGCCATTTCTACCGAAAATGGTGCATTTTAAATGAAACCATTGAATTCTGCATCAAAAATTAGATTAATGTATTTTTATATTGATTTTAAAGTAATTTTGCCCTCCAATGCCCCTGGTGGCCAAATGGGGAATTAAAAATCCCCTGCGGAGGGGTGTTCTCCCATAATGGGTAACCTATAGTCCAATTGTAGATAATAATCCTCTATAGTTGGTCTGGGTATCACTACATGATAATGACAATTTTTATTATTGAAAAGGGAATCACAGCCTCCTATACGCTGTGGATCCACCCCCCCCCCCATTAAATTACCCATCTCATTTGTCTCAGTGTTGATGGGAATGACATCTGACAATATTTTGCATGCAGCATTGACCATGGACCATGGACGTGATGTACAGAAGTGGTAAAATCCGTAGATGGCGCTGCAGTCAGCAGTCACATTCACAACAATGAAAGCACACGGGTTATTCGCTCTCTGAAGATAGCCAAAATCAATTACACGTCGAACAAAAGTAAAAGATACTATTTTCTCTTCATGAAAGCAATCCTTCAGAATAGGACCTTTTCCTTGGAATAGGCCTACTTTGAGACATTTTCATGTTTTGTTCAGTTTAACGATAGATTTTTAGGGCCATCTTTATGCAATATGAAAGTAAGGGTTATGAGAGGATAAGACGATTTTGCAAATGTATTAACACCCAAACCTAGTCATTGTTCATGATACCTAGAAGAGTAGAGCCTAAGGCAGATGAGTGTGTAATGAAAAAAAAAGTACAAAGTGCTCGTTAAGTTACATAAGTGATGCCTTGTAATCCAGCGTTGCCAGAAATCACCCTTTTTGGTAAAAGACACAGGTTTCCCACCCTCCGATGGCCTGAGGCTATTTCTGTGTGATAGCAACATAACTAAGTATGGGGGTATGTCAGGGAATTTGACCCTATATTGTGGCCATTAGTGATCGGCCCTTCCCAAACCATCCCCCCTCCTCCCACCCACATCCATAGGGTGTCAGTCCCTATTATTATGTGCATGCGTAGGCCCAGGCTCACTGTCATATAGACTATTGGAGCAGCTCGGTCAAATCATCGTCATGTCAAATGGGTGTGCAGTCTACCAATAGTCTATACACATGCTTATATGCTCCACTTTTTCTGTCATGAATTTGACCCCTGAAGAACAGAGCTAGCATGGACCGGAAGTGACCAATGTACCGTGAAGTGCGCCATTGAAAGATTAAGCAAAGACAGAAAAATAAGGACTGAAAGGTGAGGAAATTTGCTAAATTTCCATTTGTTTCCATCTCTGAAAGTCTCTGAGATCCCCCAGGGTAAGTGTGTGGGGTTGTCAGGGGGCATTGACCCACATAGTGTATATATACATGTGGTGTGTTACATATAGGGTGAGGGTTACTGGCTACTGGCCATGGCATAGAGTTCATCCATACTGGACGTTTTGATATGTAGTTCCAAAACAAAAGAACTGAAGGAGAAAAGAGGGTAAGTGTACCTTTTAAATGTCTGAAATGACCTAAAGGTGCCTGGTTCACATTAAGTTGATTAGACTCCATTTATGTGGATAAGACACATGAAGGTGGGTGACCTACAGAGATATTAATACATATGACATAGAGGACATTATCGTATATGCTTGGTACAATGCTTGCCAGTACCACGAGTATCATAATTAAGGTTCCCGTTACAGGATATAAACCCAAGATTATCGACTATAGTCAGGTTGAACGTCAGCAAAATGAGGTTAGTGATATATTTGCTAATAGAAATTGATAAACCACGTGGTGAAATGAAGGGGACTGGAAGGATTTTTCGTCATAGGTGAATATCCCTGTTAGCTGGTAAAATTGAATCACCGTGTCGCCATAACATAGGTGATTTTAAATTGGCATTCTGACATCACTTGACTCAGTGACAAGTTGTGATATTGCTGATAAACTGAGGTTTTCATAATGACATCATTGGGGAAAAACAAATAACCATGGATATTACAACATTCGGTTGGGCTTAAAAATAACCTTATGAAAATCGTTTGGGAACTAGAATGTTAACATCCTATATCGTAATGTTCGTCTCACTCCCTCATTAAATCTCTCTCGATACTATTTTCTTTTGACAATAATCACATCTTAATACTTATAACATAATCAGAGTGAGCAGACTAGCACTAGATGTCTCCACCTAAGGGAGTGATAATTTTTTAACAACGGGGGGGGGGGGCTGGTGGGTTTGAGGGGGGGTCAGAATTTTTTCTACTCCTTGACCAGGGGGAGTCAGAATCTTTTTTCGCCCCCTTGACTAGGGGGTGTCAAAATAATTTCACCTGTTTTCAGCGAAAAAGCCAGCGCGTTACCATAGGTTAAAAGGATGAGTTCGCACGCGATTTTCGCCTTCCGAGTTGGGGTTCGAAAATATTTTGACTCGTCGAGAGGGGGGTGCGAAATTTCTTTTTCATGCGGCCGTGCGCAAACCCACCATGCAGCCCCCCCCCCCATTGTTAAAAAATGATCACTCCCTAATCTTTACGCAGATTCAGGGTATGGACCACAGACCAAGCAAGCAGAGTTCTATCAAGTTCTTTTCTCAAACATCAAACGGTTTCCTATGACAAAGTTCTTACAACACTTGTTCAATGTATGTGGTATTGAATAATAAAACGCCGATAGAGGGCAATATATAATATAATATCTATAGGGCTCTGAAAATGCCATGATGGTCAGGCATTAATGCTATGTTTAATAGGTTTAATCATTCTCTCATTTTCAGCCATCATGGATCAGTGGCTTCAGATATTTTCATTGGTAGCACTGCTCTGCATTGCCATCATGAACCTCTACTCCAGCCATTCTGGTATGCCATTTCTTCATAACTATATTAATTTATCTACCCAAGAGGGAGAATCCTCACGTCTTGAGTCATTAATGCATATATGATAAGCTATAGTGATGTTCAATTACAAGGTCACAAATCATAGAAAGTTTGCATATGGGGCCTTACATGTCATTCGCCCAGACATGTGCCCAGAAAAAGAATTCTTATAAGTATGCTTCTTTTACAATAGCAAGGACACATCTGACATAAATGATAATGTGATTTTCTTAATCTACAAGTCAAAATAGTCTGGACCTGAGACTTTCATGGAGGTATGAAGATTGTTTCTGTAGAAAATTAAGCCCTCAACATGGCTTGTAACTCAAATGTCATTCTCCCAGACACAATTTCGCCCAGATAATTTTGGTCATTTTGGGCACATTTTACCCCCCTGGAGCCCAAAATATGCATTTGGGACCATCAAAACCCATATGTAACATGACGATCTCATCCAGCCTGACACTTTGAGCCAAAGAAAAAGAGGGGGAAACTAAAATTCGAAGAGTAGGGGCTGGAATACCTCCAAATTTGTCATATGCAAACCTTCTATGATTTTTGACCACAAGCGCAACCTCAACCGAATTTACAAACCAGGATGCAATAGGTTTCACCAAAATCCAAACACTAATTAATTAATGTAGTTTAATATCTATCCCCCCCCCCCCATTTTCCCACCTCCAGGTGTACGTTGCTGGTGCCCCGCCCAGTTCACAGCCTCCCATGTACATTATGCTGATGCCTACTGCTCTGATCTCCAAACACCACGTTATCAGCCTCTACCAGAGAAGACAGACAGTGCCAACCCCATGCCACGTCTACAGCCCCTACCCTACAACCTCAGTAAGGACAAGACATTGTTAAAGTGTGTGGGTCTGGAGGCCCTTCTAGCCTTCACCCTCTACTCCATCATAGAGGTGTTAAAGGCATGTGTGTCGGTGAGTCAATTAGCCATTTCTTTAAAAACTGATGTGAATCGCCAAATTTATTAAAACATGGTAGCTCTTCATCAGCCTCTACATCCACTATGTATACACGTTCATATTAATGTTCTAACCTACCGTAAAATCTCACTTAACTAAGATATTATTTGTTTGAAAGTGTCCAAGCTGTGTCATCTGTAGGATCGGGAATTTGGGCCAGGACTTTATATGTCAAAGTTACTTCAATTCATTAAGTCACATGAAGAACGTCGGTAATGGTATGCTTGACACATGCATAGCGAAAGCGATTTCTAAGACTCCAGAGGTTAATAAGTGAAACTAAAGCAATGAGAGACAAAGAACAACAGAAATATATGTACAATGTTAGACTGCGGCAAGCCTTTCTACATTATATTGCTTCTAATTTTGGAAAACAGAAGTAGTTGCTGTCAGTACAAATGCAATGCCCAAATGTGGGTCACCTTGTACCCAGTACAGTGGTCTTTATAGCCCATTTTCAAGTGGGGCTGAGAGTGTATGCAACAAACCCTTATATTGTATTTACAGGTGGATGTGAGTCTTCCCCAGGGCTCCCACAGGTCCCATAGTAAGGCCCCCATGTACGTGTTAGCACAGGCCATAGGGGCCATCCTGTGGACGCTACTGGCTGCCCTCACCTACCTGGCCTATGACCTGGAGGCCGTGTCTGAGGCCCTTAGCCCCTTCCTGTGCCAGTTTAAGATGCAGTACCAGCTGAGGCTGCACACCTACCTGGTGCAGTGTAAGGACACTGGAGGAGGTGGGATGCTCAGTGCTGTTAATGCTAACATAGGCCTGGCCATCATTGTGGCCTTTGCTAAGGTCGTACACATCATTATGTGCTTCATTGTACAGCCACGCCTCAAGAGGGACAAGGTATGCTGTTAATAATATTTCCACATCTTGATTCAGGAGTGTCTTCACATTAACCTCTGTAAAATCTGTCATTTTCTTTAGTCACATCACACAATTATTTTGATTGATAGGTAGTCCGAGGTAAAATTAGGATGACCAGTTATCATTTTTATTTTCGTCCTGCAGCAGGGTAATATGTAATTCTGATTGTGGTTCTGTAATTTATCTTGGTTTGTATGAATGTACACATGTATTGGGATTGTCACTCATGAAAGAATTGCCAATGCAATGGAAAACAGTTGACCAATGGTCACTTTAAAGATTTACCACCATATTGATTGCCTCTGTCCCTTTTCACTACAGATGTGCATCAAACTGAAGGAACACAAGCTGATTAAGGATTCCCGTGAGATGGGGTCATGTTTTGCCATGAGTGACCTCTACTTTGCCATGCTGGTTACCGGAAGTGACGTCATGGCAGGGCCACAGGGCCCCTACAACAATGTGAAGAAACCTTAAACAAGGTCCATTGGTGTCTGCCCCAGGGAGAGCAGAGAGGAAACTTCAGTAAACATTTGTGGCGGTTGTGCCTCAGCCAGGAAAACAAACAACAACTTGAGTACCAAGGTGATGTGCTACAGAGAGAAATTGCTCTTCAGCAAACCATAATGGGGTGCACAGGGGGTCAATTTTAAGACAGCTATGATATTGCTCAAAGCCCTGCAAATTTCAATGCTATTCCTATGGGAATTTCGTCATGATTTAATGGGCGTAGTCGTAGTCTGTAAACAAATAACCTTCTCAGATCTGTGCCCCAGATATAGCCAGCAACAACACCATCTAGCCAAAAACTCTTGCATACCCCAGTCTGGAACCACAAAATAATAATGTAGACAAAAACAAGGTTTGATGCCAGTAATGTATCTGGTGGGCACCTATACACAGCTAAAAATAATTTTCTTATCCAAGAAAATAAACTTGATACAAGAAATCTTTTCTAGTTATGGGGAAAGTTCTGGTTATAAGATTCATCAGTCATCTTGTCTTTAAGAAAAATCAAGTTTTGAACAAATCTTGAGCTCCCTTCTTGATTTAAGTTTTCAAGATTATTTTTCTTAAGAAAATTTCTCAAAATTGGTAGTTTTGTCCACCACGTAACATTATTTATCTTGAATCTTAAAACAAGAAGGTCTAATTTCTTGATATGAGATTTAATAAACTAGAACTGTTTTCTTACATCTAGAAAAAGGTAGAACTAAGATCTTGTTAGAAATTTGCCAAGGAATATTATCTAACATGCCAGGTAAGTACTATTTTCTTAATATAAGGAAGTTACATAGTCTGCCACTAGGTGTCAGCACTACCTGTTATGGTGAATTATTTGCAATACAAAGTACAAATTCCTAGCTTAAGCTTGGTCCTAAATGTTAGATGTGGTAAAATAAAAGCGAAAACTGAAGGAAACTGATTTGGAATTAATTTTGTATCAGGATCTATTGGTCTGATAGTTTATTGAGGGGAATTCAAGGCATGAAGGAAACTAAACACCTTTTGCATAGATCATATGATAATGTAAGGGAGGGATGTGCTACAGCCTCTCATTAAATCAAAGACTTTGAATAAAGGTCTTAATCACTTCTGAAAATATGGCCTCAAAGAGCTGCATGTAATCTGAAGAACCTCTGTCACTGAGGTAGCCTATACTGATAACATTCTTTTCTATCTAAAGCATTTCTATAATAGAAAAAAGCATATCCACTTTACAAACAAGGAAATTAATGTTTTTAGTTACTGGAAGTGAGAAAATATAACTTATTTTAAGAAAAAGTATGAGTAAGTTTATCTTGAAATAATCCTCCATGAGAAATATTTACTTTCTTTAAGAAATATTTTAGAAAATTGAATCCTGATTTGAGAATAAATTACTTGATTTAAGAAGTTATTTCTTAAGATTGTATTTCTTAATTCAAGTAAGTTGGACATACCAGGATTTCAAGTAAAATTTTGTTACCTGGCGGACAAACTTGTTTTAAGTTAATTTTACTTAAAATAAGAAATAATTTCTTAAAATAAGAAAGTTATTTTTGGCTGTGTATAGATACTCCCGCCACATGTGCATTACTTGTAGAATATTGCCATTGTTTCAACCATTATCATATTTGTTTCAAATGCTGTCATATTGTCATTGTAAATCATGTCAATGCTTTCTTGGCCTTATATAATATGTGTGATTCAGTGACGACGGTAACCATGGAGCTGATTTAAGTAATTCAAAATGAAAAGAAGGAAACTATGGGCTACATTTTCACTTGGTAATCTTAGTATAAGTGCTGCCTGCATATGTCCATGCTGTAAATACTTCTTTCTAAACACATTATTTTGTTATTACAAAGGGATCAGAGTGAAAACGGTTTGGACTATATCACTGGGAGTATTTTGATATGATTAATCTCACATACCTCATTGGAGAAAAGAAAAAAAAATAGCAACATCAAAATAACAAAAAAGACAGCGTTCTCTCTTGTACTAAATATGTTTATTACAAAAGTTAATATATAAAATATAACACAGTTTGCCTATATCATGGACATGTACACACACCCAAAAATATAAATCTAGGCTGTTAATCTGTAACAAGCTCTACAAAGGAGTCACAATGATAACGAAATGTGAAAGTAATAATTTTGTGTAGGCCTATCTGCAGTAGCAACCCTGTGTAGCCATATTTAAATACATGACTTGTCAGCGCCCTATGGAACCGTTAGTGTTTCAGTCGTGTTAGGAAAAGCGGCTATAAACACCAATAAGAAAATAAGGAATGGGGAGAAAGAATTCTAAAATGGAAGCTTTTCTTAAATAAACTTGAATTCATTATGATTATAAAAGCCTCGAATACAGTCTCCATTCTACAGTTGCAAAATTTCAGTATACCTTGTCATCTAGGTGCAAGAAAACAAGTGATT
This sequence comes from Acholoe squamosa, assembly GCA_949317995.1. Classification (NCBI taxonomy): domain Eukaryota; kingdom Metazoa; phylum Annelida; class Polychaeta; order Phyllodocida; family Polynoidae; genus Acholoe; species Acholoe squamosa. The sequence goes on from OX439047.1 coordinate 53,870,269, forward strand.
TTGATACAACAAATACTTTAGTTATCTAATATACACTAGAAAAAATATAAACGTGTGCTGCATTATGATGTCAAATGGATATCGACATCAAAGAGGAGGCGAATAGTGCATGTGATGTCATTCTTCCAGTCCAGCAAATCCATACAGTTTTCCGCCTATATATGTTATGGAAATGAAAATATTACCATGGTAATTATCTGTATGCATATAAAATGAGATTGTTGCTCCTCTCAAAAAAGACATATATAGGTACATGGACAAATAAAAAGACATCATCATTTCTTATTCTAGTTCAATAATTATATATCTCCAAAAATCCTAACTTGGGTTTATCTTTGGCTGAAGAATGTTAGAATACATTGGGCCCACAGGTCGTTACATGATTGCAGCATGGCCGACTAACTCACAAGTGGTTATAAAGATAACGGCCTTAGCTGGTTTGATTATCAGCCAATGAAATGGCACCAACTATGCGGTCCTCTCAAGGCCAACTGGTACCCATCTGGTAGGTGTTATCAGTAGAACTCAGTGATAACAAGCTTCAGTAATGGCGGCGCCCATGGGACAACCTGCTAAATGGGATATGCCTCTGTCAACCTTACAGGGCTCAGCAATAGACTCCTGCAGAGTGGGCTTAATGCACCAGTGCAGTACATAGAGTGTGATTTTTTTCAGACTATCATGATATCTCTATTGTTGCTTTGAATATTCACTCTTTGATGGATGTAAAGTAAGGTTTGGCAAAATATATCTCAATAGGAACCGCAGTGTTTTATCACAAATATAGAAGACATGCACAAATATAAACTTGACAGAATTTTGATGATGCCATAAGACCCGCTTTGATGGATATTGTTTTTTTAAAGGCATGGAGTCAATTGAATATCACCTGGCAGTTATGTAGAAGCTCAAATCCTATATCACAATTAATGACGTATGGGATTGGTCTAACATTCGTCTGGTATCCCATTTAAAGACCTAGATAAGGTTTAACATATGCGCTATATAAAACAATTCATTTAAACTGTTGCAATGGAATGTTACAATTCTACCCAGCAAATTGTCGTCATCTGTCGCCATGATTGGTCACCAAAGGTGACTCCTTTTTGAGTGATAACTCATTCCGTCATCTTTCGCCACTGTGTGTTAGACTCACTTGGCATAGCAATTGCTATTCCTGGTGATCTTGGGCTATAATGACGTCATGTTCCATCTAGCGACATGGGTGAGGCACTTCACACAGGTTGACGAGGACTCAGGACAATTTGCTGGGTATATAGATAAGGAATGTGCTCTTGTGTTAAAAGTGGTAAAAGCCGAGTATTCTTTGTAAAGGTAACCGGTATGGGATCCCACAAAATCCTTTTCTGTAATATACCCATGTGAACTTTCTAAAGGCTCTATCCAACATTGGGTGATTGTGGCTTGCCTTTTCCTTGCTTTGAATCAAATATCTGGAGATCACATAAGGAGACTGCCATTTGATTTAATCGTAGCCCAGATTTGTGTGGCCCATCTCAACCTGAATAGAGAAAGAGAAGAACATTGGTTAGATTTCTACAATATTATGACCAGAGAAGTTGATCCTGAGTATATATGTGTATGTTTAATTGTGTATCGGTAGGTTCTTCGTATGTGCTAAATTTCTCTTCTCCTGCGTGTATTGGACACTATTGATTTAGTGCAACTAGTTTTGTCTTTGTTTTCTGAAAAAGCACAAATATTTCTTAATCTAAGCCTGGAGGTTAATTCAAAAGATCCTGGGATCGCAACCTCAGCGATCTTAGGAATTATTCTGCCTTATCCTATTAAGCGATCTTAAGATTAGACTGCGTTCACTTTTCCTAGCCAGCACTACACTGAAAGCCCCAAGGTCGTCAGACTGACGATACCCAAATCTACAACCTAGGGTGATCAGATTGAGCACCCAGGGTAGTCAACCTGATGGGTTTAGGTCAACACATTCATCCAAGGTAGTCAAACTGATTACATAATGTTGTTAGAGTGGTGCTGACTGCCTTGGGTCCTCAATCTGACTACCAAAAGCTGTAGATTTGGGTATCGTCAACTTGAGCACCTAAAGTCCTCAGCGGTGAAGACCTTCAGTTAAAAACTGAAGGCCTAATTATCAAACATGAGTGGCACATACCTGCCACCTTGTGTATTTGTTACATATTGTCAACAGAATGCCATAGACTCATACTGGGGAGATGAAGACTAAGAGATTTCACTCCCTGTAAGGTGCTGCCCTCTCTCTGTACCTCTTCTGATGACCATAGGTCCTCAATCTGACGAGTTTAAAGATCTGGAGGGTTTTCAGTGTAAGATCGCATCGATCTTAGCCTCAGCCCTCCTACACTATTCCAAGAAGTACTGACTGGGCACAGGGGTAAGAGTCCCAAAATAAAGGAATAGCTGTGGAGTCACTCTTCTTCACAACAGTGTTTATACCATCGTTCCCCGTCCCCATATGGGCTAACAAAAGAGCACAGGGTGCAGTTGACCCGGTACAGTATTCAAGAGTTTTTCCTATGAATGTATGATTTATGCTTGCCTATTAGAAGCATTGTGCCCCCCCAGGACAAAGAGAGAGAAGGGAAGAAATACCTTACAGTGCACTTAATACATGAGTAGCCCTAAGAGCCCTCAAGGACACTCAGCAAACATCCTCCCTCCCCTCTATATGTATGCAGCAGGCTATTCACTCTTTCGATCAGGAGTGTTCCCTGTAAGTGCTCTTGTACTCAGGTTAAACCACTATGCAATTCTTTCACTAAGATCGCAGTGATCTTAGTGCTGGAAAAGGAATAGTGAAGTGATCTCAGGACTTGCTATTCCTGACAGGACTGAAACCACTGGATTAGATAGGGTAGACTGGCCAGGTCTTATGGTATGTGCCTACACTAAGATCGCAGGGGTAGAAATCCCAGGATCTTTTGAATTAACCTCCAGGCTCATGCTATATCTCTACACTTTAGACAATGTTATGTTTGACTTTTATACGGAATCACAATTATTTGAAGTGTCAGCAGATATATTCTAACGATCTTTGTCTTCAATACACAAGGCAGCAAGACATAGACTCATCGAAAATAGCAAGTATTAAACTATGAAGTTTTCCTCTTATCGAGTGCAGTTGACGGAAGCTGCAATGTGCTCTTAACTAATATTATCTTTCAATAATCACACACGTAGGAATAGTTCTCTTTATCATTATAAACCTAATAGCCTTCCTGTTGTGTTAAGGTTATTATTTTTTTTCACATTTATTTGTTTCTTTACATTTATTATACAAGGGATCCTTTCCAATTTTTTAGATGATCCTTTCCAATCTATTAGATGGATCATTATCTATTAGCTGAAGCATGAACAGTTAAAAACACAGGTTCTGAACCATAAGCCACGCTGTGAAATCTTCTTTTTGATAACTTAGGAACTGTGAACCGGGCCAACACCATTATCAGTGTCATCCAAAATAAGCTCTGATAGTTATTAACTATACAAGGAGTCCCGTGTTAAGGATGTAATTGAAAGGATTCAATTTAGGATCTGTGATCTATGATCAAGATATTAGGATTTCAGATTTAATTTGACGATCAAATCTGAGTTTAATACCAATTTTAAAACCAGTTGAATTGCCGTGCATTTCTTGGATTTGAAATCAGACACAGCACAGATGTAATGCTGTGTGTATTTATATTATGTTCTAAGAAGTATAGAATTGATTTACAATATTTTTTATAGGATCTTAGATCAAAATTTTTGGAACAAATATGATTTAATACGAAATCTAAAAGCTCTTCACATGTTGTGTGTTTTGCAATTTATTAATTTATAGCATACTTTCAGGAAGGTAAACAGAGCAATGCTGTAATGCCGAGCTTATTCCTATTATGATACAAGGAAAAAAGATCACTTGTTATCAAATTACCTAATCTTAAATACAAGCTGTGAATATGGTGCTTCCCCACTCTCCATGTATAATCCTGTCACATAGCTACAGTATGGAATATACCTATACCTGGATTAAAATATGCAAATCAGTCAAACACAGAATAGTCGTGCTTTCCTAGTCTATAGACAAAGGTTCACTCGTAGTGGCTTCACCTCGTGACATAACCCTCAGTCAGACCCACTACGAGTGAACCTTTGTATTTATTTCATGTTATTTGGGTCAGAAATGGTCAAAACTTTTTTGAAATTGCATATAAAGATAAATATTTACATGTTTTATGGTGATTTTTGGTGGTTTTAGCGGCTGTGAGATACAGGGGTGGGTTATCGCACGGGGGCCATGCGATACGGAGCCGAAGTGTTAAGCCTATGGGCTGTCAGTATCTTGGGCATATCAACATGAAATAAAGTGTTGTTGTTGGTGGTGGTAGATCTGTTATTGCCTTCCATGGAATGTGTGTAAGGGTGGAAGTAGTGTAGTGGTGGTGCTGGTGGTGAATCCTGGTCACTGAAGTAGTGGCAGAGGCCACAGGAATAGCCCTGTTTTCTAATACAAAGCACTGCTGCCTCATAATCCTCTGCACTGGTCATTGCCCCCCTGCCGACCTCTGAACGGTGGTGGTGGCTGTGCTGCTGGGGTGGCCCCATACCTCCACCCTTGGCCGCTACTGCTTATCTGGGCATGATGCACCAATGAATCAATGCACTTTTCTCTGCAGTTTATCAACAGATTCCAAAGTGTAATATATCAATTTCAAGGTTTTGAACCATGCCAATTCCATTTTTTAAACTTTTAGATCCATATTCCTGATGGATTCAGAGATAGAGTGTAACATGCATCTCGGACCACCAAAAACTATGAAAACAGGGTAAATCGAACGTGCCGAACATAATGAGACGTACTACAAGTCCGAATTATGAACCCCCCTGAAAAAAATTGTTTCGAATGCCTACTTTAAGGTCCACTTTAGCAGGTTCCTTTGATTGCATCAGGATGCACAATCTATGAAAATAGGGTAAATCGAACATGCCGAATGCAATGAAACTTACTACAAGTCCAAATTATGAACCCCAACCGAAAAAATTTTGACATGATGCCAGGCAAAGCATGATGCATCAATGAATCAATGCCTATTTCTCAGCTGTTTATTGACAGATATCAAAGTGTATTATATCTAAGTACTGACATACATTGACTCATTGCTGACAAATATTGAGTAAATACTGACATATATTGACTAATTGCTGACAAATAGTGAGTAGGCCTAAATAGACCCTTCTGAATAAAACACAGAAAGGCGATGAAACACAAAACACCGTACACACTCAGTCGCCATGTATTAGTAGTTTCAAATTGTTAGCATATGAATTCTACAAAGGAGCAATAGAACATGTCTATTTATATTGAAAAGTACCAGGACACTGCATAATTATGCACTCAGGAACTCACGGTAATAATATCTTAAAATAGTTCTGTTCTAAGGCCCATTAATCTGGTTTTAATTGTAATATCTGGCCATCTTTTAACCCCTTGAATGAAGTTAGCTCTAATCTGTTACGTTCCTTGATCATAGAAAAATGGAATCAATGTTTTAGGGTTTTAGAAAATATCTAAAGTGTATACATGGAGATTAGTAAATTATATACAGGTACTGCACCACACTGATTTAGTCGCCTCTGTGCCAAAGGTTAGCAAAACAAATGGTCCCATTATTTGATGTATTAAGATTTAATGTACTCAGTGAAGGGCATGTAAATTGGAGGGGTTCGGTAGAGAAGTAAAACAGTAGCTGAGTAGTCATCATTTCATTGGTTTGGTAGAATTGTCATAGCAGGGCAACCACTGAAATGGTGCCTGCGCGTCTATGCACCATAAGCTGTAAATCAACTTCAAGACTTTCATCCATTGTCACCTATTCTGTTTTAGTCATACCAGTTGCACCCTAAGAATTTAGTAGCGAATGCAAGAAATTATGTCATTGATCTAAATTCTGCCTGGCCCCTGTACCGCCACTTGCATTAGCTGCTTTAATTGTGACACGAGGAATCATTTATTATTATTTTTTCTTTTTCATTTGAACTACGCAAAATTCAAATGAGACATTTATTTTGGGTATATGATTTGGGTTTAGGACTGATAGCGTATTGCAATGCGTTCACGTCATACACGCCTTTAGCAAAGCACTACCACACATGTGCTGAGGCAGGGTAAGCATGGGGGGTGGTTGACCTTAATCCATCAAGAATAAATAGTGCATTTATGCACCGTGTCAGATCATTGGTAAATGCAGCACAGGTGACTCAGGACTGCATCCACTTATAAATTATTATTTATACTGATGTCCTTACAAGATATAGATATACTCGAAGTGTCGTCATGAAGCACAAATGCAGTCCTGGCTGCTATACTGGCCAGGGCTGCATTCGTGCATCATAACTGCCAAGGGGATGATGCATTTATGCACTATAGGCCTTCAAATGGCTAACAATGATGAAATAGCTCTGTGCAGGGCTGGTTTTCTTCCCGTAAGAAAGGTATTTCTTCCTGGACAGTGGAAGAAACCTGGAAGAAACCAATTTTATCCGGTTACTTCCAGGTTTCTTCCAGAAGAAATGGAAAAAAAACTGGAGGAAACTCAGAACACTCTTGGAAAAAAGTATGTAAGCCATGACTTTTGCTAAATTCACCTGCTATGGTTAAGAGACAGACTGATGGGGATAAATGAAAGCAAGATCTGACATAAGAATACTAGTTTTCGTGGGACTGTAACTCAATTTTCAAAATTTGGATCAATTGAGTGTCTACAACACCACTTTCAAAAGACCACTCCCATAGTGTTAAAGCATTAGCTCTAGCTTAGATAAGTGTATCAAATGTGCTGCAGGTTCAGTAGATGACATGACAGTGTGCCTATGTTAAACCGATTCTTACCCTTGGATCACATCAAGCACAAGCACCAATTCTAACACTCTAGATATCAAGTGATGATTTGGCATGCAATGGCTTCTACTTTGTAGTTTGTTCAGGGTAATAAGAAAAACAACATGGAAAATAGGTAAAAGAAAAAAAAACTAGGGAAATGTCCACAATCAAAACATAAGCCCAAGATCCAATAGGCGGCATGGGGTGGCAGCATTACAGGTGGCACAGGTATTCCTTTGTTCTTTTTGTTCTTGTTTACATTTATACGCCAGTTTTTGACTGAATGTCTTGGTATTTCACGTCAATATCACGCCATTTAAGGATTGTGTCGCTGAGAACAATGGATTATGACGTGCTGCCTGTAACTCTGCTGCCCCATACAGCCAGTGGAGCCCTGGCTACAGTCAAGAACGGAATCAAACAGTAGATCAAGTCTCTTTCTATACAGGTTAATTTGCCTGGGGTTAATTACCAGACTATACTTTCAATATCTCTTTGGCTGTTCATCCTTCACTTTCAGTATCTTAAAATTTATGTGATGATTATCTAGCTTTTACTCAGAAAAGGATATAAAAAACATAATTTACCCTATGATGCCCAACCGCGCTAATTGGGGCGATTTTGTACATTAATACACCTATGCAGTCCGGAGTACATGATTATCTAGAGACTTCTAGTAGATGGATTTTCAAAGTTTAACCACCATGAGAAAAAGCATGACCAGGCAATTAAATTGGGTGTGTGTAGAGGGGGGGGTAGGCTACATAGGCAAGGTCCTCATACATTATAAAGCAGGTTTTATGAGAGGGGTAATTAACCTGTATAGAATGAGACTTGATCTACTGTGAATAACAGAAGGGGTAACTATATAACTACATCTACAGAAATATTATTTGACTCTGTGTTAATTAGGGCGAGTTACTTTCTGTACTAGGTTGTAGTTAAGTACATGACGTGACTATGTTTACTCCAGCTCTATATTGACCTAGCTGTTCATCTTTTACTTTCAGTATCTTAACATTTATGTGATGATTATCTAGCTTTTACTCAGAAAAGGAAAAAAAAGACACAATTAAGAGATTATGGTCAGTTTTCAGACAAATGTGTCTTGTATCCATGAAAACAAACAAGCAAATTTCAAACACTTCACAACACAAACATCTTCCCCAGAATTAAGTTTCTTCCATCACATATTTTGTACAACCTTACCACCAAATAGCTACTGAAATTCAGTCCTCCTTTATGACAGGTTTAAAGTCAGTTTAAGTCACTTTATATTTACCAAAGCTATGTGCCTTGGATAAAAAAGGGCACACTTGAAGTTAGTCTCACTTTGGAAAGAACTAGAAATGTAATTTTGCCAAGCCACAAAACAGACAATATCCACTTATAATTTGGTTTCCTCCATCATGATTTTGAAAAAAAACAATAGCTTCCCTCCTACAGATATGGAAAAGATACCTCTGTAATTATCTTTATTATACTTTAATCGGTAAATGGTGACATTTTGAGTTATATTCTAAATGTTTACAGACATTTTTCCAGTTTCTTCCATTTCATCCACTTTGAGGCGGACAAAACCTATTTCTTCCAGACGTTTTTTTCTATGTTTTTTACCCGTTTTTTTTCACCCGCAGGAAGAAACCAGTTGGACATGCCCTCGTATTGAATTTACTGATGACAAGATTATAAAGGAATGAGGTAAAAGAGAAAGGTTCCTTATACCTATAGTCCCTGCCAAAATTTGCAGAAGAGGCCCGGTGGACTATAGGTATTACACCTAGTGGAAGAATCAAAAAAATGTCGATTCTGTCATGGAAAACAGCAAATGGTTGTGTATTCTCAATGTAAGTCTGCTTCCTTTTCAGGGAATCGTTATTGAGTGAATTGATTTTGAAATGCACATTTTAGATGAGGAGAAATTTCTTCCTATGATAATTTATATGTCATAACTATGGTCATATTTTCCCCACATGTACCTATATTTTACACATAATAGGACATCCATTGCCACTACTGCCCTTTCAAAAGAGGCAATCTTTATTATACTTTAATTGGTAAATGGTGACATTTTGAGTTATATTCTAAATGTTTAGAGACATTGTTTCAGTTTCTTCCATTTCATCCACTTTGAGGCGGACAAAACCTATTTCTTCCAGATGTTTTTTCCATGTTTTTTACCGTTTTTTCTACCTTCTGGAGGAAACCTCCCAACCCTGGCTCTGCAGGAAATAAGCCTTTCAGGTCGACACAATTAATAATACTGCCCCTGCCGAGAGGTAGAGAAACCGGTTGGACATGCCCTCGTATAAAATTTATTGACGTCAAGATTATAAAGGAATGAGGGGAAAAAGAGAAAGGTTCCTTATACCTATAGTCCACTGGGCCTCCTCGGAATGTATGGCCAAAATTGGCAGAGGAGGCCCAGTGGACTATAGGTATTACACCTAGTGGAAGAATCCAAAAAATGTCGATTCTGTCATGGAAAACAGCAAATGGTTGTGTATTCCCAATGTAAGTCTGCTTCCTTTTCAGGGAATCATTATTAAGTGAATTGATTTTGAAATACACATTTTAGATGAGAAGAAATTTCTTTGTATGATAATTTATATGTCATAACTATGGTCATATTTTCCCCACATGTACCTATATTTTACACAACCTAGGACATCCATTGCCACTACTGCCCTTTCAAAAGAAGTAATGAGAATAGTTTTTATTTTAGAATTAAAATTTCCGTCAGTTTCAGTGGAGACAATAAAGCCCCATCCACGTCACAACAAAAAAAAAAGAAAAAAAAGACAACTGACAGGGGGATTAGCCTTGAATGCTTATCTAATACCAGTGACGAAGTATATAGTATAAGTGCTTACCAGATACCTATAACTCACCTTAATCTGTCCATGCTCTAACCCACTGTCTACGTAAGAGTCCTGGTGGTGGTTGGCTCCCGTGGTACCCCAGGGGTCCACCACAAACCCTGGAAGATGTTTCACCCTACGACGGTGTTTGACCAGGGCTGGACCCCACTCATCTGTATACGTGAACAGGGCACGCATCCTCTGTAGATAGCAAAGGAAAGTATCGGTTAAAAGATGTCAGACTCTACTCTGATATTTATTGGCAAAGTTATACAGAATATCATTAAACAATAGAAAAAGGTTAATAAAAATGATCTATATGTATCTAAAGCGCTTTATCATGGACCTGAAAACTTAAGTCCGTGGTCGTATATATTGGCGTTAAGTGCATCAATTTTGTAGTAGTGTAAATGTGACATATGTATTAAGCAATTCAAAAGACGTTCGGCGCTGGAGCTGTATTTATTACCCTACATGAAGAACAAATTACCATTGGACTGAATTAGATTTACTGTATAGTATAGCTTTGAGAGACTTTCTGTCGAAATTACTTTGCGAGATAACTAACGGTTCAAGTAAGAAGACTGCAGGACTCACCTCTCCACAGCCGCCAGGGGTGATGATGAGGAGGATGATACCATAGGCAAAGATGATAACGATGACGAGTAAGGAGAGTGCCCAGCCTATACCATCAGCCCACAGAGGGTAGGGCACGTCATCAGTATACTCTGTCCTGCTGTAGTCTACCCAGCTAAACACCAGGATGAACTGAAACAATGAGGGAACTGGTTATTATACAGAACTACTGTATTACCCTGTGTATAAGGCGCGGCTTATACGTGAAGAGGCACCTTTGGTGCACCCTATGGGATCAGCTTAAGATATATAGGGGTGCGCCTCATATGCGAGGAGAAAAGTACCAATGTAACCAAACTGATGAGCCGAGGTGCGCCTAATAGCATTTACTTCAGCTCAAGGTGCACACGATACTTTTTTATGATGCCCACCCATACCAGCGAAACAGCAGAATGAACTGGAACAGGACTTGGGCGGGTTATAGACTGCCATTTCACTGTACTACGTGAATGTACACCATAGCATCAGAATTATACATAAGGACACAAGAAAATTATTTATTTATCATAACCATGAATTATAACGATTTTTAGTGTGGTGTTTGAATGAAACTTTTGCATATTCTTCTTGATCTTTCTATCGGGATAATACACAGTAAAACTGGTGGTATTATGTACCAAGTAAGCATTTCACTAGCGCATCTTGACGACCAAGATACATGGACTTTGAGTTATCACATGGACCCTTCTTACCAGGACTCCAGCAGGTGTGAGGAAGGCCCAGTTAAGGATCCACCATCCGGAACAGATAGACCAGTTAAAGCAACCACAGCCCTTAGCACCAATCATGGTACGGATGTCCTCACGGAACCGGAACGCACCTGGAGACAAGAAGAAAACAAACTGTACTTACAGAGGGAAAAAGAGGGTGGGGTGCTACTGGAAGGGATGTTCCATAAAAAGAAACAGATTTTAACTACCAAATTACCGTGAACATGTAGGACCGTCTTTTTTTTTATCCTTCCCCTCTATCTTTAGCGAATAACTCCATTCAGACATTTATGGAAAATAAGTAAAGTATCTTTATCATTGCTCCCTTAGTGGATTCAGAGATATACAGAGATATAAATGGTGGATTAGAGTTGTATCAATCTCGATCTGCGGTCTTCACTTGTTTCCTAGTTAAACTCAATATACAACGGCGAAGAAGGATACCTACCATAGACGTATGCGATACAGATACATTCAAGTAAGGCAATTACTAAAACATTCCAGCCTCCAGCATAATTATCCATAATGGTGAGCACGTACTTTCCGCCCTTCAAACAAAAAAGTTATAAGTCATAGGTTTTGTAGTAAGAACTATATCCATGTTGAGGCAGCTGCCATCTGGGGAGCTGCCTCAACATGTTACTTATATCAGCTAGTGTGGTAGTAGACCTTTTATTACAGATACAGTTAGTTATATCAGCTAATGTGGTAGTATACCTTTTATTACAGATACAATTACTTATATCAGCTAATGTGGTAGTACACCTTTTATTACAGATACAGTTACTTATATCAGCTAATGTGGTAGAAGTCCTTTTATTACAAATACAGTTACTTATATCAGCTAGTGTGGTAGTAGACCTTTTATTACAGATACAATTACTTATATCAGCTAATGTGGTAGAAGTCCTTTTATTACAAATACAGTTACTTATATCAGCTAATGTGGTAGTAGACCTTTTATTACAGATACAGTTAGTTATATCAGCTAATGTGGTAGTATACCTTTTATTACAGATACAATTACTTATATCAGCTAATGTGGTAGAAGTCCTTTTATTACAAATACAGTTACTTATATCAGCTAGTGTGGTAGTAGACCTTTTATTACAAATACAGTTAGTTATATCAGCTAATGTGGTAGTATACCTTTTATTACAGATACAATTACTTATATCAGCTAATGTGGTAGAAGTCCTTTTATTACAGACACAGTTACTTATATCAGCTAATGTGGTAGTAGACCTTTTATTACAGATACAGTTACTTCTATCAGCTAATGTGGTAGTAGTCCTTTTATGTCAAACTTCAATTGACTCCCTCTCGCTATTGCTCTCCCTCTCCAATCCCCTCCTCTCTCTCTCTCTCTCTCTCTCTCTCTCTCTCTCTCTCTCTCTCTCTCTCTCTCTCTCTCAGCAAGTAGTTAAGCTTGATATGAATACGATCGTAGGGGCCTATATATAATACATGATTCTACCTCAACTTAGCCTTTTAATAGGGGAGAGGCAAGTCTCATATAGTTAATTTAAAAACAAAAATCCTGTATCAAAATGGCCTTACCGGACAGCAGAGAGGTAGGCCCATTATGAACATGAAGACGGAGAGACTGCTGACAACCATCCACTTCCTCTTACGGGTCTGTGGCCACACGTCCATGATAACCGTCGTCACCGTCTCACACAGGGCGAACTGAGGAGAAAACACAGCCAAATTTATCACGTAATAAGTGGGGAATTGATTCAAGCTCAATTAAGGGTAATGTATGACCTACCAACAGTAAAAGACACTTGGACGTTGGAAGGAAGTTGGCAGCTAAGGAACGGTAATCACTATAATCCAATGACGTATATGGTAATAAAAAGCCTTTGACTCCATCGTCCACCACCACATTTCTACAGTTTTGCAAAAGGAAACAAAATGGTGTCTTACTCTCGCCTCTAATATAAGTACCTGACCTACCTCGCTGTCCAGTCCCAGGGTGATGAGCATGATGAAGAAGAGGATGGCCCAAAGAGGAGAGACGGGCATCCTGGTCACGGCATCGGGGTACACGGTGAACGCCAGGTCTATACCTGCGGGCCACAAGGGGGGATATGACATAAATGTATAATGTAGCAGCAGCAAACCAAAATATGGCAGGTGTCCCCGACCCAAAGTTCAAAAAAATGAAGTTTGGTATCATTTTTTTTTTTTATCTGGAGATGTGTTTTATGTATGCTGTCCTATTCCTTCATGGCATGAAATCATCTTTATATATAATGTTGATATTGATTATTTGATTATTCAATATCAATTCAAACAATAATGACTCAATCTGCCTCAGAAATTCAATGGTAGATGTTATGAGATCCTGTTCAAAATAACAGGAGGAATTGTAAACTTCCACCTACCTCCCTCTGCGACCTTGTCTACAGTTGTTCCCAGTTCATGTGCCTGGTAGCCAAGGAAGGAGAAGATGACAAATCCAGCAAAGAATGACGTCAGGCAGTTAGATAATGATACCAGCAGCGAATCCCTGAAATAGAAAGCACAGTCAAGATAAAAATGGTTTTATATGAATGATTCCGACAGGATATTCTATATAATAGAGTTTGCCAGAACCTCTCTTATGGTACGCACATACTAAAATTATAGCATCCATAGGCCCATAGTCTGCAAATGTGACACTGGATATAGCATTAGATATTATTGTAGCTGCTGTTTTCTGACTTTTGTTTTCATATCAGCACCTTGAGACCTGAACCTATCTATCAGTGCCTCATTATATATCAGAAGGTTAGATATTTGAAGCATAAAATGGTCCAGTCTTATTTCACCCCTTGTGAGTGAAAAGGTAATGTGGGAGGGATGATATAGGTGAAGAAGGACTTACCTGAGCACGTCATTGTGGAACCTGTTGTATGATGAGAGGGTAATCAGACCTCCCCAGGAGGCTGACAGGGAGAAGAAGATCTGTACTGCTGCATCCTTCCACACCTACAGCACAACAATACAAACAGCTGTAACATCTACACTGAAACAAAATTCTTAATCACTTAAGTCTGGATCCAGACTCAGGCAATGTCGCCAAAATGAGTATGATTTGAGACTCAGCCTGATCCTGGGATGATACTCAGGTTATACTCTGGCTCTGCTTGAGTATCATCCTAGGATCAGGCTGAGTCTCAAATCAAATTCATTTTGGATCCAGACTCAGGTGAGTAAGAATTTCCTTTCAGTGTACATCACTATGCATACACTGGTGGGCACAAAATATTGAATCAACAGGTACAACTGATTGATCATCATCATCAACCTGCGACCACTGTTAGCAAGTTGGCATATCCTGAACAGGATCAGGATGTACCACGTTATGACCTACTCAATAAAAGAAAGCTTTCCAAATTCAATTGAAAGTGTTGCATCAAGGCACTGAATGTTGTTCCCTCTGCAATCATATCAAAAGAGGGGTTCATCTTTATGATCACCCATTTATGATCACCCTGACCGTGGTAGATATGTGGTATGGAACAAGATACTGATGCACTTAGAAAGGCTGATGTTCTGATCATACAATCTGAGACTAACTTTGTGTTGAAATACACCCCAGTGTAAGTGCATATACGTACAGTAGCGTCTGAGAGCCTGGAGAGATCAGGACGTAGGATGTAGAACTCTATCCCCTGTAGGTGTCCGGGCAGTGTGACACCACGGATAAGGAGGATGATGAGCACACAGTACGGGAACAGAGCTGTGAAGTACACCACCTACAACAACATGAACCAGTTACAAACTACTGTTTGACAAAGTAAACAACATGAACCAGTTACAAACTACTGTTTGATAAAGTAAACAACATGAACCAGTCACAAACTACTGTTTGATAAAGTAAACAACATGAACCAGTTACAAACTACGGTTTGATAAAGTAAACAACATTAACCAGTTACAAACTACTGTTTGATAAAGTAAACAACATTAACCAGTTACAAACTACGGTTTGATAAAGTAAACAACATGAACCAGTTACAAACTACTGTTTGATAAAGTAAACAACATGAACCAGTTATAAACTACTGTTTGATAAAGTAAACAACATGAACCAGTTACAAACTATGGTTTGATAAAGTAAACAACATGAACCAGTTACAAACTACGGTTTGATAAAGTAAACAACATGAACCAGTTACAAACTACTGTTTGATAAAGTAAACAACATGAACCAGTTACAAACTATGGTTTGATAAAGTAAACAACATGAACCAGTTACAAACTATGGTTTGATAAAGTAAACAACATGAACCAGTTACAAACTACGGTTTGATAAAGTAAACAACATGAACCAGTTACAAACTACTGTTTGATAAAGTAAACAACATGAACCAGTTACAAACTATGGTTTGATAAAGTAAATAACACGAACCAGTTACAAACTACTGTTTGATAAAGTAAACAACATGAACCAGTTACAAACTACTGTTTGATAAAGTAAACAACATGAACCAGTTACAAACTACTGTTTGATAAAGTAAACAACATGAACCAGTTACAAACTACTGTTTGATAAAGTAAACAACATGAACCAGTTACAAACTACTGTTTGATAAAGTAAACAACATGAACCAGTTACAAACTATGGTTTGATAAAGTAAACAACATGAACCAGTTACAAACTACGGTTTGATAAAGTAAACAACATGAACCAGTTACAAACTACGGTTTGATAAAGTAAACAACATGAACCAGTTACAAACTACTGTTTGATAAAGTAAACATGAACCAGTTACAAAGTACCGTTTGATAAAGTAAACAACATTAACCAGTTACAAACTACCGTTTGATAAAGTAAACAACATGAACCAGTTACAAACTACGGTTTGATAAAGTATTGTGTATTTAAAGGCCACCAATACAGGAGTGCATTGTGCCCTATAGTCATGCACCATATACACCATGCAGTGGAATACTGAGTCGGCATGATGGATTATAATACACCTGGCGAGTTCATCATTAGGTCTGCATTCAAAGCTCACAATGACCAATGAGTATGCTCTAGGAATGCACTATATATGTCTTGTTCTCATCAGTGCTGTGAAAAGCACATATTGTAAAAAAAAAAAGAGTCGTCAAAATAATGATCGAATCCTCGTTCCAAAGTTTCGAGAGTTCTGCCATTATTTCCACAGAGATTCCTTGTAGATTCGTTCACCACCGTCCTGCCACCTAGGGCTTCTTATAAAAACTATACTGGTTTACTGCAATACAACTAGAGTGGTGCACTGTTCAGTTTTATGAGGATCCCTGGTAGATTCAACTAGTAGATTCTTATCGGGTAAGAGGGTAGCAGATTCAATAAGATCATCTTCTCTGCTTTACTAACATTAGTGAGCACAGAACAGGTGGTGCAGATGAGTTGGGTACTTTTGTGTACCAAACTCTAGGGAAATGTAATGCATAGCTAGTTCGAGCGGTATATACACCCTTACCTTGCCTGAGGACTTGATGCCCTTGATGAGACTGAGGCAGACAATGACCCAGGCCAGGAGGAGGCAGAGCACCAGCTGCCATCGTGGGTAGCCAATCTCATGGATACCAGGGGACAGGTCTAGCACATAGTTACTGCAACCAAAGACAAACACTTGTGTAATTATAATATATCATTAACTATAATTATGGTACTATATATAGTACCATTTGATGGTAGATAGCAACTTTCTACAGCACCACTGTTTTCAGGAAATCAGATAACAGCTCTTCTTTTCCGGGCCGTCTTCCATTTAAGATAAGGCTGTTTTGCAATATTTCCTGGGACTTTATCAGTCCCGGATTAAATAAACAAGACATATATATACAGGATTTCTATCCTATATTAGTTATAACAGGTGTCACCCCCCCCCCCACCTTTGTGTATGGCACCACAGTTGGTCCTCAAATTTTCACTAAATACCCACATGGGCTATAACCAAAAAGAGACTTATGGAACACATTCTTCTGCAGTTGTAGCTGACTTACTTGAGGTAGTCCTTGGAGGGTAGAACCCTGGTGATGTTGTTCTGGTCAGCAATGGTGGTGTTATAGATGGCCACCACAGCGTTGGTGGTAGAGTTGTAGCACAAACCATCTGTCATATTGGCGAAATATCCAAGTCCGGTACAGTTCTCGTAGACATGACATACTGTGGAAAATATCACATCTTTGTAAAGGACAGTTTCACGAGATTTAAAATGTAAGTACTTATCAAAATCCATCAAAATGTAATGATTTTAAATGTCTGTGATATTAAATATTGCTTAACAATTTGAAATGGCAGTGACATCGATATCAAACCCAAGATAGAATATGTTATGTTCATCTTATTTCATTCAATAGGACAAATTAATTAAGGTTCTTTTGTTTAAAACCAACTTTCACAATAACCTAGGGCTGACATAAATCTTTATGATATTATTATCTGAGCAATTCTTAGGAAATGTCTGCAGTAACTTCTGACCATGTTACCTCAAACTGTTCACATATGTAATCAGCTTATCACTTATCAGTTTGGTGTGAAATAGATTAAAGCAGACTTACATGGAGATGCCCATTCACCACATTTTGACCAGGGCAGGACGGAGGTGAAGGAGGCGAAGAGGTAGAAGATGGCCCAGGCTATAATCATGTTGTAGTATATGGCCACCATGAAGGACACGGCCACCATACCTGCACCCACACCTGTGTGTAGTAAAAATGAACATTGTGTAGTATATAGGTTGTAGAATGGAGGACACCATGCCTGCACCCAAACCTGTACATAGTTACATGCCTGTACAGAACTGTGCAGGGAGACACAGACATCATAAAGTACCTAGTATGAAGGACACCATGCATATACAGAACTGTGCAGGGAGACATAGACATCATAAAGTACCTAGTATGCAGGACACCATGCCTGTACAGAACTGTGCACGGAGACACAGACATCATAAAGTACCTAGTATGAAGGACACCATGCATATACAGAACTGTACAGGGAGACACAGACATCATAAAGTACCTAGGTTGTAGAATGAAGGACACTATGCCTGCACCCACACCTATGTAGATACAGGTCCCTTATGGACACTTTGTTCAGGCCTTGAAGCACAAAGCACTGACGGATTCTTGGCCTTAACTCCATGGGGATTTTTGTGACTGTTTCAACTTGAAGGCCATGACGGAACTGTAAAAAAACTACACTGATGGCTGTCAGTCACTGATGGGTGGCGTAGGGACAGTATCCTCAGGATCGCCTACTTTCTATTTCTATTAGATTTGAAGTTTGTTATCTTGGTTCTAATTAAGCCCTAATCTTTTAGATTCCACTATCAATGCTCACCAGCGGCCGATGGCCGGCTGCCATCACTGCATGTGATGTCATGACCTCATGACCTAATTGGACTCAAAACGAGGCTAGCCGTAATCAGCAGCCTGTAGCTGTGCCCTGATGGCCATCACGGCCTTCAAACTGAAACAGTGGTGAAATTCCCTATAGCATCAAGGCCAAGAGTCCGTCAGTGCTGCATGCTTAGGGCTGTCGTGTGTGTCCACGGGGCTGTATACAGAGAGACATGGTTGTCATGTATAGTATGGTCCAAAACAATCTGCCCAAATGACAGTTTAGAGGTTAGAATGTAACACATGAGGCAAAGCAGAGTGTGATGCAATTCAACCTCCTGCTAGTTAAAAAAACTCGGAATTTGAGTGGATCTCTGTATCTATTTCATGTTATTACAGAGTAAGTGTCAAAAGATCATTTATTGATAAGGGATGTGAGTATTTGGTTTATAACTTGAGGAACCTAATGCTAGCACACATGTATATATTGCAATATAAGACAATGAATCGGCCTATGCAATTATCTTCCTCCATATCATACTGCCTCCTATAGGCGTGCTGTTTAACTAGACATCCCTCACGATATCCTGTTTGTTGTGAGTTGTCTACAAGCTCATAGATATTGAATGTATCTAGACTGTGTTATTTTACATCAACCAGACAGCCAACTGTATTGCTGTTGGAGTAAAGCTGGTCATTGGATGCATCACCACGCCAACACCCACAGTGAGGTGTCCAGGATGGGGGAGGGGTGTTGTGCTTCACTTTAGCCGCGGGATACATATTGTCCACGTCACATTTTCTTTTTACATTTTGTCCACAAAGGCCCAGTGCAAGGTGTCCATAAAACTGTACTGTCCACAGACTATTTTTACAGAGTAACCATAAAATAAATTTTGTCCACAACCAACAACATCATGGTATCCAAAAAATACACTCTGTCCACAATCTATCATCACAAAGTATCCACAAAACATGGTTTGTCCACATACCTTTGTCACAAAGTGTCCAAGAACACTATTAGTCCACCAGATCTTATCACAGAGCATCCACAAAAACCACACTGTCCACATTTAACTTTAGCAAGGTGTCCACAAATTACAAATTGTCCACAATCTATCAACCCAAATAGTCCACAAAACATATTCTGACCACAAATTCTGATCACAAAGTATCCACATAGCACATTTTGTCCACAGTGCATTGTAACAAAGTGTCCACAAAATACATTTTATCCACCAGATATATTAACAAAGGGTCCACAAATTACAGTTTGTTCACAAGAACAATTTATCTATATGGACACATTGTGATAGTTTGTGTGGAGAATATGTGCTTTGTGGATCTCTGGTAACACATTCTGTGGACATATTGTAACCAAAAACCTCAAAATTATTTCAACACTTCATAGGGCTAGACAGAAAGTTGTTTGTATGGCAGCCATATTTGTTCCGCCATTATGGAAAAATGAATTACCTTCTATTTCTCCACAATAGAATGGAGTAACACAATGATTGAGTTGTCTAAACCAATGTTTTCAGGGACAAGGAATCATATTATACCATCAGGAAATGTGTAGCCATCAGGAAATGTGTATTGTGCATAATATATTACATCTGATTAGTTTCATTATATGAGCTAGTTCTGGTTATCGATCATCTAAAATGCTGTCCTTGTCAATTATATTTCTATTCCATAGGTTCTAAAGTCTGAACAACAATAACTATGGTTGCAGTGAGTGAGTAATAGATGTTTAACGCCATTGCGACAGCTAAGGTCATATTCATGGCGACCTATGTTTGCAGAATCACCCTATGCTATAAATAATATTGCATCAACGATGCTTTCAGCATAATGAAAATGCCTTTTGCACAGGTGTAATGGACTATAACCTATACATTGTATTCCAAAAGTAGAGCCACACTAATATACTGCCCCTGGATATGTTTGACTATTTTAAGAATAGTCTCCTCTCAATTAGAAATGAAATATATCAGTTGAGTGCACCTTGGCTTTCTTGGAACAATCATTTATTATATGTAATTTTGGACCATGCAGTGACATGCAGTGATGGCACCTACTTAAAAGAGAGGAAAAGTTAATTATAATATGATTCTGTTAACCCTCTAAGGGCCACTAACAATGTCAGGTCCAGGAATTTGAAAAGGAAGGGGTCCCCCCTTATTTAGCTCCTAATTCTGGCTAAAAAAGTAAATAAACACTTTAAACTACAGGGATAAAGGAGGGGGCACAGAGATCTGCATCCCCCCCCCCACCCTACGTCTAAACCTGCCACTGCATTTGTACACTATGCCGTTGGACACCATGATGCATGAATGCAGCACAGGTGAGAAACTCTAGGACTTTATCCATGCATCATGCCAACCCTACATGGTAATACACTCCCTGAAATTTGGCACGACGCTCAAAAGAAGTGCCAGCAAATAGCAATTTAATGTTGCATCAGGGCAGTAGCCTTTTCACTCAATATGACACAGCCCTGGTAACCTACTTGCCAACGACCAACAGACAGTGGGCATGACACATTAATGCACTGCAGGTCTTAAAAGCTTCAAAAGCACACTGGACAGGCTGCCTCGTACACTGGACAGGTTGCCTTGTGCACTGGGCAGGCTGCCTTGTACACTGGGCAGGCTGCCTTGTACACTGGACAGGTTGCCTTGTACACTGGACAGGCTGCCTTTTACACTGGACAGGTTGCCTTGTACACTGGAAAGGTTGCCGTGTACACTGGACAGGTTGCCTACACTGGGCAGGCTGCCTTTTACACTGGACAGGTTGTCTTGTACACTGGAAAGGTTGCCTTGTACCATGGTCGTTTAGTTCTGTCTATTCATTTCAAGTTGAAAGGAGTGGAATACAGGTGTTCCATAAACTTAACATGGGAGCTTACCCCTGAGATAACACTGCCGGTTGCAACATGCCAAACTGCCATAAATCTTTAAAGTAGACATCTACTTGTGTCTTTTTTTAAACATATCTGACTAAAATAACATGAAATAGATACAAAGGTTCACTCGGATTGGGACTGACTGAGGGTTATCTCACTCGCTTCGTGAGATAACCCTCAGTCAGTCCCAATCTGAGTGAACCTTTGTCTATGGAGCTCCCTTTCTGGTGCATCATTACAACAAAATAAACTTTAAAAAAAGTTAAGAAACTACAAGTGAATAACTGTGCAGGGATGGTATTATCTGGTACAGACGATATTATGTTAATTACATACGGGTAATTTGTTCTGTGTGCATCCGAGCAGGTACATTAACATCATTGCCGACAGCACACATAAAAGTTTCTCTTTAAATTACATTATGATTGCCTTAAATGGCCTATATGGTGGGCCAATGTATACTAAAAAGTTTAGTGGCCCGTGTTTCTAACTCACTGAGAGTGAATTCAGAAAAATATGCAATTTTCCCTGTGTTGTATACTAAAATCCTTATCCCAGACAATTTGTGTATAAGACCATGTCCAGCTAAAGTGATGCAGGTCTGAAGTGAGCAGACACGGGATAAGCAGACACAGGACAGATATTTTTCCATTTTTTGCCAACATATCTTGAACATATGGGACAAATATGGTACTGTGAGATAAGCCATGCCTCTGAACTGACCAAATCATCGGTTTCAGCTATGTCTAGAAAAAGAGAGTTTTAAGCAAATTTACTCCCTTGTCCTGCATCAAAGGTTCTTTTATCTATGGGGTATTATGGTCTCAAGGGATTTCACAGAACCATATGTGACCCATCCTTACAAAATGGTTCGGAAGTCGCACATATAAAATGTTTAGTTATTGGCATATTCATTTACAGCTCATGAAGAGCTTTCATTTGGTATATAACACTTGCATATTTGAAATTTAGTCGGATCAATTAAAAATTGATTAAACTGAGATAATTGACATATTAAAGATATACTAATTTATGAATCCTATATAATTCCTATGTAATTCTATGTAACCATGAAAACTATAGCCATGTCTTTTAGGCATTTGGGGCTCAAATTCAGTTGAGTAAGCAAGGATTCTTAATGATAGCTACCCATATGTTAGAAAAATGCTAAGATATCAACTTTGCAATATCTGATATCTTTGACACTATACCACTTGAAAAGGCCATATCTAGGCTTCTAAATGTGCGACTGCAATACCACAAGATGGGTCACATATTTGTCCCATATGTTCAAAATTTGTGGCTATCATAGTTAAATAATGGAAAAAAATATCTGTCCCGCTTCTGCTCGTCCCGCATCTGCTCACTTCAGACCTGCATCACTTTCGCTGGACTTTGTCATAATCATTATTATTGCCCACTATCTTGTCAGGACAACACTCACCTAACATATAGTACACACTGCAAAAAAATGTCATTGAAATAAAGACGGATTCCTTGTCCCAAAGTTGCCAGAGATCTGTCATCATTTTGACAGAGATGATGTTATTTTCATAGAGATTCCTTGTACCACCATACTGCCACCTGAGGGTTCCTGTAAAAACAATGTTGGCTCCCTGTCTTGTAATTATGTTGGTTCACTGTTCAGTTTATGAGGATCCCTGGTAGATTCAACAGTTATTTAGTTACAGTGCAGTCAACTCTCAATTTAATGTGGTCACTTTGCCAATGTGGTCACTTTTGCAAAGAAGTGAATTATTTCCCTCTTTGTTCTATTATGAGGATCTCTCCCTAATGAGGTCACCTCTTTAGTGTGGTTACCTTTCCTTCTCACCTACATCACTTTGACTAGAAATACTGTAATACCTCATATAAAAGGCACACCTTATACTCGAAGATGGCTCCTTGGTGTGCCTTATTGGTGCCTTAGTTATTTAAAATTTCCTAATATATCCCCACCCCCATATATTGGTAAATAGGGGCTTTCTGGTGCTCATATTTTTTCGAATTTTGAAAATTATGAGAATTAGAACAGAAGCTATGCCATTTGAGATTTGTCTGTAATGCTGTATGTCTCCTATGCAATTAATTGAGAGGCAGAGCCACTGCAAAATCATGTTATCATGGATGTGGCAGCCATATGTGCTCTTCCTTAAGCATTCAAATCCAGTCATTGACGAAGTAATGGATGCCATGGGTGCTCAGGTACAGGTTAGACAGTGTGAGTTTCCCTCTGTACTCCTGTCTTATACAGATCGAGGCACCCTAGCACATATCACCAGCTATTGCTAGAAGATGTTTCACAACAGATATGTTATTTGGCATATTACTCCTACAAAAAGGTGTATTAAACGCCACAACCTCATGTGATCCCCACCCCCATCAACTCTTTAAGAAAGGCCATGTCACTGTATTAATTTCAGAGATCAGGTGTATTAAGGTTACAACTAGGTTAGAGCAGCCGTGGGTATTACTGGCGTGGAGGGAATTACTGGCACCCTAGCATTGTGCAGCTGATTTAGCAATATGCAAATGAGTTTTTGGATATTTTTCACTTCGAGCCCATTCTTTAGACTTTTCTGTCCCAGCCTATGTGACGAAAGGTGAGAAAATCAGGTTTGTAGGTCATGATATTTCCCATTGATTTTTTCAGTTACTGATTCACCAACCAGCAGAAATGAGGTTTTATGGATTTTGCTAAGTTTGTGCTCAATTTGATGCCAATGTTTACTGGACATTCAAATTGAATCTCAGAACAACTTTAGGGATATTTCCTATACCTAAGAATGTCATTTGCCTCCCAAAACAGTCAATTTGAAATTAATGTAAAAAATGGTGGATTTGATAGGGCATGCCAGTAATAACAACAGATCTGCTCAGTCATTGGTATTAATGGCACCCTATCATTCTGCTGTGTAGTTGACATTGTTTCAAGGTATGTACTGTATGTTTTCTCTCCATTTGTCACTGGACTGTACACGTTTCATAGATTACCAAGGTTCCTTTTATACATTCTTGTTTTGTTCTGGAGAGGGTATGTAAGGAATAAGGCACGCAGAAGAATTTTGAGTTTGAAAATAGTTATTGGTCATTCAATCATAATCACATATGTTGTTCATGATGGCCAAAGGTGAATTCAACATTAGCAGAAGTAGTATGCAGAAGGGGAGCGGGCGTGCATCTATTACCTAATAAAGACTGGGGGTTACCCCAAGGTCTTTATTTGGGAATAGATTCACACTCCCTCCCCTTCCATAGTGGCCTTATTCCTGTTATAACAAGGTGTCAAAAGATAACACTGCCCTGCATTATTAAATCATATATTCATGGCTACCAAAATAATTACACAGCAGACCTATTAGAGGAGCTGTACAGTCGTTGGACTGCCATGCCTTTATAACCCAATATATGCACGGCAAGGAAATATCCCTGTCTAACCACATCTCTCACCACTATAATTGGGTTTCAAAAAGTGCAAGTTTCATATTATATGGACATGATTTCATTAATACAACAGCACTTTCCTGAATCCTAAGATATGTTTACACATGGAAAAGCAAGTTGTAGCCATTAGTAATGACCCTGCATTAAATCACTTCTGAGGCAGCTTCTGCTGCCCTCCTACTACCCCCATGAACTCAAGTCTGGGAAATTCATTTCTGTTATTCCCCTCATGCTATGGTCATTATTTGCTTAGCAACAGGCATTCTTTTAATTAATCTGCGTGGCATGGCTAAATCCATGGGCTTAGGTCCTATATCAACTAATTGCAGCAAGGCTAAAGGTGAGACCATCTAATTGTGAAGAGTGATGTTCCTTGGGCACACAGTTAGAGAGGGGGTGAGGTCACTTATCCATCCAAGGTGGAGGCAGGGAGAGAGTGGCCAGCAACCAAGAGCATGTCTGAGATCTGCAGTTTCTTGTGCCTAGCTGTTGTGTAATGGTCAACCCTAGGTTGGCAATAATTTGATTACTTTAAGTAATACATGACTAATCTATACATCATGTTTACATAAAACTAGAGAGAGAGAGAAAGCAAAACAGCATACGGTGTATAAGCAAATGAGGGATCATTAAGTTTTTTATGTTTAAGAATTACCTTCAAGATATGCAAGGTTAAGCAGATAAGTGTCGTGTCCCTATGTCCTATTTATAACATGGCATCCCCAATGAGAAGATCTAAAGGTATTATGTGTACTAAAAATCTCCCCTGGAGGCGCGTTTTCCCCATTGGCCCACATATTCCTACAGCAGAAACTAAAAATGTGCCTGGTTTCTTGAATAGATGCCCGGTTGGTGTGCAATTGATTCTGTATAAGAACCTAGGCCACTCTCATGATTGAGATTATGGGCATTATATATATGCAGGCTGATTAATGTTACTCAAAAGCTGCCCTCTCAACTATAATCGATCATTGTCCTCATTGTATCTTGCATTGGTCTCATGAAATCAGTTGAAGGAAGATGAATTTTGATCTTGGCAGTTTCCACAATATTCAACAACTACTAATACCCTATTTGGACTACCATTATCTCAATCTAGATATAAAATAGATTGGCAGATCCTCTTTATGCTAGTTATGACACAGACTGTGCCTCATAAAATGGCATTACAATGGCTAAGGTTAGGGGTGCCAGTAATACATTCATCTATACCAGTAATGATCAACCAATTAGAATATATTGCAGTCAATCTTCTCTTATACCCCATGGGTAATGTGTAAAAGACCTTCCTTTAATTGTCAAAATGTAAAAAGAAATTTGAAAAACAATATTCATTGTAAAGCCACCCGGGATAAAATGCCCTTAGGGTACCACGGCTACTCTAGCTTCATGATAAAACTGGCTATAAAGCATATATTGTTATATATATTGAGTAATGAAGCTTTCCCTCATCTTCAACTTAAGTTTTCAATAGATCTTTCCTCAACATTTCAGACATTCTACAATTGTTCAACAGAGACTTCTGACATAAAGTTCAGTATAGATATTTTAAAATTTTGTTGAAAATCTTGGTATTTTGGATTATTCTGGCATGATAGTGTCTTCTCTCAGCTAACAAAAGTAACATGATGTATAGAATTTTTCGAGGTTAATGCCATTTTTTCACTGTCAAGTTTTATAAATTCTAATTAAAATATCATTCGGTACATAGAAATGTTTTCAATAATTGTTTTTCATTGTCAACAGACCTTTTCCAAGTCTAATTACACAGAATGTTTTGTAATTTTATCCTGATCATCTACTACATATGCAAACCTTTGCCTCTCTAGTAATTCTCAGAGGCTGAAAATTTAAATGTGAATGTTGGTCATTTCGGGATCACTAGCATATAGTGTGGGTGCTTTCTGAAAGTATTATTTTTTTCAGGGTCCTGAGGAACTGGTTCCACTAATGCAGGTTGGTCAATTCTTTGCTAATTCAACAATTTTTGTACAACAAATGTATAGAAAGTATCCTTTGCCCACCTCTTTATTTATTACAAACCTATTTTTCATGAAAAATTGATTTTGTGGAATCTCCCTTAAGACCCTTTAAAGAAAGTCATGCTGTATGAAATTAGCCTAGCAATGCCAGCTGGTAACATTTAGATACATAATCAGGGTGGTCTCACTGTTAAGAATCACCAAGTACCCACTGTCTGTCCTTGTTGTACGTGTACATATCTGAAGTACAACCCTTGTCAACAGCAAACCATCACAGATTGTTCACATTCTTGGCAGGCACCACAGGGTGTTGACATAAAAAATGTCCACACAATGTACTACAAAATGTCCACAGAGCACACATTTTCCACACAAACCATCAGAAAGTGTCCATGTGGACACATTTTAGCCTGTGGACAAAATATAATTGGTGGACACATTGTCATTGTTGGGTGTGGACAAATTGTATCTTATAGACTCTCTGCGAAAATAGTCTGTGGACAGTACATTTTTTGGACACCTTGCGCTGGGCCGTTGTGGACGTACTGCGAAAAAATGTGATGTGGATAATATGGATCATGTGGCTAAAATGAAGCATAACAAGGGGTACCCCTAATACTCTATTCCCCAACACCCCATGACTCCTCCCAATGATCTTTTATTATTGCCAAATAATGTAAATGGATGTGTCATACTAGTGATTGGCATGATCAAGTTGTCATATGAGAAATATCATAAGACTAGTGGTATATAGTGTAAATACATCAGGCTCATATAAAATAGTGTTATTTCCAGTTGTCACTGGTTTATTCAGCTTTAGGCAACATGTAAGAAATATCAGTCATACAGTAGTTAGTATGTAGGTAATTTGTACATACAGTAAACATACAGTAATTTATAAAGTACAATGTTCAGTTCCACTCCACCTGTGAGGTAATAATAATACAGTGTCCAGCATAGTTCTAGGTGGGTTCCCACACCTAGCTCCTGACCTGCTGCTTAGAGGAATAATGTAATAATGGATAACTTTACCCTCTGGTGGAAGTCTTGAAGAAGATAGCCTCTGGCCACTAATGGTAGGAAACCAATGCCTGTCTAGCATAGTTTCACCATAGTGCAGTGGTATAGCAGGTAGCAGGAGATGACTGGAGATGTTACCTCTAGAGCGGTTCTTGGTGATGTATCTTCCTGGAGGTGCAGACAGGCTATTTGTAGCAAATCTTGGAAAAGCACCTCCAGACTGACTGGAGCCAGCAGCATCTGCCTAACTCTACAATTGTTTGAGGGGACCCTTTCAAGTGTCACAGGGGGACAAAGGACCCCCATGGACGCCGCTATGGCCCCCATTGTCTTGGTCGGTTCTGCATCTTTAGACCCTCATATCTCGGCCGTTTATGCGTTTATAACCGCCATTTTGGGCATGCGCGGAGTTGAATATGCCAAGTTTATAATGCCCGCTGGATAGGCGCGTAATTCGCGCCGGTTTGTCTGTGGTGCACTCGGAGCTCCTTTCAGTCTCCATGGCATAACTTCCTTAATACTGGGAGTTCCGCCTTGATCTTGGGCTCATTCTGACCGTCTAATTATGGGCTTTCTATAGAATTTTTGATATTTGACCTAGGTTGCTCAGGAGCGACGCTAGAGCGACCGGAAGGTTATGGCGTCGTGCTTATGTAACCCATTGTTCAGTCCTTAGAGTGCTCAGACACTCATGACGGCGTCAGCGGTGCTCAGGCACCCGTGACGGCCGGTTGCATTCACTTACAAGTTATTAATTTGTGCATTGAACCATGAGGTCGCACACTGAGACCCTCATTTTTATTATATTGTGCAGTGAACCATTAGGTCGGAGCCTTTGATGTCATAAACTCTGTCTAACTGACTGTGGCTGGTGTGCAGTGGGGCATGAACGCTCTTATACAAAGTTTGAGCGCTCTTATAGCTCTTAGAACCAACCTATGTATTAATTTCATAGATATTTCTTTGATTAATACAAAATATGTTAGAATTTATGGAACAATAAAATGGTATATCATAGAATACTCCCTCTCCCCCGAAAGAATGCGAAACTCCGTCATTTCGCCGAGGGAATGTACAATTTATACAATTTTTACCTTATTTTGGAGTTATATACTGTTTTGTAAGAGGATTTGAAGTAATGGGGAGTGCTTCAAATGCAATTTTTGTGGTAGAGCTTTGTCAGTATAAACAATTTTCTCCTAGGTATAAGTACATTTCCGAGTTTCTATATCTTACCATACCATAGCTTATTTGCTTATGTAACATCAATTTTGGGTACAATTTTCCATTTTTATGTACAACATACAATTTGGCAAATAGTGTGCAATTTTGGCATTTAATGTTCAATTTTGCGTGCAAATTGAACATAAATGACAATTTTAGTGTGCAAATTTACAATTTCGCGTGTAATTGCGTTCAATTGACAATTTCAGTATGCAAATATATAATTTTTACGTACATTTGGCAATTTAAGTGTGCAAATATATAATTTTCGCGTATATTTGGCAATTTTAGGTTGCAAATATATAATTTCGCGTACATTTGGCAATTTGAGTGTGCAAATATATAATTTTCGCGTATATTTGGCAATTTTAGTGTGCAAATATATAATTTCGCGTACATTTGGCAATTTTTAGTGTGCAAATATATAATTTCGCGTGCATTTGGCAATTTTAGTATGCCAATGTATAATTTTGCGTTCAATCGATAGTTTCTGTATGTACAAATATAATTTTGCGTACAGCTTGGATACACATAGCAATGTTGATTTTCTAAAAATCTGACTTCAGTGTATGAATTGGGTACAGACATACAGTATAATGTGCAACATATAATTCAAATGTAAATTGGATACAACTTACAATCTAGTGTGCAAACATACAATTTTAGTGTGCAAATTGGGTACAAGCGTACAATCTGGTGTGCAAATATACAATTTTAGTGTGCAAATTGGGTACAAACGTACAATCTGGTGTGCAAATATACAATTTTAGTGTGCAAATTGGGTACAAACGTACAATCTAGATTACACTATTCAATTTATGGGATTTGAGACAAATTTTTCCGAGGGCCGGAAAAACAAAGTACTTCATGTACAATAGGCTTGTTTGTCTCTGAGTTACTCATTGATTTTGCTATATGGGTGTATTAATTGGCAATTTCGGCAGTGGGCCGCTGCTTAATTGACTATTCCCCTAGCCTTTTGAGTATGTGTCCCTGAAAGAGATTTATTTGGTGAGTATCTTAAGTAAACATGTTTTATGTCAACAATTTTCTCAACAATTTTTTTTTTTTTTTTTTTTTTTTTCATTTTTCCAACAATTTTCTTGGATACCTAAAGTGTGTTACTTTAAGTAAACCTTGGCATAGTATACAAGTGCTAGTGGGTACAAAAACTGTCTTAGTTATCTACCTGCATTCATGTATATTAACGTTAGATTTGTACAATTTTACAATTTGTAATTTGCAATTTCACAATTTTGCGCGTATATGTGCGCATTAATCATTGATTTTTGTGAGAATACCATAGATTTTCATATTATACATCAACAAGTGGCTGTGTATATAATTTTTTTTTTTTTCTAATACTTTGATAATTTCATTGACAGTGGAGGTGTGTCAGGAGTGAGATGTGAGTCTCCTCCCTGGTGTGCTCATGCAGTGGTGGCACTTGAGGTGTTAGGTGCCAGATTTTGGCATGTGTCTGTGGCAGTGCCTAGCTTGGTGTCAGTGGACAGTTCAGGGTGGGGGGGGGTGTGTGTGTGTCCATTTAAGGAGTGTGTGGCTGGTATTGGAGCATCAGTTCCTCTCTGGAAGTCACTGCTGTAGTACCATGGCCCACCTACAAGCTCTCTTTGCTCTGCCTGTCCCCCAGGTGATGGAGGTGGGGAGTCCAGCTAGGGCCCTGGTTGAGTCTAACCAGACCATCCATTATGGGTACATAGTGAGTAATTTCAAAGAGATCATTGAGCATGGTGATGTGATGGTCTGTAATTACTCCTGCCATTATTTCCTGGGCTCAGCCTTGCGTCGGGGGGCCACTGTGGCCCTTCTGACTAGGGCCTTGGGCAGTATGGGTTTCTGGCCCATGGATTATAACCTAGGGCCGCGGGAGCGAGTGCTATGGGATTATTTGTTGGCGGCATCCCTCCTCGATCTTGCGGCATCCGGGAATCCATCCACGGCTGCCGAGTATGGACTGGGGATGCTGGAGGCCCGGCTCGCTGAGTGGGAGCAGGATCACGGCCATATGTATGGCTCGGACTCGGCCCCGGACTCTCCCATTGATGTTGAACCCGAGGATCTGTGGTAGGATCCCGACTGACTGAAACCTAGGGTGTAAAAACCCGCCATCCCAAAGGCCCTTTTCAGGGCCGGCAAATTGTCCGAAAAGTTCTGAATACTGTCTCTGATGTGTTGTCTCCTGGTGGTGGACTGGGGGCAGCTTAGGCTGTGGGCAGTCTAGGCTGTTTCCACAGTCACCGGGGAGGGCTGGTGGTTTAGAAAATTAGCAATAGTCTGCATGTTTGACCTTGCGGTCTCCTCCTGTTGTTCGTCAATAATTATATCTGTTGTATTTTCCAGTGCTGTCATGGTCACCGGGCTGGTGCCACAATCATTCTGGAGAAGCATGGAGTAGTACAGTCCTTTGTTTTTAAGGGCTGGTATAGTGCTGAACCTAGTGCGCCAAGGTAGGTGTATCACCTGAGGGAGGTGATAAGCAAATTCTCCTCTCTGTGTTGTTATAACTGCTGGTCCATTCCAGGTAAATATAGCCTTAGGTAGTGGGAAGGTTTTAACCACTATATCCTTATAGGTAGGGGCAGCTGCTGACTTAATCTCATCAAATTCATGTGGTATTGGCCTCAAGGGTAGCGCGAAGTTTGAGTCTCCACAATATATTTTAAAATATATTGTGGGGTTTGTGCGCTTGGCCACATTTTTCTTGCCACAGTGTGTCTGTGCAAATTTCTTAAGGTACTTCATTATTCTGTAGGCTGAGTAGATGGTCAGGGTGAATAATATAGCAATTATCAGGGTGTGGGTTTCCTGAATTGTGAGGAAAGGGGTGTGGGTTTCCTCTGTAGGGGTTAGTTTGGTAGGATTCTTCTCTGGGAGCAATTTGTGTAGGGGCAGCTCGGTGACTAGTCTGAATGCTTTGGCTGTAGGCAGGTAGGCTACAGTTCCTCCTAGTCTGTATAATTTGAGTAGTATGTATACTATAAAAATGTGAGCTGATATCCCTAGGATGAGTGCTAAGCTTTGGAAGATTGGATGCTCTGTAACTCGACGTAGGTATGATTCCTCGTAGCGCGTTTCCATTTCCTTATTAAGGTTGGAGGCATCTTTTAATACTGTTTTGGCAAAGGGCTCTAAATTTAGTTGAGTAATATCATCCATGATTGGATTTTCCTGTAGTTTTTCTAAGGTTCTAGAAAGGTTTACTACTGGGAAATTTGGAAGATTCTCTCTTTCATCTGGTTTGGTTTCAGAAATTTTGTTAAGTGCTGCCATGAATGGTAAATTAATTGTCTTGAGAATGTAATGAAATGATAAGGTTGAGTTACAGGGCAACCTTGTGTTTGGAAGAGAAAATTCTCCTACACTGATCGTGCACCCACAGGGTACACCTATGATTGAGTAGGACTGGGCCTTCCGAGTTTCAGACGTTTTACCATGGCAGTTGATAAAGTAATGGGGTTCATTAGTAGTGACCAGATACTCATCTTCAGAAATGGAAATAGCATGGGTGGTAGGTGCTTGCAGTGGTGAAACTGTAAACTTGCAATGTTCCTTAATCTGTTGAGCCTGGTTAGTAAAAATGGCTACAGGGCATGTAGGCCTGTGTTTATAGATTCTACCATTTACATTTCTGCATACCTTTACTGTAGTACCTTCACATGCCTGCATATCTGCTGAGTCCAATTCGATAAATAATGATTCATCGTAAGATACTGCTAGAAACTCAGTTGTGGTTTGTAATTTGGTGACTCCTCTGGTGGGGGTCTCCTGTGTGTCTATAGGCATGGGTGATGTAATCATTTGGTACAGTTTGAAGGTTGAGGTGGTAGATTGAATTATAATGTCCAGATGAATATATATATGGTGAGCTGAGTAAGTGTATGAGGTCAGCTTCTGTGAATAATAGAAATCTAAGTCATTAATTGCGACTTGTGCTCCAGGGTGTGTAATCCTAAGTTTGTTATTAATGTCAATTAGGTATCTAGCAAGGTCTGAGGGTGGTACTATATCAGGGGTTAGGATCCCTGATGATAGCATCCTCAGGGCTGCATTTGTCCTTTGCAGTGATTGAACTGTATTCATTCTTGCTGCTATGATAATTAGTGCATCATTTAATACTTGCATTTTCTCCCTTTGAGTTTTCTCGTGCCTTGAATATGAGTCAAGTGACCTGGACATGTTAGAGGCCCACAGGTTGACGGTGTCACCTATGGTGTTGATTGTGCTGTCCAGTACCTTCTTATCTTGGATGTATGCTTTAACAAACTTATCTTGTCTGTCTGTGATCTTTTCAATGAGACTAGCTGCTTCCTGATCTTGTTTAGCAAATTTTCTTAGTATTTCATCTATGTTCTTGAGCTGTCCCATTACTTGGTTTACATCTTCTACTGTGGCTAGACCTAGCACACCGCGAAACAGGGGTGCTAGAAAACCCAGTATGGCCTCTCTTTTGGCCTTGTCCAATGTGTTTATGGGGTTGGATAAGAACAATTTGATGGAGGCTAGTGTTTCATTTATCTCCTTGTCTGCAATTTCCAGCAAGGTGTCTAGCTCCTTAGCTTGTTGGATAATTTGGCCAGAGGTATGATCTTGTAGAGTAGGAGTGGTCAAATGGAGTATTCTATCCCTTATGGATCCTTGGGTAACGGGTGCCCGAGGTATCTTGTAGGGAATAGCTAACAACAGTGTTGTGGTTGTATGTCCATTGACCAATGGTTGAGGGCTAGGTTTGAATACTACTCCTATGTTTTGTCTCACCACAGGTGTATAGCCTGCAGTAAGTGGTTTTATAGTATATAATAACAGCATAGTTAGCAGTATGGGTGAAACTCTCAGTCTCCCCATGGTGCTTGTGTAAAGCAAGTTTGCTGTTTAAAGTCTTGTCAAATTTGTAGTGATTTGGTGCTGGTAAAGTCTAAGTGTATGGTGTAACACTTTAAATGAAGTGGTTCAAACTGTACCTTTGCAAGATTGAGCTGTCTTGGCAATATGTCCGGTGAGTCTATAGAGGTTGACCAGTAAATGGTAAGGTCAGGTTGAAGGTGAAGTAGGTGTGTTCTTTATCCTAGTGCAGTCTCTCCTAATGGAGAAGTGGGCTGGCTAATTCCCAAGTGGGGTCCTGTAGACTTGTGTTCCAGACTGCAGCTGGATGAAGACTGATGGTGGGCTATGGTCCACAGTGCTTCTTATGTAGCCTACCCTACCCACATCCATTGTGGGCCTGGTATTGTTTCTCTGGAGACAATGCATTAATCTCCAGTGTCTGCTAACTGTGGGGTCTATTGTGTAGTCTGTGTACTGGTAATTAGCTCCTCCTGTCATCCAGGACAGCCATTCATGACCGTCTAGACAGTTGTCTGAGGGTAGCTTATAAGGTCAATTGATCTCTATAGACTGCTGTGTTGGCATAGCGCGCTCTTTCATGTGGGGATTAGGCTTTAGACACTCCATTGTGTTACCCTTACTCTTCTTAGACTTCATGTCTGCTTTACTTGGGGGGTCCCAGTCTTTGACCCTTTCAGAGGCAATAACCTACTGATATATTTACAAATTTGATTGGCTTTATATACATAGTAATTCATTATCAGTCACACATGTCTTATGTGTGGATGAAGAGAATTTGTAATACATTTTGAAAATCTTATGTCTTTTGGTATCTCAATCTTGTTTCTAATTTCTTGAAACTGCACCACACCTAGATGTCTTCCTTAGTATGTGGTGTGCAGGCCTAGGCTTGATAGGGCCTATGCCTGTGGTTTCTCTTGTAAGGGTGATATCATTTTTGTTCCTTACAATTTTGCTGTAGTATTTGGCCTCATGTGGAATAAGCCTGTGTGCAAATTCATTATTTCTGACAGCCACAACCTTTTTCAGTCTGTCTATGTGCACTGGTCTGGCCACCAATAGATTGGTGTCCAAGTTTTTGAGTTTGGCACTTGTCAAACTAGGTCTATCTACTACAACATATGGTCCCATAAA
The DNA here is from genome assembly GCA_949317995.1 of Acholoe squamosa. Lineage (NCBI taxonomy): Eukaryota > Metazoa > Annelida > Polychaeta > Phyllodocida > Polynoidae > Acholoe > Acholoe squamosa. The sequence continues at coordinate 53,905,263 of OX439047.1, forward strand.
AAGGGGTTGAAGTTTCTTACACTCTGTATTGGTCAGGATTCTTGGTATGTTTAGGTACACCATGTCGGTGACCTTGATTTCCTGTGGTGTAAGTTTCTTATCATATCTATCCTTTCTTTCCTTTTGTAGCTTGGCGACCCTTTCTATAGCTTTCCTCCTAGAGGTATCTTGATTTGTTATCATGTTAGCTACATGGTCTGCTACTGTGGATATGTCTTCCTGTATTCCCAGCCCTAAGTCCATTGGGGTGGCTGGGTTTCTTCCATGGAGTAGGAAGAAAGGGGTGAATCCTGTGGTTTGGGATTCAGTGTTGTTTAATGCAAAGGTTATGGGTTCAATAAATGAATCCCAATTGTTTTGGTGCTTTGAGCAGAATGCTCTGAGTGCTGTGCCTATGCTAGCATTGAATCTCTCTACAAGCCCATTTGATTGTGGCCTGTATGGTGAGGAGAATTTATGTTTGATCTTGAGGTGTTTAGTTAACTTTGTGAACTTTGCACCTGTATAACATGTCCCATTGTCTGTTTGAAGAGTGGCTGGTGTTCCATGATGACAAATTATATTCTTGTAGAACTCTGCTGCTGTTGTCTCAGCTTTTAAGTCAGTAGTAGCCCAAGCTGTTGCATATCTGGTAGCATAATCTATGCAGACTTGTATATGTTTGTTTCCCCTGGCAGTTGTGGGAAGTGGTCCCACCGCGTCTAGGTTTAGGAACTTCATTGGTGAAGTCATGTACTCTCTCACTGTCATTGGTGTTTTGTGTGAGTGTACTTGCCTTTTTGCTGTGAGGCATGTGTGGCAGGTGGAAACATATTTTGTTGTGTCTGCTAGCATAGACTTCCAATATACCCTAGGTCGGAGTGCTGACAGCATCCTACTAGAACCAAGATGGCCGCCAGTAGGTGAGTCATGGAAATACTGTAGTGTACTTGTTACCCATTGCTGTGGTATAACAATTTGAAGTGGTACAGTATTGGTCTTTCTCCAATTTATGGGGCATATATGGACTAATGTACCATTTACCAAGGTGTATGTCTGGCCTTGGTTGATGATTCTATTTCCTTGTGCTTTTGGTGCAGGCAAGGTCCCATCCTCAAGATACTGTATGAGGAGTAATAGGTCCTTGTCTTTCCTTTGTTCCAAGCCAAGGTTTGTACCTGAGATGGATGTGTCGGGAATCTGATCCAGTAGTTGATTTATATCTAGCACATGTTGTTTTATTCTGTCTCTTTCTTTATCTTTTTCATCGACTATTGGCCTATCTTGTGCCTTTTGTTGGGGTGTGTCACTCTTGTTTTGGTGTGTAGGCTCCTTTGGAGGGCCTATTCTCGCCTTGATGGGAGTGGCAACCTTTTTCTTTAAGGGCACAATTTGCTTTTTGTCATTCTTCTTTGTCTCAGAGTTCTTTGACTTAGTAGATGCAGTGTCTTTTGTGACATTGTTCCTGGCAGGTGGGGTTTTGGTAGGTTTGTTTCCTGTGACCTTTTTCTCATTTAGAATAGTTTGTGATTGTGTGGGGGGTTTTGGTGTGCCCTCCTGAATCATTTCTCTAGTCTTTGAGCGTGTGGTCATAGGACACAAATGGTTTGATGTTTCCTCTCCCTGCATTGGTTCAAAGAATCTGACTGATTTAGAAGTTGCTTGAGTAATAGCATATATTGTGTCTTCTGGATCTTCATCATCTGAGTCAGGTGGGGTGAAGGGTGGCTCCTTAGGAGTTGCCTTCACTATCTGATTGAGTGATGAGAATTCAATAGGCTCGAAGTCATTATCTGGAAAGAGTTGTGAGTATTCTCTCTCACAGTGGCAAAACACATAGTGTGTAGATTGCTTCAAGATACCCCTAATGGGTGTCTCTGGCTTTTCAATGGTGTTGGGTGGATCATCCCTTTTGAATGGTACTTTCTTTGTTACTTTTGCAAACTTGGTTCTATTGGCTGCTCTAACTCTCCTTGGTGGGGGTGGAGGGTTAGTCATGGGTCCAGAGTCTGGGTATTCTCTTCTAGACATAGCATCTGGTGGTGTGTTATCATCACCTTTCACGTGTTGGATGGTGAATGAAAATTGTTGTATGTCTAGAGCCCATCTGGCCCATCTATGTGTGAGTCCTGTATTGGTTAGCAGTGGGATTAGAGCTGCATGGTCTGTGTATAATTGGAAGTGTCTAGTCTCTAGATAGTGTCTGAAGTGTAATACTCCATACACTACTCCCAGTAGTTCTCTCTCTGTGGTATTGTAATTTCTCTCATGTTTGGAGAGGGTTCTACCTGCAAAAGCTACTGGTCTGAGCACTCCTTCATTATCTCTCTGTGAGAGTACAGCTCCTAAACTCACATTGGAAGCATCAGTTGCCAAACTGAACTCTTTCTCATAGTTTGGATATCTGAGAAGAGCATTGGTACAGAGGGCATGCTTTAATGTTTTGAAAGCATTATCTGCCTCTTCTGTCCAGACAAATGCTTTGAGATGTGTCTGTAGATCATATAATGGTCTAGCAATTTGGGCATAACCTTTGATAAACTTTTTGAAGTATTGGCATAGGCCTGTGAAGGATCGGACATTTTTGACTGATTTTGGTGTTGGGAAGGTTTTGATTGACTCCACCTTTGTGGGAGATGGTTGTAGTCCCATGGGTGTGACTCTCATTCCCAAGAAGTCTATTCTGTCTATGAAGTATTCACATTTTGATTTCTTCAGTTTGAGTTTACCAATTCTTAGGCTGTTGAACACATCTTCCAGGTCATGGAAGTGTTGTTCGATTGATGGTGATAATACCAATATGTCATCTAGGTATGGTAGGGCACATTTGTACTTGAGTTTGTTCAGAATTAATGTGACTAGATGGCAGAATCCCGCCGGTGCCGTCGCTAAACCCATCGGCATCCTTTCATAGACATATTTTTTGTCATTTGCTATGAATGCGGTTTTATGCTGGTCCTCCTGTCTTATAGGAATTTGAAAAAATCCCTGTTGGGCATCTAGCTTGCTGAATACTCTTGGTCTGAGTGACCCTATCATGTCTAGAGTGTCATCGGCCCGGGGTGTAGATAAGGCTTGATTTATCGTGTTCTGGTTCAAATAACGAAAATCTGTGACGAGCCGATGGCCTCCCGATGATTTTTGTACTAGAAAGGATCTGGAGGCCCAGGGGCCCTCGGCACATTCTCTCAGAATGCCCTGTTGTACTAGCCTTTCACACTCTTCCCCTATTGCGGCCTGTTTTTCTGGTGTTTGTCTATATGGTAGGAAATGACATGGTACTGCCTCAGGTTTTACATGTATTGAGTGTGTATACAGGTGTGTGGCACCAATGTCTCCATCTTTTCCTACAAATACATCATCATACTTGGTCAGCAGTGATTTTAATCTATCATGCTGATCTTTGGATGTGAGCACAGATTTTGGTGGAACATTCTCTTCCAATTCTGGCTCGAGGTCATGTGCCTCACTATGTATAGCAGCTATTTCAGAGAGTCTGATTGAGTTGGGTTCAGGGTCAGCATATGTGGACTCACAGTCTGAGTCTGTGTCACTGAATTGAGTTACGTCCTCAGGCCGTATGGCTGAGATGGATTGATCAGTGTGTGGGGTAGTGTCTGACACCTGTTGAGGTTTTTCTAAATCAGATTCCTTGACTTCCTGAAATAGAGCTATGATGGCACCCTTTTTGATTTTATGTGGGCGCCTGCTGGTGTTGAGTAACACTAGGGGATGTTTGTTATTTTCCCTGGGGGTTACTGCTGCCCTTTGAACTAGATATGGGGCATTGTTGTTTCTTTGGAGGTTATCTACTACTCCAGTTTTGCCTTGCAGTGATTGAGTAGATGTGACCTTACCCAATACTGCAAGTTCAGAGAATGGAGGGATGGTAAAATCCCTCACTGCCCTAATGGGTTTGAGAATTTGTTCAGGATCAACATTAAATTCAATTTGAGATTTTGTAGTGCTTAAGAAATCTGTGCCGAGTACAATGGGCTGTGTGAGGTTGGGTATTACAGCAAATTGGTATTGGAATCTGACACCTTGGATTCTAAAGTTCAGCATAGCTGAATGTCTAACGTGACACACCGATCCATCTGCCAAGTGGATGTTGATTTTAGATTTCCTCAGTTGGATATGGAATCTCTTTTGGAGATCCATGAGGAATGATTGTCTGACACAGGTGATAGTAGCACCCGTATCAACCAAACATTGTACATCCGAAACATCATATAGATTTGCATTGATACAGCCATTTTGAAGAAGTACAATAGAAAGCTTGGTACTCTCACCTGTATCCTTTGATGATGAATCTGGTGGGGTGATGTGTATCACTGATGGACGTCTCTGTCTGTTAGATGGTAGATTGGCACTAGCAATTGTCTCTGGTTGGATCTTTGTTAATCCTGATTGATTGTTTGTATTTGGGGTGTCACAGTGCACTGGCCCATCGGCACTGTGACATCCTAGTTTTCCTGGTTCTGTGGGGTGGTTGAGATGCTTGCCACCAGGAGCTTGGAGATTTGATCCATCACATGAGGTGGTATTTGGGGGTTACTTTGTTGGTTCCCCTGGTAACCTCTTGTGTCAGGTTTGTAATCCTCCTGGCGTGGGTTGGAACCCTGGTTATATTGACCAGAGTTGCTGTATTGACCGGAGTTGTTGGATCTCTGGTTGTTGTAGGCGCCATTGTTGTTGTAGGATCCACTGTTGTAGTTCCTATGTGGACTCTGGCCCCTACTGTTGGATCCTTGACTATAGGATCCAGAGTTGTTTGAACCCTGGCTGTTGTTGTAGGATCCAGAGTTGTTGTTCCTATGTGGACTCTGGCTCCTACTGTTGGATCCTTGATTATTATAGGATCTGCCATTACTTGGGGTTCTGTCTCTCCTATCACTGTATGAAGAGTTACCATTGTTGGAGTTGGAAGAGCTGTTGTCTTTCCTACTGTTGTGACCCCCCCGGTTGTTGTTGTTGCCCCCTCTACCTCTACCTCTATTGGATTGGTAGTTGGGGTCATAGTTATTTCCTCTGTATCTACCGGTAGGGTCTCTTGATGCAACCTTAGCTTCCTGTTGCCTTACATGGGCACTAGACATTAGGTTAACATCTTCATCTGAACTAGTGCTGATTTCCTGGACCTTTTTCTTAGTAGGCTGTGGGTTGGTTTCTGCATCCCTTACCTTCCTAGATCTCTCTTGGGTCTCAACCTCTAGGGCTAGGTCTAGGGCTTGGTCAAAAGAGTCTATTTTCTTGTTCTCAAGAGCAATAGAGATCCAGGGCCTCATGCCTTGGGTAAATGCCTTGCTTAGGGTTTCATCATTCTGGCGTTGGGCATTACACACTTTCCTGAGATGGCATGCATAGTCTAGAACAGGTTCATCTATCTTTTGTGCACGGAGTGCAGTCCTTGAGATTATATTGTCTCGAGTAGCAAAATACTCTTTTAATTTATTCACTACATTGGTCCATGTCAACATATCAGGTGTGGCACTCTCCCTGAAGGATTCAAACCAACCTAGTGCTTGTCCTTCGAGGTACTTGGGTAAATATGTTACCATGGTGTCACTGTCTGTCACTTTGTACTTATCCTTCAGATATTCTGGGAATTTGTGATCAATGAATAATGCTGTTGACATGAGTGGTGATGGGTGTGAAAAGGTTTTGGGTTTTGTTACCTCATGTATCCTGATCTTTCTGTCGTCCTGCTGTTTATTGTCTATGAGCTTGGTCATGTTGGACACCATGGAGATTATGATGTCATCTTTGGATCCAGAGGCAGATGGTGTGACAACAGGTGTGATGGCAGGTGTGTGAGGTTGTGGGGTCTGGGATGATACCATCTTCATGAGATCTGCTATCTGTTGTTGTTGTCTCTCTAGGGACTTCCGCTGATCTTCCATGGCCTTCTGTTGAGCATCTATTGCTGCATTCCTCTCTGCCAGTTGTTGGTTGAGGATCCTCTCCCTTTCCTCCTGCTGGGACTTGTTGGTCTCTAGGGCAGTAACTGCATCTTGGATGGCCTTCTCATAGGCCCTTATCTTCTCAGCTGTCTGATTAGGTTGGGGGCCTTCATCGGTGTCCATGATGGAGGGTGTGGGGGAGGTGTCTCTGGAGGAGTGGCTGTCAAAGGCTGGAGCTGGGGTGGAGGATCTAGATGAGGGTGTGGATCCACCCCCTGAGGCAGATCCTTCTTCCCCTGAGGTAGATAGCGTGAGTTGGGCGTCCTGTAGAGATCCCTGGGAAATGTTGGATCCCTGAGAACTGGTTGTTCCCTGAGTAGACAGGGTGGGTGGTGTGGGGTCTACTGAGTGTGGGTCTGTTGTATTGGAGGCTGGTTTGCCTCCTGTGGGCCTCCTAGATCTTGGTGGGAGGGAGACCTCTTCAACAGGCCCCTGACTACATAAGGTCTTTGTGTGTTGTTCTGCCAGCTTGACTGATAAGGCCTTGATGTGTGTGGTGGACCTCACTGACGTGTGGGAGACCTCACTGACGTGTGGGAGACCTCACTGACGTGTGGGAGACCTCACTGACGTGTGGGAGACCTCTCTGACGTGTGGGAGACCTCACTGACGTGTGGGAGACCTCACTGACGTTTGGGAGACCTCACTGACGTTTGGGAGACCTCACTGACGTTTGGGAGACCTCACTGACGTTTTGGGAGACCTCACTGACATATGAGAGATCTTACTGTTGTGTGAGAGATCTCATTGATGTGTGGGAGATCTCACTGATGTGTGGGAGATCTCATTGATGTGTGGGAGATCTCACTGATGTGTGGGAGATCTCATTGATGTGTGGGGGATCTCACTGATGTGTGGGAGATCTCACTGGTATGTGGGAGATCTCACTGGTGACCTTGGTGGGTATGGTGTCAAGGTCAAGGTCACTGGGTGGGTGGAGTGGGTCTAACTGTGTGTATGCGGTACCAGCTTTAATTTACTGTGTGCATGATTGTTCCCAGTTGCGGTACCAGCTTTAACTTACTGTGTGCATGATTGTTTTTAGTTGTGTTACCAGCTTTAAATTTTATGAGCCTGTGAGGGATGGGATCTTAGTAGGATGTTCTCCACTGTCAAGTTTTATAAATTCTAATTAAAATATCATTCGGTACATAGAAATGTTTTCAATAATTGTTTTTCATTGTCAACAGACCTTTTCCAAGTCTAATTACACAGAATGTTTTGTAATTTTATCCTGATCATCTACTACATATGCAAACCTTTGCCTCTCTAGTAATTCTCAGAGGCTGAAAATTTAAATGTGAATGTTGGTCATTTCGGGATCACTAGCATATAGTGTGGGTGCTTTCTGAAAGTATTATTTTTTTCAGGGTCCTGAGGAACTGGTTCCACTAATGCAGGTTGGTCAATTCTTTGCTAATTCAACAATTTTTGTACAACAAATGTATAGAAAGTATCCTTTGCCCACCTCTTTATTTATTACAAACCTATTTTTCATGAAAAATTGATTTTGTGGAATCTCCCTTAAGACCCTTTAAAGAAAGTCATGCTGTATGAAATTAGCCTAGCAATGCCAGCTGGTAACATTTAGATACATAATCAGGGTGGTCTCACTGTTAAGAATCACCAAGTACCCACTGTCTGTCCTTGTTGTACGTGTACATATCTGAAGTACAACCCTTGTCAACAGCAAACCATCACAGATTGTTCACATTCTTGGCAGGCACCACAGGGTGTTGACATAAAAAATGTCCACACAATGTACTACAAAATGTCCACAGAGCACACATTTTCCACACAAACCATCAGAAAGTGTCCATGTGGACACATTTTAGCCTGTGGACAAAATATAATTGGTGGACACATTGTCATTGTTGGGTGTGGACAAATTGTATCTTATAGACTCTCTGCGAAAATAGTCTGTGGACAGTACATTTTTTGGACACCTTGCGCTGGGCCGTTGTGGACGTACTGCGAAAAAATGTGATGTGGATAATATGGATCATGTGGCTAAAATGAAGCATAACAAGGGGTACCCCTAATACTCTATTCCCCAACACCCCATGACTCCTCCCAATGATCTTTTATTATTGCCAAATAATGTAAATGGATGCAAAGAAATTAGAGAATGGACAAGTAACTCTTCTACCCCTTGTCTTCAATGTCTCAAAATAATGGTTTATTCAACTTAAGTGCCAATACAGCTTATCTAGATACATCCAGCACATATTTAGTTTTAACCATCCGTACACGTTTACTCCCTGAAATGGCGAGAATATTTTTAGCAATACGAAAACGTGCACGTTTTATATTTCGGTTCATGTTTGCGTTTTTGGCAAGACCCTCCTGGACTTCTTTTAGCCCAACACATGATAAAAAAGAGACCTATCTCTAGCTATGTAATGCTAGGTCAGAAGTAATACACGCAATCTATATTACCCCTGTTTCAAATTGATGCACATTTGTAACATGTTTTATCAGTGGTTTTGAGCTTCTTAATGCGCCAAATAATATGACATAGTAGATAATGTTGATGGTTGAATGCCATTTTCAAAATTAAACCATTAGGGCAGTATCATGTTGTGAAGCTCTGCGGCCTTATGACTGTTACCACGATGTAGCATTACAGCGTGGTGAGTACCTCAAAAGAGGCCATGAATGAAAGAGTATCATGATGCACCAATTAATGTAATGCTGGTACAGAAGCACCATAATACATGTACCAGGTTCGGTTTCTACACGAGGATAGGGCCTTGCTGCGCCTATAATGGGATCTGCCTGAAGTCAGGGGGTGCCTTATCCTTGAGGCTCTTATGTAATATACTAGTACAGAAATGTCCACAGTCTGATACTGAATGTGCCTTATTGGTTTGGCATAAACTCAGGGTGCGCCTTATATGCCAGGTGCGCCTTATACATGAGTTGTGCGTTATGTGCGAGGTTTTACAATACGGTATATTGTATGATAATAAATGATAAACATAAACGGTGCATGGTGCCAAACATAAAGGTCTAACAGTGACTGTGCTATAGTGACCTACCTGTAAATATCCTGGCCATCTTCCATGAGGTGAGGGGGCCACTGCTGGTGTACTGCCCCAGGGCTAACTCCATCAGGAAGATGGGCATCCCCACAATGGCCAACATGATCACGTAGGGGATGAAGAACACAGCTACAAGGAAAATAACAGTTATTAATGTAATGTAGCTGGACTCAGTCCCAGGTAGCAATGGTACATCGAAACAATGCATCATTTCTATAAAGTAACTTTTACCTCCAAAATGTAATATCAAACTGGTAAAACATATTTATTTACAATGAAAATATGCCTTGTACTCATCAATTGATTTCTTTTGAAATTTCTATAAAAGTCTTTGCCTGCACAAAATAGGCCTATATCCCAGACTTACCTCCACCATTCTTATAACACAAGTATGGAAACCTCCATACATTTCCCAGTCCAACAGCATAACCCAGGCAGGCCAGGAAGAAGTCCAGTCTCCCACTCCAATTCCCTCTGGCTTCATTCTCATCCTTACTGAAGTCTGTTGTCATGTCATCCTCATCATCTTCCCCACGATGCTTGAGTTTCTAAAATATTATAACAGAGGGCTTCAATGAATAGGCAAGTCAGTAGAAATATTTTGATTTTTGATTTGTCACAGGCAAGCTGTCAACCACCAGAGAGAGTTCCTTACATTTTAACAAAGAGGAAAATCATTAATAGCATCTTTCCAAAACAAGAAAAATGTTGCAAGGACCACGGATAGGAGTTGCCACGGATGACGTCACAGCAGCTGTATGACGTCACTAGTGACGTCACAGGCAAACCGAAAACATAATGGAGTTGCACGGTCGCTACGCTCCCGGCCGCTTACGCGGCTCCAAAAAATGACCACATTGGCGAAATATGCAGGCTAACAGCTAAACCCCTTTTTTCTCATTATACAACTGCTTTACAATGATAATGAAGGCAACTATAAATTTTATAGAAGTTGGTGTCTTAAATAATGCAATTGTTATATAGGACAGTGTCATAACCCAGAAGCCTGTGCTCTCTCCACCGTGAACCTTGGCTATTCAAATCATAACAATATTCATGTTGTTTACATGTATCTTAAAATGATCTTTTCACATTTATATCATGGGTTAGATTACATTATAGAAATTCTGTTTTTGCAACCATAAGTTTGTCTTTTTAGGCGGATGAAATGCAGGCCATTAAATCAAAGATTGTAAAGTATAGGATAGGTCAGTCCATACAGTCCTATAGTGAAGGCCAACCCCCCTCTACCCCCCCCCATGAAACTAGGTGACATTGTGTGTTCAGTATTGGGCCCTATATAGGATAAGGGGGTTTATGGAGCTATCATGTATCTTCATGAAAGGGATACCAAATGAGATGAAGAGACCATCTAAGCCAAAAAAAATCTTTTTTATCAGAATTTGACCAAAGGTACCCGGAAATGATGTTTGATGAGGGAAATATTTTGAAAATGTACAAAAATAATATTGAAAATGATTGCAAATCTTTAAATATAGAACACATAAATCAGAGTTAATACCTCAATCCACATACCCAAATGTCTGCCTATCTCTCAGTCAGGCAAGTTCTGGGCCTGTGCATTATTCTGCCTATCCCACATACAGCATATCAATTGTGTACCTATCACTCATCCTGCCTATCTCTTCAATCTGAAACATCTACAGCTCAATCTCTTGAAAGGCCTAACTTAAAATGCTTACCCCTCACCTTACCTTATCTCATTTGTTCCTTATTTCCTTTAGTCTACCTATCCTCAATCTGCCTATCATTCATTTTACCTATCCCTCATGGTGACTATCCCTCAGACCATCATGTTTAATGTGCGCTGTTTGTCTGCTATATAAGCCTTTATTGTTTAACGGTACATTCCTTACCATGTCTACTATTTCAATTTTACCTATCCCTGATAATGCCTATCATGTACCCTACCTATCCCTCATTGTGCCTATCCCCCAACTCTGCACATCCCTCATATTTGACTTGCATATCTGTCCCTAGGATGCACGTTTTCTTTTTTTTTACGTTTGCTCAACTTACAAGGTACTCTGTGCCTATTCCTTAAATTTCTAATTGCTCATACTGCCTATCTCTCTTGCTACCCATCCTTACCTATCCCCCATGCACTCTATACAGCTCTCTTACCCATGTCACCTCTTTTTACCTACCTATGTCACAACCAACCTTTATTATGATGACCATTTCTTAGTCACCCTATCACCTAACATACTGGTTACAGTCCACCTTATTCATACATCTTCCTATCATTCATGCTGCATATCTTTCAGTTTACCTATATAATGATATGAATGGAGGATAGGCAAAATGGGGATAGGTATATTTCACAAGGCATAGACCTGGAGACAGGTGGAAGAAATTGAACAAAAGCTGAGATATTTATAGAGAGAGCGGGTTAGATTGACTGAGCTGACATGGTAAGAAAACCATATGGAGAGCATGAGGGATAGGTATTCAAAGGATTGGTAGCAAGGGGGATAGGTAGCATGTGCAATATCTAGTTTGAGGGATAGGCACAGAGAGTACCTTGTAAGATGAGCAAATGTAAAACAAGAAAACATGGGTGGTAGCAACAGATGGGCAAGTCAAATATGAAGGATATATAGAGTTGGGGGATAGGTATAATGAAGGATAGGTAGGCTTTATGATAGGTATTGTTAAAGATAGGTAGGATCAAAATGATAGACATGATAAGCAATGTAACTGTTAACCTTTAGGGCCTAAATAAACAGATGAACAATACAGTTTAAACATGGTGGTCTTAGGGATAGTCACCATGAGGGATAGGTAAAATGAATGATAGGAAGATTGAGGATAGGTATACTATGGGAAACTAGGACCAGAGAAGATTAACTAAAGTAAGGAGTAAGCTTTAGTATCTAGGTCTTTTGGGAGATAGCCTTACTTCAATATGCTTTGGATTTAAGAGATAGGCAGTATGAGTGATAGGTAGACTAAGGGATAGGCAGTATATGAGATAGGCAGAGTAATGCATTCACAGATCAACTATAAAGACTCTGAGCTTGTCTACTACGTCGTCCCATATAGATTCCCAAGGCATTTGTTTGTGCATAACCAGTTCACATGGGTGTCCCTGTTTTGATAGCTCACATACTTTTCCCATCAGTTGGTGGGTGGTCAGCGGAGACACAGCCAGCAATGGTCATTGTTTGCGTCTTAGACCCAGGATGGGGGTCGTGCTGGTCACTGTCCATCCCGTAGATGGTGACCATAAAGCCTTTACATCGGGCTGCTTTCATGGTGTTAGTTGGTCATTGCTTGGTAAGGCGGATTGTGACTGAATAAGGACTTTAAAGCTATACTATGGCTTGTACTACTGATGGAGGATTCAATAGAACTCTATATGGGTGTGCACCTGCAAGAGTGGACTAAGACGGGTCATCTGACTGGTTACTACAGGTTATAAGGTTGAGTGCATTGCTCATGTTGATCAATGTTCATACGGTTCTTCATACCTGCCAAGGTAACTACTTGATATTTCTACAATGTTGCAATGATTTTGTGGATTTTACGCAATCTTCACATTTAAACAATGTGGAAATTAATCGGTTCAACTCAGGTTAACTTGATTGGTTGTCAATCACAACGCAGCCTACTGCTCTTCTTGGTCTGTGCACACAGAGGTAGGTGCAAGATGTGCTCCAGATAAAATATACAATACTAACCCTTCATTCACTTCATTTACACTATAGGTTTCAACTTCATGGATCTAATCAAAATATCTAATGAAATGAAATGAAACTTCTTAAATTACATAATTAAGAGAATGTCCCCAAATCTTTGGTTTTGAGCCAGAAATTGCCTATCAAGGTCTGTAAGTACAGGCCAAGTTCACGGGCTTATGCTGAACCACTCTTTACACATTGTTGGCATCACTTAGTTTAACTACAAATAAAGTGGCTACAGGATTCATCGATTCTGCATGAGAGGGTTGATAACGCACAAACATGTACCCTATGTCTAACTAGACTAGGTCTGTTGGTTTTCAAAAAACCTGCAGGATGACTCAAAAGAAACTGACTATAATTATCTTTGCCAAATTCATCAATACCAACAAAACCCATGAAATGTTACATTTATGGCCTTTTGGGTGTTAGGCTGTAAGACAATCCCAGAATAATGAACTATTCTCCATTGGCAGAAGATCAGGAATTCCCTACATTCTAGATCAGGGACAGCATAACTTGACTCAATAACTCAGTTTCTGGGTAGAACTCCATCTAAGTGTTCCCTTTTGAAACTACCTCTAAAACAGGGCTATAGTTTTGGTCATAGTAATGCACACTGTAAAGAGTTGGGGTTATATAACAGGATTGTTCTATGTAAATCAACAGGAAAAAGAGCAGTGTTCTGAAATACACTGAGTGTCACTGTTTAGTGACAAGCTTCTACCTGTAGACACATGTGTACAGTGAGTTGTCCTGTATAATTACTCTCGTATACCCTAGGCCAGCCAGTCACTCTGCACCCACAAAGGATTTACCAAAATAGCCTTACCTATAGGGTCTGCTACTGGGGGGCAGCAGTATCCACCATTTGTTAAGAATGTATATGCTTATAGTGCCACCTTAATCCAACAATGTCCCCAGAGTTTATCAATTAATTGTAATACAATGATAACTTCAATGGGTTCGATCTAACATTGTGCACAATAGATAATGTATAGGGTTATCTGAGAAGAAACTAGGAACAACCAGTAATATACACCAAAGACACCACACTTGTGTCTAAATTGTATATACAAGTGCCTGGACTCGGAACTAGAAGCTAACATAGGCCTACCTGCCTCTAGGTTAGCCCTGTGTTAAAACTGACTGAAATGGTTTAGGAGAGATGGTTGTCTACTTCTCTCACTCTCAGTGATGGCACTTCACTGGGATTGGAGACATTCTTGTCTTCATCAGGCATGCATGGTTTAAAGTATCAATGCATGCACAGAGTGCACACATAAAAAATATTATGGGGATTGTATCATGGACTCACCTCACTGTAGAGTATATATATAGCATTGTCCATACATACTATACAAAACAGTTCCTGTAGATTCACAGAACCTCTTTCTGTAATTCTATCCCCCCTAGCTTCTGTAAATTTACAGCAATATTTGCTGGAACCTCAGTTGCCAGCAAAAGTTTCTGTAAATGTACAGTATATTCTGCTGTTTATTTACAGCAAAACTTGCTGTTCATTTACAGAAAACATTGGTGTAGAGGCAAGGAGAAAGGGTGCTCCGTGCTAAAAGTCAACTTTAAAATTCAGATCACTAGCTTTACAGTGATATATTGCATGTGAAGATAGTCCTGTTAGTTTTGGAGGAATAGCTTGCTAAATATGGGTAGGTATGACCATTTCATGAATATCAATAAGCCCTATGTCTCCATGGTTATGAGATACAACTATAATTAGCATAATTTATGCTAATTAGCTAAATTAGCATAAATTTTCATGCTTTTGCCTATAACCTTTGATCTATAAATGATATTTTCATTCTGTTTCCACCATAGTGGACCTTGTGAAACATTCCTTCAAATAGGATCATCGATTTTCTTATTTGGAATGAATTTTATGTTTCCATGGCAACAGAAATCAACAAAAATGCCTATTTTGGCCCAAAAACATTCTTTTTAATGCCAAATATGGAACCTTTCCCCCCCAAAATAGAACGTTTTATCAAAAATCTGTGAATTCTCCAGAAAAAAGTAGCCTATAGCAGTTTTAGGCATATTTTTCCTATTCTAGCCCAAAAGTGGTGCCCCCTGGTGGCTAAAACATGTACTAAATCCCGCAGGAACCCTGCTTGCTGGCTCACATTATTTGGTGTTATTTTACAAGAGATATTCATGTAATTCTACAACATATTTTGCTGTTTATTTACAAAATATGTTTCTGTAAATCTAAATGATCTTATTGTATGGTTACAGTGGTTGTTACTAAATGATTACTGTGGATTGTGTTGTAGAATTACAGCAACTCGCCTCCTGTGGATTTACAGCAAAATGTATTGGAACCAAAGTTGCCAAGGGTTTTTTGCTGTAAAATAACCGTGGCTACTACTAACAGTGCAGTGTAAAAATAGGGATATTTCTACGAAGAGCTCTGTATGATTGATTCACGATATAACCTGTCATTGAAAATGTCCTAACAATAACGTGATAACACACCCTAGAGGCCCCAGCGGTAGATCCCAGCATTACTACTTAAGAACCAGGCTATTTGTTTAACACTTATAGGTTATAGTTTGGGCCATTATGTATTGATAGAGACGGGTAAGGATCGTATTCGTACCAATTGTGGTCCACAAGGCCCCCTCATGGGCATGATGAAGAAAATATCTGTCTAATTATTGAACCCAACACTCAACTCCTGTATACCCCATGCCGCCACCCCTCCTCCAGGCTTGCAAAAATGTTTTGTTTTTTTTTTGTTTTCTATGAACCATATCTTTGATATAGCCTATGACGGTATAGGCTAAAGACCCTCCAGAAGTTCATCAACCAATAGAATTTGCATATATATGCATCATGTACGACTGGGGCACTACCATGAAGCTACTTTTACTTCTTGACATGCACGACTGGGGCACTACCATTAAGGTACTTTTACTTTTTGACATGCACGACTGGGGCACTACCATGAAGCTATTTTTACTTCTTGACATGCACGACTGGGGCACTACCATTAAGGTACTTTTACTTCTTGACATGCACGACTGCTGCATTCATGAATTGTTTTGACAGAAGAGCGTTCCATCATACTTACCGGTGCCTTGTATTCTATATACCGCTCAAACTGGCCCGACAGACGGTCCAGCTTACTGGACAGGTCGTCCATCCGTTGGTTCAGGACTCCTATATCCCCCATGGTGCTGGGTCCTCCAGGTGTGGCAAGAAGTGTGAGTCCTCCTGTAGCCTACAGGAGTAGCAGTTACGGGAGTAATCTCTCCAGTGGCCTGGGACGGCAGCCCAGTTGGTGGTCCTCTGCAATGAATGAACGTACATTTTTAGACTGAGACATTTAGCATCAATGTTCTAAAAGCCCACAGGTGTCTTAACTTTCATTGTGTTTTATCATAGGCGTGCCGTATGTAGATGTAAGGGAGTGATCATATATAAACATCATGGAGTGAGGTGGTGGGTTTGTGCATGGATTAGTGAAAGAAAAAAAGTCAACTCCCCCTGAAGCTGAACACATTAACCCCCCCCCCCCCATCAGGGGTTCGAAAAAGAATTGCGCCCCTCAAACCCACCCACACATCATTGTTAAAAAATGACCACTCCCTAGGTTCAATTTAAGATGTGTACTTGCGCGGATGTCAGAGAGGAATGTGACTGTAAAGGACATCCTAGTGACAAAATTCCCTTTGTGTGGTCATGATACCTAAATGCAGAAATGGCAAGTCTTTGGTATACTGCAGTCGTGCATCATGCCTAAATGAGACTTTTAAGGGCCGCTAGTGCCTTAATGCATCATGCCCATTAGCCATGACGATGCATGCATGTAGGCATGGGGAGTAGATGCTCCTGGGCTGATGACCCTGTAGGGTTGATATAGTCTGGAGGGTCGTTATGAGGCTTCAATGAAATGGCTCGTGAGCAGACTCTCCGGCACTTCATTGGTGCATCATGATGAACAATGGACATGATGCACTTCTACGTCAGCGGCCCTTAATATGTTAAGGTTCCCCCTCCCCGAAAAGAAAAGTCATAATAAATAGGGAATACTTCTAGATAGAGAATAATACTAAAACCTACTAATCGGGGGTTACATAGAAATACATAGAAATAATAGACCTTCCATGACTATAAATAGCAGTCTTGGAACAAACCCAGCAAGTGTCACGTTGGTCCACCCTTATAATCCCCTACATCTATAGACTTACACAAATTCCGCTATCGGACTAGGGTCTGGAATGAAGCTGAGTACTGTAATATGTGCTGGATCAACAAGGTAAAACGTACCACCGTGAGGGGCCTCACAGGTGTACGTTTTACCTTATTGATCCACGACTATATCCGCCATTCCACGCCAAAATAAGGCCAATGAACTAAGATACCCATTGGTATTTGCCTATACTTCAAGAGGCTCATTGAATGCGTGGACCTCTAATGTTAGCCTCTTGTAACGTGAGCCCAATTTGTAATGGATATGTATACATACTGTAGTGTAAGGTAAAGAATACAGTAGGGTTGTATAGATTGTCATAAAATAAAGTTTGTATTTTCTGGTGTATATCTGTAACATTGAGAATGTCATAGTTTATAACTAAATGGGTTAGAATCAAAGTACAGTAAAGGTATGTTGATGGTTGTATGTTTCAATGACCTAGTATTATGTGGTAAGCCTACATCAGCATTCTTGGAACATATACACTGGCTGATCTCATTCCTGCTGATGTCATACTTGTCTCATGTGTACCACTCAGTGTGCTTACTTCATCCTTTTAGCTGATATCATCAGTCACCTGTTTGTCTCCCTATCTGACATCAGTCTGACCTCATACTTCTGGATGATGTGAGACTCTGATCTCAGCCTTTAGATAGCATATAAAAGCAGGTCCATCTCTTCCCCCCTCAATCACTACATCTGATCTGTGCTGTTCACATCAACCCTATGGACTACCTTGCTGATATACTGGACTTTGTACCTGAGGACTAAGAGGAGGCAATATTCTTTGTACAGGTTATTATCCTGAAGGTTATTATACCAGATTACCCTGAAGGATATCCATGCTAAGGTTGGACTACTGAATGTTATTGCACACAGTTATGTTCAATGGACTCTATGCTGAAATGATATATTACCTGAGGACATTTGTGTGTTACTATGTGCTACTGTGACAACCATAGGAAATAAGTGTCTACCAAAGGGGATTAGGCCTCCTGTGGCTACTTCAGCAATAAACCTGTCAACAAGCAACTTGTAACAAAGACTTTGTCTGCAATTATTGGCCAAGGCCACCACACATACATAATTTCAGGAACAAGAGAAATAAGACCTGGACGACATTGAGTTGTTGTTGAAAAGAATTTTATTGACCAAAAGGTACACACATACTAGTGCTATTTTCATGGAGGTCAATATTAACAAGTAAAAAATATAGTATGAATTCAATCAATGGAAAAAAAAATTCTAGTAAAATTATACATATAATAATACAATCATAAATTCGGCATAGGTTGATGAAATCACCACGTCTATGTCACACTTACAGACAGATCACCTGTATTAAAATCGAAACATCTTCAATCTATCCATTGTATACATTATCTCATAAATCTTAAATTTCATGTGTCATCATGTATCCTTATCATGAGTAGCCATTATTAATCACCTCTTAATTTTTAATGCTTTCTCTAAATTTCTTGATATCTCTAGACCACTGTTGGTCAGCAGTCAGATTCGCTCACAGTTTGACACCCTAATATAGTGGACTGTTCCTCAACAGTGCACTACGGGGTCTGTCCACACTTAGACGTATCCTGAAATTTCCTCTCAGTACCCTGGGAGGTTGTATTACATTTTCCTCCTCACACAACAACTGATACATAAAACACAGCATGTGCTCACCACGCCTCCTAAACAATTTTTGGCAATCTTAAACTTCATGCAATCTGTCTCTACTAAAGGCAGTAGTAATGTGTGATTTACAGTATCGAAAGCCTTCCACAGATCAAGGAACACAACTGAGGCTATCTCAGACCTGTTTCTGATAAGAGTATATACCCACTTGGCAAAAAACGTTTTGTCAACGTTTGCAAAAGTTTTTATTTGGTTTGGGTAAAAAACGTTTTAAAAAAACGTTATTTTGATGTTGAAAAAAAATTAAAAATGTTTTTTTCAACCAATTTTCAACCAAATAAAAACCTTTGCTTTTTCAACAAATTTTTAACCTAATAAAAACGTTTTTTATTTACATTTCTTTACTTTTTTTAACCTAAAATAAAAACATCAAAATAACATTTTTTTTTGAGTACATGTAAAAACGTTATTTTGCAAACTGAGGAACCAGAAAAAAATGGGTTTTTTTATCGTAAAAAAAAACCACGTTTTTCTGCAAAGTGGGTAGGCACTGTACCAAACCATAGACCGCGTTGCCTGTAGACCTGCCAGAGCAGAACCCAAATTGTTTTTCACTCAACAAGTTGTTGGATTCAAGGTGGGTCATTAACTGTGAATGCACCACCCTCTCCACCAGCTTGGATATACAATTTAACTGTCTCCAATTTGTCACCCTGCTCAAATCACCAGTCTTGGAAAGTCCTTGCCAGACTTGCACCAATATTTACATAGTAATCATTTAATGTAGTCAACAATTAAGTCATCTTCCACATAGGAGCCATCGTCTCGTTTAAGTCGTACCTTAACCTTTTTTCTAGGGCCCTTCCAGAGAGTGTTAACCTCAATCCAGAGTGGTCTACACTATCAAAAGCTGTGTAGAGGCAAGGAGAAAGGGGGCTGCGCGGTAAAAGTCAATTTTAAAATTCAGATCACTGGCTTTTCCTATTTAGAATGAAAATCATGTTTCCATGGCAAGAAAAATGCCTATTTAGGCCCAAAAACATTCTTTTTACATGCCTAATTTGGAACCTTTCCACCCAAAATAGAACGTTTTATCTAAAATCATAGAATTATCCATAAAAAAAGTACCCTGTAATAGTTTCAGGCATATTTTTCCTATTCTAGCCCATAGTGGTACCCCCTGGTGGCTTAAACAGGTACTAAATCCCACAGGAACCCCCATTTCTGCTTGCTGGCTCACAGCTTTCCTCAGATCAATAAAAGCAGCTACTGTTGAATAACCACGTTCAAGTTTCTTTTAATATCATCAGTAAATTTAGATTTTAGGTTTAGATTCCAGTTCCTTCTGTGGTCTGTCCCCACCAACCTTTCCACACTCTGTTGGTCAAAGAGGGAGGGGGTTTCTCTCATCGTCACAGATATGGCTGGGTGGTATCTGGCCTTCAGAGAAATGAGAGCTGACAAGCAGAGAGGGGACCCCATCCTCCATCTCTTGGGCTACCATTTCAGGTTGCCTGATCAGCCATGATCAGAGTACTGGTGAGCATCTAAAGTACTCTAGGATACTTACATGTATGTATGTGGACAGAGCAACTTTACACACGAGTGCACATGTACTTTAGGCAAGAATATGACATGGGAAGGTTATACAGGGGGTTATAGACCGGGGAGTGATACAGAGACATGTAGAGACCAGGGAATGACATGGGGAGGTCATACAGGGGCTGGGAGAGACCAGGGATGACATGGGAAGGCCATATAGGGGCTGAGAGAGACCAGGGAATGACATAGGAGGCCATATAGGGTTGAGAGAGACCAGGGAATGACATGGGGAGGTCGTACAGGGGCTGGGAAAGACCAGGGAATGAGCAGGGAATGACATGGGGAGGTTGTGTAGGGCTTAGAATGAATAGGGAATGACATGGGAAGGCCATACAGGTGCTTAGAAAGACAAGGAATGACATGGGGAGGTCATACAGGTACTAGTAGGGACCAGGGAATGACATGGAGAGGTTGTACAGGTACTAGCAGGGACCAGGGAATGACATGGGGAGGTCGCACAGGCCTGACGGGCTTAGAGGGATGAGGGAATGAAATGGAGAGGTGATACAGGGACATGTAGAGACCAGGGAATGACATGGGGAGGTCATACAGGGGCTGGGAGAGACCAGGGATGACATGGGAAGGCCATATAGGGGCTGAGAGAGACCAGGGAATGACATAGGAGGCCATATAGGGTTGAGAGAGACCAGGGAATGACATGGGGAGGTCGTACAGGGGCTGGGAAAGACCAGGGAATGAGCAGGGAATGACATGGGGAGGTTGTGTAGGGCTTAGAATGAATAGGGAATGACATGGGAAGGCCATACAGGTGCTTAGAAAGACAAGGAATGACATGGGGAGATCATACAGGTACTAGTAGGGACCAGGGAATGACATGGAGAGGTTGTACAGGTAC
The DNA here is from genome assembly GCA_949317995.1 of Acholoe squamosa. Lineage (NCBI taxonomy): Eukaryota > Metazoa > Annelida > Polychaeta > Phyllodocida > Polynoidae > Acholoe > Acholoe squamosa. The sequence continues at coordinate 53,926,265 of OX439047.1, forward strand.
TAGCAGGGACCAGGGAATGACATGGGGAGGTCGCACAGGCCTGACGGGCTTAGAACAGGGGCTGGGAGAGACCAGGGATGACATGGGAAGGCCATATAGGGGCTGAGAGAGACCAGGGAATGACATAGGAGGCCATATAGGGTTGAGAGAGACCAGGGAATGACATGGGGAGGTCGTACAGGGGCTGGGAAAGACCAGGGAATGAGCAGGGAATGACATGGGGAGGTTGTGTAGGGCTTAGAATGAATAGGGAATGACATGGGAAGGCCATACAGGTGCTTAGAAAGACAAGGAATGACATGGGGAGGTCATACAGGTACTAGTAGGGACCAGGGAATGACATGGAGAGGTTGTACAGGTACTAGCAGGGACCAGGGAATGACATGGGGAGGTCGCACAGGCCTGACGGGCTTAGAGGGATGAGGGAATGAAATGGAGAGGTGATACAGGGACATGTAGAGACCAGGGAATGGCATGGGGAGGTCATACAGGGACTGGCACTCCTGTGTTCAAACGAGCATAGGGCTGCAGTAACTGTCTATAGGTGATCACCCATGGGCCCTATGAAGTACAGATACCTTTTTTGAAATATCTTCTCATGTAGCTCAATATAGTGGGTCATTGCCATCCCTTATCCTGAGTGGATAATGAACAAATAGAAATAAAGATCTATGCTTTTTATACTTAAGGGACATGAAAACTTACCATCTACTCACAAAAATACAGTAGTTTGGTAGCAGGTCCCTCAACTTGCACCATGCTATATAAGGTAATGCCCATGAGTGGTATGGGGTCAGGACCTTTTTGATCATTAGTCTATATATAGAGTACTTATAAATATTGTTACAAAGAAAAGAACACAGATAGGGTACATTTGATGAAAGGATTGCAGAGGGCAACAGCTAAGACTACCCACTAATTATTCCCATAGAGGGCTGTCATATTAGGCTCCCTTATTGAGTCACTGGTGTGGTGGCTATTTAGCCAGCAGGCAGTACAAACACCAAGTAATGTAGCCTGCTATTTGGTCACTATGGCCAAAATCCTAAGATCACCTGGTAAGATTTGGCCCATCTCAAGTCGTAGGTGGCAGAACCTGTCATAGAGACTATTGAAACAAGGTCCAGTGCCGATGCACAGGCATTCAATGTTCTTATTTATTACACAAAACTCATCCACAATATATATGAAAATTGTGCAAATTTTGATTTGACATAACACTCTAACCCTCCACAGTGTCTCCTAGTATTTAATCTATCTTGGTGGTAAAATCCAAAGCCTGCCAGGTCAACCTCATAATTTCCTGTGTTATCATTCAACCAAGTTTCAGAGATGGACACATAGTCAATTTCAAAGCCAACGTGGCAAAACATTTTAATTTTATCCTTTAATCTTTGTGCATTGAGTGTTACCATTTTCAAGCCCTTCAGCTGTCCAAGTTGGTCATAATTCAAGTACACCATTTTTCAAATTAAACATATGGGTCAGGTCGCCAAAAAGAAGTAGATTTAGTGTTTTTTGGGGTTATTTTGGACTCTTATGGCTCTGGAGAAAGAATTTGTGAACCAATCTTGTCTTACATAGACCTACATAAGGGGACCTATTATCCCCTACTTTGGTGAAAAAATTGTGTGTCTATCCGCATTTGTCTCCATGTGAGAGCAGCTTATGTGAAATAATTCTGATAAAAGTACCGGACGTTATGTAACGTCAGGTACTTTTATCATCATGTAAGAGGCAGTCTACTGTGCATGCATAACTCAAATTTTGTTCCATTTCGTAATTGAAGTCAATAATAGACATATTGGCCTTGCTATTGCATGTGTTTGCTATGCATAATAGGACATTCTCTAATACTGACAGCAACTTTAATTACCTCCATATTTCATCATTTTGGTACCGGACGTTACATGACACAAAACAAGCAATAAAAATGGAACCGGATGTTCTAAGTCGGTATTTTCTGGTTTTCTGAGCTGAGGGGATGTCCCTTCACAAATGTGTTAGGGTTATATAAAGTAGTTAGAAAATTAATTTTTAAGGGCCTTCAAGGGCAAAATCTTACACTTTCTGACGACCTGACCCATATACAAAAAGGGGATACATGCATCAAACAACTTTTAATCAAAGATCTATAGTGCATATATATATATATATATATATATATATATATATATATATATATATATATATATATAGTGATTGTATGTCTATGCACCTAGAGGGACACATGTCTGTACTGATGTCGCTCTGAATCACTGCCCTAAAATTATTTAGCGCACTGGCTCACTAAATGTCTGCACAAATTTTGTTGTAACTGTTTGTTTCTTGTTCTACTGAGCTGCACTATAGATCTTTGATTAAAAGTTGTTTGATGCATGTATCCCCTTTTTTATATGGGCCAGGTCATATATACTGTATGGCTATAAATTCACCAACATACCACACAGAATAAAGTTATCCCAATCGTAAATGATCTTATAATTATAAATCCTTATCAATACAAATGGAGAAATGTATTACATTTAGTTCTATATAAATATTTGTGACCAGGCAAGCAAAAACACCCCTCTGCAGGAAATCCATTATCAAAGTTCATCTCAAGATCTTTAAAATGAGACATCATTGACTTAGATATTCCTAGTAGTTATGTTAGAACCCCTCCTTGAACGCAGGTCGTTATTTAAATCTGAAATCTATGATTAAGCTCTTAATACATTATAAACCATAATAATGTCTAAAACAAAATAAATTTTCTCATGAAAAATATATAACAAGAAATGCGGTTGTGACCGCGTAAAAAAACGCCTCCCGCCGTTAATGGCGGTATACCAGTGTTTGATGACATGTCTCATAAAAGCAGACATAAAGAAGATTTCACAATTATCAATTTCTCTATTCAGTAATTTTGTATTGTGAGACCTCATCACATGGGGCAAATGCAATCATCATAGCGCACTCCCGTACTGCTTCGCAGTACCGCCGCTACGCGGCGTGGGAGGCGCCTAAAAAATCTGCAAATTTAGACCATTGGAATGGTTGCCATGGCAACCAGGAACAGGCATATAGGCCAATTTCTCATGGAAAATGTTCATTTTACCATCCAAATATGGGCCATATCTACCCTAAATGGTGCATTTTAAATGAGACCATTGATTCTGCATCAATATTAGCTTAACCTATTTTTGTAATCATTTTAGAGTCATTTTGGCCCTCCAATGCCCCCTGGTGGCTAAAAGGGGAATTAAAATTCCCCGTGGAGGGGTGTTCTCCCTTGATGGGTCACATTTAGAGATTTACGGTATTACGAGAAAACTTTAATAATTTTCATTGTGGGGTATAATTCACTATATCCTAATCAACCACAAAATATGTTATAAAATTGAGAGAAATACCACACACCATAAGTGGAGTGCAGCGGTGAACCTAAGGGATATGTCGGGTATGTCGGGGGGGGGGGGTTATCTCCTGCAAGACAAAAAAAAAATGAATATTTAGACTTGAAGTGTCAAGTGTCACGTCTGTGCCATTTAGGTTCCCACTAAAAAGGAGTCAATGTTGGACACACTCATCCTTGCCCTGCTTGCAGAGAGTTTCTGACGAAGGCCGTGCCCCTCAACGTCAGTCTATTAATTTTGAAAGTTATACTCAGCAAAAGGAATAATATTAGTTTAGTATTTGACCCTAGAATTCTGACACTCTATGTATATTTACAAGTAGTTAACATTATAGGCTCCGTGGAGCACCCTTACTGGGTAAACATAAAACAGGAGATGTCTGCCTCTAACAAACAACTTTACCCATGCCTGTATGTTACACACCAAAAATGCATAGACCTACATATTCACATTGGCGAAACTAACTCCCCACATTCTGTCAGAAGTATATATATATATATATATATATATATATATATATATATATATATATATATATATATATATATATATATATTCTGTTGGTGTTTTTCTTTCGTCCTTTTTATAAAAAAAAAGTTTCCTCTTTCCCCTTCAGCCGCCCAACAACTAATTATACAGTATGAAGGACGCATAAATCAGTTTTAAAAAAGGGCTTTCATAAACCACATATCCCCTGACATACCGAGAGACATTGGGATTATGCCAGAAACATTATGGTAAATTATGGTAGAAATACATGAGGTATATGACATATATTACTGGAAGCCCGTGATGCATGGTCGAGTTCAGTGTCAGGCAAACACTACCTGCACCATGGCCATATAGATCTACTAGATCTACTGTAGGCTTTCATTAGCTTGGTGTCACTGTGAAAGAGGAAGGAGGCCATGGTAGGGGTAACTTACCAGCCATTATGTATGGGACACACAGCTTAGACTAGCGTTCAGTGACCCTACCCAGCTAACTGGGCCCTGATATGTTCATTCAGAGGCCCAGCAATTGATGTCCACTGGGTCTGCAGAGGGCTCAGCCTAGTCTTCCTGGGCCCTAGATATCACGTTACAAAAAGCAAAGGCTTGGCATATGATTTTACATTTCAAAACAATACACAACAAGTAGGTAGGTCATAGAGTTGAGATATCAAAGACCAACCCCAGTTAAGACTAGAGACCCAGTTTTCATTGGGGGGTTGGGAAACTACTCTGAAAGTTCCACCACCACAACACCAGTGCCACCGCTTACCATCGCTCCTTTAGTTTAGCGATGGTTCCGTCTACAGTGACCCATGATCCTAAATCTCAGTTTTCACCAGCTAGGTATTTCTCAAACACTACGATCTGAGTGTCCCCACTACGTATTGAACACCCCCTACGATCCAGTCAGATCGTAGTAAGGGGGAGTGGGTGACCCTGTATTAGCTACGATTGCCTATACAAGTGCATGCCTTCCTGCTCTATGAGCGCGTTCGAGCGCAAACTATGGTCTAGCTGCAGTTTGGTCAAGGGCGGGTCACATAATTATGTGGGCATGCTCAGAAGGCAGCCACAGAGGCATGGCCTAGATACCGCCTGAATAGCCCTGGTCTAGATCCTATTTCCCATAAGCCATCAAATACTCACATGTTGGGTATGGAAAGCCGGTGCGACATGCCAGTTCTAAGATTTGCACAGCCCAGCCATGCATGACGCGTTTCTGTGAAACATCGTCGTAACCAGTCAACTACTGGAGAATAGCAGGGGTGGAGTTTGGAGTACATCTGCATGTGGGGGTGAGGGTTGGGGGCTTTAATGAGAGGGATATGGGAGGGACACAGGAGGGGATCTGTTCAGACGTGTTACCTGCCTGGTCAGCCAAACTGACCAGTTCATTTTGTCCTCTCATGTGTGCATGCCTCAATTGTGGATTTAGAGGGGCCACGCCCGAGATTTGGGACGACATTCTAATTTTTCTACTGTCAAATTTGCCTTAGAGGACGCAGGGAAAGGAATTCTTCACTAGCGCCCCCATCTTCTAGAATTATGGATCCGCCACTGTTGTCTAATAGTCAAGATTCAATAATGATTCTTTTTTTTAAGCGTTGGTCTCCTTTCCTGATCACTAGGTCAATGGAGCTTTTTTTTTGTGTGTGTGGACGGGATGGGGATTTTGCTTAGTAGATAACAGGGTCATGGAATCTAGGTAGAGTCAATATATTGAAGGCATATCATATATAGCTTTTAGTAGATAACAGGGTCATGGAATCTAGGTAGAGTCAATATATTGAAGGCATATCATAATTATATAGCTTTTAGTAGACAACAAGGTCATGGAATCTATGTAGAGTCAATATATTGAAGACATATCATATATAGCTTTTAGTAGACAACAAGGTCATGGAATCTAGGTAGAGTTAATATATTGAAGGCATATCATATATAGCTTTTAGTAGACAACAAGGTCACGGAATCTAGGTAGAGTCAATACATTGAAGGCATATCATATATAGCTTTTAGTAGACAACAAGGTCATGGAATCTAGGTAGAGTTAATATATTGAAGGCATATCATATGTAGCTTTTAGGCCACCCTATTCATATCTATGCAGACCAGACCTTTGGCTATTTTGAGATGACCCATCTCCCCCCTGGGGCTGTGCACGGCCCCGTGAAGGCCGCCTTATTGTACGGACTGAAAGAATACATACCCACTTTTAACCCAGATAGCCCTACTGTCCTACATGTAGGACGCCTAAGTGACATCATGGGAAGAGGTCAATATCCACAAGTTTACTTAACAGATATAGAAGTAAAATGTTGCATCCTATAGTTCTAGGCCCAAGGCTTCCAAAAATGCTCCATACGGGTACTCTTAGGTACTTTTATGACATTACACACATGTCCCAAAACACCTACTACTTAGAAAATTACCCTCTGGTAAAGATTTGGACCTTTTCAGATGAGACAGACCACCAAAGTCCTACTGTCCTACATGTAGGACGGTGCTAATCTCTGGATCCGCTATAGCTAAAGCATTGAAATTTCTTGTATGGCATAAGTGGCCATATATAAGCTTATTTGTCAGTTTCTGACACTCTTGTACAGGAATTAAGGTTTCAATGGCAACCAAAAGAACACAAATTTCAAAAGACAGTAGTCCTAAGTCCTACGGTAAGCAATCCCTCATATCTCTGGACACGCTGCAGATAAAGGTCCGAAATTTTGAACAGGCCATATTTGGTCATATATTAGTCTACCTACCAATTTTTATCACTCTATGACAAAACTTGTCACTTTAGGGTTATCTAGGTTAAACAATAAACCAGAGTCAGGCTAAATGATGGCTAAACATAATTTCAAATAAGAAACCCATTTTTCCCTCACCATCAGCTTATGGTTAAAACTGAACAGTGGTGTGTTTCCCCATGGAACATTCTATACTGGGTATGTAGCACAAACACAGCAAAAGGCCTGCATAACATAGGCACCTTTTACCCATTGCACCACAACAATGGGGATCCTGATGTACAGGTAGGACATAAAGGACACAAGTATGTGCCTACTGGAGGGTACTCACCTGTCGTGTTAAGGACGGTGCCAGGTGAGGGGGGCTGCGGGGGTACTCCTCCTACTCCTGTGTCCCTGGCACTACTGTAGGACCCGGACCAGGTAACACACATAGAACGGGGAGGCCTCCTCCCCAGGTGGGTCAGCAGCACTATGGGGCGTCAATTGTAAACTCAAGTATATGTGTCATCATGTGCCTCGCTGGGATGTAGGGTTTGGTGAGAGATATCTGTAATTTATTAAGAAGTTGTATAGACCAGGAGGTTATTACAAAACAAAGCCATCCCCCCTCGTGATGTTAGCAAAAATCTATGCTTATAACTTCATACTTTGTCAATGCATCTATTCAAGTAATTAATGGATAGTTAATGACGCATATGTGTTATCAAAGGATAATTAAACGCAGGTGCAGCCCGAGTTCAATTATCCTTTGTTAACACACACAAGTCATGAATTATCCATTAACTACTTATTTTATTACAAAAAAAAACAATAAATAATCAATAGAATATCAATAAATTCAATAAAAAAAAATGCTACTGAATACTCCATACCTTCTATAGAGCCAAAAAGGTGGCCCAGGCCGGGATGCGAACATGTGTGCCTACATTCAGAGAGCAGCGCGCTGTCCATTATACCATGGGTACAGGTGTCTGGAAGTTTGTCACGGTCTGCTACTGGTGTGATTGCCTATATAATTAAAATGCCATTCTCACCTTGCGGTTGTGACAAGCTGGGGACGCTCCTAATCAGGTAGAACCTATGGCATTGTATACAAGCAAACACACACTTTTCTCATCAGTCCCTGTGGCGCAATGCATAGAGAGTTGGATTGCGATGAGTAGGGTATTGGTTCGACACCTGAACTTGGCAATAGAATTTTCGTTGGTTTTAACATGTGACATATGACATGTAAGGTGTGTCTGTTATCCATGGATAACCACACTGGGTGCCTGTTCTCCTTAGATAACCGCACACCTTACAAAAGTCATAATGCATGCATCATGCCATGAAATATTGACAGATATATGTTCATGGGAATATCCAGGAAAAGCACTCAGAATCACAGAAATCATGTAATAACCAGCACTATTCATGGAGTGAGAGCAGTGGATATCCTTGACTGGATACCCACCTGTATATTGAGGACATGTATACAGGCAGGCCATGCCTAAGAAGTTACCTGTCAATCATCCTCTGTTTTCACGCTTACTCACAAAGGGGCACCCTTTCATCCCAGTGATACACATGCCTCTCCTATATATATATATATATATATATATATATATATATATATATATATATATATATATATATATATGTGTGTGTGTGTGTGTGTTAAGATACATAGATTGTAATTGGAAATCTTAAACACCATCTAGTGGAGTTCAAGTGAAGCTCTCACTAAGATCTGGGGAAAAAGCCATATCAGGCATAGCCTGCAGGTATACGCCCAAAATACCTGCAGGGCACCAGCGTTTGGATGTCCTAACACTGCCATACTGATCCACAGTGCCAGTCACCATGTAACAGGGAATGGTGTTAGCAATAGCGTGGAGCACACCTTTTTTTTCTCAAAATGGAAAGACAGGTGTAGCCCTTTCTCTCTTGGCTCTAATTATAGTGTACTTGCAGAGGGAGGAGGTTCATTCTTTGGGCATGGTCGCATAAGTAGCCTGAAGAGGCTAACAAGTACCCCAGGGGTCCATTTCTTAAGGTACTACGACTACATATCACCACTACGATTTGAGACTCCAAGGAATAAGACAGGTGGTCATAGGTACTGCCCTACGACTGCTCTGTACGATTAGAACCTATGCAGTAAATACACAGGGCTTGGTAAAGCAGTCGTACTGGTGCAGGCATTAGCACCCAGCAATGTACAACAATGTAATGGCATTATTTTAAGGCCTATCACTACGATTTGAAGTACAGTAGTCGTAGTTTGTTAAGAAATGGCCTCCTGAGCAACAATCATCCTCTTCTATTTATACATGCAGTTCTAGGCCACATTCCCCTTTGATCAAGAACCACATTGTTGTAATTCCCCTCCCCCAGCCTCTTACCCAATCACCTCTATAGATAGGCGCTATAAACTAATAAAGGTTTATTGGTCTAATGGAATCCTGCCTAATGCCAGCAGCACATGTATTATGGTGAAAGCAATATATACACGTCATCCATGTTGTCGGGTCGAGACATCCTTTTTAATATGATGATTCTTAGTGACATTGATGAAAAGGTAACTCAAGAACCCATAGATATAATTTATATATCTTTATTGTGTAGGCTTAACAATTCATGTTTCATCATGAACAATACTTTTTGCTTTGCTAATGAGACGATACACATTTCCATTGTATGAGATTCCATACCCAACTTACAATATAATAAATAAGTCCTTCCATCCTGTGATGATGATCTCCATCGTGCACTCCAGTATTACCATAGGAAGTCTATGGTTCTAGGCTTGGTGTGCCTGCATGAATAGTTAATCTATTGAGTAGAGTACATAATGCTGCGTAGCTACGATATTTTATACTAGAAGGTGGTGCTGCACAACCTATGTCTGAGCTGGATGATGATCAGGTCTGCTACTGGTTCTTCTAATAAGGGTATGGATATCCTGTCCAATGGGATAGCTAGGTCTGGTTCATACTGGAATGAACTGGTCTATGGGCCTCACTATGGGATAGCCCTGCATGATGGTTATCATACATAATGGCTATCCTATATAATGGATATCCTGCCTAATGGTCATCCCTTGTATACTCTTTATTAACTAAGTAATGTATGGGCTAACAGGCACCGAATTGCTTGTATACCTTACTAAGTTTATTAAACGATTAATCAATAAATAATCAATAGAATATCAATAAAAACAAGTTGAAAACAAAAATCCTTCCCCGGGACTCGAAGCCTGCCATAGTGTGTGTACACGACAGGTACATACAGCTCGGTGCCTGGCAGCCGTTGGTTTGGTCTGAATGTGTCCCGCAGTACCGTATACCCTCGTGTTAAGGCCTGGTCAATTTGCCATTTAGTAAGGATGTTTAGGTAGTAGACAGTACTAATACAAGCCTGGGCATATAAACGGGGAAATATGGTATGTAGCTATGGGTCAGTCGAAAAAAAAGATTCGATTGAATGTGTCCCGCAGTTATGGCAGCGGACAGCCCGCAGTCGTCGCTTCCCCAGGCTTTGTATCATATCACCCACGGCGAAAAAAAGATGCGCCTGGACCGGGACTCGTCCCGCCTACCTCTAACGGCTGAGCGCAATGCGCTAACCACTAGACCACCTTGTCTCCCACTGCGGCACCCAGCCTGGCTTGCTTTGGTTTGAATGCGTTCTGCGTCTTGGGGTTATGGCAGCGGACAGCCCGACGTTATGCGAGCAGTAGCGACAAAGCTTGGGGGGGATCACAACCCAGACTGTTGGGGATTTTCACACTTTGAATGTATAGTAGTTATATGTGAGTGACCTCCCCGGGCTTTGTATCATATGAAGACCTGGTTCTAGCCAACCACTTCTCGTCAGTCCCTGTGGAGCAGTGCATAGGGTGTTGGATTTGGGATCTTAGACTACAGGTTCGAACCCTACCCTGGCCATGAAAATTTTGTGGGTTTTAACATGTAACATATGACATATTAGGAGTGCTGATATCCACCCCAAACCATGCGATATCCACCCCAAACCATGCAATATCCACCTTGCATCTGTTCACATTACAGTGTAAATTATGCAGGAATATCAGCATGGGGATATCCAGAAAAAACACCCAAAATCACAGCAGTCGTGTAATAATATATATTATGTATTCTGGACCATTAGAAGTATGGTCTGCATATAGTTGTTTTCATGGGGGCCTAATTGTACAGAGAGGTGAAATATGGGTGGTTAATAAGGGGAGGTGATAATTATATAGAGATTACTATATAGTGGGATTTCTAATGAATTTAATGTATGTATTATGCTGACAACGTGTATATAGTGGTTCTTATGTACACATCCAGACAATGTGTGTATAGGTGGTCTTATTTACATGTCAGTAGGTCACAGGACATGTTTTTAGGGTTGGTCACAGGACATGTGTTTCGGGTTGGTCACATGACATGTGTTTAGGGTAGGTCACAGGATATGTGTTTAGGGTTGGTCACAAGACATCAACCATTGGTGGGTAACAGAACATGAACTAGGGTAGGCCACAGGACATCAACTTAGAGTGGGTAACAGGACATCAAATGAGGGTGGGTCGCAGGAATTATATACACCTCAATACCATATGGCTCAGTATACACATAACTTGGTGGCCTAATGGATAGGGCGTATCTCACTATCTGGCAGTCACAGGTTTGAATCCTCACTTGGGTGAACTATTTCACAGGGTGGGTCACAGGACATGTGTTTAGGGTTGATCACAGTATATGTGTTTAGGGTTGGTCACAAGACACCAACCATAGGTGGGTAACAGAACATGAACTAGGGTAGGTCACAGGACATCAACTTAGGGTGGGTAACAGGACATCAACTTAGGATGGGTAACAGGACATCTAATAAGGGTGGGTCACAGGAATTATGTATGCCTCAATACCATATGGCTCAGTACAAATGACTTAGTGGCCTAATGGATAGGGCATGTCTATTTCACAGGGTGGGTTCCAGGATATATGTATAGGTTTGGTTACAGTACATATGTCCTGTGACCCACTCTAAGTTGATGTCATGTGACTAACCCTGTATATGTCTTGTGACCAACCCAAAACACATGTCATGTTACCCACCCTAAGTTGATGTCCTATGACCCACCCTAATAGCGGGGGGGGGGGGGAAATAAAGTTCACCCAAGTAAGAATTCAAACCTGCGACTGCAAGATAGTGAGACACGCCAGTAGTATATAATGTATCGGATGTATCAGAACGGGACTACAGCTAATCTAAGGATATTACTCACTGGGGATGCAGCCAATCAGAGGCTTCCCTTTTGGCAGGAAATTCAAATGTGGGGTCACGTGACCTAGACCCCCATGGTATGGCGCCAAAATGGACCAATCAGAACCCTCCCTTTTGGCAGGAATTTCAAAGTGGTCACGTAACCCAAACCCCCTGTGGTGTGCCGCCAAAATGGCTGGCTGTTTAGGTCACGTGACCTCTATTATGCAAATAACGTCACATGACCCTAATTTGAATGGACCAATCAGAGGTCGTCATCTTGGTGGGAAATTTGAAAAATTTAGTTACGTGACTCTGTTTTTTAAATCTTTTGCCAAAATGGAGTCCTCTGATTGGTTGGCTGTCCACACGTCATACCATCAGCTGTATGCAAGCAAGTAGTTACGTGACCTTATAAGCATAAAGAGGTGTGGAGTCCTCTGATTGGTTGGCTATCCACACATCATACCATCAGCTGTATGCAATCAAGTAGTTACGTGACCTTATAAGCATAAAGAGGTGTGGTTTATTACGTAGATGAGGGTGTGACTATAGTGAGATATTTTTTTATATAAATAAAAAAAAGGCAAGCTGATAGCTTGACAAGAAAAAAAAACAAAAACAAATTGGGAAATATTTGGGGGGCCCTTGGGGGTGGGGGAGGCTTTGGGGTGGGGGGAGGCTTGGGGTGGGGGGCCTTTTAGGGGGTGGTCCTTTAAAATTTACATAAGGTAGTTAAATATTAAATAGAAATACAATCTTGGTGTCTTATCTATACATGAATCGTGATACATTGTGCAAGGTCTTTGTCCGGTTCATATATGTTGTCCCTGGTGAATCTACAGTGGTGTCTGGTGTATATATGTTGTTTCTGATTTATCTACTGTGTCCTCCGACGTTACAGCGTCAAAAAACACAGAAGATGTTTGTCCAAATGGAAAAACTCCTCCATGCTTCATTCTGAAAAGCTGTAACTCCTTGTCCAGAGAGTTCAATTTCTTCACCATTTCGGTCAGCAAAATTTTGCTCTGTGGACCATACCTAAGGTTCATACCTTCCGAGGCCAATGGGCAGGTAGGAGAATGTCTGAAATGTTCGACGGCAACGTCATCACTTTCTAACCATGTGTGTATAGCGTCTCCACATTGGTAGCATTGAACAACGTCCGTACCTCCGATGTAAAAGAATCCTTGGGTGGCTAGTTTCTCTGTGAAAGGACTGGGTTTATTCCACATAATTGTGTTGAAAGTGTTGAGTCTCCTTGATAAATCGGTGAAACATACATAATTGACCATTCTCTTGGGAGTAGTGACGACGGTGGTAGGCGAGGTGGTAAATGAGACACCAGAGACGTGACGTAAGTGGTTCATATAGATGTGTTTAATCCCCTTTCCAGCTGCATACTCTCCGTCTCCACCACCTTCCTGTGTAGGGACTTAAGATATGATTCCTGTGGTGCACACCTCCACCTCCTTTACATAATACACCACGCCCTTCCACAATAACCCTCCATGTCTGATCTCTTTTTCTTTGTTTTTAAAGTGAAGCAATATATATCTGGCCACATCAAACCTCCTCATGTCATCCATCAGCACTCAAATGGGCTGATGATGTGTACTGGTGGGTTTAGCTTGCCACATTTTCAACACTCTGAAGGCGTGGAGAGACATTTCTTGTTCCGGTTGTTGAGCAATACTATTTAGCTTTTTAGATGTCAGAGATGGAAAGGTATTGTGATAACTGTATTTTGGTGGGATTACAGGGAGTTAAAACTGTAATAATTAGCTTAATCTGCTTTACAGGTGTGAGGCAGGCTAACTCGTTAAGGTATTATGAGATTTCTTAATTTTTACTTCTCCCCTTGTTAACAGGGGGTGTGTAATTGCCATCAACTTCTCTTTGAAGTTTTCTAATCCTATTTAGACAAACTTTCATCTCGATCCTCCTACAGTTTGGTTTACCTGTGGAGGGCAGGTGAAATTAGATTTATAGATACCCTACCGAGTGAGGATCTATGTGAACTTAGGATTAGAGCTCTTTTCTAAAAGATATCAAAAGCTGACTTTGATCCTGCTGGAATTTTTTTTCCACCTACCCTTTGATGATCTAAGAATGGAGTGAAGTTTTTATCCAGATTCTCCTATTGTTTATTTCCCCTGTGGAGGACAGGTGAAATTGGATTTATAGGAGTCCTACCGAGCGAGGGTCTCTTCTGTGACTATAGGATTAAACCTCTTTTCTATGAGATTTCAAAGCCACCTTTCATCTATTCAAACTGCACTAAGCGACTAATCTTCAGAGCAGTATATAAGGGAGGGAGAAAATTTCATTCACTCACACTCTCTTTGCAACCCTCACCATGAGTAGAAGACCGACTAAGCTACAGCTCTTAAGGAAGACGAGAAGGACCAACAAGAGTTCATTGTCTTCTCCTGCTGCTAAAGATGATGCTACTGCAGTTGCTCCTGCTTACAACTCACGTGGTGTAACGGGTGGTAGTGTTACTGCTGCTGCTGCTGCTGCTGCTGATACTGCTGCTGCTGCTGCTGATAACAACACTGCTACTGTTGATGGTGGGTCCTATTCATCTCCTTACTGGACAGCAATGTTTTATACCCCCGCTGCTGCTGCTGCTACTACTACTGCTGCTGCTGCTGATGCTGATGCTAATGCTGATGCTGATGCTAATGCTAATGCTGATCATTATCACCCTTACGTTGGAGAAGTCTGTGCTGGTGCAACTACAGCTGACATAGACCCACGCGATTGCAGTCATACGGATTATTTGGAGACCCACCACTTGGCAGAAACAGAGGAAGAGGAGGAGGAGGAGGAGAAGACGTAGAAAGAGTTGACTTCTCCAGCGGTTGCTGAAAGATCACCCGATCTACTCACCACTGCTATCCTGAAGTCTCTAAGAACTACCGGCTTCTGCTATCCACCAGAGGACACCGACATCGAGCAGAGTCGGAGTGAGTTTTTTCTTACCTCCCCGACTTACTCACCCTCCACAACCAAGACCAACGGTGCCTGGTTATCCTCTTCCCAAAAGTCTCGAGATACCGATGCGAGCGTTGCTCCTGTTGCTGGTTCTGCTGTTGATTCAGCTCACACTGATGGCACTACTCTTATTTTGAAATCCTCTACGGATATCAAGAGGAGTTTTACCATGAGTGGTGACCAGGCGTCCAAGAGGAGAAAAGCGGTAGTGAAATGTGAACCACCAGCACCTTCTACAGTCCCCAGATTGGAGTTCTTCATCGACAGTTTGAAGCTGGAGATCTGGCTCGCTGGGGTTAGAATCTCCAAGGAACGCTACAGTGCCATAAAGTGCACCTCAACGCCCACCAGAAAAGTAAACTTCACCACTCACACACTCCTCAAGCTAATAGCGACCATCACTGACGTCCAAGAGGAGGTACAGATATGCGACACAGCGGTTTCCCAAGGACTACCCAATTACAACACATGGTTCGTCATCCTGGATCTGGAAAGCGCGCTGTATGTTGCTGTCAGCTACTACAAGGGTAAGAACATCACATATAAGTAACTCAGTGAAAATGAATCATAATTATCTGTGAAAAGTGTTTCAAAAAATTTAAAAGGGTGTACAATTATGACAGACACGTGGAAAAATATAGGGTAATACCTAAATTTTGTCCTCTATGCGGTGAAAGTAATTGCAAAAAAATTACCTGTTGACTCAAATCTCTGGACGGAGTGACTATTCCTCCGATAATATGCACTATACCGGAGGGTGAGGAAATATTCACTAGGAATTGGCACGCAATACAAACAGGAGTCAGGACACACGGGAGTTGCCTGAGTGTAACAAACTTGAGACTGCCAACCGGTGAGTTGAGTGACCTTGTAGATACTATGCGTCAGATTCAAATCACGCAAAGATTCGGATATAAAGTGGGTTTGTCAGTAGGGTTAATTTTACAACACAGAGAAAACAGAAACAAACTACGCTACTTTCACGCCTCCCAAAACAATGCGACTCTTTTACATCCCCTCCCCACCATAACTAATTCAGAATCTTTGGAAGAACTTCTCTCCCTCATGGAAAACACTGTCACTTCAGAAGAAGTACAGAAGTACCAAGTGGAAAGTTGCCGGGTTACCCATTCGGGTCAACTTAAAAAGAGAGGAGGTGTGCTAGATTTTCCCAACAGGGACAAGTTATGCGTCTTTTGCTGCATATTCTTTCACTTATACAAGACCGACAAACATGCTTCAAAATTGTTGCGTCAGTTCGATTCCAGTGCAAAACCTGAAACCTTTCCAGGTTTGATCATCAGGGACTTACCCACGTTAGAGAACTTGTTCGGTGTACAAATAGTGGTTTACACCACCCATAAAGTGAGAGGTCAGATCCTGAAAAACCGAGTTACCCTGATCAGTCCACCTTCAAAAACATCGGCCACCCGAGGTAAAGTCAACCTAAACCTGTCACACGGTTTGCATGTGTCCCTTGTTATGGATTTCAATGAATACGCTGGTATCTACGAATGTCCCAAGTGTAAGTCAGCGTTCGCGACTAAGTTCTTACTGAAAAGACACAGGAACCAACTTTCCTGTTGCAGACAAGTCGCCTTGAAATACGTAGGTGGAATCTACCAAAATTCGAAAATGGTTTTGAAGCACTAGCAGATTTTTCCATTTTTCCTCACGACGGAAATTCAAAAATGTACCCTTACAAAATTACCATTGATTTCGAAGCTTTCTGCAGACCTTCCAAAGTGTCAGTCCTGTGGAAACACGTCCCTCTGTCGGCTAGTGAAGGTCCGGTCTGCTTTGTGAGACAATCCGACACAGATTCAGACCCCTTGTTGGATAGGGTTTTGAATTACATAAACGACACCACCAAGGTCATTGGGGAAGCAGTGCTAGAACTTTACCGGCCAACGTTAGCATAGTTAGATGAGAGGATAGCTGAAGCTCTCCAACTAGAGGAGGCATTCAGTCCTCCAGACATTGACTTCAATGAAACTCAGAAAAGACACCCTTTTGTTGAACTGAAGAAGAGACTTTTGAGATATCTCCGCCAAGTTCCAGTCTTAGGTTTCAACTCGGGGCGTCATGACTCAAATCTGATCAAAATACAGCTTCACTCGTTCTTTTCCTCCAAAGAGTGAGAGAACGAAGAATTCAGCATCACAAAGAGAAGTAACCAACACTTGGTAATTTACACTAGGCACACTGTTTTCTTGGACGTAGTAAACTATTTGGCACCTGATTATAACTACGAGAATTATCTACTAGCTTTCACCAGAAATCAGCACAAAGGTCACTTTGGATGACATCTACCAGGAAACTGGAAAACAGAACACTACCATCAAGATCTGCATTTGGCAGCAAACTGACCAAGATGTCTGAATCTGGCTACGCCGCATGTGAAAAAGTTTGGTCCGAACAGAACATGCAAACTTTCAGAGATTACTTGATCTACTACAAGAACAAAGATGTGAAACCCTTAAAAAAAGCACTGAATAATCACGCTATATTTTTCAGGGACCGCTACATTGACATGTTCAAAGACGGAATCTCCGTTCTGGGTTTGACTTTACAGTTCCTTTTTCAAACCACAGAGACACTGTTAGTGACCTTCCACCAGTTTGACTCCCGCCGATAAAAAAAAAAATCTGGTTGGGGGTCCTTCCATAATCTTCCATAGATTTCACGAGAAGGGTGCCATGCTGAGCGAAGCACACTGCACAGGTTATTCCCTGCTGAGACGACCCAAGACCGATTTCAAACCGAAAATTAGGCAAAGACACTCTAAGACTGCTTTAGAGTGGTAACGTCCTCTAATACCTTTTTCCAATTTCACGGGTGTTGGTTCCACGCTCATGAGTGCATACCGCTGCGCAGACAGGGACGAGAAACGTGACAGAACAGCTAGAGTAACCGCTTACTTAAAAGCTCTAGGTCACAAGTTGAATGTCGTATGGGAGTGTGAATGGAGAAAGATGAAACGTCAGGATCCGCAGGTTATGGTATCAACACTGGAAGGTCATGGTTGTGGAGGGTGAGTAAGTTGCAGAGGTAAGAAAAAACTCACTCCGACTCTGCTCGATGTCGGTGTCTTCCTGGAAGGTCGACGACTTGAAAGCAGTTCGAAATCCCATGACGGAGAGTGACATCATATCCTCTGTGAAAGAGGGGAAAATGTTCGGTTTGATTCAGGTGGACATTTCTACTCCTCCTCACCTATGTGAATACTTCGAAGAAATAATTCCTGTTTTCAAGAACGCAACCATTTCGAAATCCGACATAGGAGCTCAAATGTCAGACTTTGCGAACAATGAAAACCTGATGAATGCTCCTCAGAGATCCTTGATAGGAAGTTACCTTGGAAAAAAAAAATCTCTTGGGAACACCTCTTCTTAGGTGGTATTTGGATCATGGTTTAATAGTCACAGAAGTGCAGATGTTCATAGAATACTTTCCTAGACGAACGAGAAAATTCTGTCAGACTGTTACAAATTGATGGGAAACACCACGTACTCTAAAATAATTTGCAACAAAGTAAACACACCACTGTGAAATACACTAGAGTTTGAACCTTCAAATTATTGACCAATTCATGGCGGTTCAAAAAGGGTACAGAGTTGAGCACAGATCTCTTTGAAGTCGAACTGCAACATAAAAACAGTCAGGAACAATCTTCCTATTCAAATAGGATTCATGGTGTACCAGTACGCCAAGTTGAAAATGTTAGAGTTCACTTCGACTTTTTGGATAAATTTACTAATCGACACGATTAGGCTCTTTGTCAAATGGACACTGACAGTCTTAACATGGCTCTCAGCGGTGAATCGTTGGACCAACTCCTGAAACCTGACCTGAGAGAATCGTACTTTAGAGAGAAATGAAACTGGATTCCAACAGCGGTGTGCGATGACCACTTAGAGCTTTTCGTAAAGATAAAAACCGAAGGTGTCGAAGAATAGATCCCCCTGACTTGTTGTCAGAAATGATACGTTCACGATCAGAGAACTCCGGGTCTTTTCATATCCGAGTGGGAGGGTGATGGAATTCTAAGTCTCAACTCCAAGACGTACATTTGCTACGATAAAGACTTGATAGGTGAAAGAAAATCAAAGAAATGGAGTGCAAAGGGCGTCATAAAAAAACAAAACTTTCAAGAACCCAAAGACTTCTTGGATGTTCTTTTGAAACGAAAATCTATCCACGCTGTTGATACTAATTTTAAAGTAATAGAGAACAAAATGCACACTTACACAATAGACAAAAGGGACTGAGTTACTTATATGTGAAGCGTCGCATACATTCTGACGGAGAGATGACGAGTCCTTTAGAGTTATGAAAATAAAAAAAAATATAATAAAACATTTCTAAATAACTGTAAAGGGAAAAAAAAGTGGATGTAGATAAGCCAGTGAGATAATATCCTTTGTTGTATTAACTTCATCTACTATGTCCACCGACTTATCTCCTGTATCAGTGTTGAAAAAGAAACAAGACAATGTGTACTTGAGACCCTATTTTCACTTGGGAAATAATAGATGCATCAGATGTGTTGTTCTTTAAGGCCCCGTTGTTAAACCAAGTTGTTCATAAAGTGTTCGTTTCTAATGCTGTATTTGATTCATTGAGTGTGTGCTTCAAAGATGCATTTCAAAGAGTGGTTGGTACCAGCACAGATAGAGCTATAGGAGTATATCAATTCCATAACGAGAACACATGTGCTTTCGTCAAAAGGCTATAAACGATAGAATCGATCAACACGTTGCTTTCTCTTTTGGAAGAGAACTCAGACTTCTTGAGAAAGATGTGTCATTGCTCAAAGGGAACATTCGACTCTTTTTGTCAAAAGTGTTTTGACTGAATGTTGTGTAGCAAATTTTCTTACCCCGATGTACAGCTGCTCAACTGAGAAGTATCCTGTCCAGACAAACTGAATGGAGTACTTGGTATAGTTCTTCAGTGGATTTCACTTGTAATATCGATGAGATGTGGACGGGAAATATGGCTTACACCTATCCTTCATTTCAAGAGGCTACTTGCTCCAAATTTGTACACCAAGATTACACCATATACAGTCTGAACTATGACAAACAAAAGTTAAATGTGTACATCTTTATGTGTGGGTTCTGTCATGTTGCTCTCCGATATTTGACTTTGTTATGTAGAGAGTGTGAACTTGTATTTAGCAACTTGTAAATAATGAAGTGTAAATATTATTTATCAAAATAAAAAAGTAAAATAGATTTGTTTGTTAAATTTTTATTTTTAGTAAACCCGCCCCTACCCAAAGCGTGGGTTTCCAAAAAAAAAAGGACCACCCCTTAAAGGCCCCCCACCCCAAATGCCCCCCAAATATTTCCCAATTTTTTTTTTCTTGGCAAGTTTTCAGCTTGCCTTTCTTTATTTATATAAAAAATATCTCACTATAGTCACACCCTCATCTACATTATAAACCACACCTCTTTATGCTTATAAGGTCACTTAACTACTCGCTTGCATACAGCTGATGGTATGACGTGTGGACAGCTAACCAATCAGAGGTCTCCATTTTGGCAACAAATTTAAAAAATAGAGTCACGTAACCAAATTTTTCAAAATGACGACCTCTGATTGGTCCATTCAAATTAGGGTCATGTGACCTTATTTGCATAATAGAGGTCACGTGACCTAAACAACCAGCCAATCAGAGGGCATTATTTTGGCGGCACACCACAGGGGGTTTGGGTCATGTGACCATTTTGAATTTCCCGCCAAAAGGGAGGGTTGTGTTTGGTCCATTTTGGTGCCACACCACGGGGGTCTAGGTCAAGTGACCCCACATTTGAATTTCCCGCCAAAAGGGAGGCCTCTGATTGGCTGCATCCCCAGTGAGTTATATCCTTAGATTAGCTATAGTCCCGTTCCGATACATTATATACTACTCACGCCCTATCCGATAGGCCACCAAGTCATGTATACTGAGCCATATGGTATTGAGGCATATATAATTCTTGCGACCCACCCTTATTTGATGTTCTGTTACCCACTCTAAGTTGATGTCCTGTTACCTACCCTAAGTTGATGTCCTGTGACCTACCGTAGTTCATGTTCTGTTACCCATCCATATGTGTCCTGTGACCAACCCTGTGTGTGTGTTCTTTAACCAACCCTGAACATATGTTGTACATGTCCTGTGACCAACCCTGAAAATAAGTCCTGTTACCAACCCTAAATATGTCCCGTTACAAACCCTAAACACATGTCCTGTGACCAAACCTAAACACATGTTAAACATTTTGCCTGAGACCAACTCTGACCTCCCCTCCTCGTGCTGTCCTGTGACTAACCTTGGACGTGTACATAAGTGAGCTTATGTACACGTCCTTGACGTGTACATAAGACCGCTTAAATACACGTCACCGACGTGCCAATATAATCAGCCATATAATGGTATTCTTACTGTCTGTCATTTTAAAATAAAATGCTTCTTGAGATTTTTGTCTTCTGGCTACTCATGTCTTCACAATTCGTTTCCAGTTCCACTTTTACTGTCCAATCAATTCCTTACTTCCAGTGACTAACCATTCTTTTCGGCAGCACTTCAACATTAAACATAACTAACAGGGTCTCCTTGTGTTAGATTGTAACCTTACGATCGTCGGTTCGTGATGTAGGTTGCACTACACTAATTGACGCTAGGTGGCAGCAAGTCACACAAACTAGACCCGCACTGAAGGGTGTTGTACAAAGATTATTGGTCTAAAATCAACAGTGGAAATGTAAATGAGGCATCAAATTAATCCTTATAGTGTATACTAACAGGTTTGAGTGGTATCTAAGATGGAATTTGATGTTAGATTGGGCCTTTGAGGTGAAAAGGAATTATTGATTTAATGCAAAATATTCACTGCAAAAGTATGTATGTCTGCAGGAAAAAAAATTGAGGCACAAAGCAACCATGCAAATGGGTCTAATTTTTTAGGAAAAATGTGTGGCTATAAGAAAATCATAGTAGCTAAGCCCAACGAACAGCAGGGATATTTTATTTCGGCCCAAATCCTATATAGAAATATAGAGAGAAAACAATTAGTGTAGTGCAGCCTCTACGCGCTGGAACGGCGCTACTGTGCTGCCCTCTGTGAGAGAAGTAAACTAGCATTGTATTTTTAACTGGTCACAACTTTGAATAAAGACACTGTACTTCCGGTCTGAGTCAGCGCGGCCACAACAAAGACCGACGGATGAAGGAACACCTCTTTGGCCACGAGGAGTCAGAGAATCCAAATTGAAGAAGTGTTTCTTGATTAATCCTTTAATTTGAAGAAGTAAATGCCCAAATTATCCTCCACAAAATGGCTTCCACACACTAACACCTTGAACATTTAAAATTGTTTTGCTTACACTTGGCACCCTCTTTCTTTCAGGATCCTGTTTTGAAGGTGGTCACGGGCACCTTCAAGGGTGGGGAGGAATGGTAAGGTATGAAAGGAAAGACGGGGATAAGTAGGGCCGGAGTGGGGAGAACGTTGGGGGGGGGTCACCTGTACAGACCTGTTACCATAGGGGACTGGGTTTTCTACAATCATGGAGGAGTGCAACTATTCTCCACGCAAGAACAGTCAAAGGGTGGTGTTATGTTGCCATCTATCAGTATAGATGTACTTCATAATTACGGCGGGCTTCCCTAGCCCACTTAAAAGGGTCTATATCTCCTCTTTCCTATCCCCTCGGGATGTGTGTGGTGCACATATGCGCGGGCACTGACACATTCCTCTGTGAAATTGTGTAATATCGTTCTCGCCATGAATATGACCTTAGCTGTCGAAATGGCGTTAAACATCTATTACTCACTCACTCATAATTACGGAGATCATAATTATTGACTCTGAGGCCCGGTGCTCCAACAGGAAGGTGTCTATGACCTAGAGCCATGTCACCAAATGCCCCTGGGTCTCTCCAGCGCCAGAATACACTCCTATGGCTTAGGCTTGAGATAAAACAGAGTTATTATCACAATGGTACATCCTGACCTTAAGCTGTGGTTATAGCCTATGCTCTACACATTGTCGATGCCTACACCATAAAAATGGTTTAGGTCTATAGCATTTGGGGCTGTGTACAAATGACGTCATGCAGGAGGGGGGGAGGGGGGGTCCCACTGCCCATGACCAAGCATGACAAGGGGGGAGGGGGGGTCATGGGCTGTATGACATCATGTCATCAAAAAATCACAAGTTTTAACAAAAAAAAAAAAGATTTGTAAAGGTAGGGAAGTTTAATGCATTCATCTGATATGAAATGCCAATACAGGCATGCTTTCCTCAGACATCCCACTCAAAGAGTATCACTCCCATCAATGTCAGTGTTGGATGACTAGGCCTACTCTATCCTACCTCTAACCTAGGCCCCGTAACACTTTGAAATACCCTTTTAGTTGGACACGTTTTACCATACATGTATAGGTTGATCCCTGCAGGTAAGAAGCTCCCTGACCATGAGAATTTGGTAGAAAGCTTCAAAATGACCCAAATTCTATTCTATATGATATATTTCACAATTCAAAAACCCATTGGTAACTTAAGGGTTTCTCATTACTTATCAACGGG
This sequence comes from Acholoe squamosa, assembly GCA_949317995.1. Lineage (NCBI taxonomy): Eukaryota > Metazoa > Annelida > Polychaeta > Phyllodocida > Polynoidae > Acholoe > Acholoe squamosa. Next base: position 53,949,739 of record OX439047.1, read on the forward strand.
CCATTCTGTCCTGCAGACATTAATGTTCTGCAGGCTCGGACTGATTTTGGCAGTATTGGATTCCTCAAGAACACAAGGTCTTGAGATTACAGTCAGTCATTTGGTCCCACAGTCTGGTCATTTCTGCAGGCCCGGCAGCAATTTTCACAGCAATGGCCTTGGTCCCACATGTTTTATGGACTGCGAGGGGTGCAGTAGATTTCCATGCAGAGGTGCAGAAAATTTTCTGACCCCTTCCCTTTGGACAGGTTGCAATTTCCCTGGTCACCCCCCTTGTTCTATAATAATTCACAGGCTTTCCTACTGAAAAGGCATAACATCTTTTTGACCCCTCCCCCACCTTGAGGTGTCAAAATCATTTCTCCCTTGGAAACAAACAACCTTACTTTCCTTTGTCTGAATGAGACTCTAGGGGCTATGCCTTATATGCAGGTTCTACAGTAAAAACTGACTGCTTTGTATGTCTGATTGCAATTGATGGTCTTCTGACAATTTGATCCTTTTCTTTTATCATGTATTAGACTATTGATCTAGACAGGATTTTTTTTCAGGATATTTTGTGACAGGAAATACTTGTGTTTGATCAATACCATAGGCATAGTACTCTGTGTATAAGGCACAGAAATTCAATCCACATATAGGGACTCATAAGCTGATGCTGACAGTGTTCGGCATGTTTTTCTGTTCATTAATTTTGTTGATCAGTGCTAGTTCATCTGTTTTATGTTGCATATATCCTTGATTGCCAATTTACACCCATTATGTCCCTTTGAACCATTTCAATTTGTTTATCTAGGCTGTACACTATTCATGCACTTTGGGCGGGGAGGGGGGGTATCTCTGCATGACGTCATGTTAAGGGGGGGTCAAGTGTTGTATGACGAAACATGACAAGGGGGGAGGGGGGGTCAAAAATGGTCAAAAAAAGCATGACGTCATTTGTACACAGCCCCTTTATTAACTGACCTCTTGCATATAAAATGACCTCCTTATCACCAAACATTTTGACATAAAACTAACTGTGAATGTGTAGCACATTGCTTTGCGAGGTTAGGGTAGATTAACCTAAAGACGGCCACATACCTTGAGTGAGTGAGTGAGTATTAGATGTTTAACGCCATTTCGACAGCTAAGGTCATATTCATGGCGAAAACTTCATTACACAATTTCACAGGGGAATTCGTCAGTGCCCGCGCATATGTGCACCACACACACCACATACCTTGAGACGTCCACCCAACAAATTTGCAATGGGAAATAGACTTACTCATGCATCAACATTACAAAATCGTTGATGAACATTGAATCTACCAGTTGGTAATGTTGATTCACTAGCAAACCAAATCTGGGGAGGGGAGTTCTGAAATCACTGAAATCTCAGCTACATGCCAGTTTTTATGGTTTAAAAATCTGACTATTTTGTAGCATTTAATCAATCACGGGGAGTGGAATATTGAACCATAGACCCATGCATGCTCTCTCATAACTTGATTAAGGCGTTTATCTAACTTATTTCTTGTCCATATTGCCGGGCCGCTTCGCCGCAGGGCCCTGGAATGTGGATAATCAATTTCTTACATTGAAATGTTATGATATTAAGCTTTTAACCTATCTATCCTTTAGTATATGGTTTCCAGGATTACTCTTGACAAGTTTCAGTGCCATTCTGGTCTAAATAGAGGCCAAATACCAACAAATTATTTATAAATTCGAAGCAAAAAGCCAAGCCAGGCCGTGTTGATATTGTGAAAGTAGACTGGATGTCGGCCCGTCATGGCGGGTTCCGACACATATCGCTAAGAAAATCATTGGATTCTTATTTATTTCGAAGAAAGTGAAGAAATTAGGCATGGCATGTTCATCTAGGATATCTAAGGATGGTTCTCTGTTGATAACTCCACCTGGTTCCATTGGATTCTATACTAATGAGGTGTGTAAACTTCAGGTATGTCGGAATACTTTTTCAAATCCTTCATGTACATTGGTTTCTAGCACCGGCAAGCTTGGTATAGTGGACAGCGAGCTCGTCTCCTGCTCCAGCGGCCTGGGATTAATTCCCCGTTGAACCCTAAATGGTTTCAATATGAAATCAATGGCGTGATTGACTTTGTATGCTTCGCCTCTTTATCAACATGTCTGGGTTGAGACCAGCACCTTCTTGAAGACGAACCAAAGGTCTCACAATGTGTTATGGCTGGATAATGCACCATGAGTTATAAGAAAAAAGCACTGTCCAAGCCCAGATAGTTAGATAAAATAGATTCTACAGCCCATGTAGCAAGCTGGCATTGGGCCAATTCAGTTTTGGGTCAGATAAGCTGATTTAAAGCAGGCAGAATTTGATTCATGGTTTAAGGTGAGGCAAATGATAGGTTTCCAGTCAGGGCCACATGGGGTTGCCCTAATAGGGCAAACTGAACTAAGACTGTTGGGCTCCCGACAGTTGTTGTCCTCAGTGTGGGCCTCATCAGGCTAACTGATTTGGGTACAGATTAGCTTAAAAATGGCCAAACACTTTTGGTACAGATTGGTTTCAAAGTGGGTACCCTGAATCAGGCATAGATCAGTTCCAAAGATGATTGCCCATATTGGACAGAGGATGGGTTTAAACAAGGTATACTCAGCAGGGAGTTCTGAACTTTGACACTAAAGATGACCCCACTATATCTAATGTTCAGCTTTCCACCCTATTCAGGATTGATCTCATTTAGTATAATATAACAGAAATAGGCAACTGAATCATATAAATCATAACAGTACACAATTTTTTTCAGAATTTGGGTCTACTTGCAAAATACATTTGAAATGCACAAAGTTAGGTGATGATATCAGTTCTTTATGTGACTACACCATTCCTGTGGTAATCAGTTTATAGTAAGTATTGAAGCATGCTATGAACTTGAAGCCGGGAGGCGTGGCGCAGTTGGTAGCGCGTCCGCTCATGGGCCATAAGGTTGTGAGTTCGGTGGTTGTTCCAAACGTCGCCGTAAGGTGTCGTTTGAGTTCCTCCAAGCTCTGGCTAGGCTGTGCTGGAAAGTCTCTCGGTGGTCATGGCAGACAAATGACTTAAAACAGGCCTGTCCATCTCTCACTATGCCTATGTAGTGACGGATGTTAAAGAACCATTGCCTCGGTAAATGTTTAGGGGCGTGCTTTCTATCTTCCCATAGATTTTGGTCACAATCATCCCTCCTCCCCACTAGACTAGGGTCCGGGCACAACGCCACAAGGGTAATCTCACTTAGGTGTGCATACAACCCGCGGGACCTCTCACCCTTGAGTGTCGGCCGTAAGGTGAGATAAAAATTTGATCGATAATGAACTTGAAGGCCAGTTTGCTGCTGGACAAGGTCAAGTTGACATACCTTAGCCAACCAAGTTCAAATTAATGATTCTGCTGTATTATGTAGATGGAGAGTATTACAGTATTTTTGGTCTCCTTGCAACTGTGGAGGCAGGGGGAGAGACGTTGGCACCTTGGGGCTACAGCACATTTTCTGAGTTCTAATTTGTAGAAAACAAGGAAAAAATAGATTTTCTAGAATAATTATCCCAGATGGCGCTAAAGGATCAGAGTGGGCAGCCCACTTTCAGCCACACCAAAAACCAATGATACATACACTGAAAACCCTCCAGATCTTTAAACTCGTCAGATTGAGGACCTATGGTCATCAGAAGAGGTACAGAGAGAGGGCAGCACCTTACAGGGAGTGAAATCTCTTAGTCTTCATCTCCCCAGTATGAGTCTATGGCATTCTGTTGACAATATGTAACAAATACACAAGGTGGCAGGTATGTGCCACTCATGTTTGATAATTAGGCCTTCAGTTTTTAACTGAAGGTCTTCACCGCTGAGGACTTTAGGTGCTCAAGTTGACGATACCCAAATCTACAGCTTTTGGTAGTCAGATTGAGGACCCAAGGCAGTCAGCACCACTCTAACAACATTATGTAATCAGTTTGACTACCTTGGATGAATGTGTTGACCTAAACCCATCAGGTTGACTACCCTGGGTGCTCAATCTGATCACCCTAGGTTGTAGATTTGGGTATCGTCAGTCTGACGACCTTGGGGCTTTCATTGTATGGTGTGTGGACAGGGTATGGTACATGATACTCCTCTATTGTAATATGCATTGTTACTAACAGTGTTACATCAGTGGACTTAACTTTCAGCTGTTAATGAATGCATGCATAGAATTAGTCCATGCCTCTCATTATCCCTTGCATATTGATCAAAAGTATTCCGATTCACTACGTTAAAGAAAGTGAAAATTCAGCTATTTCCCTAAATACTCTGTTGAAAACTTGTCAAACAGGATGGGAATTCAAGTCTCACAAGCATTCCTTTTCCTTTAAATCAGGATGATTGCCTGAATATTCACTCACTTAACCTACAATTTAAAGGTATTCGCCAAATTTTCTGGTTTAGTTTCCAGATGAAATAGATCATGAATTCATATAGGGATTGGATAACTTTGCCTGAACCCTTCACCCCTAGGCTATTTCTGACTGTATAATAATAGTTTCTGTTTGAACAATCTTCCCAAGAATAGGAAATTGCAAGTTTGTTTATAAATTGGTAGAAAAGAGGATAGCAGGTGGTTGGAAGATGACGGTCTCAGAGGAGTTGTCTTGAAAAGAGATGGGTATAAAACCAAATACCTTATAATGACTGAGAACCCATTCATGAACCCCATCCTCCTGTTTGACTGGTTTTGGCAGATTTCCCCAAGTCATTGCACCCTGGTACTTCACCTGCTAAAGTCTGTCACTGAACCCATGACACCAAATCACCATACAGGTATGGTAGACTGCCCTAGATTCACCCATCTACCCCTAAAGTAACATTTTGAATTCAATAAATTAACATGATGTAGGTTATTTTGAAACATTTCTAAAGGTTATGGATGTTCTTCCTCGTACATTTATGCGATAGAGATATTTCTTTTCATTAATATCTGAGCAAAGTGCTACATGCATGTCCAGGTAAAATAAAACATATCTATCTGTCAGGTGCAATCCTCATCTAGAGAAACTGAGCTGCCAAAATGTCCATATGACCCCCCCCCCCCACCCCTCTCCCCTAACTGAGGAATCCTCTACCAACTGGAATTAAAACTTACGTGTAACAGGAAATCGGTCATTAGATTTAAATGGCCATTTATGCTTGCCTATAATTATTAGCCTAGATATTAAGATTGTGTCCAAAAGTAATAAAATTATAGGAAAAGATATATAATATTTTACCCTTTTTTATCAAATGTTTTCCCCGTCAACCTAGGAGTATAATCAAAGACCAGCCAATCCACCGGGAGGCTTCAGGACCCCGGGAGCAGCCCTTTCCACTTTTCATTCACTACTGCCGAAGAATCACTGAATGCATGGATGGTGCTGCCTTGTTTCGTTGAATTGGCTGTAGCAGGTTGGAGGTGTACCGTGAGGCATCGATATGTAATGTACAAGAAATAATGTGCAACTTGTGTCAGATAATTTACATACCCACCTTCCTGGGTTGGGTTTCAGGTAGGTATATACACCAGTATACTCGTTTCCATTTTCAAGTCGCCAAAATGCTGCCTTGAAGTCTACCCGCTGTATATACGTTGTTTAGAAGTATAATATTTCCACTCCTTAACCAGCCAGATGTAAGAAAGCTAGTTGTCCATTATTATCTATAAGACACTAGAGCATTTACTGTCTATCTCTAAATAGGTCCCACGGCTCCAGCACCAAGCCAGGTATACACGATGTAAAAACACCACAGCGATTACCTTTGATAAGGTACATGAAGAAAAATAAATCTGCCATGTTTTTTATGGTTAGGTCATGGTAGCTGAACGTTACCTGGTACATCTCCGGTGTAAAGAGGGAAAGGGGCACAGTGTATAGGCTATTGGCAGCATAATACATACATTATATTCATTATAAATCTCACCTTATAGTTATCTCTATATAGTTATTGCTATTAACCATCCATATTTCACCTTTCTGTACAATTAGGCCTCACTAAAACAACTATATGCAAACCATACCACTAATAGTCCAGAATACAAAAAGAACATACAAGGGACAACCATTAGGCAGGATACCCATCACACAGGATAACCACTATGCATGACAACCATCATGCAAGGTTATCCCATGGTGAGGCCCATAGACCGGTTCATTCCAGTGTAGAGGTATTATACTGTGAACAAGTAACCAATGGATAACTCATGACGCTTGGGGGTTATCGACGGATAATAACACGAGGCCGTAGGCCGAGTGTTATTATCGTCGATAACCCCCACAAGTCATGAGTTATCCATTGACTACTTATTTTATACCACGAAACCAATAAATAATCAATATTATACCAACAAATTCAAGTTGAAAACAAAAATTATTCCCCCTCCCCGGGACTCGATGCTAGCCATTGTGTGTACATGTACCTCGGTGCCCAGCAGCGGACAGCGCCAGGGCTGGTCTCGGCTAGGTTTGGCAGCGGCACACGGCGAAAAATAGTGTTTGTACACGATCGGTACATACACCTCGTCGCCCAGCAGCGGACAGCGTCAGCACACACGGCGAAAAAAGAAGCTTCTCGCGGTTATGTTTGTGTATAATACACCTCCTCACCAGGCAGCGGACAGCGACAGCGCACACGGCGAAAAAAGATGCGCCCGGGCCGGGATTCGATCCGCGGACCTCTCACGGCTAAGCGCAAGGCGCTAACCGCTAGGCCACCGCGTCTCCTCCTTCAGCGCCCGGCAGCAGACAGCGACAGCACACACGGCGAAAAAAGATGCGTCTCGCTGTTATGTTTGTGTATAAAATACACCTCGTCGCCCGGCAGCGGACAGCGGCAGCGCGCACGGCTTTGTATCATATCGAGACGTGGTTCGAACCGAGCATTTCTCGTCAGTCCCTGTGGCGCACTGCATAGGGGGTTGGACTAGGGATCTTAGGCTGCAGGTTCGAGCCCTGCCCTGGTCAAGTCTATCATGGGTTTTAACATGTGACATGTGACATGGGAGAGGCGTGCGGTTATCCTGGATAACCGCACGCCTTACATGGATAACCGCACGCCTTACAAAATTGATGTTACAGCCTATAGGGTGTGCAATATCGACAGATATGTGGATGGGAATAGACCCCAAAAAGCACTGTGTAAGCCAGAAATCGTGGTATAATAACATATATACAGGTGCTGTCTGGCGTGGCAGGTGAGTCCAGTCGCTGGGGGTTCCTAAGGTTCCAGATAGGTGGCAGCACCGATCCGGGCCTGTGGGACATCTAGCGACAAACACCAGGGTCCATATATAAAGACCAGGGCTCAGTTGCTACGTCAGAGGCCCTCCAAGACTACCTGCCCCACCATCACCTTCCAGGTAGCCGCTGAATATCTGAATAAAACCATTGGCATACACTTGAATCGCTGCCTTGCTTTTCCTTTCCTAAACTGTACCGAACTGGTAAAACAAAACCATTACATTGGTGCTGTGACCAGTTAATTCTGGTGTATAGCCCGGACGTAATAACATCCGAACGGCTAGTACATGGGTTAGACAACCTCACGGAAGCTTACCCTGATGGACAATTAGTTGTCCAAGAGAATGGCAATGGGACATTCACTGTCCAAACCCATTCAAACCCACAGGATGTAGACGCTGCATTCTGGAGGGAACCCGGACCTCATTATACCCTGGATAGTGAGGAAAATATACCTGACTCTGTATGGAGAGAACAATCCATACAGAGAAGGAGTACCTTAATAGGTCAACAATCTCTTGTTGACGAATTAAGCAATTCGATGTTCGAAATTGGTGGTAGCACTAACCCAGAAGATCTGGCTCCAATACCAAAAAGGGTAACATTTGGAAAACTACCATTATAGTGTACCCAGACCAGGACTGCCTATTTTAGATTACAGCGCCATTGATGGTGATGTAACATATGCAGTACCAGAAGGTGAGGAATTGAAACAACTGGATGTCCTGTTGTTAAACATGACCTTTATGACTTTGAATGAGAACTTGAATGTCTTAGTCAAAGCGAAAGATGAAGTGGTTATTGAAAAACTACATCTTGAGGATGATCTTGTTGGTATGCAAGCCGAATTCGAAACCGGAAAGAAAGAATATATGAAAGAACTGCAGGATGAAGAGATGAAACTTCAGGAAATGAGAAAGTCATTCAATAAAGAGTATGACAATAGACACACTCATATCCAAACGTACATTGATACGAACAATCAGCTATGTCGTGACAAGGTCAACTATGAAGCTGATATAAGTCACTTTCAAAGTGAATTAGAGAAATTGAAACTTCAGTGTAACAAACAAGCTGAAGACAATGAGACAATCCGGACGGGTATTATAGCATATAATAAACAACTTGGAGAAAATAGACAGAAACTCACTAATGAGCTTCAGGATTTGCAAAATACTGCACTGACTCTTGACAAATATATAGAAGCCGCTCAATTGACTATAGGTAATATATATCCGAATGGGGTGTCTACAATGTTGGCAAATAGGGACCAAACCGTAACGCCCACCAGATACAATCCATTTGTAACTGATGGGGCAGATAAGAATGTAAATTCTGGTATTTATAAGAAACCGGATCATTCTGCATCCGGGGGAGTGGGTGATCCGAACAGTACAACCGTACAAGCCGGCTCAATCCAAACCTCTGTAAGTAGTGCGCCTACACCACATGTTCCAAAACATGATCCGGGAGTAGGTCCTGCACCACCGATTCCTGATCTGAGTCATAAAATCAATCCGACTCAGGTTAATGTAGCGGTAAATACACCAAATATAACACCGCCGCCCCAACCTCGTGTACTGGAACCAATAAGAAACCTGTTAACACCTCCTTCGTATTTTGCCCAACCCGGCCATAGCACTCCAGCAGGACCAAGGTTGCCTAACCCCAAACCTGGTCCCAGTAATATACCAGCAACCGGGCAAGTTCCCAGTTCGGCACCACCACAACCTAATGTGGTACGGGGTGCTTACGTCCCTAGACCAGCTCCTCAAGGATAAAATTATAATAATTATTATTCTGGGAGAGGAGTGTATTCCTATACGGGAAATTCTAATAACCAGGGAGGGAATCAAAATAATTCCTACCCTAGGTATGCGCCTTCCGGTTTATCCGGAAACACAGGCAACAGTGGAGGTTACTCTGGTGGTTACTCTAGTCGTTATTCTGGAGGTTTTCCTAATAATGGACCCCCAGGAGGTAACCCTGGAGGTGGCCCTGGTGGACCTGGATCAGGAGGATCCGGATCGGGTGGAGACGGTAGGAAACCGAATCGGAGAACATCCATGCCAGCAGGGATGCAGAGCATCTTTGATGGAAGCCAATGTATCCAAAATTTGGGCATTGACTGTTACCGGAAGGGAGCAGATGGCATGGAAGTCATGGACTGGAGCATGCGAGAAGCTGACAGACTACGAGGATGTAATAATCCAGCTCGTAGACAGGCAAGGATACCTCCTCCCTATGATTCAAATGATCCATGGAAGGAGAGGTATCAAGCATTTGTCAATGAAGTCAACTGTAGTGGTTGGACAAAAGAGGAAGCTCTACCTTACCTAATCCATTAGTTAAATAAGGGCGGAAAAGTAGCTCTTAACCAATGGAGGGCAGCGTATGGAATATACGGTACCTATGACCAACTAGTCGAGTGTGCTGTGTACCTATTTGGTTCTATCGTAAGAGAAGATCCATAGGTAAGCTTTAAAAATAGGACCCAGAAACCCAAGGAGTCTCATAAAGTCTTCAGGTTGGAGCTGCTGTCAAAAGCACATCTATATTGGGCTCATGACGATGATTGCCATCTGCAGGAATTGTTCACACAATTTTATAGCGGATTGCAAGATCCGGAACACACACAGGTGGTCTGGGATTCATGGAAGGATGAAACATCCTTCAGCGCTTTTCATAGCCATTGATGGTTATGATATGAAGAAAAGGCTGGTAGGTCTGGCACCTAACCCGCTGCGAGCTGCTCCATTACAATACGGAGCAACACCTGCTCAAATGCCTGAAACATTCCAATTGGCCCCAGTTGACCTACAGGAAGTTAATCAGGAAGATGAATATATTTCCGATAACGGAGAGTATATTGGTTCTGTCCATGTAGCCGGAAAATATTACCGCCAGAAACGGTATCAAAAGGTGAATATGAAAGGAAAAGGAGGACCTGTTATAAATAAAACAACATCCGGGCCAGCCCAGGCAAGTCATAGCATAGCTACAAACATCCCTACTATAGCAGCTGCTGCTGCACTTACCGATCTGGTAGAGACACTAGTAGCACGACTAACTGATGCCCTGAGAAGGCCCCGAGTGGATAAATCTCAGAGGTGTTTCAGATGTAAAAAATTAGGACACTAAGCAGCCGAATGTACGGCTGATAAACCTGTTCTGAGGGGACAGGGAGGTATATCTGGTATAAATGCAGAGGAAAACTAAGGAGGGGTCCCTCAATAGTCTGTGATGATAGTTCGCATGTAGTAACAAGTTCGCCTAACACCGGTGTGATGGTAGACACCCGGAAGGTTAGGGAAGCCGATACACCAGGTGCCCAGGGAGCACAGGGGAAACCCAGTATTGGTAACAAGGTAGGCGGTTATTTTTTAGCCAGGGTTGGTAGTGCCCATCTACCTCCGGGTCATCCTTGTCTGGAATTCCTAAAAGGATGTGGATTGACTCCTGGTGTGAACAATGACGTTCCAATTGTCACGGACACGCCCTTCTTACTGAATGGAAAGTGGTGGTATGTTTGCCTCACTGTTAACGGAAGATCCGCTGAATTTCTCGTTGATACAGGTGCTAGCCACTCCTGTATCTCCAAGAGGTTCTACGATCTTATACCAGATGAACATGATACTCTCATATTGGGAGGACATGCTCAGACGGCCGATAGCAGTACTATGTAAACGTATGGTAGAACTTGTGTGAAATTGCAATTGGATGGAATGCGTGACTATGTCATGAGTGCCACCATTGCGGATATATCAGATGAGGGGATACTCGGGTTGGATTTCGCATCCCTGTATGGTGTGGTCTTGGAGCCACAATCAGGAGTGTTGAGTGTGAAATACCCGTATCCTGTAAAAGTGAGATGTGTACTGAGACAAGTAAGTAGTATGGCTAGTGTGGCACACACTGTCCGAATTCCCGCAGGTGTAGCCTGTGATGTGCTCTTAAGGAGCGATCCTGTAATGCGTAATAAGACAGCAGTGATAGAACCGGATGTAGTTGCCCTGTCAAGTATCGGATTAACTTCCGTAGATACTATGGTAGCAAACGCATCCTGGGCAGTAGTACCGGTCTCCAATACGGTGAACAATACTATCTACTTGAAAGAGGGACAAGTCTTCGGAAATGTCACACTTTCGGAAACAGTAACTGATAGTAATTTGAAGTTACCTAGAGTAACAGATAACGATGATATCTCGGATGACTTACTAAAGTTGTAAGAAACTTCATTAGAAAATACAGAACATCGGAAAGAGTTTTATGATTTGCTCCTTCAGTATCGGACTGCCTTTGCCAAACACGGTGAAAAATTGGGTATGACAACTAAGGTAGTGCATAAGATAGATACTCGAGAAGCAGAACTGTTTAAAATACCTTATAGACGGTTATCTTTAGCGAAGAAAAGAGTAGCTGAAGAAGAAATAAATAAGATGTTGGAACAAGATGTAATAGTCCCATCCAATAGTCCATGGAGTAGTCCTGTGTGTATGGTAACCAAAAAAGATGGTACTATCCGATTCTGTATAGACTACGGAAAGTTGAATGGAGTAACGAAAAAGAATTCGTATCCATTGCCAAGAATAGATAAAACCATTGACTCTTTAGTAGGCAATAGTTGGTTTTGTACCCTAGATTTACAATCAGGATATTGGCAGGTGGGAATGAATCCACCAGATATGGAAAAAACAGCATTTTCGAGTCATATTGGATTGTTCCAATACAACATAATGCCTTTTGGCTTGTGCAATGCAGCAGCTACATTTGAAGCTATGATGGAAACTCTCCTGAGTGACCTATTGTGGAAAAAGTGTCTTGTATATCTTGACGATGTAATAGTCTTCGGAAAAACATTCGGAGAATATTCTAATAATCTTAAAATGGTGTTAGAACGAATTATATCTAACGGTCTCAAACTGAAACCTAAGAAATGTAGTATGTTTAGGAAGTCCATAAACTATTTTGGCTGTATCATTTCAGATGAAGGGATAAAAGCTGATCTGGAGAAAATAGAATCAGTTATGAATTAGAGTAGACCTAACTCACCTAAAGAAGTGAGATCATTGTAAGGCTTCTGTTCCTATTACCGGGAATTCATCCCTAATTATTCTAGAGTCAGTTACCCTTTACAAATTTTAGCTAACTGGACTCGAGGATGTATTAAGGATATATTTCCTTGGACGCATAAATGGGAATATGCTTTTCAAAAGCTAAAGGATCTGTTCACGAGTACTCCCGTATTGCTATATCCGAATGAAACGGATCATTTCATACTGGATACTGATGCTTGTAATGATAGTATTGGCGCCACCCTTTCACAGGTCCAAAATGGAAGAGAGGTACCAATAGCTTTTGCTAGCAATACACTGAGTAAAACTACTGCACGACTAAACAAGAACTGTTAGCAGTAGTAGTATATACAAAGAAGTTCAAACACTTCTTGTGGGGGACTGACTTTACTTTCCGTACAGATCATTCCTCTTTAAGATGGTTATTGAACTTCCGAGATGCTGAAGAAATGTTGGGTCGATGGCTAGCCCATCTATCCGAATACGGGCTAGAACCTCGCCAATTTCAGCATAGACCCGGAGTAAAGCATATAAATGCGGCGCCGCCCTTTCACAGGTCCAAAATGGAAGAGAGGTACCAATAGCTTTTGCTAGCAATACACTGAGTAAAACTACTGCACGACTAAACAAGAACTGTTAGCAGTAGTAGTATATACAAAGAAGTTCAAACACTTCTTGTGGGGGACTGACTTTACTTTCCGTACGGATCATTCCTCTTTAAGATGGTTATTGAACTTCCAAGATGCTGAAGAAATGTTGGGTCAATGGCTAGCCCATCTATCCGAATACGGGCTAGAACATCGCCAAATTCAGCATAGACCCGGAGTGAAGCATATGAATGCGGATGCCTTGTCTCGAATACCAATTCGGAAATGTGATAATCCAGATTGTACAGACTGTGGGGCTCACTGAGCAGTTCTTGAAGGGATTCGAAGACCTTTCGTACCCCTAGCTGCCAGCATACTGGAATGGTCTATGGATCACATAAGGCGGTTCCAGGAAGCTGACTAGATAACTGCACAGCTACTGCAATTGGTACCAAAGGGTATACGTCCAGTTAGACCTGAAGTCTCTCTGGAAAATTGAGAAATGAGAAGGTTTCTTGCTCAATAGACCAAGCTTGAAGTCCGGAAAGGCGTGTTATACCGTTGGAAGCCATGTAATAATGGTGAGAGACTCATAAAAGTGGTTATACCACATGCAATGAGGCATGACATTATGTATTATTTTCATGGCCATCGGACCAGTGGTCTTTTTGGAAGGAAATGCTCGTTAGCACGACTTTCTAAAGAATACTATTGGCCCGGCATGTCGCGAGACTTGCAAAGATGGGTAACCACCTGTCCGGACTGTTGTAAAAACAAACCCGCACCCGGGATCGGTAAACTTCCCCTATCTCAGGAACTTTTTGGAGTTAGAATCGGAGTAGATATCATTAGTGGGTTCAACACAGCCGATAATGACAATACCTGTATGATGGTAGTGTGTGATTACTATACGAAGTATACTAAAGTTTTCCCGTACCGGATCACAAAGCAGTCACTTGTGCTGAAGCCTTTGTGAAAGGTTGGGTACTGACCTTTGGTGTACCACTTATGCTACACAGTGACCAAGGTAGAGAATTCAAATCGAATCTCTGGCAAGGAATGTGTGAATACTTAGCCATTTGCAAAACTAGAACCAATCCATATAGACCTCAGAGTGATGGATAGGTTGAAAGGTTCAATAGAACCCTCATTCAGGTCCTGAAGTCACTCGTAAATTAGAACATGGATGACTGGGATGAGCAGTGCCATTTCGTGACACATGCTTATAACAGTACGGTACATTCGAGTACTAATTGTACTCCTAACCTTTTAGTGGTCGGAGAGGATTTAATAATGCCTGCTGATTTGGTATTCGGAGTTGTAGGTATGGATCCGGAACTACTTTGCCATGTAGTTTTCGTTTACGGGACAGATTCAAAAAAGCATATGAATCTGTGCGGATTGATTTAGAGAAAAGTGCCAAATGGCAGAAAGTAGGTTATGATACAGATTTGAAAACTAGAAAATTGAAATCCAGAGATAGAGTGCTAAGATTGCACGAACCACTTAGACATGTTAAATTAGCGTCTAATTGGGATGGTCCTTTTACAATAACCCAGTTTGTTAGTGATTGTACAGTGATCATCAAATCAGGTCTTGGACAACTGTACAAGTCGAACGTGGCTAGACTAAGAAAATGGTCTGGGAGGGAGACCTCAACAGAAATGTATGGTGAAGGATTCGATAAGATTCTGAATCTGAATCGAATAGTGAACCAGGAGAAGAACCAGATACCGAAGAGAGGCAGGGGTAGGCCTAGAAAGGTATTTAAATCAGTACCGCCAACTCTAACACAGACTAAGCATCGTGGTGTTAAAAAAGTCTCGGCAGGTGTAGACAATAAAAAAATGAAGGGTGTTTCGAAGGCCAAGAAACGCCCAGAGAAGGCTCTTCAAGTTGTCAGGTCTGAAAAGGAACTATCCAAAATGGGATAGTCGTCCGCCGCAGCCCTCGAGGACTGCAGTGACCTAACCTGTAAACCCAACAAGTGTAATGTTTTACATTTAAAATGGAACAGATAACAACTGACCTGAAAGGTCTAATTGTCATTGCTATATGATGTACCAGTGGGTAGTGGACGGATAATCCGGTGGATTTGCTTAAGCTTTCCATAAACTCCACTTAAAATCCCTAGACGAGTCAACAGCATGAGCAATAATTACCTAAAAACATTCAGTTTGTTTATGTTCCGTCCGTAGCACATGCTTTGCCGCGTGACGTCATCGCGTCCAGTCACGACTGACCTCTCTTGACCCCGCTCGCAAGCGTGGAAATGACATCACGGAAGCTGGTGTGTCGCCATATTGTTTTTTAGTAGAAGTCGAGGCGGACAAGCAATCGTCCGTCTGGAGATTCTCTGCTAAAAGAACAGTTCGTCCCACCCACAGAGTCGGTTCCCAGGAAGGTGGGTCCGCTTCTTGTCTGGAAAAAGTTGTGAAAAGGAGTTGTTGGACTCCCAATTTGATTCCTTCAGTCATGGCTGAGAAATCCGTAACCGTAGCCAAGCTATCCGATGACCCGGATAAGCTGACTCCGACTGCAGATGCTTCCTCAGAAGCATTATCACCTGTAACAGACGGATCAGTCATTTGAGGACAAGTTGGCTTCATTCTATTTGAATTAGCCAGATAAGCCGGTTTAACCACTTCCTGCCGAGGGATCTGGAGACACTTCGAAGCCAGTAGAAGTCCACGATTACGATGGGAGGTATCTGTACGTCCATCCGAAGCTACAGGCACAGACGGTGGAATCCGAAGGATTCCTGATTAAATTGGACCCTAAGGTATGCGATGCTATCGAGGATGTGATGCACCCGCTCCAACTCGAGAGGAAGCCACTGGAGTGGCTTATGGACTGGACCTGGTTCCAGCAAGGACTCATGGTGGATATATCCTTCCGAGAGTCAGTGTATGCAGCAAACAGTGCCTTCAAGCTGGGAGCCTATCCCAAGCCCGATAAGTCTCAGTGGCATGTGACACGTGAAAATGTCAACTGGGTGGGTTGTGTCTCGGATTCCAGACATATCCCCACCCTAGAACTGTCCAACATGACCTTCATACCATGAGGGAGTTCAGAGAAGCCGCTTCCTCATTCGAAAAGTGGGACGATGGTTACCAAGGTCAGGAACTCCTCCCTCCTAGAACTGGACCCTTACAGAGCTCTCCATATGATTATCCAACGTCGTATAGCAGCTGAAGATGAAGCTTGACATAGACCACGAGTTGAGGAGACGGAATTGAAGGCAATCGATCCTCCGATCCCTGATTTGAAATTTGATGCTAGAGGATCGGATACTCCTAAATCTGCCTCTAGTAGTACTACCGGAAAACCTGTGGATCCGGAAACCCCAAGCACCTCGGGTAAGGCTTCTTCGTCTGGAAAGGCCGAACCTGAAGCCAAGGATCCGGACCCGGAAGATTGGCAAGTGGCAAAGAATAGGAGGTCTGCCTCACGTCGGCTTAAGAATCTGCCTGATTCTGTTAAAGCCAAACAGAAACCCAGTACCCCGGGTGCCAGCAGTTCGAGTGCTGCCATGGAGGTGGACTCATCCGACGAGGATTCTTTAGCTGAGTCCTCAGTAGAGTATGATAAGAAAAGCGTCCCATCTACTCAGACGGAAGCAGAGCGTTGGTCTAATGCTAAATCTGTTTTTAAGACCCGAGTACCAACCTGCTTCCAGGACTGTGCGTATGGAGTGAAGAAAGACGGCTCCACCCTGTACGCTTGCCCCGAACCTATTAATAAGAATGGGGAATCAGATGATGAAAATTGGATGCGTCTTACGGACGAGGATCCCAATCCGAGCAAGGCCTATCGTAAGATGTGGCTTATGCTTAATCATGCAGAAGGGTATTATACCTATACCCAGAGGCGGAAGCTACGTTGGGCACTTGAGAAGTGGTACAGTGACACTCAAAAGTCCTGTCCCTTCTCTATCTGCCAGGATGCAAGTCATGTTTCGTTCCGGACCTGGAGTATTTCAGCCCGGTTCCAGAGACATTTGGTAGAAACCCACTTCCACCATCATGGTATGGTTATGGTAGAAGGGGAAGAAATGTACTACAAAGGTCACTTACAACCAGCGTAGCGATCTGGCAAGACACCAGAAGAAGGGACATGTTGAAGGTCTCGATACAGCCCACAAACGGATCATGGAGCTGCATAAGGAACTCATGAAAGAGTTCGATAGTTTAGGCGCGGATGCTTGGACAAAGATCCGACCAGGGGACCAAGTCCTCTGTGAGGTTCCAAAATCCAAGGATTCGAAACTTCGAGCAAAGATTGTCCTGACTCCAGGGAAGGGCAAACTGGACATGCAGAAGTGTGAAGAGTCGGGAAAAGATGGGAAAAGAGCACGAGACAGTTTTAGGAGAGACCAGAGCAGGGGTGGACCCAGTAATGGTCAGGGTAAGCCTAGCACCCAGCCTAGGGCGAATGATTGTTCCAGATCCCCCCTGGCACGTCACCCACACGAGCAGAGCCAGAGTACTCTTGTCTTCAAGAAACCTGGCCCTGCCGGCTACGCTCGAGCAGCAGCTAAACTGGGGAAACTAGATAAAGATAGTTTCCTGTCAATGTCACAAGGTCCTGGACCCGAAAGCCAGACCTTGGTCATTGGGAAAGGGGGTCGCCTTGTACATCATAAAATTAATGAAGCATGCTGAAACCAACAAAAAAGAACAATGGCTTATGGGAGAAACATCAATACTTTGAGAGATAAGTTGCCAAGTGCTGTTAGGCTGTTGGATTTGTGTCGCTTTGAGGGTTATCATAAATTGTTACATCAATGTACGAGACCTATAAGAAAACTATATCATGTTTAGACAATATTCTGACAAACTATAATGATAATGTTACCTCAGGGGTTCTAAATTTTATGGTTAGTGATCATCTGCCTGTATTTAGTGTCAAATGTAAAATGAAAGTTACATATACAAAGAAAATAATGTATATACGTAGGTACAAGGATTTCAATGAGAATCTTTTTAAAGATTGGTTATGTGAACTTGATTGGGACTCAATTTATTCCTGCTCTGATCCTGAAGAAGGCTGGAGGATGATTCAAGCACATATTGAAGACTTCCTAGATACTATACTGTCCATGGGTGAGAGTAGAATATGTAGACAGGCAGCATAGGTGGATGACCCCTGAAATAATGAGCCTTATTCATGAAAGAGAAAATAATGTTGGCTTGTTTCTAAAGACTAGAGATGAACACTACCTAATTGTAGCTAGGTCTCTACGATGTAGAATCAATAGGGCTATAAAGTACTCGAAAGCAGATCAGTCCAAGCTAGCCTTGGAGGATTGTAAAAATAATCCAAAGAAATTTTGGAGAATTGTGAATGGTATATTGAAACCTGAAGTTGATGTTGAACCACCCGAATTGATCGATGATAATGATATAATCATATCACAGCAAGAGTCTGTGGATTACATGAATACATATTTTTCCAGTATTGGTAAGCAGCTATCTAATGATATGACTGCAAAAGGTTATCCTGAACACGTTGTTTTCAAGGAACCAGAGGATGCAGTTGTACCTAAGCTTAGAGTTGAAAAGGAGCATCTACATTGACAAGATTTATGTTCATAAAACATCCAGTATAATGGGCATCAGATGTGATATTTTAAAGGCGGCTTTAAAATTTCTTTTAACACTAATGGCTTGGCTGTATCAGTTAAGCTTTGATTCAGGGATCTTTCCTGATATATGGAAAATTGCTAGGGTTAGTCCTATTCCAAAGGATGGAAACAACAAACTAATCAAAAACTGGAGGCCTATCTCTCTTCTCCCGTTGCCAGGAAAGATTGCTGAAAAAATTATGCATGGTCATATAACAGATGCTACTAATAGAGCTGGTACAATGTCAATGCGTCAATATGGTTACAGACAAGGTTTAGGAACAGGAGACGCTATATTTGCCTTTTTAAACAAATTATATGAAAATAGAGATAGAGGACACTTATCTTGTGCCAGTTATATCGACCTTAGAAGTCATTTGACTCTGTGCATCATTTATATCTTATTGAAACTCTGGGGGAATTGAGACTGGATGATTGTTACCTCAATTGGTTAATGAGCTATTTGACGGGAAGAAGTCAATTTACAAAAATGGGAAATTATACATCACAAGTAATGCGTGTTAGGACCTCTATTATTTATTCTTTTTGTAAATGATATTGGTACTGTGCTACAAAATTGTGATTTTTATATGTATGCTGATGATCTAGTTTTACTAACTTCTCGGGCTTCCCTAGCCCACTTAAAAGGGTCTATATCTCCTCTTTCCTATCCCCTCAGGATGTGTGTGGTGCACATATGCGCGGGCACTGATACATTCCTCTGTTAAATTATCAACCTGTGAAGCACGGGATAGCCACTTAGTGCCACTAAAGTGCTGTAAAACACAAATCAATCAATTACTAACTTCTGGTTGCAGTGCTGATAGGTCCCAAGGAAAAATGCAGAGTGCTTTAGATAGTATACTGTCCTGGTTTATATCAAAAAGATTGACGATAAATATTGATAGTCCAAAGTGGTCTGGTATGGTAGTAGCCATAAGTTAAAGAGGATGAAAGTACCTTCACTTAAAATTGGTACTATTGAATTGGAGGTGATTGAGAACTATTGTTACCTAGGCCTAAAAATAGATAACACCTTGAGCTTTAATAGTGCATTGAAGGATCTTAATTCTAAAGTAAGCCATAGACTGTTCAGATTTAGTAAACTGAGGCAAAATTTGACTGAAAATGTGGCTCTTACTGTCAATAAAACTACTATTATGTCATTATTTGATTATGCTAGTTTTGTATTTGATGGTGCAAATGAGGACTGTCTTAAAAAATTGGATCGGCTTCAGCTGAGAGGTCTGAAGATTGTTTTTAAGGGTAGGAACTTGTCTGAGGCTGAGATGTATAAATTGGCCGATATACCAACTTTAAAGAGGAGAAGGGAGGTAATGCTACTGTGTTACATGTTTAAACTTGCAAAGAATCCTGAATATCTAGAGAATGAACCAAGGCGGCCTGGTTTAAGATCGGATAACAATGTAAAGTTTAAAGAATACACTGATCAAAATCATGGTTATAATAAATCACCTATGCATCGTGGTATAACCTTATGGAATAATTTAGGGAGCTGGTATCAGCACAGTAAAGATAAGATTATATTTAAGAAGAGATTATCTGGCATAACTGACCTGACTAAAGTCAGTAAGAATCCTGTTAACATGAATGATTGATATGTTTTACTGAGGGAGCTGTTGTAATGACTACCCCCTCGTGTAAAGTAGGAGCTGTTGTAATGACCACTCTTACTGGACACTGAGTATGTTGCCTAATCTTGGAAATCTAGTAATGGTTGTCGTATGGTTATCGTGTGCTGCAATGTCATTGTTTGTGGGAGCTGTTTTAATGACTACACCCATTGACAATCTTTACTGCTTATTTGCCGGAGTCACTTAATAACTACATACTTCAAATCTTGCATTGTCGTACTTTCGTACTCTATACTAAATGTAATATGTAATGAAGCATGTGTTCGAGCCCGCTTATACCCTGTTATCCGCTGTGTCACTGTTGTGTGACCATTAAGTCCTATGGTAGTCTTGTATTTATTGTGTACATAATACATATTCTCTTTACCTGTTTGACCTCATTTCATCATGTACATTCATATATGCCATAATGTGAAAATAACTGGATTTGAAACAGATGAATTGGATGAGGAATCACCTTTATTGTCATTATCCACAAATTGTGTCGGACAATAAAATTAATTTTCAAACCTCAAAAAAAAAAAAAATCCAAGACGAGGTAAAGGCTCGGGAGGAAGAAGCCATAGCTGCAAAAGAACAGGCAGCCATGGATGTACACATCTTGGAAAAGCGCGTGAAAGAGGAGACTACCCAAAACCCTAATCTGAACACTAAGTTCATGAGGGTGTTCGGGGTCGACATTGATGAATGGGACGGCCCTAGACCTTTTAAGGTGACATATCATATATGTACATATGTACGTTCCCAACTTGCTGGCACCAAGCACCAGTAAAAAGCTTCAACCGACATACGCAGGACCTTACATGGTCACAGAAGTGTGATCTCCTCACACAGTACATTTAAGATGTTTGTAAGATGGCAAAACAACCCAGAAATCAATTAATATCGAACACCTAAGGAAACCTTCAAGCTATGCTTCACAAAAAGCAATCCTTAAAAGGCTAGAGAGACCAGCATCTGTGGGAAAGTTGTCAAATCCAGACATAATTGGACATGCAAAACTGTCATGTAGTGACATGCCAATCTTAAAAGAAAAATCAAAAGTCATGAAGTCAAAGCGTAAGAGAACAAAGACCTAGGATTATTCCATAGAGCAAACTGAATCATCTAAAAATTGTAGCTTTCCAGTAGGTATGAGTGTACACCTCTAATGTATTCAATATAAATATCAACATTGGAAAAGTTCTATTATGCGTAACAATGCGCATCAACTGTCATAAAGGACACTCATGTCTGGTATGGCAGACCATTAGTGACATCAGTTAAAAAATCCATATAGCAAGAGACAAAGACTGATAGGGTGATGAAGCGGCAAGGGTATCCAAACAGCCTGAAAATAGCGTCCTATGGCCAAAGACTGTGGTATTAAAAATACCCCCCTAGTTTTTGAGACTTCATATGCTGCAAGAGCTGAAAAATACCAATCTCTCATTGTGTTTTAAAGGAACAGGTTATGGACAAGCACAGAGGGACAAATAATGTATTTGTAGCTCTTTGTTAACAAAATAGATGTTGTTTTAACCTATGAATGGTTGGCACGTTCGGCCTTCCATAATAACAAAGAGATGAGACCACGGACGCGTGAGTGAACTCATAACAATATATGTTAATTAGGAACAGCACCAGCCAGTAAGGCCAAGAGTGGAAAGATTAACACGAGAACTAGCCAGCTCGCGTCGCCACTTGGTGACTGTCAATAAAAAGTGAGATATCCACTATAAATAATAGATAATAGGGCCACTCAACAAGGCCTTGTTAACATAACGCTTGACATCAGTTAAAAGATTAGCCATCGCTGTTGGACCATGGCAGGAGAAATGTTCCATTGGGCTATAGCCAACAGGTGAGATTTTGTGCACTCAAAATAAGTATATCACTCAAGAATTTTGAAATCTGAAAGGTTTAGCTTTGAACCCATAGTAGTGCTCAGGTATGGAATAATTCCCTCTAAGACCACATCCTATTCCCCATCCTATCAGTAGTCCTCTATAAATTGGTTTGACACATGTATTACATAGACAGATGTCATTTCTATATAAGATGGTCGGATTTATTTCAGGCAGGAATAACCTTGGACATATTACCATTAAAAAAATTATTATTTAAAACCATATACCCATATCATTTTCTAGCCACCAAGAAATCAAGCACTACCCCTTAAACAGTAGTCATTTCTTGGGAACGTCCATGCCCTGGACAGTCGAGCCGTTAATTGGCCCCGAAGGACTACGCGCCTTTGACCCAATAAGAGCAAGGCAATTAATATACGAGAATTGACACTTATGGTGTCACCACCCCAAATGCCTTGTGACCATCCGAAAAATCACAGGTCTTCCACCGTTGACCTGATATTAAATATACTTAAAATGCTCACAGTGCTTAGCAACCTACACCATATTTTAGCTTATGAAATGGAGAAAACAATAAGATAGGTCCACATAAACATAGTCAGGCTAGATTTTGCGCAAATTGCCATGGTAACCAGGTAGTGATTTTTGCATGGTGAGGCCTGATCAGTGCATGAATACACATCAGGACCCCTTCACCCCATAAACTTCCACTGAATTTATGTTTTGAACAAAAATTATTCTGGGCCTATTGAAACACTCCTGCTCATCATTCTGATACCAAATAAAAATGGGTTTGGCCCCTCTTTCCCTTCCCTTGGGGCCAAATTCCTCAAAATAACTAAGTTCAGAAGGGACTATTTGGCCAGTAAACCCGGAAGTGGTCCAATTTAGGGTGGTGACACCTTAATCATCAATATAGACGAAACCACACTGGAAGGAGTCTTTACTCACCCAGTGGTAATTAAGAAATGGCGATCTACGCAAGCCTGTCGATTCAACAATAGTTTATGGAGAAATATCAAAGCTAATAAGAGTCGATCCGGTAGAGATGAACCTAAGAGAGTGGAAGGAGCCCATAGCCAAGTTCGTATGCATCCTGGGAGCCATAACATTGGTTGAAAGCTTCAGGATAGAAGCAAAGGGCGGCACCATGGCTAAACGGCATAGGCCGCCAAAGCCTAGCTTTCACCTCTATGCGTATTACGGTCTGTTGACTTTGTTCTACATGACACCCTGTTAAGAAGTCGTAGTTAGACAGAACTATGGAGTCATCTTCAGAAAAGAGGCAACCCCGATGTTACATGGCGTAACATTTCGAGTTAGTAATTAACTTCAAATTATTCAGAACAATGCCAAAACCTATTAGACTTAGCGAAGCTTTGCTGGACAGAGAACATTACAGTCTAATCCACACAAAACTATTCCAAATTGACGACATGATAGAAGTATAATATAGAAGGATGCTAGGCTATCACAAGCAGCTAGATATCCATTCTCGAAAACACAAGAGAGTGAAATGAGCTATCCTACAACCAATAGGCGATTTATTAAAATTAATCGCAGGCCTGGCAACACAACCAGAGTATGATACGCTCGCCCAAAAGGTAGACCAAATCAGCAACGCTATAATGCTCGAATTCGGAACTTTCAAGGAGGTATCCCAAACCATTTTAGACCTAGCAGACTATAACTACAATTCGTTACTATCTCAAATCACAAGACAAAATTTGACAGACATGACTTTAGATTTCCTTCAAGATTCTATCAATAAAGTAGAATACAACATGACTTACCTCTACAATTCACTACTGACTAAGGTGTACTGATAGAAATTACATGTTAGTCTATTCAGGCATAATTAAACTGCTCACAATGAAATGCTACAATGACAGATTAGGCAATCTATTATATCAGATGGAACTGTTAAAGACAGGCGAACTATCATCCATAATAATGCCCGTAAACACCCTAGAAGCGACACTAGTCAGACTGAACGGATCATTAAAGAAAAGTAACATCAGCCTTAGAATCTGCAATCTTCCAAATTCATACTATTACCAAAAGAACATGGTTACGGGACACATTAGACACAATTCCATAACACTAAGATTGAAATTACCACTCTGTTCAAAGAACAAAGTTTATGACATGTATACAGTAGAAATCATATCAGTACCAATTAAACCACACTACAGTACAAGCAACAGCATGCCTGTACTTATGGAATTTGGACAATTTTTCTGCTCAGCAAACATACTAAAGGAGGTCAATGGAAATTGTACTGCCTAACAAGATATACATCCCAATTAAACAACGATTCCAAATATGGAAATCATTAAGGGACCATGAATACCCCAGATTTGAAATGATAATCATATGCAATGGTAAACACCATAAACTGCCCCCAGCAACGCTCGACAATGTAGTTACAGACAGTAATGTATAAATATATAATCGTATTACATATAGCTGTAAACTCATACCAGTATATTTATTTTTATATAGCAATGACGAAACCCCAGACTATCCCAGCTATCGACGACGACTGGCGCGATAGTCTCATAAACAAACCTACGCAGGGGACCAACTTCCATTACAACTGAACAAAACTATCAATTGGTAATTGAATGACACGGTGCCTACCGCGATTATTTAACAACGCACATATTTGGACATGTCATGCCATTAGCCACCTCTGGGTTTAATGACACTGCATCAATATACCCCACGACATGTCAAATGTATGATTACTGACACTTGGTTAAGAAGCTCATTCCAAGTCACTTATTTTATTTTATACTTTAAAGTGATTATATTTTAAAGGCTTTGCACTCTGTGTTTACAAAGTCGGGAGACTTTGGACCGAAGAGGGGAATTGTGTCAGCATAATATATACATTGAATTCATTATAAATCTCTCCCTATAGTAATTCCTATACAATTATCGTCTCTACCTATTAACCTCCCGTATTTCACCTTTCTGTACAATTAGACCCCATTAGAACAATTACATGTAAACCATATTACTAAAAGTCCAGAATGTATAAAGAACATACAGGGGATAACCATTAGGCAGCAGACCCATCACACAGGATAACCACAGGGGAATCCCACAGTGCGGCCCATGGACCGGTTCATTCTAGTATGAACTAGACCTAGCAAGCCCATGGGACAGGACATCTGTATCCCTATGTAGTAGAATCAGTAGCAGCCCCGACGGTCACCCAGCTCGGACGCAGGTTGTGGAGCGCCACCTTCCGGTATAAAATAGCATAGCCATGCAGCGCTATGTGCTGCACCCTACAGGTTAACTAATACATATAGGCACGCCAAGCCTAGAACCATAGACTTCCTATGGTAATATCAGAGTGCACGATGGAGATCATCATCACGACACTGAAGGACTTATTTATTATATTGTAAGTTGAGCATGGAATCTCTCACAATGGAAATGTGTGTCACCTCACTAGCCAAGCGAGAAGCATTGTTCATTATGAAATATCAATTGTTAAGCCTATACAATAAAGACATATAAATTGTATCTACGGGTTCTTGAGTTATCTCTTCATCAATGTCATCGAGAATCATCATATTAAAAGGATGTCTCGACCCGACATCATCCATCCCAGTAGCTGTGGTCGCCCCACAAAAGATGTTCTCAGTCGATGACAACTGGGGCAACATTGACAGCTTTGATCTCATCGCAGCATTCAATGATTGTGAAGAGAATGTCCATGCATTAAATCTGCAATGAAAAACATGACTTTTAAGTGCAGGACAATATTGACATTTTTGTTTTTCAGTGCAGAATAAGCATGTACCTATAATTATTGACTTATACATATAAATTATCATCCAAAATGAAGTACATATCAGCTATTCAAATTAGGAATAAGAGCTTACCTAGATTATTGCTGATTGAAAGCCCAAAATGTATTCAAAAGGGTGTAGTTGCTAAGTCGTTCTTGGTAGACTTGTGCGAAAGTATATATGCGTACATACATGAATATGTATTGCTCCTGAAATGACACGATATACAGTCAGTATAATATCCATGACATATGGCACAGCGAAATAAATAAGGTCATTGTTTATGAGTGCCATTGCTAACATTGTTTGAATTGCCATTGTACATTTTATGAATCTTCACAATAACACCATAAAGAGTACGAAAATGCCACTATCCACTAGCACTTAATGACCACTGTTCTTACAATCATCAATAGCTAGATAAATGGACTGTTTTTTGCAAACCACTTTAAAGCCCCCACAGGTAAAAAAAAAAAGACCATAAAATTCCACCCTTGTGGACTCCTTTCACAGCGTTGCCCGCTAGTGGAGGAATATATGGATACCTACTTCAGACTACTACATGCTGACTGTTAAGCCACCCAGTTTGTGGTAAACCACCTTTTGTGGACAGGCAAACTGTAAGTGCGAACAAATTAATTACTATTTAGGATATACAAAAAAGCAATGGGTAAGTAATGTGCAGGAATGACAACATTGTCACAGACCTAAAGAGACACACTCGTCTCTCAGCATATTTCCTAAAGAAAAATAAGGATGACTTCCACAGTGAGAAAGAGACCTCTATGCACTAGATGTAGAAACCATGGTATTAAGACAGCACTAAGAGACTTCAAAATCAACCAGAATAACCCTGAGGAGGGGAATTTCATTGTGTCACACTTAGAAACTACCTCAGGTAAGGACAAAGAATCTTGAAAATTATGTGATATTTAGGGTAAGCAAGAAACCAGCAGTCAACTAACCGGATACTTAGATTTCTCCTCGCCACTCCAACCACATGGTTTGTGCTATAATACACAAACACGTCTGTTGGAGACAGCAAGAGATCAGCAGCCATCTGACCAGAGAATTAACTCTCTCCTCACTTCCCTATTTTCTATCCAGTCAAATTACATTACATACATGTATGAGAGCAATAACCGATACAGCAAGAGATCAATTGAAAACCGACCGCAGACCTTTCTCCTCACTGCCCAGGTTGTCTGCATACATGTATAGTGAGATGACATGAATACCTAAGTGGAGAGGCCCAGTTGTGATATGTGTGAGAAATCATTCAGGACACCATCCACACCCTGGGCCTCAAATTGCGTGACTGCGCACCGCCACCAAGAATAGTAAGGGTTCCCTAGGATATGTTACTCCATAGAGTCATATAGTGCAAGCCACCCCCCTCTACCCCCCCTTAAAAGTAGGCTACCTTTTGTGTTCAGTACTGAGTCCTATGTAAGATAAGGGGGTTTATGGAGATGTCAGGAATCTTTATCAGAGTGATATCAAATGGAAACAAGGGGGCACCTATACCAAAAAATCCTGCTGAATGCAGATTTTGTGGTCTTGATTCTAAAGATTTGGCCAAAGGTACCTAAAAATGAGGTTTGATGATGAGAATATTTTAGAAATGTAAAAAAGTTATATTGAAAATGATTGGAACTTTTTATAGATGCAACATGCTAATCAAAGTCAATACCTCAATCTACATATCCCAATGTGTGCCTATCCCAACCTGACAAGTACTCTGCCTGTGTATGGCTCTGCCTCTCCCACATACTGCCTATCCCTTAGTCTGCCTATCACTCATACTACCTATCCCTTAAAACATCTAGAGTTTAATTAGGGTTTTCCCTCAAATGGCTTAAAAGATTAAAGTTTACCCCTCACCTTTGTACCTAATTTTCTCTGTACATTCTTACCATTAGTCTACCTATCCTCAATCTGCCTATCATTCACTTTACCTATCCCTCATGGTGACTATCCCCCAACTCTGCTCATCCCTCATATTTGACTGGCACATCTGTGATATTACCAGGTCTAAGCTAAAGTATAGAAATGACTCTGGGTGATTTTTGACCTGTAGTCATTTTTGACCCTGCCCCCCACCATCCCCCCACTCACCCTACTTGAAGAATTTTCACCCCAGAGTCATTTCTGACCCTGGGTCATTTTTGACCCAGTGTCATTTATGACCCTGCCCCCGCCCCTCCCCTTCCCCCTCTCTCTGCCTTATCAGTTGACCTAGATAAGTGGCCTCTCCCCTATACTGGCTTTCAGTTATGAATGGGCAGCAGATTAAGTTTTAAAAGGTGTTTTCTCAACTTCTATGGTTCATATCCAAAAGTTATTTTAGATTTAACTAGGATACATATTGATCTTCGCAGTGATGTATGATTTATCAATCTCAAATATGATACAAACTTATCATTTGCATTATTGTGAGCCCAGAGAGCTATTTTCCCTCATACCCACTGCAATAATTAAAACAGAATGTAAAATAAGATGGCTAAAAAGTAGTTTGGTATTCTACACTACCATTATCAATCCTCCTCTTTTCATATATGATGGTTTTATGATGGATAGATAAAGAAAAATGGCCCAAAAAGCAAATTAAAATTGCTTTTTCCATAGCAGACAGAGCAGGGTCATTTTTCACCCTGGGTCATTATTCACCCAGGGTCATTTTTGGGGTTTTACAAAACCTGATTACCTAGCACCAATGTATCTTTTGAATATGCTCACCTTACATGTTTTCTTATCAGGTTTCAACATGATTTTTTTTGCTGTCAACTGTCAACTTGACAGTTGACGGCAGATTTTTTTCTAACTTGACAGTTGACAGGGGAAAATTCATGTTTTCTTATCAGGTGTCAACATGCTTTTTCTGTCAACTGTCAACTTGACAGTTGACGGCAGATTTTTTTCTAACTTGACAGTTGACAGGGGAAAATTCATGTTTTCTTATCAGGTGTAAACATGATTTTTTTTTTTGCTGTCAACTGTCAACTTGACAGTTGACGGCAACTTTTTTTCTAACTTGACAGTTGACTGGGGAAAATATCATGTTGACAGCAATAATTTTTTAAAACTTCATCTTGGTGGTTGTAAGAAAATCGTGCTGATTTTGAAGTGCATGTTTTTTTTGGTGTGGCCCTTCACGGCTTCCATAGGTACCATGGTGCCTATCTCTTAAACTGTTTATTACCTATCCTCCTTGCTACCCATCCTCTTCAATACCTATCCCCCAAGCTCACTTTATAGCTTTCCTACCTACCACAGCTTGATCAGCTGGGATAGCTCACATCCAACCTTTATTATGATCTCTTAGTCAACCTATCCCCTAAAGAACAAATCCAACAGTCTACCTCAAGCATACATCTACTGATCACTCATGCTATATATCCCTCAGCCAGAACCAGCAAGCCCATGGGACAGGATAACCATATCCCTATAAGTAGAATCAGAAGCAGCCCTGACGGTCACCCAGCTCGGATGCAGGTTGTGCAGCGCCACCTTCCGGTATACAATAGCATAACCATGCAGCATCATGTGTTGCACCCTATAGGTTAACTAATATACAGGCATGCCAAGCCTGGAACCATAGACTTTCTATGGTAATATCGGAGTACACAATGGAGATCATCATCAAGGGACGGAAGGACTTATTTGTTATATTGTAAGTTGAGTATGGAATCTCTCACAATGGAAATGTGTATCACCTCATTAGCCAAGCGAGAAGTATTGTTCACCATGAAACATCAATTGTTAAGCCTATGCAATAAAGATATATAAACTGTATCTACGGGTCCTTGAGTTATCTCTTCATCAATGTTATCGAGAATCATCATATTAAAAAGGATGTCTCGACCCGACACTATGGGTGGCAGAGTGCTCATTTTGAATGCATATGATAATTCTAAATGCTTATGCGCGAGGATGGGCCTATATCTGCTTCTAATAGGATCATGCTTAGTACATAGGTGTTATGGTATATGTGGTATAAATCCGTAAACGTAGCATCAAACAGGTCAGGACCAAGCTCATAGATGGCACAAGATTTATTATAAAACCATTTATAAAAAAAGGACCTTTCAGTGTATTTCTTATGATATTATACAGACGCATAATACAGACTATAGTGACACCTACACTAGTATCACATCATCTGTTGGTAATACCGAAGTAATCTTAACTAACTGCCAACCTATGAAGAAGGATGAAAGGTCATCAGAAGGAATATCATTCTGACTCACCAAGTATTAGCTATATTTCCTGCATTTAGTGTACAGGTTGAACCAGTGTAAGGATGCATGTCAATTTGTGACGCTAGGGCAGGATTCGCCACTTTTTGTTAACTGAAGTCACGGTCTTGATTGTCCACGAAATACCACACATAACAAAGTATAGACGTAGGCGGTTGTAGGTGCCTAACATGGATAGGGATCCGCTCCACACCTTTATCCAACCCTGCCTCCCTCTAGGGGGCCTTCAAAAGTTTGTCATCATCTTCAGGTCACTTTGTGATTGTTCCCTCGCCCTCGATACCTAGTGGGGAACACTTTGACAGAAGGTATACAGTCAGAACACCAGGTGGCGTGTAAGTACATGTAAACACTCCCCAACCCAGTCTCAGACCCGACTCTATCAAATAGTAGAGACTGAGCAGAAGTCTATTTGTGGTTTGTGACGACCCTGCTGCCCTCTAGTGGCATATCTTATTCACTTTGCATGGGTACATGGCAATTCTTTTTAGTTGATTGTATGTTTCCCATTTTTCTATCACATCTGTTTTGGTGGGTTATTTTACATGTTTTATAACCATTCGGTGTCCTCTTACTGGCCATGAGATACGAGCTTCTATGTTAATCCTATGGGCCGTCTGTATCCCACTGATCCAAACATGAAATAAAACCACAGATCACATGATTCCAAGGAACAGCATTGGTTTTTATACCCTTTAGTATAGGCACAGACCCTTGACCTTTTCAGGTGTAATTTAGTGTAGTATAATGCTCTAAAGGCTCTTTGCCTAGACTTTCAGTCTCATTTCAGTCATTTCCTGACGTATTTGTAATACCTTAGATAAAATGAAATCCAATCTTAAGTTAATGTTCTGCTATTTTAGTCTTCTAAAGTCGGCCAAACCCAGCCCCTATTAAAGGCCTGGCCCATATTCAATATTGATTTCATAGCCCTCCTACCCCTGGCTTCTATTCAAGGGAGGCTCCTATTCAAGGCCCGGCCCCTATATGTGACATTACCATATCTCATGCAGAGTATGACATCATAATTGACTAGATGCAGACCAGTATTGATGTCACAGTACTGCCTGTAAACAAATAAATGATGCTTTAAGACAATTGTGCACCTAGAAATTGTCACCCCTGTTTTATAATTAGCTTTTAGACTACATTTGGTGTCCCGAATATGACATGAAGACAAAGGCATATGGCCCCCCATTACTGTACAAACAGGTGCCTACACAACTAGTACTATCACAATGTAGAGAAACACTGTACTACACTGCATAAGGCCCTCCGGGCTGTGTGGGACACATGTATGCATGTACACAGTGAGTGTGAAGGGCCTACTTAGGCTACAATGTCCTCATGCACAGAAACAGGGAAGACAGCTGCTCCACTGTTGGTAGTTAGTTAGGTAGAACAATTGCCATCTTTATGGAATGGTAGATATAGGACATTATCAATATATAGTCAACAAACACATTCAGTTAAGGTCTTACCCCCTACCTCCCACTGTGGTAGCTGTCATGTTGAACTGGTAATACAGGTATTGTGCAGTGTAACAGCAGAGTACTGGGACCACAGAGAAGCATTTATAGGCTCAGGGGGCCAGTGTGTTTGCACCATGATCCTGGGGATATTAGTTTCTCCTAAGACTACAGGGGGAGCCAAAAGTAATCATCTGCAAATAGACTCTTGTCCAGGCCCACATGTTCACATAGTGGGCTGGGCTCGAGGCTGTCCCCAACCAGGAGGAGAGCCCAGTGCTTAGGCGCCACCTTGTAGCAGACTAGAGTATGACCATGTCTGACAGAGCTAGAAGGCAAGGAAATGGTCAAAGTATGACACAGTGGAGACATCATGTGAGTGGTATGGGAACTCAGCAAACATGAAATGTACCAGAAATGACTTCACTGAGCTCATATTAGTGGTAATTGAAATATCTTTCTCACTCTCTAGGAATGGTGCTCCAATGTTCTCTACTGCACCCCCTCATACATTAGACATTGAAATAATTTTCACAAAAAGTAGATTTAATGGATCTCAACTCAATTATTTTTATGAAATGCTCAAAGTTGACCTTTAGAACAGCCCATTATCAACTGAAACAGGATGGATTTCTCCATACTGATACATTGAAATGCAGCTAACCTGGACCCATTACGTAGAGTGAAGTATATGTGATGTAAATGTATCATAGGATATTTGACACATGTGTTAATATAGCAGAATTGAAGTATTTCCTCAGGCATACTGAGCTATACACACAACCATGAATGTTACAGTTGCCACAAGATGGCGCTGAAGCACTGGTCACCCCCCTGCTCCCCAACAGAGCAATGCGGCCATGAGTAGATAGGACAACGTATTTCTGAAAAGCTTACTGAATACAATCTGAGAATTAGTCTAAAGTATATCAAATCTAGCGCTATTCATATATGCAATCCACGCTTTCCTATCAGGTTTTGTTGATTTTATTATGATTAAAAAGAAATAACCAACCATATCTGCCAGAAATCCCTAAAGTATGGGCAATCACCTGTCTCCATTTGATCAGGAGGGAAGAGGTGCTGACACCTACTGAATATATGTACCATTATAACACGATTCTGGTACTTCCGGTGGTTTTATATGTGAAATATCCGTGGTATATTCTGCATATACCAGCCATGTGCATTTTTGAAATTTTTGGTATATACTTTTTTTGGGGTCAAGTTAGACTTAGAATATTTTAGGAAATGTGTGGCAGACATACAAATTCAATCTGGCCATCATTTCAATGTGAAAAATCGTCCCAACTCGTAGGAGAATTGAACCCCGGCCGCAGTGCTGGTTGGCGAGGATGTTAGCCATAGCGCCACACTGAACGGTGATGAAACCCAATACGATAGTAAATAAGTTCTAACCTGGGGTCCTTGTCCTATGTTTACACTCAGTTTTCGTCTTGATTCCAAGCTTGTCATGTTATAATATTAAAATCCCAAGAAGTATTCGATCCATAGACGAGGAATGTGTGCTAATTTTCTCCATTTTCTTCGATATAAATAAGAATCCATTGATTTTTCCATCATATGTGAGTCGTGGCCCGGTTCGCTCTGCGCCAAGCCATTGTTTTTGTTCCTTGCCTGGAGAGGTACCGCCGTGTTCACACTCACTTTTCGTATGGAATCCAACCATGACATGTTATAATATCAAAGTCCCAAGAAGTATTCAATCCATAGACGAGGAATGCGTGCTAATTTTCTCCATTTTCTTCAATATAAATAAGAATCAAATGATTTTTCTATCGTAAGCGAGTCGCGGTGCAGCCATTCCCACCCGCCTTTTTTGTCCGACAAAAGTGTGTCAGTGGCCCGTATGTAGATATAGGTCAAGAACAAAAACAATGGCTTCGCGCAGAGCGGCCACAGGCCGTATTGCTTGCACTTACAAAATGTCTTCTCCTGGCTATATTCTTTGGATCTCAGGTAAGAAATTAATACAAAATGGAGGAAATAGTGGTATAACCGCAATAGATGATGGATATCGGGGCCCAGGGGCTGTACATTCTGTATATACCCTTGCTGCTGCGCGGCTCGGGTATATACAGAATGTACAGCCCTAGGGCCCCGATATCCATCATCTATTAGCTTACTAACACCCCATATCATCTACCAATGTCATAGTTCTTTAACATCTCCAATCTCAGGAACATAAAACTGTTGGCATATTCACGACATATACATATGCCCCACCCCCCAAATTCGCCCATACATATTGCTATGAATCAGGTTTTATGTTGATCATTAGTGGTTGGCCTTTTTTTCTTAATGCAGGTTCAATAGTTGTGGTCTCTAATGGTTAGCTAGTTACACCTGAACCCTATCAGATAAAACCGTTCCAACTTGCACAGAATTGTGAACACTAGCTGTCTTTTCACAATCAAAATCACACTTTGATTAATTGAGCAATTGTAATTTCACACTCTATTGAATCTCACATACCTACACCATCCATACTATGGTACAATATACATGCATTTGAGGCAGGTCAGGAGTCATTTATTGGTGCAATCTTTAACACTATGGCATCTATAGTGGCGAGTATGGAGAGTGTGGCTGTCCTACCTACCTGGATCTTTCTGTATGGTCCATCAAGTGCGTCTTGAACTGATTATAAATAATGCTAACAAATATACAGCCAGGCATCTTGACATATTCACTTACCATACTCAGCACATCCTGGAAGGCATTTCTCAAGATGGTATGACTAGACCCCCTTCAAGTCGTAGTGAGATCCCTCAGTTAAATGCATCTAGTGGTCGCTAATAATTGCACTGGTATGACTGTCCAACCAAACCTACCAAATTACTGCCTTAAGTGCTGATCGTACAGAGTAGTCCTTGTGTGTTACCTATGATTGCTCACTCTGATATTGAGGGTTGCAAGTCGTACTGGTTGTGTCTAGTCATACCATCTTGAGAAATGCCCTCCAGATAAGGCGTGGTCAGAACCTAAGAATGGTATGTATTTAAGGAGACACCTTGATGGACATACTGAAATAAAGTGAAGCTACCAAATCCGACGGTGAGATCTACCCGGTATGCACCAAAAGACTGTTACAGGTTGGAGGCATTGATTGTACTACAAATTGCAAGAGTAGTTTCCAAGTTATTAGTATGTTCCCAATTCCATGGCACTGTTCCTTCATAATTGCTTTGTATCACTGCATTATATCGAGGGGCAAATGTGATAAGATCTTCTCGATACCAGTCCAAATATCTCATCATTACAAAAAAAAAGAATTGTAAATTGCACAAACCTTCCACTTGGGCGAGGGAAATTATCTCATCTTTAACATGACCCAATTAATAACAGTGCCCTTGCAACATATATCTATACCTACATTTAGCTGATTGATATGGGAGGCCAGAGGGGCTACATAGATATAGCCTATGCCCCTCTTAGCAGCTACATACATATATGGCCCTGTATTTGCGAGACATGGTCTATTCTATGTGGCCTCTATGGGCCGGCCACCATGGTAAGATACGTTGCAATTTGATGCAAGGATGCCAACTCGTAACAGATTCCATGGTTGCGGAAAGTTTGGGACAAGAAATCTTATCGGCGTGATGGATACTTTTAGAAATCGCCGGACAGGACAGAACCCAACACCCTTACCAGGCACTCTTTGTTTTATGCGAGGATATCGGGTTAATTAGGGTAATAGCTAATAAAATTAACAGGACAATAATTGGAGGGTGGGGTCTCTCACTGATACCGAGATACATTCCATTCCGGCATTGCCAGATTGAAAACTGATAATGCTACATAAAGGACTATAGTGTTCCCATTAGATGTAAAGTTAAACAGGCCTGGTGTTGGAGACCTACCTGGTGCTGCAGGTGTGTTTAGGGTAGATTAACCTAAAGACGACCACATACCTTGAGTTGACCACCTGTCAGCTTGTTTTTCTCACTTTCACATGTAGTGCATTGTTCTTAAACCCTAATAATATGTTAAAATACCCCATAGAATGATGCCTTGGAATATATAATGTAATTTTCATTGTATGGTAATACACTGAAGTTCCATGTTTGAATGGTTTTTATCATGACCAACTCGTCATTTCATCAGAATTCTCCAATTTTGGTTTGATAATTTGAGGATGACAAGTACTCATAATATATACAACATTTTGACTCTAGGCATAATTAAATATCTTTGCTAAATGATAGCATAAGGAAAAATGCAGAGATATTAAATACTTTCTGTATAGGACTTATTTCCTAGAACATACCAATTTCACCTTGAGATGACCACAATTTCACCACCTTGAGCAGACCGGCCAGCAGACCACGCCTTACTGAGTTATTTATGCACTTCATTGAATAGATAGCATTTATAATATAGCATTACACCCAAAGATTCATACTTAGAACAGTTTTGGATTTAAAATTTCCCTGGATGATGTTCTAATACACACATTTCAACCTTAACTGGGATCCTACTACTAGTAGCATGTAGAGTAAGTTTGTGATACTGAGAGCATGATTATGAAATCAAGAGCTGGGTTATTATAGTGCATATTTCAGATTGATTAAAACACAGTTAAAACGAAGCTTTTTTAATGCAGGGTTAGCATTATCACCTCTGTTTTGATGAGATTTACAATATCAATTGACATGTCATTGTTCCAATTTTCATTTTATTTTAGCCACTCTAAATCATGTATTTTCCTTATAGTGCAGTGTCTTTAACGATGCCTTTTTTTATTCCATATTTATTTAAGGAACTTGTTCAATCCTTAATTTGATGTTTTAATCAAAAGGGCTTTATCAAAAGGGTGGATATAAAGTGGTCAACTCTAGGTGCAAAGTGGTCGTCTAAAGGTAAAAAATTGAACTAAATGGAATGTTTGTAGTAAGGGTGATAAACTAGAAATAACATATATAAATGGATTTTCAAAATATAACAGGTACAAAAGCCCAAGCAATTATCTTTCATTCAGTGTATTTTGGAAGTCTGAAGACCCAAAACTTCCAGAGATATTAGCAACTACAAACACCTGATTGAAAACCTGCACAGGAATGGTCGTCTTTAGGTTAATCTACCCTACACACTGCAGTGAATACACTTTGGTGCCTTTGTGTATGGCAAGCCGTTTTTGAATTGCAGCTTTAATCCAACTGAAGTGATGTTTAACTAAGATGGCTGAGGAACACACAACTCATGACCGCTATTGCACTATTTCTTTCTTACAAAGTTTCATAATGAATGATTAATTCTTTTTAAGTTTAGATATTTATATTTGGCTAATAATCACAAATACACAGGGGGCGTTTCGTCGTAAGCCAACAATACGTGAAAATAAAATACCAATAGTGAACACATTAAATGACCTGACTATCATGTGATAGTTTAATTAAAAGGAGTAGGCGGATATTCACGACTAAATGGACGAAGAACACATAGAGAGGCTAATGCTTTAGAGAAAGTCATTTGAAGTCCAGACTCCCTTTAGGTGGTCAATTATCTATTCAAAGATCTTTGTTCTGCTGGTCGCCATGATCAGTACTGATATTAATCCACCAGTGACCATGATAGGTATAGCTCTATACTGTTGGATTGAAACCTCACCGTCTCCTTTTTAGCCCACCTACCCAACAAAACGGCTTGCCGTGCAGCCCCCAAATGCACCCACAGCAGCATGTAGGGCCAGACACAGGTGTCATCCTGGGGGCGGGACCACAGGTAGATAGACCTACACCATGGCTACTGGAGGAGACAAGAAGGGCTACTTCCTCACCCTGCCCTTGGCCCTCCTCCTGGGTCTACTGGCTATAGGTGTCCTGGTGGGTGTGGGGCTCCTGGTCTGGTACAAATCACCCCGGGAGATGTGCCCTGTCAGGACTGGCCAGGAAATCTGTGATAGGTACCTGGAGCTCTATGGAAAAGGTAGAGTAAATGTTAATTGTTATATTGTTATAATGAGTTAAACGCTTATCTAAATTATTGGCTTTACAGAAGGAGCAATAGGTCCATCTGTTCAAATAAAAAGTTTCAACTTATGTTATAAGAAAGAATACTATACAAAACTGTTGGCCAGCGAGCTTGATATTTTATCTATATTTTCAGTTCTATGTTCCTTTCCAATAATACCTTGCAAAATCAGCTAGATATAAACATAATATGGCTTTCAGAGTACTTCTCATTAAGTTGGGAGAGTCCCTTAATGCCCTTTTCCTCTTCTTTGAAATAGCATTTTATAGCTTGTATAGATGATAAAACCCAAATGAATGTATAATAGATATCCACATTTGCAAGTATTTATAAGCATCATAGATTTACCAGCAATCCCAATGCCACCATACACCTCGATCCTCGAGATGAAGGTAGGATTGTCATCTTATAATCCCCCAGGTAAACACAGAGTGAGAGAGGAGAGGCTGAATACAAGGTAGACATAGGGATATGGGGGATTGGACTGGTAAAGGACAACCAAGGAAGCAGGGCACTATAACAGAGTATAAGAAGGGGTAGAGTAAATACACATGCACTGAAATGTGGGATGTGAGGCTAACTTGAGAAAACCTCTGGAATGACTAGATACATGTATACATGCATAAACAAGTTACAACTATCCTATAGACAAAGACTAATCCTGGGACTGGGAGAATTCATAGTTGTTCAGCTACTTGGCCACCTGGATTCATGTTACTAAAATCATTGGTGTTTGATGGGTGTTTATAAATATTTATAGTCAGAATACCGATCTATTGATATAAATGGCCCTCTGTACATGGCCCTCCTCCTTCACTTTACGCTATCGATGCACCCTCAATTTCTTACTAAAAGTGTACCTATTAACAAAAGAGAACATGGTTATCACTCAGCTGCCGTCTACGTGCCCGCTATCTATAAAGAGTTAGTAAACATCCCTCCTCTGGAGGATCTTGCCAAAAAGGAAAGGAGAACCAAACTATAAAAGTCAAACGTCCACTTCTGTGTCTTGCTAAATAAAGTCTCATGAACTCGTTTAGATGATACATGCACGTTGCTTGTAAACAACTCGAAAAATCTTTGTTCCATGCATTCTGGAGGGTATTACCAAAAAGCAAACGTGCTAAGAATCAGGAAACGTGCAGAAAATTGTGTTGCTGAGAGGTATTCTCATCTTCCAGTTGGTTAAAACGTGCACCTGTTTATGTTTCCAAAAGTAATACAAATTATTATGGGAACATGCAAACGTGAGCTGGCGAAAACGTGCACCTTAAAGGATGGGTAGGACGAGAATACCTTTTATCAAGGTGATTCTCTGTACACCTTTCTGCATTCCATGACCCTCCCGAAAAGATTTACAGAGGTTCTTCCTCGGTAACCTTTGGAAAGGCCCTCCCACTCTAAAAGAGTCCATGCAGCTTACGCCCACGGAATACTCCCAACTCTGTTACCCTCCTAAAAACAACTATGCTATACATAGCATCATATTTTTACAATTCAATTCTCAGCATGTAAACTGTAATGACTAAGGATGGGTTATGGCACATGTCAATGGTAATACCATCTTAAATGGAAACGAACAGTGAACACTAAACGACCGGGAACTTCTTAGAGAAATATACCTTAAGTGCATGGTATGGAATATAGCCACTGGCTAAGACCTAGTTACCTTTCAAATCCACTACCTCCATGTCCTGTCCTGTTTGTTGGGATTTTCTCCTAATCGAAAACACAACAAAAATGTGGAATGGCCTTCAGGTGAAATGCCTTTTTGCTGCAGGTGGAGTTAGAAGCCGGATATACTTGGCGAGTTTCCAATCTGTCTTATCATATCCATTGCTTACCATACTTTGCGAATGGTTCATAATATTTTGCTTATGCCTAATACCGATGTTAATTACCCATAATGGCTGCGAGAATGTCTAATCTTTGCATCAGACTCGCAAACCCTCCTTTCCGTCCTCCTATATAGGATTATATATCGGATAGACCATATTACATGGTCGTGTCAAACGTCTTTACTGTGCTACAACTAATTAGCACAGCTCTAGTGATGGAGATAAGACAAACTGAGCTGACCATCTTTATCAGAACTTCGTGCATTATATGCTGCCCTGGAAAGGCTCAAGCACCTAGGTGCGGATATCAGAAGAATTGTATGCAGCAACTGATTGAATAAAAAGTCCTCCTAATTCACCGATTCTCCCAGAGAAATCATAGATAACGTTCCAGTAGTGGATGTCTTGCTGCGACAAAGCTCATGTGACATCTGAGTGGCGTGCGACAACATTTGCAAAAATTAAAATGATTTGATATTTGCAACTACTTTCAGTTACTTTTGTCGCTAGTGCAATTAGCAAGTCGTCGAAGCAGTGGATTCCCCGCTTATGATGTAAAAGCACAAATCAGCTTATACTACTCTTACCTGGTTACTGTTTTTAGAGTCTGTGTGCATGATAGAGGAGGCCCGTGAAGATAAGAAGGATGGGGATGAGGACAAGAAGCCTACAGGACTGCGTCTTAATGATACCCTGGTGCCCAGTCACTATGCGGTGGAGCTGTGGCCGCGGCTGTTTGGTGACTTTGGGTTTAATGGTTCTGTCAGTATGGAAGTGACATGTGTCACTCAGACTGATGTCATTGTGCTACATGTGGACGAGGTGACAGTGTGGGAAGACACCATAGAGGTCAAGTAAGTATTGTTTTAACCAGAAAATAGGTCGGATGAAAATAGATATTTGCAGAAATTTTCTTCTTCAATAATATCACTTATTTCTTTTGACTGGTAAATTACATGATATTCAAAAACCTTTTCAGGTCATTCGTAAAGACCATAAAAATTGGAGAATTTCTACCTTCTGGATCTTAAAAACTAAATTCTATTCTAATCTCCTAGTATAGGTTTTGGCGTTTGGTGTATTTGATACTGTACTTTGAGCAGAGGACACACTTGGAATTATCAATGTAGTTACATCGAATGCAGTCATGATGGTACCTTGGGCCCATGGTCAGCTATCCTGCATCCCGTTTATTTATAGACATGATTCCATGAGGTTAGAGGCCGGGTTA
Organism: Acholoe squamosa; assembly: GCA_949317995.1. Classification (NCBI taxonomy): domain Eukaryota; kingdom Metazoa; phylum Annelida; class Polychaeta; order Phyllodocida; family Polynoidae; genus Acholoe; species Acholoe squamosa. Next base: position 53,990,389 of record OX439047.1, read on the forward strand.
ACATTATAATGGCGACAGTTAGCTTAGAATATATCATAAAAACTGGATGATTAAATGAGAGAGCCATGTGCTCTGCAATAGAAGCATTAATTTGTAGAGGCATTTAATTACAAGGAATTTTCACCTTATCAAACATTACATCCACATTCTGAGAAAGCATTTATACTCAAGAAAAGAAACCCATCGTTTCCTATCATTGAAATCTTCAGAACTTTATATTTAGTAGGATATACCCCATTATGCAATTATTACATGATTGACATTCTGGTTATAGGAATAAGATATCAGGTGAGGTGCTGAGCTATGATAGAGTGGAGGAGGACGAACCTAGACAGTTTTTTAAGATCTACATGAGTCAGCCGCTAAAGCCGAGCCGTAACTACACCTTCTCCATGCAGTTTAACGGTACCCTTATACACCCAGACTGGAGGGGCTTCTACAGGAGTTCATACAAAGAAGGCAATCGAACATAGTAAGTATAGGTATTCTCTTAATTCACCATGAAGGCATTCCCAAGACTGTACTACTGAACAAAGCCACTACGTTTTGAAACCATCAAAATCAGAGTTGGTGATTGTAGGTAATAGGTTGACATCATGACTGCTCTGTACGATCAGCACTTAATGTAGTAATTATAGGGCAGTCATACCGATGTAATCATTAGTGACCACTAGATCCAGGAAGGCATTTCTGAAGATGGTACGACTAGACCCCCTTCAAGTTGTAGTAAGGTTCCTCAGTTCAATGCCATTACAGCCCTGCATCTAGTGGTCGCTAATAAGTGCACTTGTACGACTGCCCTACTAAACCCTATGTAATTACTGCCTTAAGTGCTGATCGTACAGAGTATTCACAGTGTGTTACCTACGATCATCAACTCTGAAATTGAGGGTGTCAAGTCTTACTGTTTGTGTCTAGTCATACCATCATGAGAAATGCCCTCCTGGGATGTAGTTGCATTATAGTGAGGCATCGCAAGTGCTGTGATTTAGTCTCACCATCTTGAGAAATGCCTTTCAGGATTAGAACGGCATGTCGCCTAAAATTCGAAATCCTAATGTGAGAAAATGACATAATGATTGAGAAAAAAAAATATCCAAATTGGCTTGCATCAAAACAAACAGTCTTAGCCATCTATTTGAATGTATTTCTCAAATATACGACAGTTCATCCTCATTTCTATTGTTTTACTCAACTGTCGATAAGCCTTCTGGGGTATGAAAGCTTCTCAGTAACCTATTGTCATACTCAATAGTCTTGAATAGCAGTGATTGTGAATAAGAATATCTCATTGAAACCATCACCTCTCTGCCAATAGAACACAACAAAAGTCTAAATGTGGAAACTGTTGTCTCTCATGTCCCTCACAGGGACCTCTAGCTATCTTTACTGTCAATCCTTGTGCTTCATGGCCTTTGTTATATATGAAGTAAACATAGTTAATAGTTGGTGTATCTTGTAAGTGCATTTTGTTCTGAAACTGAGGCAGCAATCTTTGTATCCTCTTAATGAGACCACAGTACAGATAGGGAGACACAGTGGGAGCGAGGTTTTTCAGTATTACAGCCAAGGATCACATTACACATTATCTAGTCCACTCAAGTGGTAAAGGTAGATCCTTTCAATGGTAATCCTGGATTCAGGCTACCTGTATACATAATTATTCTAATTGTGTCAACCTATTCACTACATGGAGCTAGGAGAAAACGACTTATATCGCTAATAGCATTACCTAGTATACTCGAACCTGTTTATAGGTATGTTAACAGGCTAGCCAGCTGTACTTTGAGCTACGTGTATCAACGCCCATAGTCTCTCCCATTACATGTACACCAGCATCAGAATTGAATATGATATCACCCAGAATTCATTCAAACGTGCTTTAGATTAGGTCAATTAGTTAGATATTACACAGTAAAGGGAGGCATGTACGCTGAGCTACATCAAAGTGTTCATACTGTAAGAGTCAGTACTCTATTAGAGCATTATGACCATCGGACATTATGGTGCTTGAATGCAGCTCCAGTGAGCTCCCAAACGATGCAGTGGAATATGACTCACCAGGGCTACTTTAATATATTGTAGTGGTCAGTGAAAATGTCTCTAGAGACACCGGGATTCGAACCCGGGTCTCTCGCTTGCAAGTCGAGCGCTCTACCACTGAGCTACATCCCCTGGCCTGACATACCCTGTCACCAACACGGCCCCACTGACATTTCCACCTTCCAACTACCCTGGATCGGTATGGTATACATAGGGGGAGTGACACAACCAAGTGAACAGTCCCTCTGAAGGCTCTGCGCACCCGACGGGGGAACGAACCCCTACACTATCATGACGACCGATGTACAGAATGCATTATTGCACCATAGGCCCTTAAGGTGTTTATGTCTGTCCTCTACAGCCCTTGGCACCATGTTGTGGGACGTATCTAGGGGGCGGTGGTTGCTTTTAGGACATCCTCATTTTTGTTGCACCCCCTCGAGACAAATATTGACCTGCCCTAGTCACTGCTGTGTGTGGACAATCCTCACTGACTCAAGCTAAACATGGAGTAGGACGTTTTATATATGGGCAAATAGAGAATTTATGTCAGTAGCCTAGACTAAGGATGTGCTAAGCTAACCCCTGAAATAATCAGTGATAGAACCGCCATTCTAGAGATAATCGCTTCAAGTGACAAAAATAGTGACCAGGCAAGCAAAAGCACCACTCTGCAGAGAAATTCAGTATTGAAGTTAAACAAAATGGCATAAGAATCTGCAAATTAAGATTGTTAGAATGGTTGCCATGGCAACCAGGAATGGCATATAGGCCGAATTTTCATGAAAAACGGAAATGGAGCGTTTTAAATGAGACCATTATATTCTACATAAAAATTAGCTTAAGGTATTTTTATCGTCATTTAGGAGTTATCTTGCTACTCAAATGCCCCCTGGTGGCCAAATGGGGAAGTAAAAATCCCCTGCAGAGGAGTGTTTGCCATTGTTGAGTCGAGAAAAAAGAAAAATATATATGCTGCACTCGAAGTCGATGAGCATTGAATTCATAAACACAATCTCACAAACTGACTCTTGCAATCTTTGTTTCATGTGATACATACACCTTGTCTTTCAGGCAAAATATGCATGTAGTTTGCGATGCTATATAATTCCGGTAACAATATGCCAAGGTCTTAGATATTCAATCATTGCCTCATTTTAGTTGGATGGCAGGCACCCAGTTCCAGCGGACCCATGCACGTCGGGCCTTCCCTTGTTTTGATGAACCTGCTCTAAAGTCTACCTTTAACATCACACTGGTGAGTGCAAACTGTTTGGACACCTCACAAAATAGGTAGAAGAACAAGACCCTATTACACCTATTTTTGCAAGTATTTGTGTAAAAAGGAGACTCATAAATTCTGAGCCTCAAAATACAAATTATGGAATTTTGGATGTACTTTTACTTTTTTGACACAATATTACGATGGGTGAGAATTCTTATCGTTTTTCAGTTCTGAAACCTATAAAGCAATTTTTGAGCAACAAATCATTAATAGATTTTATTTCTCCTGTAAACATGCACAGTCACACATTAAGTATAGTGATTATGAATTTAAGTTCATAGATATGATAAACTTTAATTGATGGTAAAATGAATTAATCTACCAAATGGTCAGTACAAATGTTTCGTAAATATCTGAATAACCTTTTAATGTAAACCATCAACCTGAAATCAACCTGAATATTCCCTCCTGTCAATGGACCATTCTGGGTATTATTAATATTTTTCACATTTACTAATTTCTCCACCAACGTGTCAACGGACCGTTACAAGTGGTGAAGTGAATATACACGGAATCCAGAGAAGTTCATTTGATCCTTTTATTGCATAGCTGACATGAGTGTTTCATAAAGATGGTAACAATGATAACACTCGCCAATATCCAAGCTCTGCCTCTGATCCTATAGCTCAACCTGTCGTAGGTTTTAGGTATAGGTGTTAGGTGTAAGTTGGGAGAGATGACCTTAGAATAGATTGATTGGGAGCTGCTCAAGCTGCCTTTTATATTAAGGGCTTGAGCAGCTCACAGTATTGCAAAGTGTTCTATACACGTGGCTCAATAGAATAGTGACACATGTCATAAAGAGAGAGTGCCACCTGTGGGTAGATTATGTTAATGAGAATTGAGAGGAGATTGTGAAATATCCTCTCATTCCAAATTTGGCACCACAGGTGGATCACACTTCGTCCAGTGGAACTGTGTGGATGTAGATAAGGTTGGAATGTTATTATATCCTTGTACCTTATGTCACAGAGTTCCATGGGAGGGAGTAGGGTTGGTAATAGCTTATGGATCCTGGTTCCTGTTGGGGACACAGGAGATTATTGAGTGTAGATCGTGGGCAGAGCCTAGGCTTTATATGGCGGAGAAATTAGTAAATGTGAAAAATATTAATAATACCCAGAATGGTCCATTGACACTCCTATTAAGTCCTGGAGTCTGCTCATTACGATGGTATATCAGGGGCGTAGGAAAAGGCGGGGCCAGGGGGGCCTGGGCCCCCCCCCCCAATCATGGAGGAGGTGGGGCCTGAATATGTCTGGGCCCCCCCCCAATGTTGGCCAAGAACTCAAACACAAAATGGATAAGAAGCTCATACCTTGCATCTTAAATTAGATTTATATGGTCATGGGATAGGGAAAGTAGGGGTGTGAGCCTAAGTCAGATCCAAGATTCAACAAAAATTACTTTTCTATACAAATTTTATATATATAAGTTTCGACATGGCTAGGGGGTATGGACGACCGGTCGGCACGATGCTACCACTCGGAATGAAAAAAAAAAAATCTATATATATACGTATATGTATAGACGTCATCGTGCTTCAGCCGATAACTCAAGGTGGTCACGATGGGGCCGTGGCTGGGCCCCCCCAATGAAGATTTGCTTCCTACGCCTCTGTATATGATATGTGGATATGAATTAAGACAAATCTGCTTTTGTACGAAGCATTATGGAACTTATGCAATAGAAAAGAAGTTTTCCATGTTGTTTCATACTGCATAGATCTTTAGTATTGGGAGTTAACAAAAATCAAAAAATAAATGTGATACATAAATGAAATTCGGGTCTCCATTACTTAGATTTCCAGACCATATCACCCAATAAACTTATAGCATTTTAACCATTGACAGGTGAGACAGGAGAACTACACGTCCATCTCCAACATGCCTATAAGACGTTCAGAACCTCGGGGTGACGGCTGGATGGCTGATGTGTATGAACCCACTGTGGTCATGCCTGTCTACCTACTGGCCTTTGTCATCAGTCAGTTTGAGTATGTAGAGAGCACAGGGCCAAAGGGATTAAAGGTAAATACTTATTATAGTTTAAAAAGAAAGAAACCCACTCTTTTCAACCTGGAATCAGCAGAGCTGAATCAACATTTGAGCATCATCCTGTTTATATCAACATCTTTTATCACTTTACCATCGTTTGTATAAAATATCCTATCACAATGTGGCTTTTTATGTCCTTTAAATATACAATTGCACTTTTACTAAGTGTGAAATTTTACATTTTCCCTAAGTATAAAATGATATAAAATACAGATGTATACATGTTCAGGATCGTGTTTCAATAGTTTCCACAACTGGACACCCTCAAATCGTAGTGGGAGGTGTAAGAAATGACTCCATACCAGTGACTACATAGTGAGCTCCAGTAGAGGCCTCAAAATAGCAGCTGCTATTTATTCAATTACTGGCTCAATACACATCACTATGAAGTCATAGCACCCAGTCATAGGGGCCACTATTGGCTACATAGTGACCAGTCATACCTCCTTCATGGTCTAGTATGCACTCCTGTGTTCAAATGAGCATAGGGCTGCAGTAACTACCGTAATGTCTCAAGGTGCCGGGCCTTGAATAGCAGCCTCCCTTGAATAGGGGCCTGGGTAGGAGGGCTGTCAAATCAATAGGGGCCGGGCCTTGAATAGGGGCCTGGTGGGGCCAGTTTTAGGTGGTTTTAGGAAAACAACCAAGACCCCCCAGCCCACATAATTCCCTTTCAAATCACATATGATAGATCTATATCTAATGACCTAATTGTATGAAAACGCTCTGTTATTCTTTCTTTATAGTAGGGCTGAGGTGTCAGCTAGGTGTGATATCTTCTGTAATTTTATTATAAAGCCATGGTGGGTGAGGGTTGGGTATGCCAGGCATGACAGCTTTGTAAGGCCTAGTGCTCTATCTACACCACTGCATATTGGTAACTGCACAGTTGGCCTATGTGTGGACGTAATGCTCAATTCTTAGGTGAAACACCACACTTTTCCAAATGATATTTTATTCTTTAGGAAAAAAAAAACTGCCATCCAAGAGCCAAAGGCGCTGGCCACAGGGTTATAGGTAGTAGTGTAAAGAGCCCAGATTGGGTACATTTGAGCAAAGGAGTGCAGAGGGCAGCAGCTAAGGCTACGCACTAATCATTCACATGGAGGGTTGTCATACCAGGATCCCTTATTGAGTCACTGCTGTGGTGGCTATTTAGCCAGCAGGCAGTATGATCACCCAGTAATGTAGCCAGCTATTTAGTCACCAAGGCCAAAATCCTAAGATCACCTGCTTAGATTTGACCCATCTCCAGTCGTAGCTGGCTTAACCTGTTGTGGAAACTACTGAAACACAATCCTGGATCGTGTTTCAATAGTTTCCACGACAGGATGGCCTCAAATTGTAGTGGGAGGTATAAGAAATGACTCCATACCAGTGACTACATAGTGAGCTACATACAGGCCTCAAAATAGCACCTGCTATTTATTCAACTACTGACTCAATACCCACCCCTATGAAGTCATAGCACCCAGTCATAGGAGCTACTATTGGGTACATAGTGACCAGTCTTACCTTCTTCATGGTCTAGTATGCACTCCTGTGTTCAAATGAGCATAGGGCTGCAGTAAGGGTCAAGTGATTTATTGCCAGGTGGGGGGCTTGTTTATTATAGGGGTTATTTTGAAAAAGACTTCCTTGGTGGGGGGGGGGCAAACCCCATTAAAACCTTCTTATTGGGGGGGGGGATCAAAACTACAATATGGGCATTTCAAATTTCAATGCGTCATTGCACGTGTGTATCTGATTTTTTCTTTTTTTTTGGGGGGTGCATTTTGTAAAATCAGTTCTTGGGGGGAGCTTTTTTGTCACAAAAAAAAATCTGCCCATCTGCCAAAATCCATCAGCCCCCCCCCCCGACCTGACAATAGTTGTCCCTAACTAAAAAGGTGATCCCACCTGATTTACACGGTCACAAACATGGTCAATTCTCATTAAAATGGATCATAGTTTTAAATATTAGGTCAATTGTCATGATTCTGTATACTGCTTATTTTTTTTCTAGGAGCCCATATATATATATATATATATATATATATATATATATATATATATATATATAATGTACAACACAATTAATTGGAATAATCTTGCAAAATCAATAGATAAAAAATCCATAGATGTTATCATCCCACAATCTCTCAGAGGATGATTGAGGTCAGGGATGCCATATATAGGAAGGCTTTAGTCTATATAGAGAGAATATTTATATGATTACAAAGCAAAGAGCACAGATTGGCTACATTTTAGCTTATTTTTTTTCTAGGAGCCCATATATATATATATATATATATATATATATATATATATATATATATATATATATATATATATATATAATGTACAACACAATTAATTGGAATAATCTTGCAAAATCAATAGATAAAAAATCCATAGATGTTATCATCCCACAATCTCTCAGAGGATGATTGAGGTCAGGGATGCCATATATAGGAAGGCTTTAGTCTATATAGAGAGAATATTTATATGATTACAAAGCAAAGAGCACAGATTGGCTACATTTTAGCAAAGGAGTGCAGAGGGCAGCAGCTATGGCTACCCACTAATTATTCACACAGAGGGCTATCATACAAGCACCCCTTATTGAGCCACTGCTCTGGTGGCTAATTAGCCAGTAGGCAGTACGATCACCCAGTAATGTAGCCAGCTATTTAGTCACTATGGCCAAAACCCTAAGATCAGCTGGTAAGATTTGGCCCATCTCCAGTCGTAGCTGGCTGAACCTGTCATAGAATCTATTGAAACAAGGTCCAGACCTAGAATCATTAATAATGAAGCTAATGGCAGAAGTAAAATCCACAGAGACGTATTTGCTAGAGAAATTGCAGAAAAAATGGGTTATGCGCTTTTTGATACATTGACACTCTAACAATGATTGTGCTGGTTTATCTATAATGACAGATTCGTATATGGACACGTCCTACCTTCACAAAGTATGCTGAGTACTCCAGTAACTACACAGGAGCCTTTATCAGTGCATTTGAGGAGTGGACAGGGATCCCTTACACCTTGCCGAAACTAGGTACGTCTGAGAAAAGTGAAATCAAATACATCGTAATCCGCCCACTACAGCTCCCTCTGGGGTCAGCCATTTGAAATACATGTACTTTCATCTGTGTGTCAGATAACGTCTATACCACTATTGGCAGCAAATGTAGAAGCCTAATTGGCCCATAAATCCTTCATTATTTATAGACTAATTCTTTAATGCATATATATGATTTGACTATCCCATGCATCTTATATTTTTAACGGAGTATCCCCTCAGGGACCAATACCATCCTGTGCATCTTTTATTAAGGGAGGCGTCACACAAATTGACACAATGTTCATTTGAAATATGCCACAGGGTCAATATAATTATATAATCAATATAGATCACCTCACCTTTACCCATAGATCAGATCGCCATTCCTGACTTCCGGTCAGGTGCCATGGAGAACTGGGGTTTGGTGACATACAGTGAGACGGCGCTGCTGTACAACTCAGATTACTCCGACAATAGTGACAGACGCTGGGTGGCCAGTGTGGTAGCACATGAACTGGCACATCAGGTAAATTCTATAATACAAGAACTGTTGTGTTGCGTAAACTTTAATCTTCAATGATATTCATTAAGTTGTCTATGTTGTCTATCTTTCAAAGATAGTGTGTTTTTTTTCTATCCTAAAATGCCCTTACCATGGATTAAAGGCGTTTAGAGATGATAATTTTGTTTTTCACTTGATGCCTGGAAGCTGCTCAAAGATAACTAAAAAACCTCGACTCACAATGCATAGGTATAGAGCAGATATTTCACACTTTGTCTCCATTATATATAGTCAAAGCAAAAGCGGCCCTGTGTTTCCAAGACTCTTGAATATTTTGGCAATTTCTTATATGTTGCCTAGGTAGATAATTTGATAGGTCAGGTTAACTATTGTTGAGTAGAGGAGTTGCCTTTTTAAAGCATTCATACATTTCTCCCTTTGTGTTGACATTCAGTGGTTTGGTAACCTGGTGACCTGTCACTGGTGGGATGACACCTTCCTCAATGAAGGCTTCGCCACATACTTTGGGGATCTGGTAGGAATGGATAAAGTCATGCCTGAATATGAAATGGTAAGTCAATATACATAGGCTACAGTTTGATATGTAGGTAGTATTAATATACATATAGTTGTCCCACATCCAAGAAAACACTGAAACACTTGTGAGGCCTTTAAGTCCCAAAAAGGCCCTATCCCTCAAAATTGATTATTTTGAGACATATGGCTCAGGTCAAGCAATCATTTACTACATGGGGGATATGTGAGGTCCCTAGATCACAAAAGAAATTGAAATGGCCCCTAAATCACAAAATCGCCATGTTAACCCATATTGACCTGTTTTGTTCCAGTTCACCCATATTGTGCCCATCTCACTCTATATGGTTCTAACTTGGGCTGATTAATCCATTTTAGTGATAGTGATCTGACTTGAGCACATTTACTAAACTAATGCTAATCTGATTACATTTTGACCGATGTCACCAACTTTGGCTAATTTGATCTTTGTGGGGCCAAATTGACCCACCTTGACATTTATGTCAACACTATACATAATCCTAGGACAAGGTCAATTAAACTTCAATGTGAACTATCTTTTCAACTAGCCTGGGACCCCCCTCCTTTCTTTTCATCAGTCAAATGGGGACGTAATGAAGGACACATGGTAAAAGATTGGTAAGGGTATAGTTACCTTGGACCATGTGAGTTACCCACCTTAAACTGGCTAAACATCTAGTCAGAGATTGAGCCAAATTGAGGCAAATGGACTCAGGATGGGAGAATTGGGTCAGAAAAGCACATTTCTGCCTCCACAAAGCTAGGTATGTTAAATAAGTCTCAAGTCCCACTAAAAGTAGAAATATTTTAGAGAACACTTTACATATCTAGGAAACCTGCCAAACCCCTAAAGTGAACAAAAATAACATTGAGAGATAACCTTTTGAAACATAGGGACCTCACATTTCCCTATCTTACAAATGATCCCTATCTCACAAATATTTTTGACATAGAAGCCAAATGGACATGGCCCCCTACAACTAAAAGTTTTGTCGGATAGGGAATTTTTGTAGGTTAAGGGATTTAGGTAGGCCCTACATCTCAAAGGGCCCCTATCCCACAAAATTTTGAGGGATAGGGATATTTTGAGATTTAGGGCCTCACAACCCCCCCCCCCCCCCATTGCTACTAGACTATGATCAAAATTGTCATATGCGTCACAAACGTTGTCGACCCAACCACTGTCCATTGCCATCATCATTCAACTTTGAACATGTATGTTGCTTTGCTCTGTGTGGTCTGGAAGAGTGTCATACATAGCATATTGAGTATTTTGATTATTCCTTTCATTTCATTAATTTTCTGTTGTTTCGTTGCATGATTGAATTAACTGTTCATGCGTACTCATTTACAGCATATAAACTACATGTCACAACTAATTTCCATATAGCCATTGTCAGGGCTACCTGTTCTTGTATTCCTTATAACTATACACATCGATATCTCTTTCTATATGCAGGATGAGTTTTTCCTGCGGAGAGTGTTTTACATCATGAATAATGACGGTAATGCTAAGTCACAGCCTGTGTATGTAGAAAACCTGGAGCACCATGATGACCTCACAAAGGCCTTTGATATCATAACTTACTATAAGGTTAGTGGGGTGTTTCACATGTTCACTGTAACCAGTGATGAAGAGGTGTAATAGCAGTTTTAAGTGTTGTAATAGGCATACAATAGCAGGTGTTCCTAAGAGTGCACCAGGATATTTTATTGTATATGTCTATAGGACTGCACTGAGATAGGACCACTTGTAACTTTACTATGGTTTGATATTGGGTTAACCCATTTTGAAGCAGCTGTAGGTATTGCCGTTTTGAGATCTACCCTGATATTGAGATAACTATATATTGAAGTAATAACTAGTCGGTTCAAGTAGGTTTCAGAATCATTTTATTACGGTACTTTTACAAGAGGACTTGCAAATGCGTTTCAACCTTTTATATGCCTATAGTCAATACCCCATAAGGTGGTAGTGCTCTCGTTTATATAACCGTTAGGCCCTTTAGAGACAAGATCAGTCTACCAGCTGGGTAGGACTCCGAAACCCCCCGATCGTAGGAGGACGGTGGAATATATACCTCTCATTACGATTGATTGGTTCCGCACTGAGCGCCCTCTGGACTGCCTCCTACGACACACCGCTTGACGCCACCAGTGGTGCCCTCTTATGAGACACATAGAAGACGCTCCCGAAGAGCACCTATCCTACTATGATATGGTACATAGTAATAGTCTCGAATACATGCGAACATCGATATTCAGTAAATATGATTCCCTACACAGCCAACAAAACTGTTTACCCTGTAATAAAAGTAGTGGATGGGCTACACTTCAAACCATCTATACATAGTGGAGAAGCTGCGGTCAGCATTGAATCCCTCATCAAAGAATTGAAGGTGAACTGCATATTACAGAGAGATTAACACTGAGCATTCCATTCTACAGGGAGGGTCAATTCTAAGAATGATAAAATATTTCCTGACAGAAAGAACATTCCGGGGAGCAATACAGGTATGTCTGGAGACTTTATTACTTTACTGCCTTTAAGAACACTCTACAATATATTTTACATTGTTTATAAATCGCAACCTTGCTGATAGAAAGAATAATTATGTTCTCATATTATTACCACGCACTAGTGAAATGAGTACACACGGCCACGTCTTACACCATATTGATGTTCTCAAATTATGTTATTTGCACTTTAGAAATACCTCCAGAAGTACGAGTTCAGTACAGTTGTACATGAGGACCTGTACAGGGAGCTGCAGAAGGTTAGTGGAACCTTTCTCAGAGTTAAAGAACACTGTGAAAAATGTTGTTGAAATAATGACACAATCCTGGTCCTAAAGTTGCCAGAGATCTGCTATTATTTTCACAGAGATGTCATTATTTTCACCAAGATTCCTTGAACCACTGTGCTGCCACCTAGGGCTTCTTGTAAGACCACACTGGCGCACCCTGCTATCTATACCCTGCTATATAATTTCAGTGATTAACTGTTCAGTTTTACAAGGGTACCTGGTAGATTTAACAGTTACTCTTTACAGTGAATCTATAACAACAATCCAACAATGAGTCATCAACACTGCATTGATGTATCATGAAGCATTCATGTATCATGACATATCATGGCTTTTGGCCTTTTCACCTCTGAAAATGTGATGTTCGTAATTTTACCAACAATTCTTTCTTCAGTATTGCACAGACCACTTGTTCTATACCTTTTGGGTGTATACAACTTGGAACTATAAAAATATTGCATAGTCTCTCATCTAGGGGCAAGAAAATAGGCCTAGGCATTCCACCTTTTCTCATGCTGGGAGAGCCACAGGTATAACTGTCAAATTCTCTTTGTAGCAAGCAGAATTGGACAATACCGTGACGTGGGATGCTTCTAAAACTAACATATCCAGGATTCTCGATACATGGATCGAGCAGCAGAATTTCCCCCTCATCCATGTTTCTGACCCAATGAATGGCAAGGTCACCTTCAACCAGACCCACTTCCTGTACGATAAGGAGGCTGAGATAGCCACTCCGACCAACATAGGGTAAGGTCTGCTTTACAGACTGATAAAGCCACACCCACCAACATAGGGTATGGTCTGCTTTACAGGCGGGTTTACAGGCTGACATAGCAATCCCCGCCAACATAGGGTGAGGTCTGCTATACAGGCTATTATTACACAACTTCTGTGATTTTGGGTGCTTTTTCAGGATATTCCCATTCTGATACCTGTCGATATTGTATGTTATGATGCATGTTTGTAAGGAGTGCTGATATCATGGATATTGACACCTCTATGAGTGCTAATATCCATGATATCAGCACTCCTTACATGTCCTTACATGTCATATGTTACATGTTAAAACCTTCAAGAATTCTACTGCCAAGGGCAGGGGTCGAACCCATACCCTCCTGGTTGGAAGACCAACTCCCTATATATGCATTGCACAACAGGGACTGACGAGAAAGTGTGTGTGTTTGCCTGTATATGTATAATGCAATAGCCCCTACCTGGATAGTAGCGACCCCAGGGAGGCTACTTACATATAACTAGTATACATTCAAAGTGTGAAAATATCCTGCAGTCTGGGTTGTGCCCTCCCCCCAGCTTTGTCGCTGCTGCTCCCATAACCGCGACAACTGCTGGATGCATTCAGACCATACCAACGCCTCACAGTAGCCAGGTGTGTGTACCGATAGTGGGGTGGACAGCAAGTCACGCTCAAAACCCCAGGTACATGCGTTCGTATCCTGGCCTGGTTCATCTTTTTCGTGGTGCAAGCTGTCAAACCTTGTGTTTACACACACACTATAGCAGGCTTCTAGTCCCATAGGGAGGTGAATGATTTTTTTTTCAAATTGAATTTATTGATATTCTATTGATTATCTATTGATTATTTATTGATTAATCGTGTAATAAAGACAGTATGGTATGGGTTAACGGGCACCTCATTCCTTGTATGGTAGAATATCAAAATGAGTGGGCACAGCCCACGAGTTTTGATATCAAGGGGGGGGCTGGAAATTGCAGGAGAAAATCCAGTAAGGATAAATGCATTATCCCTTAAATTAATAGTGATATACTTCTACGGGTTTTGCAGGGGTAGTATTTATTTTGAACGGGAAGGGTATGCACATGATCCAATAATGGAGAAGCAGGAGGCTCACTTTGGCAATCATTTATATGTACTTAGGGGGGAGAGGGTAACCCAAATGCATACATAATGAAACATGGGGGCTCTAATACTTTATAAAGATCCACTTTATAAAAGCCCCCCACCAAATCAATGGAACTGTACTGAACGTGCATTTTTCAAAAGTTTAGCCTCCAAATCCAGAGTTTCCTTTGGGAAATGACCCTTTTTCAGCTTCTTAGGACCTTTAAAATTGAAAAAGGCTTTCCTATCTATATTTCATCCCAATAGTTAATTGATTTTATATGTGAAAAGGGGAGATTTGGCTAATCAATTTAGAATTTGGCTAATAAAAATATGAACAAAGTCACCAAATTGGCTAATAGAAGGGAAGCTCTAGCATTATCCCAGTGCCCGTTAGCCCATACATTACTCTCTTAATATTTCCACTCCCAGCAACATAGGGTAAGGTGTGCTATACAGGCTGATATAGCCACACCCGCCAACATAGGGTAAGGTCTGCTATACAGGCTGATAAAGCTACTCCCACCAACATAGGGTAAGGTCTGCTATACAGGCTGATAAAGCCACTCCCACCAACATAGGGTAAGGTCTGCTATACAGGCTGATAAAGCCACTCCCACCAACATAGGTTAAGGTCTGCTATACAGGCTGATAAAGCCACTCCCACCAACATAGGGTAAGGTCTGCTATACAGGCTGAGATAGCCACTCCCACCAAAATAGGGTAAGGTGTGCTATACAGGCTGATAAAGCCACTCCCACCAACATAGGGTAAGGTCTGCTATACAGGCTGATAAAGCCACTCCGACCAACATAGGGTAAAGTCTGCTATACAGGCTGAGATAGCCACTCCGACCAACATAGGGTAAGGTCTGCTATACAGCCTGATAAAGCCACTCCCACCAACATAGGGTAAGGTCTGCTATACAGGCTGATAAAGCCACTCCGACCAACATAGGGTAAGGTCTGCTATACAGCCTGATAAAGCCACTCCCACCAACATAGGGTAAAGTCTGCTATACAGGCTGAGATAGCCACTCCCACCAACATAGGGTAAGGCCTGCTATACAGGCTGATAAAGCCACTCCCACCAACATAGGGTAAGGTCTGCTATACAGGCTGAGATAGCCACTCCCACCAACATAGGGTAAAGTCTGCTATACAGGCTGAGATAGCCACTCCCACCAACATAGGGTAAGGCCTGCTATACAGGCTGAGATAGACACTCCCATCAACATAGGGTAAAGTCTGCTATACAGGCTGAGATAGCCACTCCCACCAACATAGGGTAAGGCCTGCTATACAGGCTGAGATAGACACTCCCATCAACATAGGGTAAAGTCTGCTATACAGGCTGAGATAGCCACTCCCACCAACATAGGGTAAGGCCTGCTATACAGGCTGAGATAGACACTCCCATCAACATAGGGTAAAGTCTGCTATACAGGCTGAGATAGCCACTCCCACCAACATAGGGTAAGGCCTGCTATACAGGCTGATATAGACACTCCCATCAACATAGGGTAAAGTCTGCTATACAGGCTGAGATAGCCACTCCCACCAACATAGGGTAAGGTCTGCTATACAGGCTGATAAAGCCACTCCTGCCAACATAGGGTAAGGTCTGCTATACAGGCTGAGATAGCACCTCCCGCCAACATAGGGTAAGGTCTGCTTTACGGGAAATAGCCACCTCCGCCAACACTACTTTATAGGATGGGGCGACCACTTCTACCAACATGGGTCTGGGTCTTCTGAAGCAAGTTGGGGGTGGGGGGTGTCTTATTGTCGTATTAGCACCGTCTCAAATATATGAATGTCAGCATTTTTGATAGCCAAAGTTAAAATGATACTCACGTCCTGAATGGCAAACTGAAACATAGGAGAACGTTTTCTTTTGTGTTTTCTTTTTGTTTTCATTCATAAAAATTATGTGTAACATTAATTTCAGACCAAACTTCATCTGGGACGTGCCTCTGACTTATGGAACTAAGGCAGAGCTTGTGACTGGAACACTGCCCACAGGCCTCAGGATCAAATGGATGCATCGCGAAGAACAAAGTAAGTCACTAAGCCATAATTTATGTAGATCAGTTCATTTGAAATCACTTTTATTCTACTTATAACAATAAAGCATACAGAAATTGTATATCTGCAGGCCTGAGAGCTGTATGTCCACGGGCGTGGCGTACACTATCTTGTACGCCACACCCCTTGTATGCCACTCCTAGGTTGAGTAATGAAGCTCAGTCTCTCCAGACACTTTCCAAGATTTTGGTTCTAAAAGGTTTATCTATGGTCCGATTTTCACATTTCAAAAGCCAAAATGGTCGTAAAGGAACAAGGAATATCATCCACATATATAGATACCAAGATGTTTTTATTTTATCTCGATGAAAATAGCATTGATCGTCACTGAACCTGACAAAAGATTGTATATTCTACACTTGACCTCCAGTTACATTGGCTTTGATATATAATTTTCTTTTGAAAATAGTTTGCTGTTGTTATTATAATGTAGAATAAAACAAAAATCACAACACATAGGGTAAACCGAGGCTGTATGCCCCATCCGTTGTGTTTTTGGTTAGTATTGACATATTTTGCTAGCTCCTATTTTACTATACTAGAGCAACCTTGTATGATCTCATCCACGTCTTGACTCCATCCAAAAGGTGATGGAATCAAATTCCATTAATTTGATTTTAAAGCCTGGTGAAGGATGGTAAACAGAAACGATAGCCTTTATCAATGCCATTTCAAATCGATCCAACTGCTTCTTTTAACCAAACGTCCGTTGTCTGTCCATCCACAGTTGATTTGGATATACCAGCAGACCCGTCTGAGTGGTTCTTGGTGAATCTGTACGAACAGGGCTATTACCGTGTGAAGTATGGACCGAAGACATGGAATGCTCTCATTGCACAACTCAATGAGGACCATACGGTATTATATCATTTTTTTTCCATACAGTACCTCACAATGCCGAAAAAGAAAACACAGCTTAATTGTGCACAATGGGATCCAATGAAGAAACTACGGAGCCCCTAAAAGGACATACCACAAATAATTTTTCCCCTGAAAAAATATTCTTGCGGATACTGAAGAATTCTTGCGGGTACTGAAGAATTCTTGCGGGTACTGAACAAAGTCTGTATGTACCAAAACAATTTTTCACTAGAAAAAAATATTCTTGCGGATACTGAACAATTCTTGCGGACACTGAACAATACCAAAAAGATTTTTTCATGAAAAAAATATTCCTGCGGGTACTGGAAGATTCCTGCGGATACTGGAAGATTCCTGCGGGTACTGGAAGATTCCTGCAGGTACAGGAACATTTTTGCAGGTACACAAAGAGTTCTTGTGGGTGCACAAAGAATTCTTGTAGGTGCTATAATTATCCTTGTGGGAGCTAGAATTATGCATTCACCTACCAAAAAGTCTTTTTTTCCTCCAATAAAATCTTTCTTGTGCCAGCCAGAATTGTTCTTGTACCTGCAAGAATTGTTCAGTTTCCGCAGGAATTGCTCAGTTTCGCAAGAATTGTTCAGTTTCCGCAAGAATTGTTCAGTTTCTGCAAGAATTGTTCAGTTTCCGCAAGAATTGTTCAGTTTCCACAAGAATTGCTCAGTTTCCGCAAGAATTGTTCAGTTTCCGCAAGAATATTTTTTTTGTGGAAATTTTATTTTTGGTATGTCCTATTAGGGGCTCCGTAAGAAGCCGTTCTACTGTCCAAACTCTACTGAATATATCTTTCCACTGATGTCAGATATATACCATGAGGGGAAATGTAAAAAGGCATCACAATGTGCGATGTTCATTTTTCTCCCTCAAAATTCACCCTTTCACATTCATGCATCCTTACTACAATCCGATCTCAGTCAGATCAGGTGTTGGGCATAAGTTGTTCATGTTGTTGAACTCAGGTTTGATCTCAGTCTATGTGTATACATACATTCCAGGTGATTCCTGTAGAGAACCGGGCAGGACTGTTGGATGATGCCTTCCGGCTGGCACAGTGAGTAGTATAGGTTATGATGTTTTTCATGCAGCAGGAGGCCATTTCTGAAGGCACTATAACTGCACACAGTTACTACGATTTGAAACCCATAAACTAAGTGTCAGTTATCATAGGCGGTGCCGTACGACTGTTCAGTACAATCAGCAATTATGTTGTCACCACATGTATAAAGTTTTGCTAGGGCAGTCATAGAACTGTAAGGTCACTAATATTGGGATGTAATGTCACTATATGTATAAATTAAGGGTCCCCACTCCGACCTGAAGGTTAGCAGTCAGAGTGTGTCAAGAAATGGCTCCAGAGATGCCTTTTCCCCTATGATATATTTTGTTGTCTATATGGTATTTCAACAAGGACTAATGTATTATACCTCCAAATCGTAGTGAAATCTCTGAATATGAATAATCTCTGAACCATCTCCCTGACAGGGCTGGTGAGCTGGCTGATGTTGAGGCGCTCAGAGCTACTCAGTACCTGAGTAAGGAGACAGAGTACCTGCCCTTCAGAAGCTACATCACCCGCCTCTCTCACTACCTCAACATGTTCTACGACACCCCGGTCTATGACCAACTAGAGGTAGGTCTATTATGTTCTACCACACACCAGTCTATGACCAACTTTAGATAGTTGTAACATTTTCTATGACACACCAGTCTATGACCAACTTTAGGTAGGTGTAACATGTTCTATGACACACCAGTCTATGACCAACAAGGGTAGGTGTAACATGTTCTGTAACACACCAGTCTATGACCAACAAGGGTAGGTGTAATATGTTCTATAACACACCAGTCTATGACCAACTTTAGGTAGGTGTAACATGTTCTGTAACACACCAGTCTATGACCAACAAGGGTAGGTGTAATATGTTCTATGACACACCTGTCTATGAACAACTAGGGGTAGGTATAATATGTTCTAAGACGCCACATCACCCGCCTCTCTCACTACCTCAACATGTTCTATGGCACCCCAGTCTATGACCAACTAGAGGTAGGTCTAATATGTTCTACCACACACCAGTCTATGACCAACTTTAGGTAGGTGTAACATGTTCTATAACACACCAGTCTATCACCAACTAGGGGTAGGTGTGACATGTTCTATGACACACCTGTCTATCACCAACTAGGGGTAGGTATAATATGTTCTATGACACACCTGTCTATCACCAACTAGAGCTAGGTGTAACATGTTCTATGACACACCAGCCTATGACAAACTTTAGGTAGGTGTAACATGTTCTATAACACACCAGTCTATGACCAACTAGAGGTAGTCATGTTCTATGACACACCAGTCTATGACCAACAAGGGTAGGTGTAATATGTTCTATGACACACCAGTCTATGACCAACTAGGGGTAGGTGTAACGTGTTCTATAACACACCAGTCTATGACCAACTTTAGGTAGGTGTAACATGTTCTATGACACACCAGTCTATGACCAACAAGAGTAGGTGTAACGTGTTCTACCACACACCAGTCTATGACCAACTTTAGGAAGGTGTAACAAGTTCTATGACACACCTGTTAATCATGTTGTCTATTTGTTGTAGATGTATGCACGTAACCTGGTAATACCGTCCTACCATAGGGTAGGGTGGACTGTTCGAGATGTGGGTCGTGACCACTTGGATAGGTAAACCAATTAAATACCCCATAATATGGAAGCCATGAAGGGCCATACCATCAAAAACATGCACTTGAAAATCAGCTGGATTTTCCTATTACCGACAAGATAAAATTGAAAAATATTGCAGTCAAACATGATAATTTCCCCTTACTCTGGCAAATTGAAAAAAAGAATTGCTGTTAACACCTTTCCCCCTTTCAATTCTCAAGTTAGAAAAAAGATATCCTATCCAAGTTATAAAAGAAGGGCTGCTGTCAACATTACAGTTGACAGAGGAAAAAAACCATGTTGACAGTGGGCCATCGTTTCTAACTTGACAGTTGACAGGGGAAAAATCAATTTGATAGTTAGCAGGTTGGAATTCTAGGTTTGACAGTATAGTCTTCATGTTACAAATTTTTATGTTGTCCCCATACAAGGGAAATGGGTTTTAAGTTTTGTCAAGTTTTAAATTTTGTCAACTTTTTCAATGTGTGGCCCTCCATGACTTCCTTAGTTATACTAAGTTATACTCACACCTTATCCTTCTCCATCCAAGTGAAGGGTATTGTACAGAGGTGCCTGGGGCTCATTTGAGAGCTTATAACCAATATTTTCATCATCTACAGTGGCGGGTCTAGATTCGGAAAGAACCCTGCGAAGACCAAAAGGAAGGGGCACAACCTCTAATTCTAAGTAAAAATAAATGGGGTCCAACATAAATAAACTCTTAAACCAACCAAAAATGGAAGGGACGCACGCCCCGTCTAAATACTGGCAACAGGCTTAACTCTGGTAGGCTATGGTAGCTATGAAAATGTCTACATTTAAAGTTTTAAGTTTGAATTATAATTGGTGGTGTACGTGGAACAAAGTATTGTTTGACTGTGCTAAGGTACACCCGGACCATCGTGCTGGGACAGGCGTGCTTCAGAAACTACAAACCTTGTGTGGACGAGGCCAAAAACCTACTCAATCAGTTCATGGACGATCCCAACCACGACCCGTGAGGATATTTACCATGTTTTACATGTTAAGATTAAATCTACTCTCTCTCTCTCTCTCTCTCTCTCTCTCTCTCCCTCTCTCTCTGACCCCCCCCCCCTCTCTTTCTCACTCTCCCTCCCAATACTGGCACCCGGGGGGGGGGGGGTGACCAGTGCTTCAGCGCCATCTTGTGGCAACTGTAACATTCATGTTTGTGTGTATAGCTCAGTATGCCTGAGGAAATACTTCAATTCTGCTATATTAACACATGTGTCAAATATCCTATGATACATTTACATCACATATACGTCACTCTATGTAATGGGTCCAGGTTAGCTGCATTTCAATGTATCAGTATGGAGAAATCCATCCTGTTTCAGTTGATAATGGGCTGTTCTAAAGTCAACTTTGAGCATTTCATAAAAATAATTGAGTTAAGATCCATTAAATCTACATTTTGTGAAAATTATTTCAATGTCTAATGTATGAGGGGGTGCAGTAGAGAACATTGGAGCACAATTCCTAGAGAGTGAGAAAGATATTTCAATTACCACTAATATGAGCTCAGTGAAGTCATTTCTGGTACATTTCATGTTTGCTTAGTTCCTATGTCACTCACATGATGTTTCCACTGTGTCATACTTTGACCATTTCCTTGCCTTCTAGCTCTGTCAGACATGGTCATACTCTAGTCTGCTACAAGGTGGCGCCTAAGCACTGGGCTCTCCTCCTGACTGGCACCATTTATTCCCTATTTCTACCGTGTATATACTGTGTGCAGTTCTTCCATTATCAATGTCTAAATGAACCTTTCCATTACCCATTTCCCTTTCTGAGTAAGATTGTGTTAATTTTTCAAAATTTACCAATGTCTAAATAGATGTTTCTCTGTGTACATTATGCGCTACATATTCTACGGACAAAAAGGAATAACATCTTTTAATTGGAAGAGCTTCACGCCTTTCATTAAAATGCTCTCAAATTTTAAACCTAACAAACATTGCGTTTCCAGGATTCCCCCTGATCTGAAACCCATGGTGTACTGTGTGGCCATACAGAGGGGAGGGATCAGGGAGTGGGACTTTATGCTCAGTCAGTATGAGAGGAACTATGGAGATGTCTTCATTGCCTACCACCTCAGGTTTGCTGTAGAACCAGCACTGAACTGTCCCACCATGCCACATGTCATTCGCAAGTCAGTGCTGTTTTTATATCAATTGATAGTTTCATAAAATACTGTGCTGTGGGTTAATCATACATATTCTAGAAGGCTACTCGTATGTATAGGCCGCATTGATATTCAATACTTCATGTTCTTGAGTTTAGCTCTCGTTTTGTATGTCTGTTAGAATGAGTGGATATTTTGTACCGAGCATTGGCCCGATTACCCAATCAGAGATCATTTGTATTGCCTTTTACATTGAGTATGAGGAAATCAATATGGAGAGCAAATGCAATGACCAATATCTATTGTTGATGTTCATGACTGACAATACTATACGGATATAAAAACATTTGGTGTTTACAGGGCTTTGGACTATGCATTGAGTAAGAACTCCACATCACTGTTCACCGCTGTAGTTGGGAACAGAGCGTCTAAGGACACAGCCTGGAACTACATCACTGAGAACTGGAACCAGTTTAAGGATGGCAACAAGACAAGGTAATTAGCTGAATATACAACTAATTCAGTATCTAATGTTAATATTTAGTGGTATGTCATTGTATGACATCTAGAGGGATGTGCAAGAAACCAGCTCGTATGTCAACTGATATTTTATATTCTGTTCATTAATTCACACTCCATAGCAGACCTTGTATCATGTTGTGTCATAATCAAACTTATCACACTGTATCCCACTCTTTCATCTGAGAAAGGGCAATCCCCATATTCTCAAAGCATAATCAATAATTACTTATGTTGCAGGATATCACAGACTAGTGTGCTGACCTCGGCCACATCCAACTGGCATTCAGAGGCTGATCTTCGTAAGGTAAAATTCGTTCATCTTTCAAAACTGACACTTGGAAGGTTGCGAGACCAAACATAGCAATTAAACTAATCTAATGAAATAAAACTATTTCCGTATTCTATAACCTTTACCATGTATGATAAATACGCAGAGACATTTCAATAACATAGAATTTGGAAGGTTGCAAAAAGAATTAGAGGAGCATGGCATTATACCCATTTCCTGCATTTGTCTCAACCCTGCTTCACCATATGATGCAAAATAGAATTGGAAGATCTCATTCTTACCTTTCTCTATCACACAGCTGGAGAGCTTTATGGCAGCCCATCCTCACCCTGACCTACAGAAGACGTATGAGGTAGTAAAGAAGACTATACAGAAGAACAAAGACTGGCTGGAAGTAAACACAGATCCCATCAAGGAATTCCTCACTCAGGCTAATGCAGGGAACACTACAACCACCAGCAGCACAAATACCCACAGTCTAAGGCGCAAACGGTCCTTGGCAACGGATATTGCATATGAGAGGAGCCAATTTCCAGATATTCGTCTGAAAACAGAATTCTAATCAAATTAATGATAGCTAAAACTGAGCCATCTGTTTACTATTTTAATCTCCATTTTTCGCATTTGAAAATTATTCTTAAGCAATCTACAGTTAGAACAATTTTTAAAAGTGGCAAGTGAAGTTGATGTATCAAGGTTAAGTGATGTTTACGTGGAGGATATAATTGTAAGCTGTACCTCTTTATTGGTCAAATAATCATATACACGTAAGTTGTTCGTTTCAACCAATGGAACGAACAATTATAATGAAGTATACCAATACAAAATATGATTAAAGGTGCAAAGGCAGATCATATTTGTCAAACTTGCAGTGTATGGTAATAGACAGTGAGGTTGTTACTATCTATACGGTAGGGCTTCATCAACTATATAACAGATTCCTGCATGTATAGTAGCCCACATTACAGACTTAATACTACCAGCTACAGATAAACTTTATAACATCTAGGTTTTTTGACAAATTCTCCCCTACTCCTGCAGTGTTGTACATCTCCAGCTAGTTGGTCCCACAACCATATCTCCTCTCGTGAGAGGGATCCTGTCGTATGGGGCCAAATTTGCTCTTTCTAATCTGAATCTAATTTTGCTGTTGTTTCTCAATGCCCTAGTTGGGTTTTCAGTTAAGGCAGAATTCTTGGATGAATTAAACATCAGACAAAGCAGTGCCCTGCTTCGGCATTTAAACAACTATCAGCACGTGACATATCTATATGGGTTCCTAACCCCCCCCCCCCCAAGCAGATTCGTAGGCAAATGTTCTGCAACGTGTGTATAGAATTTCCGCATTGTCTCATCTGTGATGAGGTCTCCTTGGTCAAATGACCGTAATGATATGTTCATATATTTCTATAGCCAGTGAAGTCTCTACCACTTTTAGATATATGCATGTAGCACATGACCAGCATGACATTATAACTAAACAGCACCCCGTGCATGCTGCCCGGTTTCAGGGAGCACAATATAACAGCAAGAGACTATTATAATATATTTGATTCTGCACTTAACTGCATACATTTGCCGTACTAGATGCTCATTTGTTCCATATGCATAGATGAAGTAGATTAGAATAGCTTTTTATTAGTTATATATATATATATATATATATATATATATATATATATATATATATATATATATATGTATACAGGTGCTTATGTAAATATATAATATGTTGACGCTTATCCTTGTGTGTAAATGACGTAAATGAACGATTAATTATCGTCTTTACATTCTCATAATGGGTTCTCAAACTCAAAGTAAGCAATACGGTATCAATGTTCGCGTGTATAATCCCTACCCTATAATACCTGTATGTATGAAGAATCTTTTGACTCTGACCTTGTAGAACAATAGTACATCATTGTTCATTTCAGGAAGGACTAAATAAATATTGTTCATTATAATCTCTAATAGGTAAAAAAGAACAAAAAGTTTTCTTTTTTGAGAAAAAAAAGAAAGGGAAAATATTTTGGTCGATTCACAACATTGGGCCTAAACCTGCATTTATAAATCGTAGATATCTCCTCCAAAAGTTAAATCTTGTGGAGAAGAAGAAGTACTAAGTATTTTGGTATTGCAATATGTTGGCCCGAGTCTGAGTTCCCAAAGTCTATGTACACCATAGGCTATAATATTCCCATCATAAATCCGACTTTGTGTTGTGAAATCCAATTTTGTGCTGTGAAAATGTGGAGAGAAACGGGGCCTACAGTTTCGATAAATAGTTCATCTGTATAGGAACCAGTTAACTGTAATTTCGATGACATTTTCATATGAAATCAATACTCTGCTTCCCTTTTAACCAAGGAGATGACAGTGGTTAAAATTGGGGCTGCTCTGTGTAGAACATTTATACGTGTAAAAGAGAGTTAATGATTATCACAGTACTACCAATCATTTATAAATACATGTACCACCAATATGTACAAGTTAGCCCAGTTTGGTGTCTTTTTGGTAGCACATAAAAATGACAATAAAGCACAGCCTTTTATGCACATTAGGGATAACTTAGTGGGTGTTATACTTATCTGTAAGAATCCCTACTCTGCACTAGGTCTCCTAGAATCAGATATTCCGGTACAGGTACAGGTATCTGCCATTAATATATGCAGAGGCTGGTGGGGGGTGGTTGGGGGTGATTGGGTAAGGAGTGGACCATTCACATACTGAGGTATTGGGGGTAAAAGCCGGGGTGCAGGTGATGGTTTGGCAGTGAGTGAGAGGGAGGGGAAGATGGTCCGCCCACAGCCGTATTCTAACTGTGTAGTGGCTCCACCCAAAAAGACAAATTGGCGCCTAGATAAGGAAAGTTCACATAAAACCCAGAGGTGTGGGACGTTTTAGAACCCCATGTCTGCCTGGGGACAGTCTACTGGCAGACTGAACTTGCAGAATAGAAGCAAAATACGTTAAAAGTGAAGCCGGAAGTGGGAATATTCCGCTGGTTCTCTCTCTAGATTTGTGCAAAGTTGCTCAAAGCTATCACTTAATGAGGTATGATTTACATTGTAGATACATATAGATAGCTGTATTACCTTAATACTTGGGAAATGTGCATTGTAATTTGGAGTACAGAAATTGCAACCATTGAAAGATACGAGTAACTCGTTTTTCTTTTGTTCTAATGGAGGGAGATAAGCCGGATAATTAACAGTAATATGCCTTCCCTAAGTAGTATTGCCATACCAGTAAGCATGTGAAAGTATAAATTCGCACACAGCATATATATACCGATGGGGAAGGTTTAGTCTACCCTCTGGTATTTGTTGTGAGTGTGCCAACAAAACGTATTTCAGCAGCTACAGACATCTTTCTTTTGGTCAATATTAAGAACCAGTTAATTTGACAAGTATAGTCAGCAAAGTGTCATAAGAGGACCCCACTACCTCTTATCTAAATACATAATTAGCCAGGACGAGTCAATCCCGAGCTCTCTGCTACGTAGGCCTCATATTAAGGACAGCTTGGGGACTGTAACTAACCAATCAAATCACACCTCACGTAGTCTAATGCGCGCGCACCTGTCTACTCCCCGTGGAAGTCCAAGTGAGAACCCCACAGACACTCCAGACGACCGACAGACGCAAATCTCCCGCCAAAAGCCATTGGAGAATCATCAAATCATCGCTGAAGTGCCGTCAGGAAAGGTGATATCTACAGCTGCTTCTTTGCTACCTTGCTTCTGCTTCTTTCCTCCACTCAAGGTCCCCTTCCCTCGCTTATTCCTTTGCTGCTGCACTTAAAGAACACAAGTAAGTACCGAAATTTGTGATTTCTTTTATTGTTGATATGCTATTTTTTTTTTCATACCTTTAAAAATCTAGCTTGACTTAACTTTACTCTTCATTCACACACGACTTCAATTGGCTTTCACTTTCTAGAGACGCAAGCTGTTTTATCATTTCACTTTCATATTTATATAATGAACGTATACTACGATATAATTATTCTTTATGATCCATGAAGTGGAACAGATGGGAGGGAGGGGAGGGAGTGCCTATAGTTAAAAGAGAACTTTGATATAAAAATAAAAAAAAACGACTAGTCCCACAGTCGGAATCAGTGGGTTCTAAAATGCTGCCCGTTGCCTGCAAGAGCCATACATAGCCAAGAATTTTCAGATACATCTATATTTTTAACATTCGAAGTGAATCTTTTCTATATTTGTTTTTAAGATACCACTGTTCAGGCCAAAGTCAATAGCCTTATGTACAGTAATGTGGGAGTAATGTCAGTGGCTATCTTAAAGTTAAAACCACAACGAATATATCTGATCCAATGCATGCAAAGATCGAAACAAGTGAAAATAGTAGATGTAAAAGGAGGAATAATTCCATATAATCCTACATGTTTTGTGTGGGGCCTTTAAGATTTCAGAACATTGGTAATGTGATAATGAGTACTGCGCCATACAGCTTTATGAAGAGTTGGGGATTAGGCATCTATAAATTAACGCGAACTTGAGTTCATCTTTCCATGACGCTATTGCATAGATCTTTGATGATGCCCATGTAACTTGGCCGTCCTCCATTTCCTCTTCAACCCTGAGAAGCTTGTATTACGTGTTCTATAATGTTATTATGGATCCAGGGTGGGGGCAGGGGGCCAGGGCCCTTCCCTAGGGAAAAAAAAAAGAAGAAGAGGGGAAAAGAAAAGTGTAGAAGGGGCCTTAAACATGAGCCTCCAGGTTATATTTTGTGCTTTGTTTGGCCTAATGAGATTCCATTTTGTCAAATTTCTCGGGGGAGGGGGGCAGGAGGGGTGTCTTGGAACTGTTTGGACTGAGGGTATTTATTCTTAGATGGCACCAGAATGCATCATTTAGCCTCAAGGACTTAAAAAAATTTCCCAGAGCCCCACCTTGCATGGGATTTGCAACTGAAACACATCTGAACAGATGATAATTTACTTAAACAGCAAAGTTCAATAGGCAGTATGCTTGTAAAAAGTCAGAATGTACTGTTTCAAGTTTTGAATTTCATGTTTGTTTGTTGTTCTTTTTCTTCTTCTTTTTTAGGGATGGGGGGTGTGAAAGCAGTTCCAGAATGCCTGGGAATACACCAAGCCCCCAACACCGCAAATATATTAAAATAAATGCTCAAATCTGAAAACAAAATGTCTCCTATCCCTATTCAATTAGAATGCATCAGAAAGTCTAAACCCTCAGAATTTTCTTGGGGGTGGCAGTATCCCCCCCAAACCCCCCTTTTGTAACCGCTTCGCTTGTGGTGCTCTGGGAAATGAAGTACCTCAACAACCTTCACCAAGCTTGCCCCCCCCTCCTGGACAATCCTGGATCCGCCACTGGAAGTAGAGCAGTGTATTAGATGTATAGAATGAGGAAAAGTATTCACACTTGTTTGCATATAATCCTACATGTTGGATGGGGTAACTGCCAGTTACCCTAGTACCTTCTGCACTGTGCCTATGAGAGCAGATATGTGGCTAGCCAAAAGTCACATGTATGTGTGTACACACTCAAGCTTTTAAAAAGTAACTAGGTTGAAGGGAATTAAGTTGGAGTCTGGTCAAAGACTTAATTGTGTGCCTAGGAATCGAGCTGGTCAGCCTTCATTTATTGCCAACTCTAATTAAGACCAGAAGGAAGTGTTTAGGGATCAGACGGACTGATCATGTCATGTGACTACTCTGCCAGACAAGTAATCAAGATGGCCGCCAGGACCACAGGTGGCACTACCGACTTCCGATACCGATAGTGATCGTTATGTCCTCCTAATGTGGATCCAACTCAGCCACACCCTTACTTTGATCATACAGGGTGGCTAGCCTGATCAAGGGTCAAAAAGGGAAGGGGGGTGGGGGGTTGGCCAGTTAGTGGTGACCTGTTGTGGTGCCTTAATCGTTCATGTTTAGGTATATTTAGGAATATATGATTGACCAATTGCTTGAATTCAGCACTGAATTGGTAGGTCCCATCATGCACTACATTAACCCAGCAAGTCTGAAGTCAATTCAAAGGGGGATGAGGGGTCTGCCCTCCCTCCAAAAAGAATAGATAAATATAGACATGTATGAGAGATACAGCTAGGTGAGTCATCAAATCTAAATATGACGTCATGCCCACATAAGGACAGTTCATTACTGGGTTGTTCAGCCACAGTCAATACACCTCCCTATCTACCATTACTGTGAGTTGCTCCCAGGTGGGATGAGTTACAGCTACCATTGATTCAGGAGCTACTCCAGGGACAGGTTGACTTGTCAAGGTCAACAACTCATTCACTCCCAACCATTGTGGATCAAATAGATGTACGGTTGCCATATCTAGCAAGTAGAAATATGGTATACTTCTTTTATTAGTGCCGTGTAAAAATGTTGATGGGATTTTAAAGCCCCCCCCTCCCCTACCGCATAGAGTGACAGTCCACAGCAGGACAGGGTCGGACAAGGTATATGACTGTAGGAGCAAACAATAACGGCAGTTCAAATCATTGCTTCTGGCCACATGAGAGACATTATTACCCTAACACTTGAAGAAAGTTTAAGCGCATTAAGACAACCTGACATTCCTATGAATAATTTCCCACATTCCTTGTCGTCAACTTGACAAATTACCAAAGTAATCTGTCAGAACTGCGCCCCGAGGGCCGACTTTATACTTATTTTGTCTTCAAAGGCGTATTATGTGCGAAATATTACAGTATGTGGATTTTGGTAACACAATGACTCCATAAATGTCCGCCATGTGTGAGAGGAAGCCATAGCAAGGACATCACCTCGTGCATATGTGATGTCGTCCAAATAGATATCTATGGCTCCCCAACCCTCCTATTATAGGAAAACCAACGCCGCCCGCATTTTGCTGGTTGCCAAATGCTCCTCTTGCCAGTGACCAGCTGCGGCTCGTCACGTGACTCTGTGGCAGCCATCCTTTTCTCAGTCCAAAAAATTCTCTATGTTGTGGATTATGATTCGATTCATCCTATACATAGTCACGGGTCTGAAAGACAAGCATAGAGTCAGTTGATGGCATTGCACGGACGCATCCCCAAGACTCAAGGGCAAAAGTGCTATGTTAAATGGGAGTCTCCAAGCACTAAAGCAGTGGCCAAACGGACCCTGGACCCGATGGATCTCTCCACTGTTGAAGAAGGGTTGTCTATTTTTTTTTTTTTTTTTTTTTTACAGTTATAGGACTTGGGTGTATAAGACTTTTTTTATTGGGCGGGGGGGGGGGGGTTCTCGGCTGAAGGGGCCTACTATACTTTTATATAGGCGTATATAGGGGACCTACCCATTATTGGCGGGGCCCCTACCACAACCCCTTTTTTCCTACGCCCAATCTGCCTCATTGAAACAAATCAACTAAAGTAGTAGGATGCTGGATGGCAGAATGTAGCATGGGAAAAGGCCAGAACATTTCTTATGAACTAAAGTACAACAAGTGCAATTTAATACGACAGTATCATATAAATAGTCATCCCAGACTCCTGCTCACCTTAAGATAAGTCTATATCTATAGATGTAACCAAAGATACAGGAGTTTACATCCATATTAAGAAAATACAACCTTTCCAGTGCCAAATTGCGTTTGTCAGCATCCGAAGTATCGATATACACTGCAACTTCTGCAGTTGGAGTAATTGAATGTCCAATTTTTTTGTCAACAACCACATTATAAAATAGAAGCAGAGATTCATAATATCATTCAAAACTAAAGGTTATTTCACTGTGTTCTGACTCGCGAATTGATCCAGGACATTGCGTCTTTCTGTCGTTTACAGTTAAACAGTCTATGATACCTGGAGGTTAATTCAAAATAGTGGTAAATTAGCACTATTTTGAATTACCCTCCACAGGGTAAACTTTACAAAATAGTTACACTCTAAAGACTGTAATTTCCTATGAAGAAACGACTCCGCTTTGTCGCTGTTAATTGTAGAGACCAAAAGATGATAAAAGGGTAGAAGTGCGCCATCCTGTGGTGCTGTTTTGCACGTAGACTGTGGGCCGCCTGTGGGACCCAGTGAAACACGAGCTGGGGTAACCATGGCAACACTCATTAACAAAGAGCATCCAGTATGAGGGGAGGGTGGCGCCCTCTGCGCCGTCTGGGTGAATTACACATGGACTGTTACCTCACATGCACTCCAGCAATATGGGAACCTGAACAGGTTATTCTACAAAATGAGATGCATTATATGACTAAAATTATTTGTATCCTTATTCCAGGCATATTGTACAAATGCTTTTAATGGCCCTACAACCCTTATTGAGGGAATACCATAAATTACATGTTTCTCAGTATTGTTTACATGTAAATTACAATGGAAATGGGTAGGGCTCATGGATGGTTTGATTATGGGGAGGTCTTGCAGCTCCTTTCTGCCAGAAGTAGAGCTTGACAATTCCATATATGATTACAAGGCCATAATTCTGCATTGTAGAGACTGTGGTTTGACTGTGCAGAGAATCATGTCAATGAGGTTAATGTTTCCAATGCAATAATGATAGAAGTCCAGACAGCTTGGCTGAATGATGATCATAAATAACATTCACCACAGTGGTGGGATTTGAGTAAGGGACAAGACCTTGAAGCTGTCCTGATTACCTGACGGATGGCACGTGTCCACAACGCCCCCTCACCTGCCTGTGCACTCCAACCCCCACAGCCACCCTCAATCCACCCCCCCCCCCACACCCACCCTACCTAACACACCCTAACCCCACCCTAGCCCCATACTGTATTTATCCCCAAGCCCCCCAACACACACACAGGTGCATCCAACAAGACCTGACATGCACCAGCATCCCCCTGAGGCCGCACACCGTCATGTCCCACCCCGCCGTGCACCCCAACTCCACAGACGTGCATTTCCCACCCACTCACCCTTTACAACGTCAGTACAACCTAGTCACCAATGTCCCATACTCACTTGCCCCAAGGGCGCGTCCTATCAGTATTGATCTAGTATCAATAGGTAATGTCCACGCCATCTCAGAATACCTCCCCCCTCCCCCTCCCACACCGCCTGGTTCCACTTGCCACCCAACTCCTGAATATAGGTGCAATCACTGCCTTGATTGTCAAATTGAGAAAGGCTCCTTCATCTCTTTCTAACATGGGGAGAGGGATGTGTGTGAACTCTCTCAGATGAACAAGGAAATGTATCATTATTGTGGTCTTTAAGCCGTGTGTCCACAGGACGATAGAATATGTAAGGGACAGCATAATTTTATCAGCAACGACTCCCTTCTTCCATTTCTAATGATAAAAGTACTTCTATCATTAGCGACAATGGAACACTTACATTGTTCATTTACGACAATGACTTGGAACATGTTTTCTATTGTAAAATTCTAAGAATTTTAAAGTAAACCTTTCAATTTTTTTCTCAAACGATGATCCCAAATACCACTAATAAAGTCCACTCTCCACCATTCCCATATACTACTCACAAACTTCTGAGTTGCTCGATGGCCCCCAGACGTAAAACTGAACAAACTCACAAATATCACTCTCTGCAATTCCAATATGCTTACAAACTCCACTCTCACCCATTTCAATATATACTACTCAACGACTCCACTCTCCACCATTCCCATACACTACTCACAAACTCCACTCTCCACCATTCCCATACACTACTCACAAACTCCACTCTCCACCATTCCCATACACTACTCAACGACTCCACTCTCACAAATCTAACTCTCTGCCATTCTCATATACTACTCACAAACTCCACTCTCACAAATCTAACTTTCTGCCATTGCCATACTACTCAGAAACTCCATTCTCATAAACTTCACTCTCTGCCATTCCCATATACTACTCACAAACTTCAATCTCACAAACTTCACTCTCTACTCTACCATTCCCATATACTACTCACACACTCTTCTCTCGGCCATTCCCATTGACTACTTACCATCTCCATTCTGCCCTATTCCCATATACTCAGGAACACCATGATTCTCCCCATTCACTTCTCCAGTTCGTCACATTCTGGGGAAAAAAACAACTTCTGGTCGATTCCATATTCTGTCGCATTCTCAACCCGCATTTGCTAATGTATTGATTGTATATTACAGGCGATGGGTGAGGGGGGTTTCTGCCTAGCCATCAGGGCTATGTGTTGGCCATGTGGTACAGCTGTGCTATTGAATTTAGTACTAGATTCCCCTCCCCCTCAGAGTTCTGGCTCCTTTTGAAATTATTTTCCCGTACATGTGAAAGACACATAAGTATATCTATCTATACACTCTCAGTCGTGATTGTAAATGGGCCATAAATAGCGCTGTAGTGTAGTGCAGGATCCAAATCAGGTCATTGGTTTTGTACCTACAGCAACTACCATTGTATTCCAGAAATAGAAGCACTCTACTGTAAAACACTTGGGTCGGGCTGACAGTGTAGATTATACATTTATAATGGAAGGGATATGGAAGATATAAAACTAACATGCAATGCTTTTGAGGTACCACCTATAGGCTGAATGTGTTTACCGAATGTAATTGAAATATTTTAGTCGATGTATTTTACCGTAATGGGCAGTTGTAGAATCACTAATTATGTCAGTTGTCCTTAACAAGAGGTCATTGCCTGCAGGTGTAATTCACATTACCGGGTCTATTAATAAGGAATTTCAGCCCACTTCAAACCTAAGGGAACCCCAGCTGTTCCTTATCTGGTACATCCCGGCAAATGCCCAGTGGGACCTATAAAGGTCTCACTCTGCAGGTAATGGTGGCTTCATCACAATGTATAATAAACAGATTAAAACTAAATGATACACAATCGAAATGGTATAATGTTAAAACTGACAGATTGTTACTTTGATGATAATCTTTCTCTAGTATCCCAGGTGAGGCCACGTTGGTCTGAGACGTCACTCCCTTTACTTACAGTAGGCAATGCGCCTTTGGCCACACCTACCCAATGGGGGAGTCAGGTAAAAGCTAGTTATTCCGCCTTCTGTGGGATGTATAAAACCAGAAGGGTGCCAATGGTGACAATGATGGTGCTGCCCTACTTACAGAATGCCGCCGTTATTCTAACCATACCCTTCCAGCTTGGCATTGTATTATGTGAATATTTGATGACTACCTGTTTGTATGATTTGTTAAGATGAGTGATTTAAAACGCAAAGTGTGTCTTTAAACACAATTGTTTATTTGATGGTTCCTCCCTTTTGGGTGTACCTTTTGTCTTATAATCATTTAATGCAACATATGTTTTCAATGTATGGGGGTGTCTCTCTCTCTCTCTCTCTCTCTCTCCCTCTCTCTCTCTCTCTCTCTCTCTCACTCACTCTCTGTGAACATTGTTGCTATTGTTTTTTTGCTGATGGAGGTGTTGATGACAACATTATGTGGCTGATATGCTGTGTAAAGTGCTACTGTTGACAATAATGGTGATGATTGTCTTGATTTTATATGACTAGAATAGTGATTTAAGGGCTGATCAACGAATGATTTCCAAATTAATAATGTGAATCATGTGTGAATTGTGTGAAATAAGCTTTATAGTTTATAAAACCTCAGAAACCAATTAGGCTTGATGAGTTGGTTTGTATTACTGATGAATTCAGTGAGATCATTTTGTTCAATCGATATCATAGATATAAGACAAGATCAGAAACGACTTCAGTGGATGTTCAGTTAATTGTAACTATATCTAGTGTGGGTCTCTCTCTGGATTAGACGCAACCACCTGATTTTAGCCTCTGAAACAAGCTCACAGGAATAGCTGGTAGGGTGAAATGTATATATGTAGCGTTTAATCCATGTTATGAGACAGCACTAGTGGGTTTATGGGTTAATAATCCATGACCGCGCAGCGGGAGTGGATTATTAACCCATAAACCCACAAGTGCTGTCTCATAACATGGATTAATGCGTTTATCTAACGTATTTATCCATTATGTATGAATTTCTTACCTTATAACCCCAGAATTAATCCATGAGAAGACATTTTGTAAGTGCATGTGATCGGCTTGGTTTGCCAAGCCGTCGTGGCCATGTTGTGAATCTGTCCGACATACCTCCACCTTTACACACATTTTTTGGGTATAATCCAAGCATGTCAAGTCCTGTTCTTCTAGCACTGCCAACTATATTATCTCTAGTTGGTGTTCGCCTACATTTTGTATCAATTTTCTTATAAATAAATAGAATCCATTGATTTTCCATAGCGATCCAACGTACACGGCCCGGTACACGGCCATTGCGTCTTGTTTACGAAGCGGGTAGGTGCCCGGATGTTAGAACTAGGTCAGCCAAGCGTTGAACAAGGAATGGCCGGACGGGGCGGGTCCCGACTCGTATCGCTGTGGAAAATCAATGGATTCTTATTTATTTCAAACTAAATGGCGAAATTAGGCATGGCATATTAATCTAGGATATAGATCTACGGATGTTTCTCTGTTAATAACTCCACCTGGCAACATTGAATTCTATGCTAATGAGGTGTGTAAACATCAGGTATGTCGGAATTTTTTTTCAAATACTCCATGGACATTGGCTTCTATCACCAGTCGGCTTGGTATAGTTGACAGCGAGCTCGCCTCCTTCCACAGCGGCCGGGGATCGATTCCCCGTTGAACCCTAAACGGTTTTAACTGGAAAACTATGGCGTAGTTGACTTTGTATGCTTCGCCACTTTATTAACGTGTCCAGATTGAAACCAGCACCTCCTTGAAGACGAACAAAAAATCTCAGAGTAGGGTTATAGCTTGATAACGCACGGTGGTTATGACCAAAAAGGCACTGTAGAGGCCAGAATCGTGATATATATATATATATATATATATATATATATATATATATATATATATATATATATATATATATATAATACAGGTATTCTTATACTAAACCTGTTGTTGTTCTTTCAGCAATGATTATGTCTATCCTGACTCAGGAGTTTGAGAGGTTCTTCCACCAGGCGGACACAGATGAGGACGGCTTCCTCACCATACAGGAACTCACTGCCTGTCTACGTGCTCACGGCTACAAGGGAACTGATGAAGACATCTACGTAAGGATTTGATATTTCCTCATGCTTGATCTAAAACATCGGTTCCAGTTGAGCAGATTGCAAAAGTCAGACTGATCTAAATGGGATCCAATTGGAAAATGATGACGTTTGATAATATCTTTTAGGGTGTGTTCCCAATGGGTTGATATGAAATTTAAACAATTAAAAGGGATCAGTGCGACTGTTGATTTCTTTCCAATCAGGAATCGGGAATAAATCATTGTGGTCAATATATAAAAAAAAAACAATTCAGGGGAGGGAATTTTGTCAGTAAGGCAAAGGCCCATTGAATAATCTCAATCATAATAGACCTTTTGGAATTTAATATGTTTGATTTCAGATATCAATTAAACGTATTATGAAAATAAATCCCATACCTGTTGTTTGTCTGTCTGTCTTGGTGTCTGACCTAACATGTTGCTTCTTGACACGTGGACACCTGGTTAGCAGAATTACTTCAAACTGGCTGACATGTCTGGTGACAACAAAATCTCAAAGGCCGAGTACATGATCTCCATGAAAGAGGCAGATATAGTACTACATAGGTGAGTCTCTCTATCTTTGTCTGTCTGTCTCTACCTGTCTGTCTGTCTATGTCTGTCTCTGTCTCTGTCTGTCTGTCTGTCTCTCTCTCTCTGTTCTTCTCTCTCTTTCCCTATATCTGTCTCTATCTGTCTGTCTGTCTCTGTCTCTCTCTCTGTCTCTCTG
Organism: Acholoe squamosa; assembly: GCA_949317995.1. Lineage (NCBI taxonomy): Eukaryota > Metazoa > Annelida > Polychaeta > Phyllodocida > Polynoidae > Acholoe > Acholoe squamosa. Next base: position 54,026,926 of record OX439047.1, read on the forward strand.
TTTCTCTCTCTCTCTCGCTCTCTGTCTCTCTGTGTCTCTCTCTCTGTGTCTCTCTCTGTCTCTGTCTCTGTCTCTGTCTCTGTCTCTCTCTCTGTCTCTCTCTCTGTCTCTCTCTGTCTCTCTGTCTCTCTCTCTCTCTCTCTCTCTCTCTCTCTCTCTGTTCTTCTCTCTCTTTCCCTATATCTACCCATCTATAAGTTGCTATATATCTTAAAGTATCAGCCATCTCTGTAAATGCCACACTTCATGGGCGATGTGCTATGCCTAATAGTTATTTTTGATATTGTAGCGTTCTACCCCTCGATGTTATATCGAATCTTTCGATAAACAACGAAGAACAACTATTCAGGTTCCAGTTAAAACTTTATTGTCTAATAACACATAGGCATCAGCCGTTCTCGATCACAGTTACAGGTGGCAGAGTTTGAACTCTATAACAGGTTCGACACTAGGCCTTCTAGTGTCTACAGTTGATATTCCACATACACCTCCTCTGTGCAGCAGCACAGAGGAGTACTAGGATATGGTAGCCGGGCAGCCGCCAACCATCGCTCACGATGGTCAGTCGGGGCTGGACTGACCCTGAGGAAGGCCGTACAACGGCCTTATATACACCGGAGTCGAGGGCCACGTGACCAAGTGGTGACGTGGCGCTGGACTCCAGCGCCCCCAGGCGTCGGGCAATAGAGGTGCTCTCGATGTCACGAGGACCACGAAGGTACCTCAAAGACGACGCGGGACCACCACACCACCCCCCACTAGACTGAAACGAGGTCTCCGAAAATTCAGAGACCCCGGATCAGTCTAAACAAATAGATAATAATATGAACTACTGAATCTGTCGACATAGTCGACAGAAACAGTAGAGGAATATATATAAATATAGTTTCTACTGTACTGTAGAAAAAAAATTATTATCACAGTTAATTTATAAGGCGTCGCTCCCTCCAACGTAGGAGACCAGTGTCGAAACACTGCTTCACGACCTGCTCCTGGTCGATCCGAGGGAGGCACGACCGGGTATGGTAACCGGGGTCGTGTCGTTTCCTCCCTGTCTCGTTGAGAAGCTCCTTCCAGCATAGGAAGCCCATCGATAGTGTACAGTACGACTATGATGGTCCTTCGACCATAAGGCCGAGGATGTGTGGCACCACCGGGTCCTAAGACCAGGGTGGCGTCGGATCCACACAGCTTCGCAGGAAGGTCCGGGGACTGGAAAGGTACCCCCACTCGTGGAGGGTACACCGTCGTCTGGGAACAAGTTCCCAGGGGTTCCGTGCTGACATCGAGACTCTGTCCGATGTCAGCGATCCAAGCTGGAGAGGAGGAACAGTAGAGTCATACTACTGATCCCCCGAAATGGACCCTGTAGCGGCGTCGATTTCAGCCTGCTCCCCGTCAGTGCGTTCCTCCTCATGTGAAGCACTGGCAGCTAGCTGGCCCGAAAACGTCGGCGACTCCGGCAATGGAGCCACACGGTCCATTGTCGTACTCCAAGCCTCGTTAGAGGTCTCGGGTGCATCCCGGGAGTCCCCCTCAGCATCTGAGTGGAGAACGGCCGAGTCTGCTGAGTCGCTTCCGTCGTCGTCGTCGTCGCTCTCCCGACCTTCATGGTCGTCCTTGCCTCCCTGGTCAGGGGGAGCCGTTGGAGAGTGACCGACGACATCGACGTCCCCGTCTATATCCATCGACTGTTCCACCGCGGCAGGTTCTACTGCTTGGGCGGAAGCCGACGGGTCCGGGCAGACGGCTACGTTCGCCGGGGCCAGAGGAGTGATGCCCTGAAGATCCGGATGGATCCCCGGTGACACCACTCTCTGGACCGGTGGCGGCGTAGGCTCGGTGGTTCCCGAGAGGGTTATCAAGGGAACCGAGGAGGAAGACGGGGCTGCTGGCGGGTAGACGGAGGCACCGAGAGACCTACCCGGGGTGTCAGGCTTGTCCTGCACCACCTGCTCTCGGCCCAACATCGTCATAGGCGAGCTCAGACTGTCCATCTTTGGAGACAATTCTCTCAATGGATTCGTCTGAGCCGCCAGCGTCCTGACGTCAGGAATCACTCCACCCTCGACGAGGTACCTCTGCGCTTCGCGAGAGGGCTCGGTTCGAACAGGCTTCAGGGTTCGGACGCCATGGTGTTTGTCCCTCATCCATTCCGAGAGTTGGACCCCGAAGACTCTAAAGAATTCGCGGTCGATTTCCTCCCAGCCTTCTATGATACTATCCCTCTTGGTAATATCATATTGGGCCTGTGCCTCAAAGTTATTGAGACGCGTTCGGACATCGGTCAGACGAGAGTCCATCTCCATCTGAACGGTCTGGCGCGCCTCATTCCTAAGAGCCGGAAGGAGCTCGTTACGGATGGCCATGTTCGTTCTGTCGAACAGGCCGAACAAGTAGGCACTTGCTTCCTCACGAAATGCCTCACCGAACTTGTCGATAGCAGGGCTGCCCGTCATTTGTAGGAGTCCCTTACAACGTTCCACGAACATCTTCGGGACCCCACGTTCGACGCCATCGCCGTAGGCAGGCTGTGCCAACTCCCAACGCAAGGTTGCTGTTGGGGTGTCGGTGCCTGTCACGACGTTGGAGAAGCTAGCTCCTGCTGCCGAGGTCAGTGTCGCACCTCCCACATGAACATGCGGCGTGGCAGCTGGGGTGCTGTCCTCCGCCGCCGCAGGGGGTTTGACAGGGGGAGACGAGTTGGTGGTCACCTTGGGTTGCCGATCACGACCACTCCGGGATTCCACCGTCTTGCCTCCAGTTTTAGCACCACTGGTGCTTGGTTTGGCTGAACCGGTCGAAGCAGTCTTCGACTTTTTAGGAGCCGGGGCCGGGGCGGCTTTCGATGCCTTTTCGGGCTTCGAGGGAGCAGCCTGCGGCTTAGGCTTCTTAGGTTCAGTCGAACCGGCAGACTTCCCAGCTTCTGTAGAGTGGGGCCTCTTGTTCCCACTCGTTGAAGCTGTCGGTCCTGGGTCCCGAGGACGACTGGCCTCCCGCTTCTTCCGTTGCTCTACCCTGAACTCAGGGTAGGCACCATAGAAAGCGGGCATCAGCTCCGGTCTGATATACAGGCGCTTCGTAGACGGGGGTGCGGGGGCCATCCGCATCCAGTGTCTAATCGGCACGCCTGTTTTCTCATTCCGTTCGCACTTTCCAACCAGCGTCTCCACTAGTTGGATAGGGCCCTCGGCGTTGTACTTATGGGGCTGCTTGTACGACTTAAGATGACGCGCCATCAAGCCCCTTCGTGAAGTCACGAAAGGAGGAGAGGTCGGGTCATCAGGGTCCTGATAACATGGAATGGTCTTTTCCACCTTAACACAACCGAACTGCGGACGGATGGCTCGATGCTCTTCAACCAAGTGTCGAGCATACCTGCCGTCCGTCGCGTATACGCGAGGGGGGAACCCCTTACGTGTGCAGTTCTCGAAAGCACACTGCTGCCCTGGATTGAAGATGCGCCATGCGAACCCAATCCGCTGTCGCTCGGGCAGCGACACCCCCGACGAGTCTGAGGCATTCGTGATATTCTCGATCATCGAGACATACCAGTCAATGGCATGACTATCGTCCGAATACCATTCCTCGTCGTCACTACCATCCTTTCCGACGAGACTAGGGAGTACCACTTGACCATTCTTGCGGTAGTCCTGAAGCTTTGTCAGTGGCCTGTCATCGACGTACTCAGCACGTCGTTTGGCAGTGATCGCTGACAGTCGCTTCCACTCGTCGACAGCCCTGGCCGTGTCTGGGGGTGAGGATACGGTGCTCTCCACGGCACCGGCATCGACCTCCGACGGCTCGGTTCCAGGTTCCGGTGGAGCAGTAGACTCGCTACTCCTCTCCCGGGCCGGAGCCTTCTTGGCTGCGGATTCCTTTTTGCTACCTTCCTTCTTGGGCACCCTAGGGATCTTGAAATCTTTCAAGGGGTCCTTGGATGCCTTCGATTCAGTGGGCTTCTTGCCCTTAGAACCTAAAGGGGTAGCACTTTTCGATGGAGCAGGCGTCGACGGCTCGTCGACCTCCATCTCATCGGGAGAAGAGTCTCTCGAGGCGGCAGCAGCTGCGACCCTCAAGTCGCGCTTCTGCTGCTTAGCTGCCTCTTTCGCCTTCCGGCGGAGCTCCTTCTCCCGCTCCTGGGACTCGGCCAAGGCTTTCTGTGCATCCTCGATCTGCTTCAGAAGGGCTGCACTTTTAGCCGAGGTAGACTCGAGCTCTTGCTCGGGTCTGGTCCTCTTGGACTTCTTCTTCTTCTTCTTCTGCGACTTGTGGCTCGCCGAAGAGCTGTACCCTGACTGCTCGTCGGACGAGGACCCCATGGTTCTTCCTGAACTGCCGGGTTCCACCAGGGAGAGAAGACTCCGGGTCTCGAACCGTACTCAGACGGGACGAGACGTCGAAGAGAATCTTCGAGGTTTTTCGATCCGCACTCTGGCGGGTCGAAGCCTCGAAGGTGCCTTCGATGTACCTCGAACCGCACTCAGGCGGCTCGAGGGACCGAAGACTGGAGCCTCGAGAGAACACGAACCTGCGCTCACGCAGGTCGTGTCCCTCGACACTAGGCGGGGAGACCTCCTACACTCAGGTAGGAAGTCCCCAGACGGAGCGTACCAGCTGGAATAAGCTAGGCTTAGTCCAGCTTATCTGCGTCCGACTCTCACGAGAAGGGCGCAGATGTGACCTCCGTGGTGGGCGACGCGGCCTTTTATCCCTGTGGCGCACGCCTCTGATTGGAGGAAGGGCCTACGTGACCGAGGAGGGCGAGCCCTATTGGTCCACAGCGCATCACGCCATGACCAAATAAGGTAATGCTCAAAAACTAGAACGACTCACTCTCCCCTCACCGTCACGCTCTGGTTCTCCAGTCGCAATTTTTGCATATGCCGTTATTTCCTATGCGGTCTATGGGTTCCAACACTATTAACATGGATAATTTGGGCACCCCCCCCCTTCATCAGACTACCGGGATTTAAAAAGAAATGGTTCCAATATGGATCTACCCTTCGGGCAGAATCCACCAGCCTATGCTGGGAACCCCTCCACACAGTCAAAATAAAAGACGGACGCCCCACATTTCCATGTCTCTAGCATCAGGTTGTCTCAAACTAAGAGACAATCGCATGACTTCTCATTGTGTAATTTTTTATTCACCGTCGGCCTCACGTCCACAGACAGATTTACTCAAGAACGGCACCCGTTATTTTAAAGCCTCGTTAAAAACACAGGTTAGTAAAGCTGCTGCTTAGTATTGTGCGAAACATCGATTACTGAGTAGGGTTTAATCTAGGACTTTTCCTGATTTTAACCTTTACTACAGGAACGAGTGTTGAGCCTCGGGGCGGGTTACTATCACCCCCTCCTAGCCCGCCGTCCTTTGATGTGGCCGGGCCGACCGGGCTATTAACCCGTTTCCGTCGGCGTCTGCCTCCCATCACTTGTGACGGTGTGGATGTAGGAGCCAGAGTGTTTGCTCTGGATTTCCTTTCATCCTCGACACTCGCTGACCGTTCCTTTGATGAGCCTTGACGCTTAAGCCTCGCTCGAGTCATAGGTCCGGACTGGAGTGACTGATCCTTGACTTCAATCGAGACGTTTCGATGTGAAGTTTGTTCAGTCGTTCGCACCTTTGAGGGGGGGCCGGTCTTCCGACATCCCTTCAAAGGCGGTTTAGATGCTTTCGACTTATCTCGACGGGCCGGTCGACCACGGCGCCGCTTTGATGGTTTACTGGCATCCAACACCTCCACCTCGCTCAGTTTTCGAGCCTTTTGCCGTCGTTTTCGATGACCCTGCGTAGTTAGTTTTTTAGACTGAACTTCTGGCCGCGACCTTTCGATCTCTATTTCGACCTGTCCAGAAACAGACTTAGCCCTTTTCGTAGCCTTACGAGAAGGTGAATCATCATCAAGTCGTGGTTGCAACAACTCGACAGTTTGTGATAGCTCTACGCCCAACCACCGGCGCACTCTATCAACATTGCTCTTTTGCAACCGTCCGCAGGATGATCGAAGTAATAATGTCGACTCAGAGAGGACAGAATCTACTACGAACGGCCCATCCCAGTTGGGGGCAAGCTTCATAGCTGCTTGGGGGGTGTGGTACCTCACCACCTGTTCCCCTACTGAGTATCTTCTCTGCTTTAGCCCATAGTCATACCCGACCTTCTGGCGTTCCGCAGATTTACCTAAGTTTTCCCTTACCATGCTATAACTCTCCCTCAATCGGTCACGAAGTTGTTCCACGAAAGTGACGGAACAAGGAACTTCGAGTGGGTTCTCGATTGAGCCGAAAATCACATCCGCTGGCATGAGAATTTCTTCCCCGAATACCATCATATTTGGACTGCATCCAGTAGAACTGTGCTCAGAGCTGTTATATGCGGACACCACATATTTAGCCTGTTCATCCCAGTTGTCCATATGTTTGTCTACCAACATAGTCAGACTCTGGATCAACGTTCTATTGAACCTTTCCACCTGACCATCGCTCTGTGGTCTGTATGGATTGGTTCTCTGTTTTACAATCGTCAAATATTCACACATCTCAGAGAAGAGTCGAGATTCGAATTCTCGACCTTGGTCGGAATGCAGAAGCAACGGGACTCCAAAGGTCAAAACCCATTCGTCCACGAAGGCCTCTGCACAGGTCTCTGCCGTGTGATTTGGTAGGGGAATAGCGCGTACATACTTGGTGAAGTAATCCTGGATTACTAACATGCAAGTATTCTTGTTTGGCGTGGGTGCAAATCCCGAGATGATATCCATAGCTATCCTCCCGAATCTCACCCCGAACAACTCTTGGTGCAGAGGAGACTTACCCATGCCCTCGCCGGGCTTTACCAGGCAACAGGTAGGACAGTGCTGAACCCAACGACCTATGTCCTTTCCCATTCCGGGCCAGTAATATCTCCTTTTCACTTTTTCGAGCGTTCGTTTACGACCAAAATGTGCCGCTGTTCGGTGTCCGTGGCAAAAGGAGAGTACCTCACCCCTCAGTTGGCGTGGTACAACTACTTGAATCGTGCGTCTAGCTCGACCCGCCTCGACTTTCCAGCGACACAACAAGCCTTCACGGAAGGTTAATAGAGGCCATTGCCCTACTAATTTCCGTACTTCGGCGCTCTCGATTGATACATCAGGCCTAGTGGGTTTAGCCCCCTTAACTAGCCATTCAGCAACTCGTTTGATGTCCGCGTCCGCTTTCTGAGCATCAATGAGTTCATCGAGAGACCAAAATGCAACTCCCACCCGGCTGTCTACTAAACCACCTACAGCTGCCATTACAGCATTATGACTGCCACAGTCTGTGCAATCCGACCTCTGGCATAGCCGCACAGGGATACGACTAAGACCATCGGCGTTTAAATGCTTGGCCCCACTTCGATGTTCGATCTTAGAGTTTTCGAGACCGAACTCCGAAAGGTGGGCCAGCCACCTACCCATCATTCCTTCAGCCTCTTTGAAATTCAGGAGCCATTTCAAAGAAGAATGATCGGTGCGGATAGTGAAGTTACCACCGTAAAGGTAGTGCCTAAACTTCCTGGTGTACACGACAACCGCCAGCAGTTCTCTTTTGGTGGTGCAGTAGTTTCGTTGTGTTTTACTTAGAGTGTTGCTAGCAAATGAGATCGGGACCTCCACTCCATCCTGCACTTGGGATAGAACAGCCCCGATCGCGGTATTACTAGCGTCAGTGTCCAAGATAAAACGACCGTCGGATGTTGGGAATCGAAGCACAGGTGTCTCCCTGAAACTTCGTTTTAACTTGACAAAGGCATGTTCGGCTCTTTCCGTCCACGCGAATGCCTCGTAACGACCTCTACTACCTTTAGGTTTTTGGATCACTAAGTCCTGTAAAGGGCTTACGAGTTCCGCGAACCCCGGGATGAACTCACGGTAGTAGGAACAAAAACCAATGAAGGATCGAATTTCCTTCACTGTAGTGGGCCTAGCCCAAGTCATTACATCGCTAATTTTCCCCGGGTTGGCTTCTATACCCTGTTCAGACACGATTCGGCCGAGGTACTCGACTGAAGTCCTAAAAAGTTGACACTTTTTAGGTTTCAGCTTCAGTCCCCATGCCCGAATCCTGTTGAAGACTTCTGCCAGATTCGCCATTGCTTCATCCGTCGTTTTGCCGAAGACGATGATATCATCGAGGTAAACCAGGCAACTTTTACCTAGCAAACCTCTCAACATCTCCTCCATCATTCGCTCGAATGTGGCGGGGGCGTTACACAAACCAAACGCCATACGATCGAACTCGTAGAGCCCCCTCTGGTAGGAAAAAGCAGTTTTCTCGACGTCGTCGGGATTCATCCCAATCTGCCAATATCCCGATTGGAGATCGAGACAACTAAACCACTTATTTCCTCCTAGGGCATCCAAGGATTCGTCGATGCGCGGGAGGGGGTAAGCATTTTTCTTAGTCACTCCATTCAGACATCGATAGTCGACGCAGAATCTCATGGTTCCATCCTTCTTCGTCACCATCTGGACAGGACTGGACCAGGGACTAGTACTTGGCCTAACCACCCCCGTATCCAACATCTCCTTAAGTTGTTCATCCGCCGCAGCTTTCTTGCTGAGCGGAATCCTTCTATAAGGGACTCGGATTGGTTGTGCGTCAACCCGAAAGCTCTCAGAGTTTTCAGGTCGGGTTCGACTATGCCCTGTCGGTCTCTTTCCAGACCGTCGGATTTTACCAAGACATTGCACCGATGTCTGGCAGGTATCCTAGTGGTCTGTGCTACTGAGGCTATCGATGACACTCTCTTCAGTTTACACTGATGGTGCTCTTCTACCGGCTCGGTCATGACCAATTGACCCGTCCTTGGATTCAGGATCATACCGTATAATGCCGCGAAGTCGAGCCCCAAAATGCCATCGTCAGCCACATCGGCCACTATTGGGCTAAACACATAGTGGGTCGATGCGACCTTAAGAGGTAGAACCAATCGACCATAGGTCCGCATTTCAGCTCCAGACGCAGTGCACGCCGTTATTCCCTCGTAGAGATTATCTGACGGCACCACTAACGTTTTCGCGAGTTCCCGAGAGACAATGGTGTGGCTGGCACCAGTATCTATCAGGAAGTCTAGAGAACGTCCTCGAATCTCTGCAGACAGGTACCATCGTTTCCCCGACAAGGGGGCGGTTCCTGCTAGCATTCTCAACCCTACGTCAGTACTCAGATCGATCCCTCTCTTCTTCAGAAAAGAGAGACAGGGATCATCTGAGGGAAGCTCTGTTGCGCAGACTCTGGCCAGCTGCCGCATCAGGGCCTCTCTCCCGGCGTCGACTTTCACTTTTGATCCAGTCGAACCCTCGACCTCGGAGTTCGGGCTGCCAGCGCCCTGTTCCTTGGCCATTGAGGCTTTTTCTACACCGACATCTTCGGAACCCGACCGGTGATCAACCGGTGCCACTGTGGTAAAGGGCTGGGACGGCCCTACCGGGACCTTACCTAGTTCCCTCGAATCTACTGTCGTCTGATCAGGAGTGCAGAGGTGCTGATACCTTGGCTTTTCGATGGTCGGGCAGCTCGATTGCCACGTCGAGCCGCCCGCCTCAGTTTTCCGTCGCGTCAGGTGGTAGACCCTTAATCGGCTCGGGGCAAGTTCGTGCGAAATGCCCCTGCTTCTTGCAGTTCCAACACTTGGCGTCGGAAGGAGGGGTACTCGGCTTTTCCGAGCTAGTGCCCGGGACATCCCCTCCCTCGATAACCCTGAGTAAATTCTTCAATTGACTCAGCGAGAAGGTCTGCTCCTGTACCTTTGGTTTGGAGGCCTTGTTTGGTGTTTTCGATTTACTAGCGGATTTCTGACCTTTCTTAGTCTTACTCCCCGCCCCGGGCTTCGAGTATGAGGACACTTCCCCCTGCCCCTCCTCGACCAAAGCGGCGTCGGCCAGCGCCGACAATGCATTTGTCGAGGTAGGATTCACCAACTTCGGCAGGAGTTGTCGTTTCCGCAACAACTCGTCTGCCAAGTCCATGAGATCCTTTAGGGACATGTAAGTGCGCCACTCCCGAAGAACGTCTTGTTGTAAATCAACGTCATACAATCCTCCTATGAACAACTGGTTGACTTTGGTTATGAGCCATTCAACCGAGAAGTCCACACCTGGATAGGCATCGCCGGCAAGACGTCTTAAAGCAAAGCCATAGGCTCTAATGCTTTCGTTCTTGCCTTGGCGTCTCTTCTCCATTGTAACAATGGGGTCCTGAAGGCTAGAAGTCATGGCTTCCATTACCATGTCGACCAATCCCTCCAGAGTCCCATCTCCATGCTCCTCCCATAGCCACACAGTATCAGCTGCAGGGCCATTCTGGAGTAACATGAGGAGTTGAGCTAATGCCATACTCGAGGTCCATACATTTACACGACGGACGTGATTGAATCCGTGGTACCAACGGAGCCAATCGTCCTTCCATGTAAATGGAGGGCACTCGACTGACCTAGTACGGGCTGGTTCATGCCCGATAGAGGTGTTTTCAAACATTCTGCTTGATCTCCTGACCTGATCGAGAGCGAATGTTGTGCCTCTTCTAGGTATTTGATGGTCCATCCCCATGTTTCTCATAGTCGTGTCTGCACGACTGTGATTCATCCCCCAGGGATTACCCGAATCAGCTTCACTCAAGCGCGAAGCCTAGAATCTGATATCCCTATATTTGGGCGGATCAACATGTTGTTGGGTCGTGGTAGGGGTCGAGAACTGTCCGATCACTCCACTTAGACCATCGGTGCGTGGCATCGAAGGAACAGGTAGGGTCCGACGCGACCTCGAATCAATTTTCGAGATGTCGTCGATTGCTCCCACCATTCTATCTATCTTACCTGCTGTTTTGAACGTTCCGCCTGCCTTAATTCCGATACTAGAAATTCCAGGCGGGTATGTTCAGGCTTCGAGAGATCTCATTGCTCGCTGATGGCAAAGAGTTGCTTGACCTCCTTCATGGCACGGTCGAGCCACTCTCTGTAGTCAGGGTTTTCGACTAGATCCCCTTGAATAGCAACCTTAGTAGTGCTGCATTCACTACTTTGTTGCTTATCTCGAAGTCTAGCGGTACGCACTTTCGATTCCGTCTGCTCCTTCAGACGTTCTTCGAGTGCGAGTTCATCTCGAACTTCTTTATTCACCCTGGCTTCGTCAGCCTTCCTGCGAGACAATATCTCTCGTCGGAGCTCATCGATTTCATCATGCATGGCTCCCAGAGTATCCGAATTCTTCTGATCTTTCAGTGACTGGGCTACTAGGGATTCAGACTTCAAGGAATTAAGCTCGGCCTCGTGCCTCGCTTTCTGTTCCATTAGGACCTGATATTCCGCCATTTTATTTGCGTGTACGATTCGTTCCTCACAGCGACGACGCATTTCTGCTTCGTCCCTGGCTCGAGCATCCTCGTCAGCTTGCATCTGACAGAGTAACGACTCCCGTTCCTGACGTAGCTGGCTCACCTGCTTTTCATAAGCCGTTAGGTGCTCAGCTACTTCTTCAGTATGCTCGGCTGATTGTTGGTTCAACTCATGCCGCAACTCTTGCAGTTGTTCCTCTAACATAGTCTTTTCTACTTCTTGTAGTTTCAACTTATGTTTAAGGGACGTCTGCTCGTGCTGGGCATCCCGAAAATCGTTTCGAGCTCTCTCGACACATTTTCGGCGGCTAGTAGCAAGGCGATCGATTTTCGCTTTTAGCGATTGACACTCAACTGCTGTCAACCGACTACGCTCGATCTCTGACTTCGTTGCAAGCAAGGACTCCTTTTCGCTAGAGAGCTGCTTGACCTTCTCCTGAAGATCATTAAGTTCCCTATTCGCGATCTGAGTCTTGTTCGAAGCCTCTAACGCCTGCTACCTAAGCTGTTCCAATTTCAGCTCTATTTCTGTACTCTTCTCCTGAGCTTTCGTGGTGTTACTCGCGAGAGCGTCCAACTGCTGGCGACCCTGGCGCAGTTGGCGTTGCTGCTCTTGTAGCAACTCCTCGTTGAGTCCCCTGCCACTGTCAATACTTCCTTGTATCGACACGGGCGAGGGACCCTCGAAGGACCAACTGCCAAGGCCCATTGGAGTTCCCACGGGCGAGGCTGATTTTTCTACATAGGACAGACTCTGTGTCCTTAAGAAGTTCTCAGCCGCCGGAGAGAGTTGAGTCGATACTCGCCAATTGAGTAGTCGGCTCCTTTGATACAGGCCCAACGGGTCAGACGATGGACCTAATATCAGGGTGTGGTTCAAACCACCACCAATTAGTGGATCATTCCTATCCACTAACGGGCCTGTAGTCACTTGATGTTGGTGATTGGGGTCATCACCTTCATCCAAGTGACCCTGCATGTCGAACTTAAGCTCGCAGTACCTATGCGGACTAAAGTTAACAACTGGTCACGGCACCAGTGTAGCGTTCTACCCCTCGATGTTATATCGAATCTTTCGATAAACAACGAAGAACAACTATTCAGGTTCCAGTTAAAACTTTATTGTCTAATAACACATAGGCATCAGCCGTTCTCGATCACAGTTACAGGTGGCAGAGTTTGAACTCTATAACAGGTTCGACACTAGGCCTTCTAGTGTCTACAGTTGATATTCCACATACACCTCCTCTGTGCAGCAGCACAGAGGAGTACTAGGATATGGTAGCTGGGCAGCCGCCAACCATCGCTCACGATGGTCAGTCGGGGCTGGACTGACCCTGAGGAAGGCCGTACAACGGCCTTATATACACCGGAGTCGAGGGCCACGTGACCAAGTGGTGACGTGGCGCTGGACTCCAGCGCCCCCAGGCGTCGGGCAATAGAGGTGCTCTCGATGTCGCCCACGAGGACCACGAAGGTACCTCGAAGACGACGCGGGACCACCACAATATCATGGGCGTGTACTATAGTTACCAAGTTGAGTCTGTGTAGGTGTTATCCATATACTAAGAGAGGGTTGGCCACTCAAGGGCCTTTGGTGCCCTCTGGAAGAGGTGAGGGGGGACTTTGGAAAAGTCCCCCTCACCTCTGTCACCAAGGGCCATGCATAGAAATAGAGCTGCCAGAGGGCAGCATCAGTCCTAGAGTGGCAAACCCTCCCCTTAGTATATAGAAAACAACTATGCAGACTCACTTTGGTAACTAGTACACGCCCATGCATATTAAACTGCCCCTGGAAATTGAACAATAAGGTAACTTGCGATAAATACAGATATTCATTCAGTGAGTTTTATCTATAATCTCCTTCATTCATTTCCTATTTTACCTGCCAAACTCACCAATAACGCCTTTCCTCATTCATTCACTACCCACAGCACTGCTGCCATGCGGCGGATATTCAACATGTTCGACAAGGACGGCAATGGCTCCATAGACAAAGGAGAAATGAAAATTATCCTGGAGGAGATGGGCAAAGTCTTCTCTGATGAGGAGGTGGAAAAAATGATAGCTCTAGCTGACACTGACCAATCAGGCACCCTTGAGTACGAGGAGTTCATCAAGGCCATGTTTGGTCAGTCTAGTTCTTAAGTGGACTTTGTGTGTAATGTGAATTTTTACAGAGGCTGGCCATGTTCAGCATGCCTGAGCTATTCGTGCTAATTATGTGTCACTGGTTCATGCTGCAGAGCCATCTCCAACTCCCCATCTTCCCATCTCCTGTAGGCCTATTTATACCTATTATCATCATTGTAAATTTACTTAGTACTACTCTTTAAGCTCAAACTACACTATGTACACTGCAAAAAAGGTGTTTAGATTTTAAACATGTTTAGGTCTAAACACGTTTAAAACCTAAACATATAGGTCAGTTAGGTGTCTCATTGACTACACATTTAGGAAATGAACACTTTTATTCTAACTACATAAACATTTTTGCTAAACATGTTTAGATGTTTAGAGTTTAAACAGTTAAATAATAGGTGTTTAGATTTAAACATCAATATGTTTAGATGCTTGAATGTTGAATCCACACCAGGTAGCAGCACTACCTTTGAATGGACTATCCTTACACAATTATAATCAATTTTTGTGACAAATGTACCCAAACCGCATGTTTATAATAGTTTCTATTCATTAAATGTCATGAGAATAGAAAGGGAAATAGAAAGTTGACTAGATTCACCTTACACCACCATCATTAGCATGAAATAATCAATAAGCTCAATGACTGACACCTATTTCATGTTATTCTGGAATAGACAAAGCAATTTCCTACCTGCCAAGCTGTTGTACTTTCTCAAGTCTCTCATTCTGATGCAGTGTGTACATACATGCACCTGTAAATATGTGTGGCTGACATCTTTGGAGACTTTGACATGTAAATACCCCCTCCCCCAGTAAATGAGAAAACAAACAAAAGACATTTTTTTTTTAATGTATACATGTCTGCACACCCTAACTCTCTGTCAAAGCATTTAGACATCTAAACACAAAAATTCATAAACATCTAAACACAAAAATTCATAGATATCTAAACACAAAGTTTAAACCTAAACACCTATATTTCTAAACACTTGAACTAAGCACATTGTTTGGCTAAACATGTGTAGGAAATTAATGTGATTACAAAAACGTTGCAAGAATATGTTTAGAATTGTGTTTAGGATCTAAACACCATTTTTGCAGTGTATGTGTGGGACTTTAACCTCTGCAGATTGGAGTGATCTATGTCCAATCGACTATATAATTATACAAGGGTCTCAGGCTGATTATCACCACCCGATTTGCCTAAGCTATCGGCCGACAGGTGTACCATACTTCTGCCATCGGCCAATGGGGCTGCCAACCTTTCCAATAGGATTCAGGGCATTCCACTGGCCGAAGGAAGTGTATGCTGTGAGTCTATCGGCTGAGAGAGCTTCCATCTCGATTGGCAGAAAATGAGCCTAAATCTCCAGAGAAGCCTCTTATGTGCTTGGGTTTATTGCCAAAATGGCTGTAAAATATTCCAAATGCACATAGGCAAAGTCATTTCAAATTATGGACTTAGACTAACTCCTCGGGAGGTTATTTCAAAATAGTGCTTATTTCACGCTATTTTGAAATATCCTCCAGAGCCATCCTAAACATTATTTGCAGTGACCCTCACTTTAGAAACCATGCATTCAGCGTAATTCAAAAGATAGCTGTGGGCCTTTCAGGAGAAAAATAAGTCAAAGTTGTTTTTTAATCATATTAACTATTGTCCATTGCACGTGATACAAGCTTGTAATCGTCTTCAGACCGTTGGTGATTGATAACTATCGTTATATTCACGGTAAAGGTGCCAGTCATGACGTGCATAGTGGAGTTTGGGCTATATTTCTGTATGATGATGCTAATGATGAAGGTGGAACTGTGGATGCACCTTTGATTAATTGATTTTCTGTGTGCTTACGATTTGTATTTAGTAGCATTTTATGTAGTGTCAGATATTGGTCTTGTCAGTTTTTGGGTGATCAGATCTATATCTATCTCAACTTGAAAGCTGTAATTTTCAGTGAGAGGCTTATACAAGAACCTGTAGCATCACAATCCTAGCCTTTTCAAACGAACCAGAGTATCCACATTTTGAGTTAAAAGGTTGGATATTGCATTTGGGGATCTTCATTGGAATATCACTGTAGTTTTACAACAAGCAATCCTAATTTGCTGTGCTGTGACTGTGAAGGGGGCTGATGTATGATACGAGGCATTAATTGTATAGAGAGCTTCCAATCTAAGTAACATGCTTCGTCATATCTCACTAGTGCCTGTTCACTTCCGTCCAATATAGATTCCAAAATGGTTGCTATAGATTATAATGAAGCTATTGCACCACCCCATATCATATGCTACCAATTGCCCAATCTAATCCAATACCACTGATTAATACAGTTAGTGATTGTTTAAAGAAACCCAGGAAGTCATTTCTCAAATACTACATACATGCCTCTCCCAGATTGTACCAACCTGGTCTGGAAGGCATTTCTCAAGGTGGTACGACTAGACCCCCTTCAAGTCGTAGTAAGATCCCTCAGCTAAATGCCATTACAGCCCTGCATCTAGTGGTCGCTACAGATTGCACTGGTACGACTGCCCTACCAAACCCTATGTAATTACTGCCTTAAGTGCTGATCGCACAGAGTAGTCGTAGTGTGTTACCTACGATCACCCACTCTGATATTGAGGGTTTCAAGTTGTACTGTTTTTTTCTAGTCGTACCATCTTGAGAAATGGCCGCCTGGATCGGAAGGGAATTCTTGAGTGTCCAAGGTCAATCACTACGACTGGTGTATATATAGAGGGGAAAGGCATGCACCTGGAAGTCATTTCTCAAACCCAAACATTACGGCCCTCCCAAATCGTACCAGCCTCACCTCAATCGGAAGGGAATTCTTAGTTTGGCAGGGTCAATCACTACGACTGGTCCTGATATAGGGGGAAAGACCATGCATCTGAATAGCCAATCGTAGGCAATTAGGGTTCACCCACTGCCCCTCACTATGATTGGACTGGATAGTAGGGGGTGGTTGATACGTAGCAGGGAGGCTCAGATCGTAGCGTTTGAGAAATACCTAGCTGGTGAGCTTTCTATGGCCTTTGAATGATTAGTGCTTTGAAATACACCATTTGTCATGTTCTATTTTTCTGTCACCAAAGATGGCACACAGAAAATATATATTTGAAAAAAGTGATCAGTAGTGATCACTTTAGGGAGTGATCATTTTTTAACAACAGGGGGGCTGGTGGGTTTGCGCGCGGATGTGCGAAAAAAGTTTCGACCCCCCCCCTGTTGAGGGGGTAAAATTTTTTCGACCCCCCCATAAGGGACAAAAAACGCGCGCGAATGTCCCCTTTTAGCCTATAGTAACGCTCGGGGGTTTCCACTGAAAACAGGTGAAATTATTTTGACCCCCCCATCAGAGGTATTGAAAAAATTCTGACCCCCCCCCCCCGGCCAAGGGGTTGAAAAATTTCTGACCCCTCCTCAAACCCACCAGCCCCCCCCCCCTGTTGTTAAAAAATTATCACTCCCTTAGGGTGATCAAAATGACGAGGACTGGGGGAGCACCCTTGTCATCTTTGGGTGATCATATGTGATCACTTTAGGTCATCAAATTGATTAGGTTTTTTTCTTCAAATTTTTGAGCAAAACACAGAGTCATCAAAATGATGACATGGGTGATCATTTTGGTTATTTTTCCTTTTATTTTACTGCTAGTTGGCTTAAACAATACTCAGCAAATTGTCGTCATCTGTCGTCATGATTGGTCATCAATGGTGACTCCTTTTTGAGTGATAACTCATTCCGTCATCTTTCGCCACTGTGTGTTAGACTGACGTGGCATAGCAATTGCTATTCCTGGTGAGCTTGTGCTATAACGACGTCGTGTTCCATCTAGCAACATGTGTGAGCCACTTCACACAGGTTGACGAGGACTCACAACAATTTGCTGGGTAGAATTTATGATTCTTGAATTCCCCCCCTATCCATGCAGGAATGTCATTGGAATTGACCCCATGTGGTTTAGGTTTGCATTTTACTGATCGGTGGTTATTATCATATTTCTGATTGAAACTTTTGAAACAGAAAAGGTGTCTAAGCTCTTAATGTATCTGTCTCACATTAATGGTCTTTTAACAAAAAGAACTTTTTTGTAAATGTTCAATGTTATCCGTTTATTCAATTATCAATACTACAGTATAGCTTTAAATCAAAACATGTCCTTGGGCATTAATCATATAATTATTACATAATTGGATAGTAGGGGCCCCTGGTGGCAGAAATAAGGTGATCAAAATGATGACCTTTGGTCATCTATCATCAAAGATCACCTAAACTCATCTGCACTGGTCACTTTTCTACTGGTTTATATTTTCAGTGCACATTAGCTTGAATCTCTAGTGTCAGTTCAAATATAGAGTCCGATGTAGCGAATTTTGTAAATTTGCCATGGAATTTTATCCATATAGCATCACCTCTGTATATGTATGACACATCATTACTGCAATTATTACAAATGATTAATCATTGTTTCGTATTGTCATCGGAATGTCGATATCTAGTGCATTGTTTCTAGGTGGAAAAACGGGGGTCCACTGCCAAAGAGAATTTTTCGCAATATCCTTAGTCCACTAGGCCACTGTCCCCAGATTTTATCTAGGCTTAGTATGACTCAATTGGCTGACAGAGGCCAAGTTGACTTTTGGTATAAAACCCAAAATCCACTTGGCCTCTACGAGCGAACGAGCCATACAAAGCCTAGAAAAAATCTGGCGATAGAAGCCTAGTGGGGTATGTGTATAAGGTACAACAGAATTCAAGGCAGTGGATACCTATCTGACCTATATCATGTAGGTGGCTTCTTCAGTGCAGGAGGAAAAATACCAAGCGCTCTATCATGGAATCCTCCTTATATCTTTGTTTTCACTTCAACATCACAATTATATGAAGCCGTCAATACACCAATCTGATCAATTTGCTCCCACAGTAATGAAAGAAAAAATACTACAATAGTTATAGATGCAAGTAGGTTATCTTGATGTAACTCCTTCAGCCATCCCTAACGTAGGTCCTAGGACAGATACAAATGTTGCATTATTATTTGCAATGATTATATTGGAACATTGATAGTCTTTTCAGCAATAAAGTGTGAAAGTATTCATGGTTATATTGGCGTGATTCCTTTCATAATAACTGCTACAGGCTTTAGGGGGGGCTTTCACAAAATATACCGACCGAAGGTATCTAAATCATACAAAAAGGTCGCCTGTAAGGTCCACGTCTTGCCATACAAGAACCAAAAAATAAAACGTGCACGGTTGTGTATTGCCAAGGATTTTTCACAATCTCGTTTTTTTTTTTTTTTTTTTTTTTTTTACAATTCAAAAAAATGCGTTTCCATGCATTCTGCTGTCAATCTTTTGTCAAAACTATGAAAAAAACGAGTTGACCATGCACGTTTCTATCTGTTCTGCTTGCAAAAAAAATAAATAAAAAGGGTCCTTCCTCATTATCTTTTGGCAACACTATCATGTATGAATTCTTAAAGGAGAGTATCATTCTTGCTGCTTATAATACAAGCAGGCGGTTATTCAATATCCAATTTTAGTTCTTTAATAAGAGGTATTTCTGCAACCCGTTACCTCCGGCACTGTCATTCTAAAGCAGTCATATATATTATACCTATCTACCAAGTAGATGTTCGATTCTAATTGAACATGAGCTGTTGTAGCATCATATGAAATAGCTCCCTGTTTACCCTTCTTACCTGTAGGGTTTTACCAAAAGTGAAGGAAGCAGAAACTGTATTTCCAACATCTTTCAAGGAAAACATATTGCCCCAAGCATGATCAATCCGTTTTCATTCTATTGACAATAATTTATAACGTGCACACGCTGAGTTGTAACCAATCAACAAGCACGGTTTAACTGAATGAGTTGAATCAGTAGGCCTTTGGCGATACAAAAAAAAAAAAACAAAAAAAAAGTGCATGTTTTATTTCTTTTGGTTGTCCTTTTTGGCAAGACCCTCCTGAGGGTATCTTTAGTTAGTACAATGGACTAGAGAGAGATGGCGCCAGTGTCGCCAGTAGCTCTACTGGAAAGAGGTATTTAACATGTATACATGTACATACATATACCCCCCCCCCCACCGGTACTAAACCTTACACCCGACTGCCAGTGAGTGAGTCAAAAGTGCTGTTGTAGTGCATTAATTGCCAGGGTAGTATAATGCACAAAATAAAAGAAAAGGAACGATAGAAGCTGGATTTTGTGAGTTTTATTCGTAAGATGAACTAACAATTCAATAGGCCTTAGATTAACTATACTGGGACCAAACGAAGCTGCCCTGTCCCTCATTTTCAGGATTCTGTTTATATTCTATTGATGTGGTGATTCGAACAGTGATATAGATAGAAGAGGAATTAAAGAGAACCTTAAGGTTGAACAAGTTATAGTGTGCTATAAATACAGTGGTTATAACAAACTTCCTTATAACGAAATGTGGTTGTAACAAACAAAAATACCCTATCACAAACTTCTTCTATACATTTTTATAGAATTAAAACTTGGTTAGAACGAATTGCTTTTCAGAGGAACTTGTTTATAACGAAGTTATTTTGAGCTCCATATTGGAAGATGTATGAAATAAAATGAATAAACACAGAGGCCCTATCACACCCCCTAACACCTCTTAGATCTCTAATTCCGCTACTGCAGCTAAGGGTTCAATAGAGACGGGCAGAGATATCCTATCACACCCATTAACACCTCTTAGACCCCTCATTCCGCTACTGCAGCTAAGGGTTCAATAGACGCGGGCACAGAAGCCCTATCACACCCCCTAACACCTAATAGGATTAGGTGAACGATTTATAAACAAGTTTAGATCAAATGAGATTCGTTGTAAGGAGATTATTTTTTGCTATATGAATGTGAGGTTGTTTTTGAGTCAACGTGATTTAATGTAAATGGCATTCATTGTACTAGGATTTACGGTAAAGGATTTCCATTGTTTGTGTTCAAGTTTGTGTATTACCAGTAAAGCCCTTCAACCCCCCCCCCCTACCCAATAATGCTGAAACAAATAACAAAATTTGGTTACAACGAACTTTTCGAGCTTGTAACAAGGTGTTCGTTGTAACCAAGTTTTACTGTATAGGCCTACTGATGTGACTGTGACCCTTGTCAGCCTATACAGCAGTACGGGTATAATACATAGGCAGTCTCAGTGTGTGTAGGTTAATCTGTATAATGTGCAGGACTTTGGTCCAGCCAGGCCTCACGTTATGGACCACGTGTTGGACTAGTCCTGCACTGTACACACACGGTAAGCAATGAATACTGATTATCATATTATGTCATAACATTTATATCACCTACATGCAGAGGCGGAATGGGCCAATAGTTTAAATGTGAAGGTTCTCTAGGTATATCTGGGGTGGCAATAATTTATGAATATCAATATACAATTCTCCACACATAGGGCCCAAAGTCAATTTCAGGCATATGCCATAGGCTAGGGGAGGATTCCCTTTTTAAATAATAGTTAGCAAAAGTGAATAGTATAAGAATTAGTATACCGGTAATGCCCTAGCATTGGAGACAGTGGGAAATCCGGGCTGATGGTTCATGGCTATTCGCTCAGCTGAGGTTTCGTAGTGTAGTGGTTATCACGTTCGCCTCACACGCGAAAGGTCCTGGGTTCGAAACCCGGCGAAACCTAGGTGGCAGCTGTTTTGGCTGCACAACTGATCTCCAACCATACAAAGGTGTTGTACAGGAGGAGAGCCCAGTGCTTAGGCGCCACCTTGTAGCAGACTAGAGTATGACCATGTCTGACAGAGCTAGAAGGCAAGGAACTGGTCAAAGTATGACACAGTGGAGACATCATGTGAGTGGCATGGGAACTAAGCAAACATGAAATGTACCAGAAATGACTTCACTGAGCTCATATTAGTGGTAATTGAAATATCTTTCTCACTCTCTAGGAATGGTGCTCCAATGTTCTCTACTGCACCCCCTCATACATTAGACATTGAAATAATTTTCACAAAAAGTAGATTTAATGGATCTCAACTCAATTATTTTTATGAAATGCTCAAAGTTGACCTTTAGAACAGCCCATTATCAACTGAAACAGGATGGATTTCTCCATACTGATACATTGAAATGCAGCTAACCTGGACCCATTACATAGAGTGAAGTATATGTGATGTAAATGTATCATAGGATATTTGACACATGTGTTAATATAGCAGAATTGAGGTATTTCCTCAGGCATACTGAGCTATACACACAAACATGAATGTGACAGTTGCCACAGGATGGCGCTGAAGCACTGGTCACCCCCCCTGGGTGTTGTAGGTGATTTCTCATCGGTTGAAAAGAATTGCTCTGAGCATAATGCTGATAGCGTAATTTAAGACTTGAGACTTCGGCAAATGTAGCTGAATTGCCTAGCCAAGGTGGGAGTTTGCACATACCCAAACCACCGAACTTTTCTTAGGAGCTTAGGGAGTGATCATTTTTTAACAACAGGGGGGGCCGGTGGGTTTGAGGGGGGGGTCAGAATTTTTTCAAGCCCTTGCCCGGGGGGGTCAGAATTTTTTCAATACCTCTGATGGGGGGGATCAAAATAATTTCACCTGTTTTTTTAGTGGAAACCCCCGCGCGTTACTATAGGCTAAAAGGGGACGTTCACGCGCGATTTTCGTCCCTTATGGGGGGGTCAAAAAAAATTTTATCCCCTCAAGAGGGGGGGGTTGAAATTTTTTTCGCGTGTCCACACACAAACCCACCAGCCCCCCCCATGTTGTTAAAAAATGATCACTCCCTTACAGCTAACTATTAGGAAATATTTCTAACTTGCCTGATTTTGCCTAGGTTTCATAGGGTAAAATTGGGTAGTATCACGCACCAAGTCACGATATAACCAAAATGCACATCCCTACTTGAAGCACAAAGGGCTTAAGGCGTTCACATATTATCTAACAATAGCAGACAGGTGCCCTGGTCCATCTTCGGCAATGGAACTAAGATATGAATGCCTCCTGGTGAAAGAGAGTTGTACTAAATACTACAAGATCCTTTGGGTTGTATCGTGTCCCTTTGGGTTATATCGCGCAATCCACGATACAATCAAAATACAATGTTTTTTCCCATAGAGCTTATATCGTGCACATTGCATTCACACTTTTAGCTATGATTTAGGTGTGAAATAACAAGTGTCAGAGTGAATGCTGTCACACCTCTAAAGTGAGCAGTGGGGTCCCGAAACTTCTGTCACAGTTAGACATCATACACGGCCATGTACTGGGCCCTTTTGGTTCAATCCATCTTTTTTAAAAATTTTATTTCAAAATATACAACATGTGCACAATATCACAGTATGATATGCGCGATACAAACATAACTTAAGTTACCATTGTTCTCTATGGAGATGTACAATTAAAACTTATCAAAGGAATGGCGAGTATGGGGCATTTTGATAGATGTGTATGTTGGAGTACTCTATACATGACAAAGAGAACTAAAATGGACTGAAACGTAAGTGTAAATGACATGGAAAGGTACTGCAAAAAGAATTTCTAAAAAATGTTGAATAATTTTGAAATTACACCTCTTTAAGTGTAGGTGCGTGATACAATAAGATGCGCGATACTACCCAATTTTACCCTACACCATTTTCCTAGGCCTACTCTCAGTTATAGATGATTCCTAAACCCAGAGTGACACTTGAAGACAGGGTTTTAGCACAAAAGAATAGTACTATGGGTCTAGACCCCTAAAATCGACAGTGTGACATGGCCTTTTCTTAAAATCGACAAAGGACATGGAGCTTCAAGGGACAAGGAGATGGGTCAAAAAAGATAATGACAGGGGACATGGACTTTTCTTAAAATCGACATGTGATATGGAGCCTAGTGACAAGGACAGATGAAAATATAAATTTTATTAGTGACATTTGACATGGACTTTTCTTAAAATCGACACGGGACATGGGGACCCCCCATCTAGACCCCCAGTACTGACCAGCATGTTTAAGCCAAAGGTGCAGCATTTAGCCTAGGATGTAGCTTACGGGGTTTCATGGCTATTCCTTTGTTTCAATTATTGAAGCAGTATAAACTATGTTACATAGAGTTCAGACACCTGCAGCAGTGCCTCATCTAATGCCTCACATTATTTTCAACCCCATTTATTACATGGACAACAACTCACCACTGTAGATATATGAGTATATTTGAATATCCATAGGACAGGTGTGTTATATTCTCCATCCTTGCTCCTTCAAAGATTTATAAACTTATTGGGTGTATTTTGTTGATTACTATGTCAGGTTTAATTGTAAAAGCATCATCATGCCAATAGTCATTGAAATCACTATTATTTTGATATCTATGGGCTTCTACATGATATGACACATACTGGAAAAAATCCTCATGCAAACCACACTGCCACCTGGTGTGAAGAAAAATACTATCCTTCAGACAAAACGCTCTTGTCTAAGTCAAGTCAGGTTGCCTGAATAGGTTAGTTAAAACTGCTAACATGTTAGTTGGATGTTAGTCATGCATTGGGGGGTTTTGCCTATAATAAGGTGTTTCACCTAAGCTAAATTAGTTTTACTAACTTGGATTTTTTTCGGTGTACTCCCTTAGACTGGCCTTTATATTGTAATTTACTCCTCACTTTCAGGCACCGCAACCTCATTAGCCACTTAGAGTGGGTTTTTTAATGGAGAAGATGAAGAATCAAACAAAGAAGGAATCGCCAGGGCAGCAATACAGCTGTTTCCTAAGCTTCCTAGAGTCCAGAGCAGCACGGATGGTAGTTCTAGCCCTTGGATACATGGCAACGGTAGTACAATTATGATGCCAATTATGCTTCTGTCTATATAGATACCTAGGCCTAGGCCTACCTAATCTTACAAGTTACAATAAATCATCTGTTGTGAGGTTCAGACCTAGGCCCCTACACACAAATGGATAGGCTGTGGGGTCTTTATCCTACAAATTGACTTTATCCCTCAAAATATCATTGATTTGTAGGATAAAGGCCAACACGGGCCTCCATTTATCCTACAAAATCATTCATCCAATAGAAAACCCTTTTTTGATTAGAGATGGCTTATAGGCTTCCTTGTGGCGCTAAATGAATATTTCTGACCACTTTCATGAGGCTTTCTAGGTTTGATTGTGTATTGTTGTATTATACAGTTATCTGTACCTTTTGGTGAGTCCCAGCAAGTTTAATATATGCATATATTTGGTGGCTGCTACAAGTTAAATTTGTACTATGGTAATGGTAAATCGATGAGAAACTACCCACTGAGAGGCCAGATGTTAGGGTTGGTGCTAAAACCTACTACGGTTTTTGGAGCTGGTGAATGGCTCATATACGAAAATGTCTTCTGCAAAAGATATATTCCTTGTATCACATCCTCTAAGGTATATCTCAGTTTTTGATTTTAGTTTTGATGTATTGTAATCTAATGAAATTGTCCACAGGGGTCAGGCAGGATATTCTGTAGACCATTCAAATTCTTTCCTCCATTCATTTAATTTCCTTGGACTATTTCATCTGATCTCTTTTGGTAATGTCAGAATCATGCTTCCAGTGGGCAATCACCATTGTTTGCTCATCAACAATGGTTTTAGCCCAGGGTATTTGATCAGCATCCTGTGTGCAGAACCTGAGGAGTAAATGATTTTGTAGGATAAAGGATTTGAGGGATAAAGGATTTTGTGCATTTATGTCAATCTTGTAGGATAAAGGCCCGTGTTGGCCTCTATCCTACAAAATGATTTTATTTTGAAGGATAAGGCAATTTGTAGTTTAAAGGCCCCCACATAGGCCTAGGCTGACTCATCATTACTATGGAAACTTGTCATATTACAAAGCCATAGCCTATTTAACAGGTCCTACTGCTAGCCTACATGAAATGAAGTTATCCTAAAATTGTTAGTCAGCTCATTGAATATTGATAATATACTTATCGCCGACTTGTCTATCTGGTCCTAGGGCACAGCATACACTCTACCTGGTCCAAGTCTTATTGACCTTGAGATTCGGACATCTTCAAGTACCAAGGATGTAGCCCTTATGTTCCTCCTACGTGCAGGAGGGGGCCTCATTGGGTCTCTTTTCTGTGGATTTCTTTATGACAAGTTTAATGCTGATATGATACTCGCTATGGTACAAGCACTGGCAGCATGTACTGTTATTGCTGCCCCCTGGTGGAGAAATGCAGGAGCACTAAGCACCTTTATCGGACTGACAGGGTTATGCTGCTCTGTTGTTAATGTAGGTGAGTAGACACGTAGATTTATTGAACTGATGAAGAGCAATGTTCATTAACAATTTATGCATAGGCCTACATAAATAAACAGGATTTCACCTATGCGGCCCTAAAGTGGGGCACCAATCTTAATGAGGGTTGAAACAATCCTTTTTTTTAGGATGTTCTTAACTGTGACAATATTATAATAACTATGGAGACACTGTGAACGTACAATGCTAAACAAAATATTCTTTATAAACATTATATACAAATTCCAACTTACATTATGGGCTAGGTGTTATCAGTAAAAAAGCTTAATATTAAAACCTATGTCTCAAGAGACTAGACCATCAATTACAAGATTGTTGTCTTAAATATCAGTGGCGGATCGAGGATCTGGAAAAGGAAGGGACGCAGCCCAAAAGGAGGGGGGGGGTACCCCCTTTTTTTGAGCAAATTTTGGAGTCCAAAATATGTAATGAAACTCTTAAGTACGGGGGAAAATGGGACCCCCACCCTCTAAATCCGCCACTAAGTATCTAGAAGGACTATCCAGAACGAATGATCCCTTATCATATGTTTATAACTCTTCCCTATTCTCAATTTTGTATATTTGGGATATTTTCTACACTTCAGGTGTCAATTTCTACTGTGTGTCACTGTGGGGAGATGCTCATCCACCATACTTGTTATTCCTGACATTCCTGAACAACCTGGCAGGTGCTGTTATTCTACCCATAGCAAGAGCTCTTCTACTACCAAGGAACCCTGACTCTGACACAATAACATCAAATCAGGTGATGAAGAACAGAACGATGTCTCCTCCTGGAATCCATAATGATTCAATAATTAATGTCTCATCCAAGAACACCACCATTATTATGAATGAAATTACTGCTGATGATGTGAAAATCCAGTACGCCTTCTTGATACCAGGTGCACTTTTGGGACTAGCCTGTTTAAGTCACACACTACTGGCAGTTCACAGCAAATGTAGGGTAAACGCACACCCTCCTAACAAAGACAAGGAAGATGAGGAAAGGCTAAAAGGAAAGCCAAAGTCCAGCAAGTTTAAACGCTTAGCGTTGCTTACTAGTTTTGCACTTTTGTCTGCAAATTCTGGCAGTTTAGATGAGACTTACACTATGTTCCTATTCAGCTTCCTTGTGAAACACCTCAACTGGGGGAAAATGGCAGCTGCCTGGCCTCTGCTTGGGCTCCAGGTGTCTGTCTTCTTTGCGCAATTCTTCTTCATTTGGGTATCAAAGCTTCTCCAGTCCAATAAGGTGATGGGTATATTAGAAGCCACCATGCTTTTGTCTACTGCAGTCATGTGTCTACCTCTGCCACCAAACACCAGTATAGTCTGGGCCTGCACTATCCTCTCTGGTATTGGATTTGGACCTTCTGGCTCAACAATGGTGTCCTGGATGTCGAACACATTTGGTTCAAGTGGAAAAATAACGTCTTTCTTCTTTGTGGTGATGTATGGAAGCAGAATGATAACGAGTCAGTTATTAGGTTACCTGTTTGATGCCTCTGGGCCTGTCTGGTTTGTCTACATGAATATGATTACTGTGGGTATGTCCTCTGTAGCCTATGGTTGTGTATGTCTACTTAAGGAGTCTAGAGTGGGAAGGGTACCATGTAAGACTGAGAACAATGGTAATAGAAGCAAGGCTGAGGTACCTATGATTCCTAGGGTTGACTCTATGGATTGTAATCAAGAAAGTCTTTAGTTTATGAAATGAATAAAAGAAATGTTTAATCATTCATATGTGTACTTAAAGGCTCCACGTTATTGCGAATATACTTCATGTTTGTGCTCATGATCAGTGACTGCGTTTATTGCCGATGGATAGTGACTGGATGTGGCCAGTTGAGAGCGTTCAGATAAATCCCTTATAGAGCACCACTTATCTGTGGGGCTATGATTGCCTATAGAACGATGAGTAGGGTATCTACATCTAGGCCTAAACAACCCACGCGATAAGGCATAGGAATAAGCAAATATTTTGGCAAGGAACCAAGATATGTATTCGCATTCACTAAGATATATAAACAGGGCTAATTCTATAAGTTATTGGATCCATGTTTAGGTTTATGGATCTACATTTAGTTGACTATATGAGAGGGCAGATCCCAAAATTATGTAACTAGACCAAGCAAAGATTGATTCAATGCAGATGGCGCGTCGACATGCTAACAGAATGTGTATACTGAGTTTACATTAGATTTTCATTGGCTTGAATTTAGAGACCATGATGTCTGGAGATGTATGGTTCATTTGAAATGTTAATATCACGCAAAATAGAATGCCATTTATAGCAGCCTGTGGTTTCCATAGAATGCTGAATCAGCAGAATAATAAGAAACTATACGGACCAGCCTCCTTAGAGGAACCCCTCTTTTAATGTAGATAGGATTAGTGTGAACGGAGTATTAGGGTCAATCGTGGGTTACTTACATCTCCACTCCCAGGTTCCTTGTGTCTACAGAAAGCGAGAGGCAGGAGTCGGGTATATTGTCACCAGACTGATAGAGTATGTATTACACTCATACTCAGTATGGTGAGTATACTATGAACCAATGCAGCCACCCTTGGGACTTTCCAAAATTGGCCGGGTTAGAAGGTTGGCTGCACTAGAGGGAGTCAATGCTAATAGTGATAGCTGAAGTTCTAAATACCTGGTACTAAGGGCTATCTTGAAAGACTTGTTTCCAGTCACCAGACTGATACTAGAAAACATGGACGTGTTTTTTTAATCTTAAAAATTATTTGGAAATATTTAGGATTTTTTTTTCATAATTTCCATCCGTTTTTAGTAAAGATCATCTATTGTAATACAGTTGATAGCTTAGTATTCATACATATCTTTTACATATTCCTTCATATTTCTTATTTGTCTTTCATATTTTTTGCAGTAAAATTAACGAATCTTACTTGTCTGCCCATATTTCTATACAAACAAAAGCAACAAAAAAAACACAGAATATCAGGCCTAGGTCAGTCGTTTCTGAAACCTCCCCTGGCGGGAGGGTAATGTGGAGAGAGGCAGTGGGGCTCTAAACCTCTGGGTAATAGAAAGTGACAGAGGAATTTCTCAAAGTCACAAAATCATTGATAAGTTGGACGAAAAATTTACAAAAAAATCTAAAACAAATCAGGAATTTAAACTTGAGGAAATGTAGAAGAAAAAAATCAGCCTACTTAGTAATAGAAATTACCTCTTTAAGAAAATAAAGAGATTTGTAAACCAGGGGTCAGCAGTAGAAGGCCTCAATTGGACCCTTATCTTATCTCTTATCTCCGATCTTCTAACAACTCCTCCCGACTGACTACCAACTTAATATCATTTTTTGGGGCATGAATAACACGGGGGCTATTTGGCACCTAAAAATCTTAAGTAGATGCAGGTCAAGACATTCAATCCACTTTTATATGATACAGCTGTATAATGATATTGCAAAAAGTATACCAAAAATAAAAATATAAAAGAGGAGAAGGTGATAAAGATGGGTAGGGATGGAAGGGGTAGTGTGTGGTATCCCCCAGAAGTCCAATACAACAGCCTAGGGCACGAAAAATGCGGGTGTAGATGCCCCTTCACAGCCCCTAACACCTCCTAAATCTCCCCCGCCTCTATTGTGATCCAGGGCACAAAAAATGTGCGTGTAGATGTCCCTTCACAGCCCCTAAAACCTCTCAGATCTTCCCCGCCACTATTGTCGTCCAGGGCAAAAGGAATGCAGATGTAATTTTGTATTAAATGGCCGCATTAGAGGGAGAGATTTGTCATTTTAGACTGGAAATATAGTGGCCGTAGGGTGAGGTGGTCGTATTAGAGGGGTGGCTGCATTAGAGGGAGTTTACTACATTAAAATAAAGAGAAAATTGTTTTGGTCTGACCAAAAATGGCCTTAATGGTGAGGTGGCTGCAATCGAGGGGTGGCCGGAATGTGTAGTTATATACTTTTAACAGGGTGTTCCCGAAAGTATGAAACTGCATACAGAGTAACAGAATAATGGCATTTTACATAGTCATAGGGGTGCTTAATATGAAGGTTGTGGTGCACTGCGTGGTAACTCTTGGTAAAAATGTCACTGAAATCAGTTGTGCCTATATTAGGTTATATGGGTAAATATCAAATTGATGAAAATGAGACCGATAGGATTTCGAAAATCTGCAGGAGTGGCAAAATCCTTTTAAATAACGAAGGTACAGTGACACACTGACTTTAAAAAGTCAATAGAAAATTTCATAGGTAAAGGAC
Organism: Acholoe squamosa; assembly: GCA_949317995.1. Lineage (NCBI taxonomy): Eukaryota > Metazoa > Annelida > Polychaeta > Phyllodocida > Polynoidae > Acholoe > Acholoe squamosa. The sequence goes on from OX439047.1 coordinate 54,056,934, forward strand.
AGAATACTTCCAACAGATAAAATCATGACAGATTCGGGATTCTGGGTAGCTAATATACACTGGTACCTAATTTATATAAAGTAGGTCGTACTGGCTCAAATTCAGCTGCCATATATAAGCCAGTTTAAATACCAGGGCGCTGACTGGTTTTAGGCAGTTTATACACCAAGCCCTTTTATTATTCAAAACTGAATTTATTGCACAGCTCACACCCTTGCCCATTACTACCACAGGAGCAAAAGGTAGTTTTGTTTAAGAAGTGCCTCACCTGCAGCAGTCACTTTCTTTTCAGCCCTGACATTTTGTTGCTGTTCAGGAGTGCTCATATCAGTCAGGTATAAGCAACTTTCAATGAAGAAGATAGCTACTCAAAACAAGAGCACTAAAAGAGAGTCACATAGAAAGATACCAGGAGGGTGTTGCTCTTATGGTAAAGGTAATGCTCTGCTTCGTCCTGGCTTGTTTAGAATAGTGAGAGCTGCACTATCAGGTACCTACTCGTGTCACACACTCTTTCAAGGGCTCTTATTTTGAGTACCTGTCAGCTACTTACCAAGGTACTTGTTAGGGTATTAGTTTTACCGATAGCAGGCAGGTGGCCTATCATAGTCTATATGTAGCCGTAGTCTTGCATGTCAGAGATAAGCAATGGGTTGTCACCTTTCCCTCATTAATTTCTTTCTCTAAGGATTTATCTCTATTTAGTTTATTTTTCTTTCATAGGTATTAGGCCGCTTAAAAAAGATGATCAGCTTTGCGGATATCTTTTGGGACAAAGGGTGAGGACGGGAGGCTTTTTATTTTTTATTTTATTTGGGTTTGAATTGATGAGGGAGGGGATTTTTTACTTTTATTTGCACAATATCTTTTCCAAGACACCGTACTACCGAGCCCTGGAGAGGACATCCGTTTTCTACACTTTTTTTTTCATTTTCGTTTCCTCAACTTTTTATTTTCGTTTTCGCAAATTTTATCTTCATTTCCACAACTTTTATTTTCATTTCCACAACTTTATTTTCGTTTCTGCAGCTTTTACTTTCGTTTCCGCAGCTTTTATTTTCGTTTCCACAACTTGATAGGTTTGTTTTGTGCACAGTGACTTAATTGTGAATGTTAAGTTGCGGAAACAAAGATATAAGTTGCGGAGACAAAACATTAAGTTGCGGAAACGAAATATAAACTTGCAGAAATGAAAAAGAGAAGTTGCGAAAACGAAAATAACAGTTGTGAAAACGAAAATAAAAGTTGCGAAAACAAACTCTATAAAATAAAATGTGTAGAAAACGAATGTCCTTTTAGGGGCTCCGTACTACCCCCATACATTTTCATTAATGGAACCATAACAAACATCATGGATTCAATAAGTCCACACTGTAGATGATGAATTGGGGATTAAAACGCTGTTTAAATCACGTTTCAATTCAGAGAACTACGTGGAAAGAGAATACTGCATGTGAGGTACTTCTTGGCCAACACAACCTTTTCCCATAGGAACAGCACCCTCTTGTTAGTTTCACATAGATGAGTTGTGCTAGCAGGGCTACACCTTGGTACTTTTACTGGTGAGGTATCTTCACTAAAGATAGGTAGAAATGAAGATAACACTGAAGATAGCTCTGTGGATATCTTCAAAATTTCATTTCTATAGATGTTGGCATTATTTGTCATACATTTGCAATAAGGTGCTTGAAAAGATAGGTTAGAGATAACTATTCTCAAGATATCTTTAAATTCTCAAAGATATCTTCAGTTTTCTTTGGAAATGGCATTGGCTTATCTTTACCATCTGAAGTTATCGTCACCGTCCGTGCAAAAGACCACTACTAATACACATATAGATCTTTGAGTTTGGGACTCAGCATGGAGGTCATATCCAATGCAGCCTGCTAGCACCACAGTTAAGAGGAGTAGGCAACCCATAAATAAATTATGCACCAACCCTCCACCACACCCACCTGGTGGCTCTGTAGGAATAAGACGACTCCTGGAGGGCATTGCACAAAGGGGTACAGGTAGTTCTGCCTAAGAAGTGCCTCACCTGCAACGGTTACTTTTTTTTCAGTCCTGACTTTTTTACATGTTTCACAGAAATGCTCCTTTTGCACAGACATGCTCCTGTCAGTCCGGTACAAGTACCTTTCAATGAAGATGGTTGCCCATCAAAACAAGGGTCCTAAAAGATTCGTGCACTGAGGTATCTGCAGAGCATGATTGTTACATGCTTGGCTACCTACGTAGGACTATCTTTAGTTTATGTGCAACATCCCCCAGGTGGTTCTGTAGGTATAAAACAACTCCCGCACAAGGACGAGAGGGAAGTACTGCAAGGGTCTATCCAGGATGGGTCTATCAAGGCAGGCCCTGAATCCAAGCAGGAAGCAGGCTAAGGAGAATGTATTGTGGAAGGATGGAGCAAATCATTCTGAGGAACATGTAAATGTTGTTTGTGTGTGATGGTTTCAAAGGATACAGATGCAGGCAGTGCCACCTAGCGGAGATATGGTAGGGCAATTACCAATCAATTGCTCTGGATCTAGTAGCTGAACTCTATCAGTGACATATGTGGGGCAGAATTGTTTCCTCCACTGAGATGGGAGGGGGGATGATGTTCTGTCACCGCAAATGACTGTAATGTGTATTCCATATTGGTCTCATTTATGTAACTTGAACCGTTGACATTGGTGCATTTGATTATGGTATATGGTTATCTAACCCGTATACAGATCGTCATCTTTTTTCTAGATCCGCAGGTGAATCCCTGTACATTGATCCAGGTCCTTTAGGAGTGATACATAATCAGCTAGATATAAGCCAGCACAGAGTATCATATATCTGTGATAAAACCCCATGGAATGTTGTAATAGGTAATCTCTATGATGCCATGAGACAATGATGCCAAGGAGTGGCCAATATCGATATCATTACCTCCATTGGGATGCATTCAGTCGTGCACTATATGACTACACATGAGTGTGATTATTTTTCTAGGTCATATGAACCTTTGGTATAGACATATCTTATTCAGAACAGAGAAATAGTGGTGTATGGTGCCAAAAGGATTGCCTGAAACTATGCCGTAATTGAAGGAGGGTGTTTGTGGGTTTCCAGGATATTACATTGTATACTTAGTTCTTGTTAAAAGGCAACCTTAGTTTTGCCTCTGGCAATATTAGGTTTCCAATGGTATTGCATTTTGGCAACATTCAGCTGGAAAAGGATAAAGGGGTGCAATTTTTAGAAACGACCTCCAGACCAGGGTCAAAAGGCTTTGTGGTCATCCTGCCTCAGAATCCAGTATATCGTGCTGCCACATGTGTAGATGAGTAAGTGTTAAACTTCACATCGAGATCAATATTGCTCAAGCAGAATATAGCAGGAGTTGTGTTCCTAAGGATTACATCATGATAAAACCTACCATGTGATGCAGGGAAGAACTGGGAAAGGGCTCACAAGAAATCAAAACTCGTTGCATATATGGGTCTACACGTGTAAGGCATCATTTGGGATTAGTAATAGTGAAAAATATATTCTTGATGAAGACTCACTGTATCCATATGTATACAGGCTATATACATTTGTTCAAACCCGCTCTGAATTGATATTGCAGGGGAATGTGATTTCTCCGCGCGCGATGTGCTGACTCTCAGGGGCCGGTCGTTGTGTAATCACATGTCCCCTATCTGTGTCATCCCAGTCCAGGCGTGGGTGGAAGATAGAAAATGTTGTACGGGGAAGTAGCTCAGCAATTGGCTGAAGGCTGAGAGGTCTTGGGTTCAACTTCCGGTTTCCCTAAACGTTTTCGCCGACCCCTACAATATCAGTGGCATCATTGATGATTTACAGACCCCGGTAAACAGGTAAACCGACACCACAGGAGGTTATCAAGTAATACCACCTGATAACATCCCTTCAATTGTTAAAAACCATGGTCCCCATGCAAACACACTGGATTGTCTTTTTTATATACTTCATGTAATGGTACGTCATACATTCAGTCCTAGGGATTAAGGAACATAATTGCTGTCACTTAGCCAAGTAGGACACATTCTATGCATCTTTAACCAAGCTGAGTGACATAAATGCTATTGACGGAAGTGAATAATTGAACATCACTCATTAGGCATCAGACTGATCATGTAATTCAGCTATAACGTGATCAGTCAATGAGGTCGGTCATTATTACCCCTCGCACCGAATACTGTGGACACCACACCACCACAAGGCATTGCAGATTCATTACACATTTGGACCTACATTGGAACACACCCATATCTACCTAATTTGAAGCTTTTTCATAATTTCCACATCTATAGCCGAATGCTTTGCAACTATTGATTTGTTAAAACATACTTCTTCCATTCAAGAATGAGGGATTTAGGAGCCAGCAGTAGCCAGACCATGTCGGCCAAGGCTAAGTGGTTACGAATGGTGATATTAGCACTTGGATACATGGGAGCGGTAAGAAAATTGACACATTTGTTTCAATACTTTATACCATGGTCATTTTATTGATTTGCCATCTCAGAGCTATCCCTTGTATGATTGTTACCAGTAGTATCATATAAAGGTTGTGGGTGTGTGCATTCTAGCCCAATTCTGTAAATTGAAATCTTGTGTGGGGATAATGATTACCCACTGTCTTCTTCCATGCATGGCGAAAACAATGAACCCATAGGACCAAATAAGGGTTCCGAGGAGGGGTGGGGTGGGGAATTTCTCAAACCCTACAGATAGATATTCCCAGTAGAGTTTGTCTGAGACTCGTCCATCCACAGTGTTTGGGAAATGTCATGCAGACCAAGTATTTCACAGACAACATACCATCTAACCAAGAACCGATCACTGCCGATGTAAATTGCTGAAGTAATTGTGTAACTAAACAGACTATTTTCAAAGCATAACACAATGGTAATCACTGTTTTGAGTAACCATATGAACAAAAGGTGAGCAGTCAAATTGCTCTCCACTCAATGCCACAATGCAATCGATTCTCATGTACCTTTTATTTTTGTGTTATATCTATTTCCTATGCTCATTTTGCATTTTGACACTGAGGTAGGACTTTATTCAAATGTATTAAATAATGACAGTTTCTCTTAAATAGGGCACAGCCTATGTGGTTCCTGGTACAAGCCTCATAGACCTGACAATTCGGACATCTTCACGCACTAAGGATGTAGCTCTCATGTTCCTCCTACGTGCAGGAGGGGGCCTCATTGGGTCCCTTTTTGGAGGATTTCTCCTTGATCTTGTTAATGCTGATATAGTGCTGGTTGTTGTACAAGCACTAGCAGCCTGCACTATTGTTGTCGCCCCCTGGTGGAGAAATGCAGTGGCACTGAGCGCTTTTATTGGTATAAGCGGTTTAGCCTGTTCTATGGTGAATGTGGGTAAGTATGATATAAATGTGGCTTCTTGATAATTTTATTTCAAGATAGAGTGTCTGAGGATAGCAAACATTATAGATTGTGTATAGATGGAACATCATTTCAACATTGGACATTTTACCATCCTAAGAACAGACATAATTATTATGTGTCCTTGTTATGGTAATCTCCCGCGTATAAGGCACACCCCGCCTATAAGACGCACATAGAGTTTTAGGATTTGGTCAGAAAAATGAAAAAATCATAAATTTTGTTCTACTGAATGAATTTACAAAATTCAAAAAGCTATGTGTTTCTTGGACCCCATTATGCTGCTGTCTGGGTTATATGGGAGTGTGTAAAATATCAAAAGGAAGGTCTTGGTGTCCCCCTTGCGGATCCAGGGAGAACTAAAACCCTGCATATAAGAGGCACCTTATAGAGAGGAGATTGCGGTAGTATTTGAAATAAGGGATATTGCAATACTTTCTACTGTTATTTTTAATGACTTTCATCTACAAGCTGGTTATTTTGTTTTTTAGGGGTCAACTTCTACTGTGTTTCCCTTTGGGAAAAGGCCCACCCACCCTATCTGCTGTTCTTGACGTTCCTGAACAATGTGGCATGTACAGCAGTTTTACCTCTGGTCTCCATGCTTCTACTGCACAGGAACCCTGAACATAAACATCCAGTACAGATTAATGATACAGAGCAAAACCTAGCATCTCTCTACAACATTGACCATCACTCCATCCAGAACATGTCAGAGACCAATAGAAGTAGTATCCAAAAAGAATTCTCACCAGACGATGTTACTGTGCAATATGCTTTCTTAGTACCAGGGGTTCTCCTAAGCTTAGCATGTTTAGGACATGCAGTGTTAGCCATCTCTAGTAGGTGTAACCTGAAACCACTCTTTGGCACTAAACAGAGGACCCCAAAAGAAAATTCTGGTACTGTTGCTCGCAGATCTATGGGGAAACCAAGAATTATCCTATTGCTCATTGGTTTTGGACTACTAGCTGCAAATGTTGGCAGTGTTGAGGAGACATATATTATGTATTTGTTCACCTTTCTTGTCAACCATCTTAACTGGAGCAAGGCAATGGCTGCCTGGCCAATGATAGGCCTGCAAAGTGCCATCTTTTTCTCCCAATTCTCTTGTATTGTTGTATCAAAGCTCATCCGCTCCAGTTTAGTCATGGTTATCATACAATCCACTATGCTTGTCTCCACCATAGTCATGTGCCTGCCAGTACTTGGACACTCTGGCATAGTCTGGGCTTGCACTATCATTGTAGGGATTTCTATTGGACCCTATGGCTCAACACTTATTTCCTGGATGTCCAGTACGTTTGGTCCGAGTGGCAAAATAACCTCATTTTTCTTCTTGGTACTTTATGGGAGCAGGATGATTATGAGCCAGGCTTTGGGTCATCTCTTTGATTCCTCAGGACCTATATGGTTTGCCTATATGAATACAATTACTGTAGGAGTATCTTCACTGGCATTTATATTCCTATTATTGTTAACTGAGGTAGGAAGGCAAGATAAAGAAGCAGACGAGGGTATTCAGGATAAGGCACAGGAGCCAATATTAAATGGCCATACATTGAAGGAACATAAACAGACAAAACAGTAATGCCTCACGGTTCAGATTCCTTTGTTATCATCATATCATATAATAAAGTACGGGAATTTAAATATAATATATTGACATTTAACAGGACAGTATGAGTAAATTATTCATTGTGTGTATTATTTTTTTAAACAATTCATTGATACAATAATTATCTTAATTGATATGACCTAATAAAGAACCATGTGAATGGGTTGATGATCCAGTGTGTACATGACAGGCCCGTATCGCTTTGAAAGTGATACACTGTCATACCACGGGTAGCTTTTAGCAGTAGATCGCTTCTATTTTTGGAAAACAATAGTAGTTACTACTAGTACAAAATCTAATGACCCAACAGTGAGTTCTACTATACCCAGTACAGTGGTCTTTATAGCCTATTTACAATTGGGGCTGAGAGTTTAGACAAATCCATTGATTTGCCTTTATACTGCATAAGGACTGCAGATGCCCATTCATATGTGAGGAATCATTTATTATGCTCGGTCCAAATGTAGTAGTAAGACTAGTAATGCTATTACTAACATTATTTTATGACTTGGATTCATAAACGGAGTAATTATGCAGTATAGAGTAGCACCAATACATGGTTATAACAGAACTACTGGCATCCAAAGTGTGTTGCGAATATTTGCCGCTCCATATCCAGCAGTGTGAAATTCTTGTGGAAGAGAGACTTGAGATCCATTACCATATGTGAGCACAAATGGATAGGAAAGACACCGGGGAGCTGCTTTCGTGGAGTTAGGCAAATGGGAGTCATTCTCGGATATGTCATACATAGTTACCGTAGTACACCTATTTTAGAAAACAAAGAAACAAAGAAAAAGCAAGAAGTGCCCACCTAACCCAAACCCCACCTGCTATCTGCTTGCCCCAGGTTCTACATGCCTTCCACTTCTGCGAGCCTTCCCAGCAATTGTCGCCATGATTGGTCATCAATAATGACTCCTTTTTGAGTGATAACTCATTCCATCATCTTTCGCCACTGTATGTTGGACTCACGTGGCATAGCAATTGCTATTCCTGGTGAGCTTGTGCTATAACGATGTGTTCCATCTAGCGACATGTGTGAGCCACTTCACACAGGTTGACGAGGACTCGTGACAATTTGCTGGGTTACCAAACATGTGTATGGAGCACCAAGCAACAGGTTCAATATGACCCTATTTATAAGTCAATGCTATGGTAAAGGCCATGCTAAACTATTTATAGCCTTTGGTGAATAGATAATTTCCCTTCCTCACCAAAACTTGGTGTTCCGCTTACATGAATAAGTGAATCAACAAGGAAATGCACATGGAGGGGAATATTGATTATTGCCATGGTAAACCACCACCTCAACCAACAACAACAGTGGTATCCTCGGAAACCTGGAGAGAACTCTCAACCCTCTTCAAAATCAATACAAAGAGGTCAATGTTCTCTCAGCATCGGGTATATTTACTATGCATCGTGGATATAAGTCATCTCTACATGCTGATGATGGTTACAGTGCATAACATATTTAATTTCATTTGAATAAAGCCATTTTATTGACTGAATTTGTAATAATTACTATAACCATAGTGACTATTGTAGACCCTATAGTATGACAACCTGATTGTATACAAGTCACTCACTTGTCCTCCAGCCCGAGTCTTTGAGAATAGACATGTATCCAAGCATGAAGAACTGTAAAGTAAATGCTTTGAGAGTGATGGTCACGCACCATATGTTTGCAGGCTCCCCTGGGAAAACTGAATCTGCTGGAGTATATTGTATTGACTGGTCATCTCTGTAGTCACAGCTTGCGGAAGGGGAAGTACAATGTATCTATAGGTGGCCATTAGGGGATAGTTAATTTGCATATAATACGTGGATGCATGCACGCATTATATTGCACTTATACAGAGCTGCTTAAAAAGTAGGTACATGGGAGGTATAAGATGCACAAGTCTGCCATTCACCTCCGTATGAAGTAGATGGTAAATATACACCCCCAAGAGTTCCTGGATCTACACTTGAAATGCGATACTGTCACGGGGAACTATAGATCAGAGGACTTCATGAACAATCGAATCCAGCCAACATGCAGCAGGGAAACAATACAGGATGACATTTAGAGGTATGTCACATGCTTCTATATTATAATAAGAATCATATATCAAGACATAGATCTATCAGATCATGGTCAGGTGCGTTGGATGAATGGAAGGGGACGTGGATGTAGCTGGACAGAGATTTCATCATTTTTCATTTTTTTTTTGTATTTGATAAAATACCTATACAAAACCCTTGTCTTAAAATGTTTTAACTCCCTGGGCACACGGTTTCTGTTAACTATGAACCACATGCAATGTGTAATCCTAATTGTAAGAGTTGGAACTTCAGATGAACAATTCGCTTAATAATGGAAATAACTGTAACGTTCTACAGAACTTCAGATGAACAATTCGCTTAATAATGGAAATAACTGTAACGTTCTACAGCCAGCGTGAATGGTAATACACAAATATTTTCATGGCGTGTCTCGCCATTTGAACAATTGTCTCATAAGGCAAAGCACATATCAAAATTATTAAGTAACGAAACCTGACATATACCAAAGGACACACATTGAAATTCCTTTTGTTGTAAAGAGTAGCAATTTTTTTTAGTGCATTTATTTCAATTAATCTTTCTGGTTATAAACCAATTACATACCTTTATTGGATGGTTGTCTCGGATTATGGTTCAGGGTGAGAAACTACATTCAATACATATCAGCACATCCCTGAACCACATGCATTCTATATCCACATGTGCCTCAAAATGGGGAAGAATCAATGTTTACGGTACTACATTTATCAATAATACATGGGGGTTAGCGGGTGTCGGAGCTTAATATATGATGCGTTACACTGGCTATAGGGAGGGTTATTCCTATAGTCACAACAGTAACATCTGTGTATACGTAATGAGGGGTGCAGTCGTTAGGATGAATGTCAACGGGTTTTCTGAATATGAAATTTACATGCGTGTAGAAGAATTCTGTTTGCTTTTGTGTGATGTGAGAAGTCATTGTAACCCACCATACGTGGCACTGGGAGGAGCACGGTATAGTAGACTGCAATAAAATGTGTCAAATATCAATGAGGATATTGATTTATTTTAAATTTGCTTTGAACCGTTTGAAGACAGACCCTATATAATGTGTTTCCTCTTCTCATTACAGACTTGATGGAGTCGGGTGAATGTATTGTGTTCTATAGAGGGCCACAGCACAGGCGGTGCAGATGATACCCTGGAGCAACATGGGATCAACCATGTCAGTTTGAGTCCCAGTCCTTCTTGGGGTAGATTTGCTTTTCAAGAACTGAATCCTACACCTACCATGTCCTGTTTTGGGTAAGTGAAGAGCAGCAGAGGACACCATGTATGTGGAGCTAGTTGATGAGAGCAGCTCAACCCCTTATGGTGCCAGGGGACAGAGTAGCCTCCAGGTGGCAGCAGAACTCCTCCCAGGGCAAGCAGAGCTGTCCCTGCACCACCCTACCAGGACCAGGAGGACCCGGATGGAGCTGCTCCGGGAGCAGCTCATGGCCAGGTGGAGGATCCAGGAGGAGCTGGACAATGACCCATTGTACAACAGTAGGATCAGTAACATGGAACAGCCACATACAGCTATGGATGGGACCCCTGTAAGAGCAGCTCCTAGTGAGGAAGTTACCCACAGCAGAGCAGCTCAGATAATGGGGGCTCCTACCACCATAAGAACAGGTCTTACTAGGGAGGAAATGGCCCACCTGTATGACTCTCTCACCTCTGAGACAAGCTACATTCTGACCACTACACCCAAGGACACGGTTCCTTCCCTGACTTACCCCAACACCCCGGAGGAGAGGGTATATGATAGAGAATACCCAGCAGGAGGTGGTTTGGACTACAGGGTTGTAACACCGCCTAGTAATGCCAGACAGGCCTGGCAGAACCAGCATCATGGTAAGAACCTCTTGTGTGTTTTAATGTTGTTGTTGTTGTTGTTGTTGTTGTCGTTTTTATTTTTATATATTTCCTCTCTAGGATAGATTTGGCTAGCTTACACGTTAGTATCCCCTATTGCAGACGTGTGCACGTGGGTATTTCCCCAGCATGCATGAGTAGGTGAAGGAAAAGGCTTAGTAAGGTGAACATAAGGAAGCAGTGCAATCATTGATTTCCTCTTCCGTATCTATGGAAGTACAGTAAATAGTATAGTGTTGTTAGTAACATTCTCATCTGGGATTGACACCCTTATATATATTGTAGGATATGTTCCCTACCGGTTTCAGATGCTCCAGACGAGCGAGCATTGAATTTGATAAATGTCTGTGCCTAATTTGGGCATCTGGCTAACCAATGATATTGTAACATAGATAACTCAATAAAGACGACTCAACAGCCAGCCAAGTACGGTTTACCAGAGAGATCCTTTATTCTTCACATGTAACCCCAGAAAATGACAATACGCTCAACTTGAGCCAGTTATAATACCCTGCCAGGTGGCTGTTGCTAATCCATTGGAAGTCACTTCTGTAGTTCCAAATGCGCACTCATCTTTGCTAGTCTCTTCTCTATTGCATTGCCAAATGGCACTTCCCAACAGAAGTGGTCCAGAAGTGGTTAGTAACAACCCCTCAACTGGAAGTTGCTTCCTACACTCTGTCGCATAAGTATGTAGGTTTGGGCAGTCTGGGAGGCACTCAGGTGTGACCACTTTTTCGCAACACAGTTTGATTTGTGGGAAAGTGACTACTTCTGGATTACAGTGTGTCGGAAGTGATTCTGAGTGGTTAAGTAGAGCAGGAGGTCTAAGGGTTTTAACTGTGTGCTGTTTGAAATGCGGTTGATATGCAAAAAAAAAAGAGAAAGTCTGTAGGTTATGCAAGAAAATTCAACTATGTTCAAGTAAAATGCTGTCATTTACCTTTCATAAGTTTTTTTTTACACTTCTATCTCTTCGCGGAGGTATATCAAATTTCTCATATCCATGAAACTGCATCCATATGTATACATCACAATAAAACAACAGCAAAATAAGAAAGTGTATTAATCGCCAGTGAACAGCTCAAGCAGCCTGTTCTGTAGTTTGTCCTCCTGTGTCATTACGTTGTCATGGCTTCCTGCACACAGACATGCGCCACTGCACACAAATGACAGAGCACTGTCTCATTGTTTGCCCTCTGACTCTGGTAAACTAATATTTCCATGGTAACTATAGGCAGAAGGTAGGCAGGCAGGAAGGGATTGATCTCACCCTAGTGCTCTCTGACTACGTATATACATACCGACGGGTTGTAGGCCAATGGAATATATGTTTCGGGTTTGAACCTTTTTTGAAGTGTTTTATTGAGTCAAAGGAAGAACAATAATAGAATAAAATTGTCCCTCTCCTAGCAACCTTGTATTAAGGTTTTTAAGCTAGGTCCCATTAGAAAGTCAAGCGGTTGTTGCATAATACAATTAAACTGACAATATATAGTAATGACGACCTCCATTCAGAAGAATATACCGTTTAGGCCTTTCAGTAACCTAAGTACAAAAGCACAACTTTAAGCAACTCGGGGGGGGGGGTGATGAGATGAGATGAGTTATGATTATATAGTTAAGAAACTATGTCAGTAATATTGAGTTATATAAAGCAATTTGGGTAGTCTGACTTAATGCTAGATTTAAAGGTATAATAATCTTCAATAAGCGTATAATTTGTCTTGAGTTGGTTCCATCTTTCAATGGCTCTATACAGTGCACTGCAGATTACAATGGGTTTCAAGGATCTTATTATTTCAACCTTTTCCCTTGATGGTATCTTGTAGGAATTAATCTATCATCGACATTATTTGGGTTACAAGCAAGCTTATAGGCGTATATAATTAAATTAATTTCTCTCCTATCTGCAAGATCACAACAATTACTGGCTAGTTGAATTTCCTTTGTAGTCAATAGAGGGTTTTCTTCAAGCTTCACAAGATATGCCATTCTTAAAGCCCTATTTTGTAGCAATTGTAGTTCTCTATTTTCCCCTCTATTATCCCTATCCCATATAAAATCACAGTATTCGAAACTAGGTCTGATCATAGATTTAAATACATCAACAGCTGCCGTCACATCGAGATATTTTCTAGTCCTACCAAATTGAAACAATTTATTTTTAATATTTCTTAGGCATTGGGCCCTATGCTGAGAGAGGATTCATTTACGGGAAATCCTGAACATGTCATATTTGTTGTTTTACTGCTAAATTTAGATGGATCTTTTAGTGCTGTTGCCCCTTATAGAAAACAACATTAATTTTAAGTATCTGAAGAACTACCAATTTTACTAACTCAGGTTGGTAAAAATGCAATAGGACATTCCCTTACACTTAAGATACTCCATCATTTTGCCACCATTGGAATAGGTCACATTGTCAGCATATACCGTATTGATAATCATTAAACTAAGTCCACTTTCCAACTTAAACTTAAAACAGAACTCTACAATTCTTGGCCCCACCTTCTCATATGGTGCACCTCCAGGGTGGCTGCCTGCTCCTGTGTGAGCTCAGCAAGTTTACCTAAAAGTCAAATGTTGGCTCAGGAAAGCAATGATCGCCAGAAATCCATAATGGAGATGATAGTAATTGTACAAGGGGCAGTCCCGCGGTAAAAAAGGGACTTACCTGTTAATCTGAATAAGTCTTCTGGATGATAGACTCTGAAATAATAGTATCTAGAGATTTATAGTGATAGGAGAATCGTTGCTGACCTAGGATTGGGTTAATGCTTTAAGTGTAGAACTGGATGCGTTGTACTCTAGTTTGCATCAGGTTGGGATAGAATTATAGTTGACTGTTTGTGCCAAAAGCACCATGTCTGTAGAGGAGAATCCAGGTGGGTATGATTTGGGGGAGGGTGAACATATTATATTTTTATGGTGACATTGACCAGTACACATGAATTCATCCTGAGCTGTAATATCAACTTTGATAAATTGTGCTATATGAATGATTTTGAAAAGGTAAAAGGGAGGGGCATGTCACTTTTTCTGTTAAAGACCCTATCTCTGGTTGTATGAGGAGCAAAATAAAGCTCTTACCCACATGCATGTGTCTGCAATAAGAAGGGGACACATCGTCGCCTTAGTGCAAGAAGGTTGTATCTGCATTTTTCAGGTTTTGCAGGAGAGGCAAAAGAAGTGTTCCACTTACTATAGAACAAAGTGGAGACAGCAACATTGCCACTCATCTTTTCCAAAATGTCAGTTACATTCTTCTTGTACTAAGGCGACGACATGTTCCCGCCCCCAGTTTAGATCCATCACTGATATTGCCCTTAAGCTCAGTAAACTATAGAAAATGAAATCTATCATTTACCATCCATATGTAAAAGCAGGTCCGACAGAGGGCAGTCCAGACCTGGTGACCCTAAGTCAGCGTATTACCAACTTCCTGTGCCGACGTCCCCTGGTGGCAGACATCCAAAGGACATCTCTACAACACATGACCGACCTTCCGGTGGTGAGAGCCATTTACACAAATTGAGACTTGTATATGTGAAGAATGCGAACTGCTCCCGATGACATCATTTCTTCGATCCTGAGCACTGTCCTGAGAATATCATATATTCTACCATCAATATGATGACTTAGTAGTAGAGATCGACATTCCTGATCTGGAACACCCCTTTCACTTGGAGCAGAAATATTTTAGCCAAGGGGCATTCTAAGTGTTATCAAGCAAAACTCCCTTCATGCAGTCACTGTATGACTTTACTAAGTAACAGGGTCATAGTTATTATATATGATATCATATCCTAACCAATATAGCATGTTTTGAAATGGATGAATCAGGGAGTGGTAATCAATAACAGAGGGGTGGTTGATTTTCGCACACTTCACAGAGAAAATAAAGGGAGTCAAAAAGGAGAGTCCAGGCTTGCCTTCAGTTGACTCCACTTTCTGATGAAAGGGAGTCAACAGACTCCCTTAAGGGAGTCCAGGTTTTGCCTTCAAATTGACTCCCCTTTACTCCAAAGAAGAGTCTGGGTCACCTTTGACTCCCTTCCAAAAGGGAGTCTGGCCAATCATTGACTCCCTTTCGGGAAGATACAATTATTCTTAATAACAGTTATATCTAGACCCATAGTCTCGGGATATCAAGTGTAATCAGCTGGTAATGCCAGTCATACTTCATCTTGCACACTTGTGCTTTGTATCATGAAAGACATAGCAGGGATACTGAACTTCCCTCAAGGTACATTAGTTGACATGACAAAGCATTTGACTCATTATGGATTTAGCTTTCTGATATCAGTACAGAATGGGTGTCTAAGGCTTTTGAATGTGATTGAATTGCCCATATATCAAGTAGTTTGTATTATTCTACTGTATCTCAATTTATAAGCCGAAATCTTCCCGGCCCTCCCACGATCTTTTGCCCCCCCCCCCCTTCTATAGTAACACTCAAGCAAACTAGGAGTGAGAATTTGTTCCCTCTCCCCCAAAGTAATGATGAATAAAAACTTCATCCCTTTTCTCACTCATTTCTATGGGGGGGGGGATGAAAGGTCACGGATGATCCATCCGTGGGCAGTGGATGTCGCCGTTTAGTATGGAATTCCTCTCTTTCATCATGGACTTATATGCATGTTTTTATCAATGTGTTTCAGTTGTTGACTAACCTAAACTGACACTTTCTTCAACAGGAGGCCTCAAGACGCCCCTCATCCAGGAACAGGGTTCACCCTGCTATAGAAGCCCCTCTCAGCACGGAGACAACCACATTCTACACTCTCCACGCCGATTCTCCAACAACACGACCATCAGGCCTCTTGAGGATACCCAGAAGTCACCGTGATTCTACAGGAAGTGCCAACTCACAAAGACTTCTTATTGGGCATGCGCGGTCTGTGAGGCCCCGTATATTGAACCGGAAGTGGTGCAAATTAGTGTGCTACGTCCTGTTGGCCTTTGTTGGCATATTGACTGTTGTGTGCTTGGGATATCTTCTTTTTCTGATTGGTAACTATCTGGTCCTCATTTTCATTTGAACAACTGATGTTTAGATAGTAAGCATTTCATGAATACTATTAAATGTTGTCATGCACTAGAGTTCTATTTTATTATTAATGTGTACTAGGTCGTCATTAGGTCGTCATAACTGGAATATTTATAACTTGCAGTTTCACGAGTTGAGAATGGAGAGAAACCCCAACACAAGTCATCAGTATTAGTTGTCAAAGGTATGTCAGTAACTAAACAACAATATCGTATGATAACAGTCTTTTTGTTTTAGGCCCTTTTGCAAATGCTTCAAAGGTAAGGTCCCGGAGGAATCTTATCTCGGAGAGTTTATCATTAAGAAATAAGTCCCATGGCTAAATTGATCTGATTACATTTTTTAATACATTGTCTACTACTTTCCAGATGAAGTTGATATCAGTGTAAGGGTTGTCAATGTGAAGTTTGTTGCCGCAATGGGCGATAATACATCAAGTGTCTACATGAGCTTTTCTAGGATGTTCTGTGCAGAGGTAAGTTATACCATTACTATGAAGATGACACGAGTCATTGTAATACAATTAACAGAATAAACAGTACCTATTTGACCTCTGTTGCTTCTCGCAAATTAGAAGCTATTGTCACTTACACAATAATATTTATGAAATAATTAATACTTGACTTTCTCTATGATGAATAATGGAATAAAATATAAGTGATCTTTTCAGGTTGAGTACCAGTTAACTGTGGAACAACAGTTTAACGATGATGTCAGCTGTCAGGTTACACGCCTAAGGTATATTATATCTAAATACAACTTTGTGCTCGGACAAACTTCAACAGAGTTTAAAGTTGGGTCGTTTATATTCACACAGACTATAGGCACATTAGTTTAAATATATCATGCAATGCCACATGTTATATGTATAAAATCACATTTATGTTGTACACTTAAACATCCGTTAACATTTTGGAATAGTGAACAAGTAATCAATGGATAATTCATGACGAGTGTGTGTTAGTGAAGGACAATTACACGAGGCTGTAGGCCGAGTGTAATTAGCCTTTGCTAACACACACGAGTCATGAATTATCCATTGACTACTTATTTTATACCACGAAACCAATAAATAATCAATAGATTACCAATAAATTCAAGTTGAAAACAAAAATTATTTCCCCTCCCCGGGATTCGAAGCCAGCTATAGTGTGTGTACACAGGTACATACACCTCTTTGCCCAGCAGCAGACAGCGACAGCACCCGTCTCGGCTCGGCTTGGCAGTGGCACACGGCGTAAAATAGCTTTGAATGCGGCTCGCGGTTATATTTGTGTATAATACACAATAATAGTAAAAAAGATGCGCCCAGACCGTGTTACTAACTGTTAGACTAGATATACACAGGTACATACACCTCATCGCCCGGCAGCGGACAGCAACAGCACCCGGCTCGGCTCAGCTTGGCAGCGGCACGCGGCAAAAAAAAGCTTTGAATGCGTCTCGCGCTTATATTTGTGTATAATACACAATAATAGTAAAAAAGATGCGCCCAGAGCATGTTACTAATTGTTAGACTAGATATACACCTCGTCGCCCGGCAGCGGACAGCGACAGCGCACACGGCGAAAAAAGACGCGCCCGGACCGGGACTCGACCCGCGTACCTCTAATGGCTGAGTGCAATGCACTAACCACTAGACCACCGCATCTTCTCCTTCAGCGGCCGTCTTGGCTTGGCTATGTTTGATTGCAGACAGTAGGGAACAAAAATATACGCCCGGACCGGGACTCGTCCCGCCTACCTCTACAAGCTTACAAAGCAAACACATACCGACTCTCATCAGTCCCTGTGCCGCACTGCATAGGGAGTTGGATTTGGGATGTGAGACTGTAGGTTCGAGCCCTGCCCTGGCCTTGAAAATTTTGTGGGTTTTAACATGTAACATATGACATGGAAGGATATGAGAGGCATACGGTTTATCCATGGATAACCGCACAGAATGCAGGTTATCCATGGATAACTGCACGCCTTACAAAATTGATGTTACAGCCTACAGGGTGTGCAATATTGACAGGTATGTGCATGGGAATATCCAGCAAAAAGCACTGAGCAACCCAGAAATCGTGGTATAATTGAGGATAATCTTCATATCCATGTGACTGAATCATTACAATCTCATATTGGATAGATTACTGAAAATTTAACAGATCCTCCAGGCCCTAATCTTAACTATTTGTAAATCAAATACTTTCTCATTTTCAGTTCTGGCAGTGTCATAGTGGATTTCCATGTTGAACTGGCTCCTAATGAGATGAATCTCAAACTAGATGAGAAAACCATCAGAGATATCTTCAACAGTACCGACTACGACACCAAGTGCACTCAAAGTGCATGCTATGAGGTTGACCCGCAATCAGTATCCATAAAGTGGCAAAATGTGGTATCTAAACCTGCTGTTAACGGTATAAATAACCAAATAGCTACCTCATCCCCAAAAACAACACTACCTTTAACTACCTTAGATATAAACTCAGCCTCTACAACAGTCATCCTCATTGTGCCTCCAGTAGACTCCCTGGACCCTACAGCTGACCAAACCAGGCCTGTAAAGCAGTTACCCCCTGGAGCTGCAGGTACAATTGGCACCATAGTCAATACTGCTAGTACCACAAGGCCTACTGGTGCGACACAGGCATCTGCTGCACAATCTGGTACTGAAACAAAGCCATCACCAACCAAACCTGGTATTGTAGGACAGGTATCATGGGCACATCCATGGACAACGCCCAGATCAACCACTGAGATTATATCTACAACGTTAGATTCAAGCCAGGCAGGTAACACTGGGTCACAAGGCTCCACATTACCTACAGGTACGAGACAGCAGCCAACAAAGTGGACAACCCCAACAAGTACTGAATCTGCAACAAATCCGACTGTAGTGTCAAAGCCAGGATCATCTCGTCCTTCAGGGACGGGAGTTGTATCATCCACTACAACTGCTTATACCGGCCCTAGTTCAACAGTCAGCAGCCTAAACCCTGCGTCTACTGTGCTCTCAACTCAAGCCAAATCTACTGTGAACCCTTCTAAGCCAAACTCAGGTAGTTTTCTACCAACATCACAAAGGTCTTCTTTATCACATCTGCCAACATCCACAGCGTCAGTTAGAACGTCTGGCCTGCAGTCCTCTAAAGGTGCCACAAGGCAAACATCAACTATGTCAATTGTGACACACAGATCTCAGCCTCAGGGTACAACTACAGGAACTGTAGGCCCCACATCACAAACTGTTAATTCAACCGGTTCTGTCTCTCTGACTAAGAACACAAACACTAGATCCACTATTCCAACATCTCAGAGAACTACAAGAGGTCTGACAACAATTTCACAAGCCATTATAAGCTCTGTAAGCACATTGTCTATAGTAGGGGGGAGCAGTGCAAGGTCTGTCTTTGACAGTACCCGCCAATCACGGCCATGGACAGGGTTAAGGACAACCCCCATGACTGTTACAAGAAGAACTCTGCCCTGGGGGTCCACATCAAGGTCGACAATGAACACAATTAGTCCTAGAACCTCACCTGGACCACATTCTACACCATTCACTCCAAGAACTTCAGCCACTCGCAGAACAACCAGGGGCCCGAGCAGCTCGAACGGAACCTCTGGTTTGAAGTCCTCCACCATTGAGCCCTGGACATCATTGAGGCAAACCACAAGAGTGACATTTACAAAAGGTTTCCCGGTAACCAGTGACCCCCATAACAGAGGGACTACTCGTTACACTACAATGCTATTTCCAACATTTGACTTCAGAACATCAACCACTCCCATGACTACCAAAAGAAGAACTAAGCAATATCTGGATTTTGGTTTTGGCAGAAGTCGCACTACAATGAGATCGACAAGGGCAAGTGTTCCCCATCGGGACGTTCCAGCACCAACGGTTGGCCCAACCAGTAGATCTACTGAAATGGCAACCAGTAGTGAGAGCACAGAGATCACAACGCAACCAACTATCGGGTCTAAATATCCACAGACTTTTACACAAAGAACCTTGATAAACAATGATACTAAATCTACCTTAAATAGGCAAAGGACTCCTCCAGTAACTCAACCCACGGTTCCTTTACATAAAGCAGATAGAGGGATAGCTATTAGGAGTACAATACCTTGGGCGGTTTTCCACAGATCGACATCGCCTGTGCGATGGATGCCTGTCACCCCCAGAGTCCATCTGCCACCATGGACTGGTAGGACCACGCCCAGACAGAGTAAAAGATTATACACATTGCCTTTTGTCATACAGAGAACTACAAAGAGACCAAATACCCAGAGGCCTACACCTGTGTACATACAACCTCTACGACCTCTTGTACCATAATAGGTGAACCTGATATCAATTAACACACAGCTACCAAATTCAATTTTTTACTGTTCTTATAATTATCTGCTTGTAATCTATATGTTCTAACACTGCCCAACAGCAAGATAGACGAAGAGGCATCTCGGCAGAATGCTTGATAGTGTGTAGCATATTGTACTTGGATCTAAAGCTACTTACTTCGAAATGTTTGAGTCTCATTAAATGGAAAAGGTTTTGTATTTCCTGTGAAGGGCTGGTTTCCCGACACATTCATAATTCATAAAAGTGTACTCAATATTGTGACCCCTGTCCGATGCTCTTTCTCTCCTACCCAGACTTATACCAGAATGCCTGCGAATTGAATTAGATACACATATCAGATTGTGAAAAGCCTCATCTGTTAGCTAAAGATGCTCCATACAAACATTCTCATTCGAGTACAAGACTTTTGATGTCCTGTAGTTTTAGAACCCCTTAAATCATTTTGACTTTCGCGTCTCAATCATGCTGTCTGTCTAACTTGAGCCTAAAACTCAATTTTTCCTTCCTTTAGCCTTTGTACAAAATATATCATGAACTAGACAGTATTACACGTTTGTGTTGAGTGACAGTGGTAGCACTGAGGCATGGCATTAGGTAAGATCCCCAGTTACCAATAACATTGACTGTGGTATAAAGCTATAGATACGCGTAAATAGTCCTGCCATAGAAATCAATAGATTATCAATAAACCTTTAACCTGTCACTATCAGACCTCCATTAACTACTGACCGACAAACGGGTTCTGTAGCCTACCACAGGCGCCTGAATTGGAGTCACAGCTTGCTTCTATCATGGTCCACAATAGGCTGGCCAACATTAATATCGGGTTTGAACCCAAGTGGGCTACCCAATTTGGGCATCGATCAGTTTCAGCAGGTTTCATAGACGGCTAAGAGGATTTGCTACTAAGAATCTAATTAGATATGAGTTTCCTTGGCTGAACAGTATTTGTACAATTGTTTTGACTATGCTACTCACAGTATTTTCATAAGCCATTCCCTATTTCTTTTTATCAACTGGATTTTTATTTTTCTAAAAGACGTTTATAATGCCTGTGTTTGTTGGATTATGAATTATTGTCCTATGTACAAATGAGGAATAAAATTTCTTAACTTGAGATATAAACGGTTCTTCGCCATGCAACGTGTTTGTGATAACCAGCTTTGTGTGATGGTACTTGGCCCTCAACATTAGAGGATCGTGTGATGCATCCAGGCTCATTTATTTTGTTGCCTTAATTCACAAATGCAGTACTGGCAGACCTCCATTGGTGCATCATAAAGACAATGCAATGGCTCCAGGAAGACTTACCAGGACTTATTTCTAGAAAAGTCCTTATAAAGTTAAGATGGCACTGAATATCAACTATATACGTCAGCGTGATGTTTGAGGGGAAAGAAAAGCCTGTGTTCAAGTTGAACATAGGCTTGTCTTTGAACTTCAACGTGACATTTGACATAGTTGCACAGACATCTGCTGCTTCAGATGCACGTTACAGCAGCATATATATTCTTGAAGCTAATGCTGTGCAATCTGCCGTCAGGTGCATTTGGTCACAATCCATTTATGAAAAGCCATCTACTAAAAAACATTATGAAACTGGGGTTTCCTTTCCTTGTAGTTAAGGATGGTCCTGATCGATTCCTAAGGCACAAAAATGTTAGGATATAGTTGATAAAGGGATGATACAGTGTATCATGATAAAATACTAGTTCTAGCTGATAATGAATAATAATCGCCAAAGTCAATGGTTGGTAGCCGATCATGAGACAAAGTATTCTACTCATACACCTATTGGAACCATATTAGATCGTAAAGGGCCATTTTTTGAGGGTACCATCAAAGGATCCACCAGCTCCTTGGAATGACAGAAATGGCTGGTACAGCCAAGTGTACACTGTTGCTGATGGCACTAACAAGTAAGATATATTTCATTTGGACATAATTATATAAGGTCACTCATTGATCATGATTGTGTAGCACAACATGATAAAATGTACAGTACAGCGAACAACTCCAGAGGATAACCTTCAGGTCCAAACAAACAGATTTAGGGGTCTGGAATGCCTAGTGAGATTTGACACACTCTGTCAGTATTGCTGTCAGAGGTGGCATTGCACTAACTGCATGTTTGAAATAACTCTAGTCTATGTCAAGTTAAGAACCGTTATGCTAAGAGTACCTGGTTTAAATCTTGTGTTGAAATGTTGAAATCAGAAGATCACTTCCTGATGATTAATTGAAGTAAATCAGTAAATAAGAACATTTACCATATCAATATAGTATAGATTAACATAATCAACGATAATTATAGCTGATAAAGTCCCCTGGTTATAAGTAAGTGGAGTCTTCATTTATCATCCCCCAATTATTCCACCTACGTATAACACCATCAAATGTCTGCTTCCTCCAGTGCCTATGGGGGTCTGTGGAATTTCCTGTCCATCCCCGAACTACAGGAAATGGGATGAGAAGTGCTACCTGTTTAAGAAGGAGAGTGTGAAATATGAAGCAGCTAAAACAGCATGTACCAAGGAGGGAGGCTACCTGGTGTCCCTTATGGAGCCTTATGAGCAGGACTATGTCCATAATATCATGAAGACCATGTTACCCCCAAAGGGCACCTTTTGGATTGGACTGCAAAAAACATCTATGGGTGAGTCTTATTTCTCTAGTGGCTCATACATATTTAACACCAGGTTTACCAAGTATAGCCTACATTATGTTATGTAATACGATTTTGCTAGGATTGTTACCAGAGCTTTACGAGTAGAGATAGAGTATAGTGAGTGACAATGGATGTGTATATAACTGCCAAAAAATAGCAAAGATGTCAGTTTGGTACAATGCGGTGTCAATGTACTTACAGAAAAATAGGACTTACATATGCTTGGAAGTGAAGTCCTACACTTCTTTTTAGTGTTGTAGCCTTTCAAAGACTAAAATGTTTCAAAGATACAAATGGCAATCTTTTGTAGTTTATGTACATTTTTGTAGGGCAAGGCTGGAAGTGGGCTGATGGTCAGAATATGTTTTATTCAAATTGGGCACCGGGTGAGCCTAGTGAAAATGTTTTGGACCAATGTGTGGATATGTCTGTAAAAACAGGCATGTGGTCTGACGTTGCCTGCCATCGGACCAGAGATGGCTATGTATGTAAGACAGGTGAGTAGTGTATCTATGCAAGAGATGAAAGATTTTGAGAAAGAGCACCAGCACACATGGATTTCAAGTGACTGAATTGATAATTTACATACAAACTGTCACCCGTGTAGCTAATGCGTCATATAATTTTAAACAATGGGTACACATTTTTAGAAACATTTCTGCGATGCAAATAAAAATCAGTATGTGATGATAACAAGAATATTGTATAAAGATATGAGCTATAATCACTTTAAGAAAAGTGTAAATCTGACCTTCCTTCTCCTCCAGAAAATCAAATAATCACAGAGCCTACAACAACACCTACTACACCACCCGCAACAACATCTACAACAACACCTACAACAACTACACCCACAACAACACCTACAACAACACCCACAATAACATCTACAACAACACCCACAGCAACACCCAAAACTATACCCACAACAACACCTAAAACTACGCCCATAGCAACAACAACAACACCCATAAAAATACCTACAGCAACACCCCCAATAACGCCTACAGTTATTCCCAAAACTAAGCCTACAGAAAAGGTAACAACAAAATCTATCACCAAGTCCACAGCCAAAGCTACTCAAACTAGGACTCCAGCTACAATCACGCCTGGGTCAAGCAACAGCCCGACACCAAGCTCACCTGCCCCCAGTGATAATGTGTTGGAGGTGGCAAGAAGACTGGGCTGTGAGCGGTTCTATAATCTAGCAAATAGCTCTTCTACCAAAAATATCCTGGTCAATGAAGGTAGGTTACTCATCAAAGGGGGACTATATGGGATATAGAGTGTGAATTACAAAGTACGGTGCCACAGCATTTTTACTTATATATCATACGTATTTGAGATGCACCTCTTAGTGTTCAACATCTAGGATATCCCTGGTGCTTGTGATTATAGAAACCAAATTTAAGCACATTTTTACAAGGGTTCACGAAAAGTGGTATCTATAGCATATAAATTGTTAGAAGTGCACATTCTACAAGTAACGACCTGAAATACCTCTCATTTTGAATTACTTCAGCCTTGCACGTTACTATGGATTCAGAGTGAACACCTACATACATATATACATTTATTTCAGGTCCCTTCACCCTTTTTGCCCCTACTAACCAGGCCATGAGGAACTTTGATAATGCTGAGTTGGCACGTATAATGGCAGACCCAGCTCTTCTCCACTCTTTTGTTGGCTTCCATGGAGCGTTCAAAACTGTTATGTCAAAAGATGTCACAAATGACAAGCAACTTATAACTTTGGCCGGATACAACATCAGAATGAATGTGTACACTGTCAACAAAAATGCAGTAAGTCTAAATACATGTACATGATTCTATTTCCAAACCCTTTAGATATTCAATGTTTGTGTAATGACTTATAACCTGCAGGTATAAATCAAACATTTTTCACTTCCATCTTCCAGTAAAGAAGTATACTTTGTTTAAACAGTTTGTGACAGCATCAGGTGCCACGGTGGCTAACATGGACAATGCTGCATACAATGGAGTGGTACATCTGGTGGATGCTGTGCTCTACCCTCCTCCAAGAGCTACAATACTGGAAACCCTTTATGGTGCTGGAGAGTTTGGTCTAGCATATGCCCTCATCCAGCGCTCTACCCTCTTCAATATGTATCAAAGTATGTCCATAAAGAACTTTATCAACTTAGTTAATAAGCTATTAATGTATTGATATCGTAGGACGAGGTGAGGTTTGCTGGAAATAATCGCCCGACCGCGCAGCGGGAGGGCGATTATTTCCAGCTAACCTCACCGAGTCCTACGATATTAATACATTAATGCGTTTATCGCACTTATTCATACATTATGTATTAATTTCTTACCTAATAACCCCAGAATTAATCCATGAGAAGACATTTTGTAAGTGCATCCGATCCGCACGGTTTGACAAGCCAGCGTAGCCATTGTTTTTAGTCCACCCGTCAAACCCTCGTATTTCCAACGAATTTTCGGGTATAATCCAAGGATGTCAAGCCCTGTTATTCTAGCAACGCCAAATATACGATCTCTAGTTGGTGTTCGCCTACATTTTGTCTCCATTTTCTTCGAAATAAATAAGAATCCATTGATTTTCCATAACGATCCAACGCACACGGCCCGGTACACGGCCATTGCTTCTTGTTGACAGAGCGGGTAGGTGCCCGGATGTAAAAACTAGGTCAGCCACGCGTCGAGCAAGGAATGGCCGGACGGGGCGGGTCCCGACTCGTATCGATGTGGAAAATCAATGGATTCTTATTTATTTCGAAGAAAATGGAGAATTTAGGCATGGCATGTTCATATAGGATATCTAAGGATGGTTCTCTGTTAATAACTCCACCAGGCCCCATTGAAATCTATGGTAACGAGGTCTGCAAACATCAGGTATGTGGGAAAAATTTTTCATATCTTCCATGTGTATTTGGTTCTACCACCGGTCGGCTTGGTATAGTGGACAGCGAGCTCGCCTCCTGCCCCAGCGGCCGGGGATCGATTCCCCGTTGAACCTTAACGGTTTTAACTGGAAAACTATGGCGAGGGTGGCTTCATATCCTTCTCCAATTTATTAACCTGCTCAGGTTCTAACCAAGATCGTCTTAGAAAAAAAAATGGACTCTGAGAGTGCGGTTATACCCCGATAACGGCACGGGGTTATGACCAAAAAAGCACTGTAGAGGCCAGAATCGTGAGATAAACCTCCATACATAACCTTTGGACCCTGGCAGAAAAGGAAATGCAATTCTTTCTATTATTGTGAGAATTAGGAGTGACCCTCAAAATTTCCAAAACAAAACATTGATATTCACTCAAAGGTGATTCTCCAATAGATTTTGAAAATTTTGAAGGGCTTTGAAAGTCAAGTATTTTATATCAGTAGTATATAGGGGCAAACTCAGCACATCTCAGAAATCTCAAGCTCTGATTGGTTGAGAGAAGTGACGTCATGTGGTTAAAAAAACTAGTGGTGCCCTGACACCTAGCGGATATTATTGGAACTTTTGCTTTTAGCTGCCTAGTGGATATTATTGGAACTGCTTATAGCTGGAATTAGTGAAACCCCTTTTGTGGTTAAAAACAAAACTAGTAGCGACGGTCTTACCACCTTTTCTAAAATTTGTGCAGTGCTGTTTGAGAATTTCACTCTAACCTTGTGTAAATTGTGTTTTGCAATGCAATGCAAGGATTTTGCACTGGAACAACAACGTAGCAATTCAGCGAGCTGTAAACTGTTGCCAGCGCCTCTGCGCAAACAACATGAGTGCGTCTGCTTTGCACCAGGTGGCCATGTTAGAGATGCCGACCGCCTAAGCACATAGCATCTCTACTTTTGTTTTTTAAGAAAAAACTTTATTTTTACACTTCGTTGTTGCACACCTTAGTTGTGTGTTCTACATAGACAAGGGATATATAAAAATGCTTCACCCAAATGGATTTCAAGGAGGTCCGTACCCCATCTCTTACAGGCTGCAGTTCAGAACCCATTCAACCTCTTACGCGTACACCTTGTGCTTGGCCCACTGGCGCCTTACAATCCTCCTTAGGAGTGTCTAGAGACATAAGCTGTCAGCTGCCGCTGCCTGTGCCATCACGAGAGCACATTTGCTCCAGGCTCTGTCACTGTGTGTCGGTTCACCACCGACGTGAGAGGCAGGCCTGATATCAGAAAAGACCCAGTGCATCTCTCTCTCAGGCCTCACACTGAAAAGCTCATCAAGGTCACTAAGGGTTCTCTTGCTTCACTTCTCCCTTCACTTGGTGACCCGTGGCTTACCGTCATTGATGACGGATGTCCCCATAGGTGGCACTCCTGGTGTCGTGTTAAGTATGTTTTTCAATCTTCGCCTCCTCAGTCCTTCAGTCCTTCCATTCCTGCGCTCAAAAACAAATGGGTGACGCTTGACCTTTTTCAACCAGTGGCAGCAGCAGCAGCGACACTGCTTCCAATGATTCCTCCGCGTCTTTTTCAAGTTGAGTCCATGTAGGACGTTCACTAAAACGAACAGTGGCGAAGTTTTTTTGTAGTTCCATATCCTCATTACTTCAAAAGGTTTACAACCATCAGCTGAAAGGTTGTATAGTGTCCAAGTATTTCTACAGCATGAGTCTTCTGTAATGCTCGGGGGGACTGTCTTCACATGTAAGATAGTGTATGTGAATTCCTAAAGCAGGTGCCAGCTCCTTCAAATATTCGTCTCCAATCATTTCACCGATTTTAAACAGTGAGAAATCTGTAGGATATTTTGTTTTTGCCATCGCTGTGGTAGGTAGGTAGGTAGGTAGATAGATAGGTAGGTAGGTAGGTAGGTAGGTAGGTAGGTAGGTAGGTAGGTAGGTAGGTAGGTAGGTAGGTAGGTATGTAGGTAGGTAAAGTGAGTGGATAGGTAGAGGTAGGGTAGGGGTTATATAGGGTAAAGTTGGGTAGGGGGTGTGCGTGTGTTATACACGCGCGCGCGTGGGATGGTTTTTTTCCCCCCCTATTACTTAAGGGGTGTCCCCCTACCCCATACTTTACCCTACCCCACCCTACCCTACCCTTACCCTACCCTACCTACCCTACCTAATTCTTTTTTTATCCCCCACCTTTACTCTAGCTTGAACATCAAAAGAAAATTGTTTGTTATTCAACCACAAACCAGTGAGCAGCAATGGGGTGGTGGTGGTGGTGGTGGTGATGATGGTGGCGGCGTCGGCAGGCTCACCCTCCCCAACCCTCCACACACTATGGGCTGGTCGCATCCCTTTATTTGACTCGTCATCGTCGCCAAAGTGGTGAGCTAGTTTTTCCAGTAGATGCTTTACATAGGGAGTGACTTAACATCAGCTGGGAGAGTGAATACACATTTCAGATCAATTAGATTCTTATCTAAAGGTGGGCCCCCCTGACTGCGCGTGATTAACATGTTTATTAGTGGGAGATTTTTATACCTACAAGTGTACACTGGAGGAGGCCATCCTCTTATCTTATGAAAGTGTCATTATAGACCATAAAACTTTAGATCTGGAGTGTGTGGTTTCCCCTGTATATTTTTATTTAGCAACCCTGGAGGAAGGGTGGCAAAGTGTCAAAAGGGTTATTTGCTTTAAACTACTGACCACAACTATAAGACTCCCACTGAGAAAACCATTAGTAAGGCACTCTATTGACCTCGCCAGGTTCTGGTGGTCAACCTTTAGATCAACACGTCCAGTTGTGTGTAGAACTGATCCCAGGCTATTGAACTGGTGTCAATAGATGCTGGCCGAGGCTGTGGAGGTAGTGGTGGTGGTGGGGAAAATGGCATGATGAGGGGTGCGCATGTCATGGTAGGGTGAAGCATGTAAAAGGTTAATTGGAACACGTTGATAGGGTCATTTATTTTTGTAACCTTGCGATGGGGAAAATGTTATGGTGTAGGGGAGGGGGTAAAATTTGTTGCCTTTCATTTGATCCTTACACCTGAAAGCAAAATTTGTTTATTATTATACAAGTAAGGAGCAGTGTCCAATGCTTGATGCTGGCGAGTTGTGGTAGGAGAATGTTATGATGAGTGGGACTGGAGGTTTTCCCCTTTGATCCTAAAACATATGGCACAAGTGCCATGGCAGGGTGTACCATGTAAAAGGCTAATTGGAACATGTTGATAGCTTCATTCATGGAGAATGTTATGATAAACGTACCGGGAGGTAAAACGCAACATGATCGTGGAGCATGTGACATAGGCGTGACTTGCCAGAGGTTGTAATTCATAAGTTTGAACACGTTAATAATGACAAGCAAGCCGGGAGGAGGTAGAAGCTGACCATTTTTTATGGGCAAATCATACACCTGTCTTTTTTTTTTATCCTGGAGCACAGGCATCAACAGCAGAGAATGTTATGAAGAGTGGGATTGGAAGGTGTAGGGGAGAAGGTAAAAGCCTTTGCCTTTTGATCCTGGAGCACAAGTTTGTTTTTTGTACACTTGTAGGTTGATAAAAAAAAATAAAAAAAACCAACACCTGTCTTTTTTATTGTTTCTGGAGCAGATAATTATGCAGCGTGCTATAGACTTAACATTACTAAGAGGTTGTGGTGAAAAATGTTATGATTGATTAGGACTAAAGGTGGGATGGGTGTTAAATCCGACGGCTGGCTTTTATATTAGAACACAGGTACCATTGGGTCTGCTGCTGCCGCCTTTTGATCTTTTGGAGCTACTCATGTAGCCCAGATCGTCACGAACAGCTTGTAACATGTAAACAGCATGTTAACTGCTAATTTGTACATGACGATATGTAAAATGCAGGGGTTTACTTTTTTAACGGTATGGTAAAAAGAGTGAAAGCCAATCCAATCCACCACATTCTGTGTCATGTCTGGTCAGATGTATGCCTACTTTTACCACCCTTCATGTTACCTCAAACATAAAAGCAAAAAAATTGTAAATTTAACCTGCGGAAAAGTACTTTACAGTGACGTGGAAAATAGCCATTTTTCCTTCTTTTCAAAAAAAAGCTATGGAGCATGTGGATACTTACCTTTTAGAACCCCCTGAGATTTATTTTTTTAAAAACTGCACTGTTAAACTCGCTTTTTATAAAAACTTATTCTTTGTTAAATTGGTGTGTTTTTTTTACCTTTTTACCAACAGACGTTACTTTTCTTCAGTAAGGGGTAAAATGGTTAACAGGATAAGCTGTGACAACTTTGCAACTTTCTGCGGATATTTGAGTTACCACCCTCACTATATGACAACAGCCTAGTGAGGAGTAGCCAATTTCAATTCTGAACACCCTTTCATAAATGATTCTGTTTGAGACAAGGGGGGATAATGTAATTTTGTCAGCCTGAAATAGCCTTGTTTTTATCAACGCTTCTACCAAAGTGGGATAAATAAAAACTGAATTTCCACCCTTTGGACTTATTTTTTAGAGACAAAGTTTCTGCATTTGGCATGTGAAAGAGATTGAGGACGCGCAGGGTATAGCGTGACGTCTCATAATGTGCATTACAACATTATGGGTAAGCTCAATCCCTGCTACCTTTCACTTTTTGTGATCAATTTTTTATGGATGGACAAAAGGAGTGTTTGCCATTCTTTATCAAAAGGTGCAGTGTTGTTTTGACTGAAACACTCTTTAAAATTTAAATTGGGAGGAATAAATCTGAAGGATGATGTTCAGGACAATACCGCCACAGTTGAAAGAGCTTACCACCCCTTATGTCTGAAAAAAACCCTCCGTTTATCTTTTGTGAGAAGTGGATAAGCTCAGGTAGTGAAGCAGGAGTCATGATCAGCTGAGCAGTGAGTGAACCTTGCATCATCAATGCTCACAGTGGCAACTCGGTGGTCAGTTTAAGTGTGGGTAATACATACATGGGGAAAAGGGGGTGGGAGGAAAAAAGCAGCTGCTCAACACACTGCACACGGTGGCAACTTGGCGGGCGGTCTAACATAAACAAAACAGAGTTGGATATACAGGCTCATTAGACTGCTACTGGAGGGCGGGGGGCAGCAGGGTTTATAAGGAGTGGCAAGTGGCTCAATGATCATCACACAAGCGCTTTTACTGCTACCGCTGTTGCTGCAACCGGGCCTACCACAGCTTCACTACACCGCCATCGCTATTTCCACAGTCATGCCAAGCAAACTGAAAACGAGAGCTAAGAAGCTACCACTAATTAAACTGCAGCACTCTTCTACAGAGGGCTCTTGCTCTGCACCTTGTTACAACGTAGTAGTGGACGATTGCCGTGCCGAGGAAACACCACCACCACTGTTTTACTCGCCACTGACCGGATAAAACTCCAGAGGTGGAAACTTTAATGCACGAGTTGCACAGTGGATGGGACAGTAGGAAAAACGGTTAGTCTAGTTTTGAAATACGCGAGTTTCTTAATCCCACAATGTCTACAGACTACTACAACGACCTTACAACCCCCACAAACGTCATCAAGCTAATTGAAGTTGCTTCAACAGCAGCAGCACTGGCGCGAATGCCGTCAGCACCACCACCACCTTCACCTGAAGACATCATTGGCAGCTTGTACACTTACGCTGTCTTGATTCAACATGAGGTCGTTGACTCGACCAAAGAGGGGGAGGAGGAGGAGGAGGTTAAAAAGGCGGACAAACAGAAGCTAGCGACGGTGGTGGTGGCAGGTGTTAACCACCCTTTGGACATTTCACCACTGCTATTTACTAACAAGAAAACCAATTCAAGAAAGAAGAAAACAACAGCATCAGGCACAGGGACAAGGACCGGATTTAAACCAGTGGAAAAAAAGAAAAGTCAGAGAACCTCTAAAGCAGCAGCAGCACCACCACCACCACCACCACCACCACCTCCAGTGCCAGGACCGCTACACCTTAGGTCTGTAAGCGGAAATGAGAGCCTCGAATTAACTTCCAAGAAATGGCCTGTGGAAAAAGTGAACGGGAATTATATTACACCAGCTCCTAACCACATTTTCTACCCCTAAGGTGACAAGAACACATGCATGGAGATGTACAAGAAGTCCACGGTGAAAGGATTGGCCATTCGCTCCTATGTTTCCATTCTGGTGAATCTTTACGAGGGTGCAGGTAAAATCCACATTGGCACTTAGTCCTATGTAAATGAAATGAACCTTTCTGTGCCTTCTGTCATACGCCACCCTATCTGTCCCTCTCACTGTGGGCATCACGCCTCAAGTACTGGAAACTCTTCAAACATGTGTGGGTCCACTTCTGGAACAAGACTACAAGAGTTTCTACCAGTGAACAAAGGTCGATGGTCAACAGTTTTTTTGGTTTTTTTTTTATTTAAATCTGGTAAACAGCTCCTCTTGTGTCAAAATCAAATGTATTTCATAGCATTGTAGCATCGTATATGTACCAGTTCAACAACTGCTGCTCATGTGTTACAAGCATTATAGTTTATCATCTTAATGCATAGAAACTATAGCCATGCACGATGAAAAATGACAAAATTTACTCTTTGCACCTGAAAATAGACAAAATTCAAAATAGAAAAAAAGGAAACTTATAATGGCAAACTTTTTAAAATCTATAGCTGGTTTAGAAAAATGATACAAAAAATATTTACAATATCAGATTTACCACTTTGAAAAGTGATTCAAAGGTTAAGCAAGCCGTTCTTGTGTATAAACATATTTTTTTGTAAAATTAAGGTTAAGGTTGTGTTCTATCATGTACTATCCTGTTTGGAAAAAGTAAAAAAGTAAACAGTAAAAGTAAAAAATTGCATAGTTTAAGGTTATATTCTGTCATGTGTATAGTGTGCATCAATATCATGTCTCCCCTAAAATTCCATGGGTGTTACACAAATGACAACAAGCAAACGAAACTTAAAAATTAGATCATGTATAAAGTATCCAACAAGCAATCAGCACTAAAAAAACTAGGTTATACTTTCCCCTATCCCTAAAAGTTACATGGATATTACAAGTCACTTCCTAACCACAAGGGGGCTCCACCAAATCCAGCTATAAGTAGTTCCAATAATATTCACTAGGTGTCAGGGCGCCACTAGTTTTTCAACCACAAGAGGGCTCCACTAGGCTTAGCTAAAACAGTTTCAATAATATCCGCTAGGTGTCAGGTCAAAATGACAATGTCAAGGTCAAGGTCACATCATTGTTCCATGACAACAACACATTTGTTTATGTTTTGTTGTTGCCATGGCAACCGGCTCTCATGCCTTCAATTGCAAAATTTCAAATTTCCCGCCTTTTAAACTAGACCATCCCTCAGCCAATCAGAGCTCATGAAACTAGGTCATGACGTCACTTCCAGTCTCTCAACCGTCCATCAACTCTGGTGATACACTATGCACCGGTAAGGATACAACTACATTGAAGTAGCGTAAACATATTTCATATTTCATATTTCACTCTGCTTTGAGCTGACCTGACCTTTCTAAAGAGAGCTACAAATGTCCCATAGATGTAGAAAATGCCCACACCGCTGGGAAAATAACTACCATTATCATCACACCTCCACTTCACCTTAACTCATCCAAATATCTCCTATCTCACTGTCTGGATGGCATCGGCAGTGCACACTTTCATCTTTATTCTACCAACCTCCTTCTCCTACTATTCTATATTATTTGAATTCTATCTGCATGACAAAATTATATATTGAATGTAAACTCCAGGAATATACTGTGCCAAGATTTAATTGAGGAAATAAAGGTTCAGCAGCCACGTAAAATCATCAAAATGATGTGGTGAAGCTGGAACAAAAAAAAAACTAATCAAAGTTTGAGATTTCAAATTTCCGCCTTCAAAACTAGGTCACTTCCAGTTCATAAGTAGGTCAAACAGATTTCAGTAGCTGTAGCTATGCGCTGAGTTTACCCATACTACTTATATCAATTACAACCCTGGTTGCTGATATTGATGTCTAGAATCAATTTAATGTATCTAAGATGATAATTTTCCTACATTTATGTACACACACAGATGATGGACCGTTCACCTTCTTTGCCCCGACGGATGTGGCGATTGAAAAACTTCTTCCAGATGAGATCATCATCCTCATAGAAAACATTGAAATTATGGATGGTGTGTATCATCTCAGAATTCTTGTAGGCTCATAGAATCTAATAGCCATTTTGAAATAAATCTTACAATAACTTATTAATTCCTACTTTCAATTCTCCCATGATATGTTTTGTACTTTTGAATTTCTTGTAGACTTCTTGAGATTGCATACAGTTGCTGGAACATTTCATACCCCAGGCCTCATCAACAACACACTGACCTCAATCAATAATAAAAAGGTTGAGATAGAGGTCCAGGGTGACGGTATTAGCACAGGTAAGTCAAGCAAATGTTCACGGCTTAATTCTACTTTTATTTCGAAAAAAAAGTATTTATAAAGACCCAAAGATTTTTGAAAATCAAATCACATTAACACCGAGATGAAAGAGAGACAACAAGGTTTTTATAGCTCTCAAAACATACTGGAATTTCTATTTCAAACAATTTCCCAGACTCCAATAGGGCAGCAATGGCAGTGGCGGATATAGATGTGGGGCACAGGGGCACATGACACCTCCTTTTTATGAGTAGTTAAGGGTTTATTTGCCCCTTTTAAACCAAAAATAAGGTCTAGATCCGCCAATGAATGGCCTCTGTGTTGCTTGCCTGTGTTGCAGGGAGCGCTGATGCCATTGATATATTAGAGGGGAGTTCTGGCCGGAGCTGGAATCTACTCCATAGCACTGGTGGGCATGAAACACTGCATTCTTCTAAATCCTTTGTTCTGTTTGTTTTTGTTTACATTTGGTGTTGATGGGGGAAGAAGAAAGGATACTCCAATGCATTACGTAATGTGAACAAAACAGAATGAACAATGAACTTAATAGGGATGGTCTTTTGGCCGGGAGTGCCATTTAATAAAGCCAAGGCTTATTCTCATAATAAATTGACTATTGTGATGATTCCTATTTTAGGTATCTTCGTGAATGGTGCAAGAATAAACCAAGCTAGTCAGTACCCAGTGACTAATGGTGTGATACATGGGATCGACTCCGTAATGGTTCCGAAATGATGAGGATGAAAAGGGAGTCAAGCAGCTCTCTTTGGTTTTGAACTGGAAATACCTGATCTTTTTGATCCCAGAGACTCTGTGTATTCTCTAACCCACCATTCGGGTTAGACTGGTCGTGAACATGCAATATGGTTACAATATCAACCTCACTCTGTTGATTCAGGTCATTATTATCATGCCATCATTCGTTCATAAGCTTATCTCAAGAAATATTTAATGATTGGAATTCTTATTTTAATCAATGACCTGATAAATAAAAGTGGAGACTTTGCTTTGCTGTTGTTGTTGTTGTTGTTGTTGTTGTTGTTGTTGTTGTTGTTCTCTTTCAAAGGAGGGCTGAGGGTAGAGGGGTATTGGAATTTATGAGTGCAGGGGTGCTTAAACGGGAAAATACGGTAATACCATGAGTTCAGAATGTGCAGGCATTTGACATGAGTTGCAAGCATGCCTAGGCTATACGGACTTAGCAGGATTAATTATTAACCAATGAGGTAATCCTAATGATTCACTGTGGTCCTCTCGGGGGCCAACTGGTACCCATGTGATAGGTCTTATCAGTAGAACTTGCTGATTACAAGCTCCAGCAATGGCGGCGCCCATGGGACAACCTGCTACCTCTGAATACCCACAGATTGTCCTCAAACTGGTAAAGTGCCACCTGTGGCAGGCACAGTACCACCTGACTAATGTATGTATGTATGTATATATATATATATATATATATATATATATATATATATATATATATATATATATATATATCAGATATATATATATTGGGTACAGTAGCACTTTAAGCTGGCAATTATTCATGGATGATTTTGGTTATTTCACTCACTTATAATAACAATTAAGTGCGGTTATTCTGATGCATCACCATTCCCTATGACAGACTACGAAACTATTTCCCTCTGTCATCTTTTCTTCTTTTTTTTTTTTGGGGGGGGGGGGTAAATGAGTGCTTATCACACTCATTTATTAACTGAAAGTATCTATGTTGAGAGATGCAGTGTTTTGAGACATCAGCCAAAAGACTAGTATTTTGAAGTTCCTATTTTAATCACCCATGCCC
The DNA here is from genome assembly GCA_949317995.1 of Acholoe squamosa. Classification (NCBI taxonomy): domain Eukaryota; kingdom Metazoa; phylum Annelida; class Polychaeta; order Phyllodocida; family Polynoidae; genus Acholoe; species Acholoe squamosa. Next base: position 54,093,086 of record OX439047.1, read on the forward strand.
ATACATTATGAAATACAATTAAGGATATCGATGAGGATGAAATTTTGATGACTGACATTTTTTTACACTCTCTTGCAATGTACCTACAGGTGTCCTGATATACTTATAAGGATCCTGTTAATTTTCAATTCCGAGTATTCCTACCCATAACAAATTCATAAAATGTTTCTATGCTGTGCATAAACAGGGTCACCAGGTCACAGATATATGTTTGAAGGTAGAGATGATAACTTAGACGGACCCTGCCAAATACCATTCGTGACTTATCCGCATCAGATCAGATCAACAGACTGTTATCTGAAAAGAGCAGGAGATAATGATTAATCCTAATATAACCAGATAGTGTCATCCAGTTTGGTGCTACAACATTGTGTTTGATATAGAGGACATGATCTTATGAGAAAAAAAAAACGATTCTTTGATATGTTCTTTGATCTTCTTTTCTAATCCTTAATAAGAGTGGTATGTTGGGAGAGTCTGTATGTATTCTTATGTGAGAGATGAATAAGGGTAGGAAGTGAAAATCAGAGCATTGACAACTAAAACACTGAATAACATAAACGTTTTGATCTACCAAGAGGATGTTTCCAAAAGCTTTGTTTCTCACGTCAGGTACCTCTCTTCCCACATCCATGCTCTACTCCACCCTCAGAAGGCGCAACATGCTATACTGTAAAAGAAGTATTTTCCCTATAAATCAGGAGCGTGTTGCTCCTATGGTAAAAAGAGCTGTCAGTAGGTACCCTCTTTTCAAAAGAAGTCACGCTCTGCTTCACCATTCAACTTGCACTCACCACATTAGTCTAAAAAGTCACCTGCCTTGTTTAAAACAGAGAGAGCTGCACTATCAGGTACCTATTCATGTCACACACACACTATAGTATATTATTGTAGAGGTACACGTTATTAAACCATAGGAGTTGGGTACCGTCTGACTAGGCGGGTGAGTCGAGTCGTCGGACGTTCCTCAGGTTCTGGATAGGTGGCAGCACTGATCCGGGTCTGTGGGGACATCTGACGACGAACACCTGGGTCCGTATATAAAGCCCAGGGCTCAGCCGCTACGTCAGAGGCCCTATTGGCCTCCACACCATGTGAACCATTATTCCTTGATATTAGCTGCCTCTCTGACATCATCCGGCAGCCGTGAGTGTACAATAAGAAATAAAACTAACCGTTGGCATACACTTGGAATACTGTCTTACTCTTTCTTTTCGAATCGTAAGACCCGAACCCCCCAGGTCCGTAAGGCCACAAACCCTTACATTATATTGACTGACTTCTCCCAACTAGGTACCTACTCAAATCCCCCTTTTTTAGCACAGTACTTGAATGACCACTTGTGAGCAACAAAAGGGACAAGTTATAGCTACATGAAAAGAAAGGACTGGAAACGAGGGCATTTCTAGCCTGGAGGGTGTTGCTCCTATAGTAAAAGAAAGAGCTGTGGAGGAATTGACTTTCTGGGAAGTGGTTTGTTACTCGGAAAGTGCTGACCACTTCTGGAACAAATTCCTTAGGAAGTACCTTTTGGAACACAAAAAAGAAGTGACGACCAAAGGTCATTAACTTCCGTTTTTGGAAGTGCACCTCTGACAGAAGTGACTTCCAGCTTTTTGGAAACAGCCACCAGGGGAATCGGCATTGCTGTTTGATCGGATCATGGTCTCAAGTGGTCTATTAACCCTTTTAAGAGCTGCATATAGTTCTTTGAGGCTTTGTACCCAATTGTCATCACGATGCATGAATTCATGCAGCCATTATAAGATTACTCATCTGCACCACATCCATGTTGGATTTACTCGCCAAGGGTAAGGGTGATGCAATGTGTAGTGCTGGCAAGTAGACTTGCCGAGACTACATTTGTGCATCATGCCGACCAAGGAGCACACATTCTGAGGTATCATGGGGTATTTAAAGGGTTAATCCTGGGGGTATTTACATGACAAAGGGCCATTATCAGCAAGTCGTGCACTGCATCTTTTCACTAGTGGTATATAAGGGACTGATTGTTTCCACTACCTCTGGTCACTGGTTGTATTTTCTCACCATGAAGTTGTTAGTGATCTTTGCTCTCCTGGCCATTGGCCTGGCCAATTTAAGCGGTAGGTTCTTAATATAGGGTTTTCTTTTTATTGAATGAATGCCGGTTTTGTGGGAGGCTCCCGAAGAGAATATGGATCTTGGATTAGTGATGCCGTACAGAGCTGACAAGGCAAGCTGGGTGTATCACAAACCTTGATGTCCTACTTCAACCCTTAATTCCAGGAATTCTTACACACTAAATACAATATTCTTGATTTGTTTTCTTTTTCTTTGTTATCATGGGTCGGGTTGGATTTCATATTGTAATTATAAATTTATGATTTTTTAAGATATCAGAGGTAAAGTGAAGGCTATAATAAGAAAAAGATGATGACGATTATAAGAAAATTTATAAAGGAATTCCTTCTGCTCAGATGCTAAAACAATAGGTAATGAAGAAGCTATAAATGAGATAGCAGAAGATGCACCAACATCTGCACCCAACCCGGAGGATAACGTGTTGGAAGTGGCAAGGGCATTGGGATGTGAGAGGTTCTACAATTTGGCAAACTCTTCATCTACAAAAAATATCCTGGTCAACGAAGGTGAGTAAATGTGGTTAGTCTACATCTACTTCTCATATAACTGAAACTGTCTGTTGGATCTTTTGAATGAAGGGCTTTAAATGAGAAGATCTATTCAACATAGTATTATGATGTGCGTGATCCTGGTGTAAAAGTGTTTAAAGTTGTGAGTCTCTGGTGCCTTTCAGCCACCAATATGTATATCTACATATGAATTAATATAGAAACCCCTAGGGTCCTGGGACACTTCAATTTCTAGGGGGCCCTGGTTGAGTGAAGGCCCTTCACAACATACTTTGATTTCTCTGAGCCTTGACATCCTCTTCTTATTTTAACATTCTTCACTTAGGTCCCTTCACCCTGTTTGCCCCTACTGACCTGGCCATGAGGAACTTTGATGATGCTGAGCTGGCACGCATAAGGGCAGACCCAGCTCTTCTTCACTCGTTTGTTGGCTTTCATGCTGCATTTAATCGTGTTATGTCAAAAGATGTCTCAAATGACAAACAGCTTATAACATTGTCTGGATACAGTATCAGAATGAATGTGTACACTGTCAACAAAAATAAGGTAGGTTTGATACAATTCAATTCAATTCAACACTACACTGCAAAAATGGTGTTTAGATTTTAAACATGTTTAGGTCTAAACATGTTTAAAACCTAAACATATACGTCAGTTAGGTGTCTCATCGACTACACATTTAGGAAATGAACACTTTTATTCTAACTACATAAATGTTTATGCTAAACATGTTTAGATGTTTAGAGCTGAAACAGTTGAAAAATAGGTGTTTAGATTTAAACATCAATATGTTTAGATACTTGGATGTTGAATCCACACCAGGTAGCAGCACTACCTTTGAATGGACTATCTGCACAGTTATAATGAATTGTTGTGACAAATGTCCCAAAATCCCATGTTTATCATGGTTTCATTTCATAGAATGTCATATGAATAGAAAGGGCAATAGAAAATTGACTAGATTCACCTTACGCCACCATCATTGGCATAAAATAATCAATAAGCTCCATGACTGACACCTATTTGATGTTATTTTGGAATAGATAAGGCAATGCTCTCCCTGCCAAGCTTTTGTACTTTCTCAAGTCTCTCATTCTGATGAAGTGTCTAATACATGTACACGTACATAGCTGTGGCTGACATCTGTGGAGACTTTGACAAGTAAATACCTGCTGATGTCCCCCCAGTTAATGAGAAAACAAACAAAATATATCTCTTTTTTTTAATGCATACATGTCTGCAAACCTTAACTCTCCATCAAATCATTTAAACTTCTAAACACAAAAATTCATAACACCTAAACACAAAAATTCATAGATATCTAAACACAAAGTTTTAACCTAAACACCTACATTTCTAAACACTTGAGCTAAGCATTTTGTTTGGCTAAACATGTTTAGGAAATTAATGTGATTACAAAAATGTTGCAAGAATATGTTTAGAATTGTGTTTAGGATCTAAACACCATTTTTGCAGTGTAAGGTCTCCAGAATTCTATGATAGCCTAATTACACTTATTATTTTTATACCGTTTGATAGAAAACATTGGTAAAACAACTTCAATAAATTAGGACCTAGTGACAAAGTAACTTATCTATGCCTAAATCTGAAAGTACACTTATGTCTATTCAGTATGTGACAGCTTCTGGTGCCACAGTGGCTAAAGTGGATGTTCCTGCATTCAATGGAGTGGTTCATCTTGTGGATGCTGTGCTCTACCCGCCTCCAAGAGCTACACTCATGGAGACTTTATATGGTGCTGGAGAGTTTGGTCTCACATACAGCCTCATCCAAAGATCCACCCTTTTCAACATGTATCAGAGTGAGTATAAAAGCATACAGGAACCAATAAGGCCTCTGACACAGTTGCACCACTACAATTTCTCATATATGGTGTTACATGTATGTATTATTGCTCAGGTCAACCTGCTTACTTGTTTTCGGATTTTGAAATGGCCTGGAGCTAAAATACACAATATACTGTATCGGCGCAAAATAAGATAGGGGCCAATTTTTTTCTGCCCCCCCCCCAAACTTTGCTGGTTTTAAAAGAGTGCCAGTCTTATATGAGGGCCGGGGGTAAAAAATAATTTGAAATACACAGTAGACTTGTGATAACCGGGAACCAGTTGAGCTTATCTGCTCTTAATTACCATTGATTAAGAGTTATTAATATATACTTCCCGGCAGATAGGAGTATATTTACTACTTCATCTGCAGTCAAGGACTAGGTAGTACCTCAGAAGTCAATGTTTATGTGCTATTTAACATATCCAGGTGCCGGTGTATATATACCAGGCAATGTAAATGTATTTAATTTTAAGGTAACTCAGTCTTGAAATATGAATTCCATTAACAATGTCTCTACATTTGTACTCACAGATGAGGGACCTTTCACCTTCTTTGCCCCCACGGATGTGGCAGTTGAGAAACTTCTTCCAGATGAGATCATCATCCTTGTAGAGAACACAGACATTCTAGATGGTGTGTGTCTGTTTATTAGGTCTAGTTATTTTTTTAAAATATCTCAAAATACAAAATATTGGTACTTTATATATATGTAGAATTATAGTAACTGAACACAGAACAGTTTGGTATCACAGATCATCGCAACAATCTTAAATAGTACCAAAAGCAAAGGGTGCACCAAGAACCTGGTACACCTACATATCTTCAATCTTTCTCAGACTTCTATCCTGTGACATATAAATTTGCCTTTGTTAAAGGAAAGGGGAGGTTTGCTTTATACGTATACCTCTTTACAGAACTAAAATCAGAATAACTCAATCCATACATTTTCCCTCTGTAATGGGGCAGTTGAATTTATTTCCTAATTTTATGTTAAGTTTCCTAATAAATTTAAACACACAGGATGAAAGCACACTTCAAGAGAAAAAAAGAAATGATAAACTAATCTTACCTAGGAGAATTATAATTAAGGAGTTAAAGTATGATTGAAAATTAATATCAGCTTTGGTAAAGTGCGTGCATGGCACCAATACAGACTAAGATCAGAATGATGTACCGTGAAACTGATCTGGTGAAAAGCAGTGTAGTAAGATTATGGATTTTTTTTCGGTTTGTGTGACCATAGACTCTCATGCCCACTTTGGATTTGATCTCAGGATAAATTCAATGTCAAGTTGATATCAACTTCTCATTCTTGCATTATTAAACATCTTGCAGACTTTTTGAGGCTTCACACCATTGCCGGTACCTTCCATACCCCAGGCCTTATCAACAACACACTTACGTCCCTTAATGGTAAGAAAGTCACAGTTGAGGTCAATGGCAGTGGCAGTGGTGGTCCAAGTGGTGAGTTTTATTTTGTCATATCAGAAGATATTTATCTTTGAAGTTTAATAATAAAGTTCATTTTCACCTATTATATTTGACATGGTAGACAATGATTCACAGAAAACAGCTTTTTTAAGTATTGTTATCTGCTGATATATTCATTTGTTTGTTGAGTTTTTAATAAAACAGAAGAAGAAAAGAAATATCCATAGCACAGATGTGAGCCAGCAAGCTAAAAGGACCGTCCAAGGGGGATTAGTACCAATCCTGGCCACCAGGGGGACACCACTAAGGCTTAAAAAGGGGAAACCAGACAGAAAATTATATTATACTAGTTTTTCATGAGGATTTCAATAGTCATACAGGGAAATTTCCATTTTTGGTCCAAACCTTCCAAATTTGGAAAGCAAATAGAACGTTTTTAGGTCATTTCAGAGCATAAATCAGTGTATTTGTTGATAAGTGTTGCCATGGAAACAAGATTTCCACTCAAAATAGAGGAATCGAAAAAGCCCATTGATAGTCCCACTCACAGGGATGAATGTACTCAAAAAATGGTAAAAATCCTATTTTTAGGTAAAATTCTATGAGAAAATGAATTTAAAGAATATGATAATTTTCCTAATTTGCATAATTATGCATACTTAAACTTATCTTGATATATCTTGGGAAATATGCAAGTTAGAGCTTATTTGGGATATCGATAGGTCAATGACCACCCAAATGCATAGAGCCATAACTCAAAAACTAGCAGAGATATTTTCTTATGTAATACATCATTGAAAAGCTCATAACTTGGATTTAGAAATTGACTTTTCCCCTTGGGGGACCCTTTTGCCTTGGCTGGACACAGATAATCTTTAATTTAAATGGATTATAAGAACCTTAAATATTAGCTTCCTTTTTCAGGTATTTTTGTGAATGGTGCACAAATAAACCGTGGCAGCCAGTATCCAGTGACCAATGGTGTGATACATGGAATTGATTCTGTCATGGCCTCACCACAGCAGCTTTTGGCTATGGGAAGGACACTGAAGGAACAAAGAAAACACCAATCAACTATTTATTAATCTTCATGACTTTACCTGACAATAAAAAAAAACATGTGTATATGTAAGGTTTCTTTTTATTCATTTTCTATTTTTAAGACAATAATATCATAGCTACATTTCGAGAATCTCCTGTTCTTAGTCCATATTTAGGGGGAATAACAGTGCCATGCCACCTGGTGTGAAATTCACGAGTTAAATGTATGTCAGGCACATCCTCCCACTACACTCTCAGCCCGGCATGTAGATAAACAGCACATCGTTGTTATTCAACAGTAGCTAGTGTAGGCATGAACCCACTTACCAAGTGGTTCCACTGCCTATTTACAGAGTTGTTTATAGCCGCATTACAATTCGGGCTGAGAGTGTAGTGTTCACTAGGCCAGAAAAGTATTTTCATAAATCAAACAGTTCTGGATAAAGTTTGTCATCACCAATCTCTGGAGTCACATACAAAGGTTGCACAATGTTCTCATCCCAATCCTGTGTCTAGAATGTTTCAGGAATCTATAATGTCTGATACTGGCATTAATAATTATCTCATGCAAAAATCTGAGTGGACATGAGCCTCCCAGTGGGTACACCTCATGAAAATCACAACTTCCTCATGTAAATCTGATGAGTGTTCACCTAAGAACTACTGTAATCTCCCACATGTGGTTCTACTGAATGGATTTTCAAAATTCAAAAACATATGTGTCGCTTGGGCCCCCCAAACCCATTCGGCCCCCTTATGTCCTTTTATGACATGGGGAGTGTAACATATCAAAAGAAAGGTCCTGGTATGCCTCTTGTGGATCCATTGAGAACTAAAACACCACGTATATGACGCACCTTATATGCAGGAGACATAATTAAGGTAAATAAATTATATTTTTATGATATGCATTTCCTATATGATATGCCTAATTTACATTGCGTGTGATGCAGAATTATTAGTTATCTGCTTAATCTAACCTCAATAGATGACCTCTGGATCCTGATGAAACTGTGACATATCATTACATCTTATGAGTTACCATCCAGATTTCCATAACAAAACACAGATATTCTATTCAAAGGTGATTGTCCTGTTTTGTAAATTTCGGTGGGTTTGACAGTATTTCATATAAATTTCCTGTGGTGGCTGATTGTGACTTTTTTTTTTTTTGCAAATAAAATAACATTCATTTTCATTATATTCATTACATTACGTTCTCACATTAGATATTCGCTGTGGCTATGCTGTGTTTAGATGTAAAGATATGAATTTGGAATTGACCTTAGAATTCAAACATGGTCATTACACATAAATATGTATACTACGCTTATTACTTGCCAAATATACCATAAATGATAATTCATGCAAATAGCAGTGTTTGCCAGGTACTGCTGAGCAATTCTACTGGGGATACAGTGCGATGAATGAGGTGAGATGAGTTTGTGAATTTACCATCTATGTGTGGCAATAGTCAGCGGACAGAGAGAGAGTGTTTTGAATATCAACTGGCATGTTCTGCAGGTTGCATACTGAGCAATATAATACAATGGGATACAAATGGGACGGGGGGGAGGGGAAAACAGTAAGGGGAACCAGTGAGGTATGGTGAGACTCAAGAGTCAGGTAAGTCACGAGTCAACATACACTACCAGGTGGTTAGTCTGGTAGTGCTTGGGGAAGCTTGTATTTGTTAAAGAGGTTATTGAAGCTTGCCACTGATTTGGCCTGTTGAATGGCTGGCGTGAGCGGATCCCAGAGCTTCACACCGCAGTATTGCAGGGACTTTTTAAACTTTTGTTTCTTGTGCTTATAGGATGAGAATCTTACCTTGAGATCACCTCTAGTCCTTGTGTTTCTGGTAGGGCGAAGCCCTAAGCTGATGGATTGCTTATACATTATGGAAGCAAGTTGCTTGACCCCTCTAGCATTGAGCTTTTCAATTTTACACTCCTCATGGAGTTGGTTAGTACGGAAGTGTATACTATATTTCTTAGTACAGATGTGGAGTGCTCTATTCTGGAGGGTTTGTAGCTGATCTACTCTGTTTTTCTTTGCGCCATCCATTAAAAAAACTGCAGTCGTCCAGGTATGGGAGTATGGTCTGTTTGTATACAGTGAGGGCGGTGTATTTGTCAATGAGGTATCAATGTGATATCTAGAACTAGAAATCTAAGACATTATTTCTTCATATTCTAGGTACAAAAATAGATGATGGGCCGTTCAGCTTCTTTGCAGATGTGGCAATTGAGAGACTTCTGCCAGATGAGATCATCATTCTTCTAGAAAACATCAATATCTGGGATGGTGTTTATAAGTATAATTTCAGCACATACTTTCATGAAAGCAGATTGATAGTTGTTGATTTACAAATTACATTTTTTTCAATGTGATAGCAGAATCTAAAAGCCATTTTTGACTAAATCTTACAATATCTAGTGTAATCCTGCTTTTTGTTCTTCCATGATACATTTTGTAACATCTTACAGACTTCTTGAGGTTCCATACAGTTGCTAGTACATTCCATACCCCAGGGCCTATTGACAACACACTGACATCAATCAATAATAAAAGTTGGAGATAGAGGTCGAGGGTGATGGTGTCAGCATAAGGGGTGCATTCACCGCCGATGGATGGACCATCCGTCGGTTTCATCCGTCATATTTATCATTGATTTCTATGGAGCAAAAACCGGATGAAGGGAGACGGATGGTCCATCTGTCACAGTGGATGCAGCCCTTTAGATGAGTCCTCCAAAAGTACTACAAAATGGGGTCTGAAGACTCGTCCATCTTAAGCCTCGACCCTAAGTAAATTAGGAAAATGAAATAATTTTGAAATGGTAAATACTTAAAGGACATACATAGTTTACTTAAAACTCATTTTAAATAATTTCCGAACCTAAACACATTATTCTCAGAAGCATTTAAACACTTTTTAATTTTTAAACACTTTTAGCAAAAGTGTAAACCGTAAAATGTAAAAAAAAAATGAGGAAAAAGCGTTTAAAAACTAAACACAGTTTTAAGTGTGTATGTTCGAAGCTAGAGATGACAACTTAGATTGACCCTGCCAATACCATCCGTGACTAACCCCTATCAAATCAGATGAACAGACTAGTTATCTGAAAAGAGGGGGACATAATGATAAATCCATTATTATTATATCATAACTAGATAGCGTTATCCTGCATGGTGCTTCAATATTGCGACCTTTAAATGGTTACTCCCAGGGGTATTTGTGATGTGTTTTCACAAGATCAGGCACATGTCCACCTGGATGGATATTGAGGATATTGCATGTATGTGAAGCACAGATCTTTCAGGGCAATAATCTGCTTAAAAAGTTATCAAAATAATTATCTTTATTTTCTGAATTTTAATTACTTGTAATTGTCCTATTCCGAGGATTTGAGGTTTAAACTTGGGGCTTGCAGAGGAAATATTGGACTGTAAGGAGAGTTTCACCTACAGGTGGTCCCAGTTGAGAATTTATATATAATATCAAGGGAACTTTGAGGATAATAAAGAGATTTTCAACAAAATCAAGGAGCCCGATAACCACTGATCACTTTCACATAGAATAACTGATATACTGGTGAATCTAAATACGTAAAAAAGGGAGATTATTAAAATTATCGGGCTATAATTCTCTCAGCTTAGCAAAATGCGACATGTGCCTGATTTCACGAGAACACATCGCATTTACATGATAGGATGTAGTTTTCAGTAAATCATTCACTGACTTTTACACTATTGGTATATAAGGGATTGATCTTTTCCACTTCCTCTGGCCATCAGTTGTACTCTGTCACCATGAAGTTGTTAGTGGTCTTCACTCTCCTCGCCACTGGCTTGGCAAATCTAAGCAGTAGGTCCTTTACCTAATTCTTTTTACATTGAACCCTCTTAGCAAAAATAATGTTTTGTAACGTTTATGGACGTTTTGAAAGGATTTGAGTAAAGGAAATGTGTAAAATGCTGTTTTCTCATGACAGAAAACGTTTTCTAACATTAGGAAAACGTTTCATATGCATGGAAGTCACATCTCAATGTATTTTGTTAATGCCTTAAGACACAGATTGGGAACCCGACAAGTGATTTGATTATTTGACTGGGACCTCCTTGGATGCCTATGATAATTGTCGTTTGAAGGGTCAGGTCCTGCAGCATATCTTTGAAAAGCTCAGAATGGCTTAATGAATGGTTCCAGGGGGCAAACCATCAAAGTGTTCCATCCAGACTCTAGAGGCTACTTTTAAAAGCTGACACTCTGTTTAAGTCTAACTATGAGGTGTTAACATTTATAGCAAAAAAAGCAAATAGGCTCAATGAAAAATACGTAGGGCTTGCAGAGCAGTACTCTCTCTCTCTCTCTCTCTCTCTTTCTCTTTCTCTCTCCTGCTGGAAACACTGAAATGAGTAACCCACAACCTGTTGGCAATACTACATGTGACGGTGGGCCCCCCTTCACATCAATATAAGAACCAATATATTGGTTCTAACCATTTTTTCCTTATTCTATCAGCTGACATGGTTTACCCTGTCATCTAAAAGATCAAGAGGCTGTTGCGAAAAGATTAGGATTTGGATTCTCACTGTAACTCGACTTCCAGTTCTCCACCCTGAAAAGCCACTTCCCACTTTACACTGTAATAGAATGGATTGACTTTCTCAGAACCAGTCTGTGGTGCAAAATAATGGGAGAACTTGTTCCATGATTGGTTCCACCTAAACGGACCACTTCTGAACCACGTCTCTGACCAATTAAATTATGTACGACTTTATATGCATGGGGTGTTCTGAAATGCCCTGCTGATGTATTGGGGTGCACACAGCTACCCAGAAATGTTTTATTGGTTAAAAAAAAAAAAGGACTCAGGCTTTTCTGTCATATAAGCTGGTTAAAAGGTAGATATTCAATGTTTCCCTCATATAGTAATTGAACTGCCTTTTAGTTGATATATCATTTTGTCTTTTTTTTCATTTTCATTAAGTGTTCAATGTGATCGATATTGGTGGTAATAACATAACCATCATTTGTAAAGGTGCTCGAGTTCTAAAGAAATGTACATATAAAAAATAGAGCGTGCATCTTTAACCGTCATTGTGACGATTTGCTTTTCATCTGGGGTGTGGGTGGACCCCACGTAAACATAGTACGATGAAGGCTATGCACAAAATGACCAGAAAGGAATGGTTGATAATCATTATCACATAACTTGTAAAATAAATTCCTTTTGCTCAGATGCCAAAACAATAGGGGAGCAAGAGGCTGTGGAACAGGTTTCAGATGCAGTGTCAGGAAGAGCACCTACCTCAGCAGATAACGTGTTGGAAGTAGCAAAGGCATTGGGATGTGAGCTGTTTTATAATTTGGCAAATTCCTCAATTGCAAGGAAAGTCCTTATCAATGAAGGTAGGTTCTTTATAAAATCTGTTTTGTTGTGTTGTTGGTTTTTAGTTTTTTTATCTGTTTTTTTTTAAATGATTTAAACCGTATACATGTTCATTCTTTTGAATCGAGGGGATGGAGAAGGGATATGTATTAACCTTCACTGTCTCAATCATCAGACTGCCATTATGACATAGCAAAGTTTACTAAGATTGATTTTTGAACATTGATATCGCAACCTTTTGTCAATTTTATGTGAGTAGACGTATGCAATATAAAAAGTGTGTAATCCTTGTGTGAAAATAATAGAACTTTTACCAATTGTTGTATGCGAAAAGAGTATACACCACTTTGATGTTGCTAGAATGTATTAATGTATATAGATTGTATCCAACTGTTTATGAGTACAATTTGTCACTATATATATAGTGATGTAGGTCCATTGCCCGCACACAGTCCCAGAATACACCACGGTAATTCAGCTGTATGTAGTTGTCAGTCATACCTTCATAGCTCAGTTGGAAGAACATCAGCTTGGAAATCATGAGGTCCCAAGTTTAAATGCAGATGAAGGTTAAAGACACTTTTGACTGCCACAGCAACTCGCCGCCTTAATGCAGTAAGTTTGTAACTGCATCTGGGTCAACAACGTAAAAGGTACCTCCATGAGGTGCCTCATCGAGGTAAGCTTTACTTTGTTGACCAATATGCAGACACAACTGTAATATCTCCATATGATGAATGAACAGGGGCACCCCTTGGATACAGCGACCCCTCTACCTTTAGGTTATCTTGATTGAAGGTCCTTACACAACATACTTTGGCTTCACAGGACTTTGAAGTCTTTTAAGTTTGCATCACTTTTCTTGACTAAGGTCCCTTCACCCTGTTTGCCCCTACTGACCTGGCTATGAGGAACTTTGATGATGCTGACCTGCACGCATAAGAGCTGACCCAGCTATTCTTCATGCTTTTGTTGGCTTCCATGCAGCGTTCAAGCATGTTTTGTCAAACGATTTCTCAAATGATAAGCAGCTTAAAACGTTGGCTAAATACAAAATCAGAATGAATGTGTACACTGTCAACAAGAAAACAGTAAGTCTAAATACATTTCACACTTAGCAGAACAGAATTTTGGAATAATTATACTTTTATATCCTTTGATAGTAAACATTGGTGAAATAACCTCAGTAACTCTGGACCTACTGCTAAAATAACTGGAATTACGTTATGCAGCAAATCCATGCTTATATGCAAGGTTTTTAGAGGCTGATGATTAATGAATTAACAACCTAAACAACCTTATCCTTACTGTGAAAACACACTTATTTTTTTATTCAGTATGTGACAGCATTAGGTGCCACGGTGGCTAACATGGACAATGCTGCATACAATGGAGTGGTACATCTGGTGGATGCTGTGCTCTACCCTCCTCCAAGAGCTACAATACTGGAAACCCTTTATGGTGCTGGAAATTTCGGTCTCATATACAGCTTCATCATAAGATCCACTCTTTCCAACATGTATAAGAGTGAGTATATAAGGATGCATTTTCTCTCATGTAGCTAGCTTAAGTTGGATAACACTAAGCTATACTACGTTCCCCATTGCAATTACTGTTGATTTAGGTTCATTGAAGTATACTTCTGTGTAGCATACTACTATAGCTAGCTACCAGGCTCAGTTGGCTCTTTCAAGTCCCATTTTCTGAGTTCCTGTGCCATTTGATATTTAGGTGCTAACCCATGTAGCAAGCCCGCTTAGGGCCAATTCAGTTTTAGCTCAGATAAGCTGGTGAAAAGCGGGCAGAATACTATTCATGGTTTTAGGTTGGGCAAATGGTGGGTTTCCAGTCAGGTCCACATTGGGTTGCCCTAATAGGGCAAACTGAACTAAGAACGTTGGGCTCCCAACAGTTTTTGTCCTCAGCAAGTTGTGTGGGCCACATAAGGCTAACTGATTTGGGCATAGAGCAGCTTCAAAATGGGCAAACACTTTGGGCACAGATTGGTTTCAAAGTGGGCACCCCGGATCAGGCATAGATCACTTCCAAAGATAATTCCCCAGACAGGGCTGAGGATGGGTTTGCACAAGGCATACTGAGCTGGGAGTTCTGAACTTTGACACTAAATGACCCCACTATGTCTGATGTACAGCTTTCCCCCCATGTCAGTATTGATTTTCTTTAGTATGATATAACAGAAAAGGCTAATCAATCATATAAATCATAACAGTACACAAATTTTCTCAGAGTTTGGATCTACTTGCAAAATACATTTGAAATGTGCAAAGTTAGGTGATGTCAGCAGTTTTTAATGTGACTACACCATTCCTGTGGTAATCATTTTATATTGAACTGTGCTACCCATTGGGAGGCACTATGAACTTGAAGGCTAGCATGTTACTGAACTAGGTCTGCTTGAAATGCCTTGGCCAACTAAGTTCGAATTGATGGCTCTCCTGTATTATGATGATGGGGAGAGTAATACAGTATGTTTAGTCTCCTTCCAACTATGGAGGCCAAGGGGAGAGGCTAACATCTGGAGGCTAGCAGCGCATTTTCATGGTTCAAAATTTTAGAAAATGAGGAAAAAATAGATTTTTTATAATAACTATCCCAGATGGTGCCACCTGGTCAAAGTGGTCAGCCCACTTTCAGCCACACCAAAAACCTATGTTGACCCCAAAATGATAAATTTTGACCAGATGGCACTTTGTGATCAAAGTGGACAGCCCACTTTCAGCCACACCAAAAACCATGTTGAACCCAAACCCACTCTGAGACTGATCTGTGCCCATATTGGTTAGCCCAGTGTGGCCCACACACCTCACTGAGGGCAGAAACTGTCAGCAGCCCATCGGTTAGTCCATTGCGGCCCACATCGGAAGCCAAATAAAGTGTTGGCCACAGTAGGGCCACACCACCTTTGCTACCTGGGAATGCATGTATACCCTAGTCAATACAAATAGTAGATTTTAAGTTTAAATAAACTCAGTCATGTAAAATAATGGTGATAGATTCTCTACATTTGCACTCAAAGGTGAGGGACCTTTCACTTTCTTTGCCCCTTCAGATAAGGCAATCGAGAAACTTCTTCCAGATGAGATCATCATCCTTGTAGAAAACATCAACATTTTGGATGGTATGTGTCTGTTTATCAGTTCTAATACTTTTTTGAAGATGCCAAAATATGCAACATATTTGTATTCACATATGGATTGATAGCAGTTGATATTATAGAGGATCGCTAGAAAGATTATAAGTATCAGAGTAAAGCTGAGGCTCCACCATGTGATCCTTTGATACATTCTCACAATAGGCTATACAGATAGGCATAGGGTGCTGACATTCTTGAAATGATTTTTCATTCTGCTATGTGTGTTTGTTTACCATTTTGTGCGAATAGAGCTCTGCGACTCTCTGCAAAAATTGCCTAGTTGAGCCTCAGCTAATGGTTACAGATCTATGATTTGTATTTGCGTGATTGTAGTATCTAACACCCATGTTGGATTTAATCTGACAATGAACTAAATGCCCAGTGGATTCAAGCCTCTAAATCCTGCATATTTTTATGTCTAATAGACTGCTTGAAGCGCCATACTGTTGCTGGTACCTTCCATACCCCAGGCCTTATTAACAACACACTTACGTCCCTTGATGGTAGGACAGTCACAACTGAGGTCAATGGCACTGTCAGTGATGGCCAAAGCGGTGAGTTTAATTTTTCAAATCGGAGCATATCATATTTGAAAGTTAACAAGGAACTTCATTCTCACCTAGTATTCAAAATGGTTAGGTATGAAAAGAGAAAACAATGAGGTTTTTATTAGAAAACAATAGGTTTCTTTCTCTATTGTGAGCTATCGATACATAAATTTCGTTACAATCATTTGTTGGTTGGTTGTTGTTTTTTGACAAATAGTAAGAACCAGTTATCAATCCCTGTAGTCCCTTAATTAAAAAGAAAGAAATGTCCATCCCACAAAGAATCTTTATTTTCTGAATGAATTTTAACAACCAAGATTTTTCATTCCTTTTCAGGTATTTTTGTAAATGGTGCACAAATAAACTATGGCAGCCAGTATCCAGTGACCAATGGTGTGATACAAGGAATTGATTCTGTCATGGACTTACCTCAGCAACTTTTGGCTATGAGAAAGACACTGAAGGAACAAGGAAAATTCCAATCGCCTATTTATCAATTTCCATGATTTTATCTTGAAATAAACAGCACATGTATGCAATATTTCTTATCTATTTTCTATGTTTTTGATCATGTACAATATACCTATCTTATAAGAATCACCTGCCTTTATCACTCAAATGTCCCTTTCTCATTAAATGCCCTTATTCCTAAAACACCAAATGGGGTAATAGGCAGCCAAAGATAAAATATACTCTATGTGTGCTATAAAAGATTTTTGTATTTTTGTAAGGCCAAAGAAAGTGTGTTTCAGGTTGAATGGTCTAAATTTCCAATTGTGGAATCTCAGCAATCAAAATCCAGATAGACACATTGTTGTTCAATATTCAAGACATATGTGTCTAAACTACATGTATTACACATCAGCATTCCTGTACTTAATCCTGGAAGCAAGGTATAGTCACTCCCATACCCAAAGGAAGAGATAAAACCATGGTTTCCCACCTTCCACCTACACCTGGATTGGTTACAAATACTTATAAAGTTATGGTGCAGAGTATTATGTAAGCCCTCTGAGACGCCTTGCAACAGTACCTAAGCGCTGATAAAGCAAGACAAGCCCATCGCGGGAACAGGCGGCGATACCCCCCGTCGCGAATACAGGCATAGACGGTGTGTTAGTGATGTTTCCCATTGTTCGTTTTGCCATCTACACTGGCCTCCTGCCAATACTGTACAGTGTGTGCGCGGAGGGATAGCACCGCGTCAGCATGGGTTGTTTTAGCTGCACGCAACTTCACTTTGAGACATTTGATCAAATTTCTGAATGGACAGAATGTTTTTCAATGCATTTTCACTCCCTTTAAAGGTTTCTTGGCCATTATTTTGGTCGTGGTGGAGGAAGTGTCTCCAGTGTTATTCTGCATCAAAATATTCTTCTCTCCGGTAAAGTAGGTCTGGAGCTTAATTCAAAAGATCCTGGGATCATGACCCCAGCGATCTTAGGAATAAATCAGCCTTATCCTATTAAGCGATCTTAAGAGTTGACTGGGTTCACATATCCTAGCCAGCACTAAGATCGCATCGATCTTAGCCTCAGCCCTCCTACACTATTCCAAGAAGTACTGACTAGGCACAGGAGCTTAATTCTAAACATCCTGGGATCTCAACCCCAGCGATCTTAGTGTAGGCACATATCATAAGACCTAACCAGTCTACCCTATCTAATGCAGTGGTTGCAGGCCTCTCAGGAATAGCAAGTCCTGGGATCACTTCACTATTCCTTTTCCAGCACTAAGATCACTGCAATCTTACTGAAAGAATTGCATAGTGGTTTCACCTGAGTACAAGAACACATACAGGGAACACTCCTGATTGAAAGAGTGAATAGCCTGCTGCATACATATAGAGGGGAGGGAGGACGTTTGCTGAGTGTCCTTGAGCACTCTTACACTGTTAATTTGGTGTTTAGCAACCAAACACCAGTGTTTAGGATCTAAACACATAGCTTAACACATTCTTGTCCCACCTTTCTAAACACATTTTTTGGCTAAACGTGTTTAACTTTAAACATGTTTAGCTATCAGGCGTTTGATTTAACAAGTGTTTAGTTTTGATAGGTGTTTAGCTTTAAGGTGTGCAGCATGAGTAAATGGTTAGATTGGTAGTGTTTAGCTTTAGGAGGTGTTTAGATACATAGTGTGTAGCTTTAGGAGGTGTTTAGATACATAGTGTTTAGCTTCAGGAGGCGTTTAGATACATGGTGTTTAGCTTAGGGAGGCACTAGCTTTAGGCCATAGGGTTGTTCACCAGGACTGGAGGGGGGTTATGGCTGAATCATTTCATTTTTATTATTTCCATCATTTATTTTTCATCATCTTTTTATCATTTTAATCTTTATTACTGTAGCTGGATACCACCATATTCATTTTCCATGGTAAAACTGCAAGATAGAAATGATACACACAATACAGATAGAAGTAAAAGAGGCAGGAGGAGTTGGTAGTAAGGTAGGGGTGGTCCCTGGAGGCTTGTACATGTGAAAAGAGGTAGGAGGAGTGGGTATGGAGGTAGGGGTGGTCCCTGGAGGCCTGTACATGTGAGAAGAGGTAGGAGGAGTGGGTAGGGAGGTAGGAAGGGTCCCTTGAGGCTTGTACACAAGAGAAGAGGTAGCAGGAGAAGGTAGGGACGGTCCCTGGAGGCTTGTACACATAAGGAGAGGTAGGAAGAGTGGGTAGGGAGGTGGGGGTGGTCCCTGGAGGCTTGGACATGGGAGGAGGGGTAGGCCACCCATACCTCCCTATACCCCCTCCTCCCATGCATCATGCCCCTAAGGTAAAAACAAAACAAAAAAACAACAAACAGGAAAAAAACACAAAAAACTACTGAGTCATCGGGAAACTGGGTGATATACAACTATAAAAACGAGGATACCATCCTTTTACTCATTTCATACATATTATACTTATCTTATCTGCTTATGATTCTTATTAGATGGCTAAACACCTGATGTTTATCTTTCAAATACATGTTTAAGACTAAACACATAGAGACTGGATGTGTTTAAACTCAAACACCTAAACACTATGGTGTGTAATTGTTTAGGTGTGTGAGAAGTAGGTGTGTAGTTTTCAGGATAAGTGTTTAGAATCTGATGGTGTTTAGCTGTAAGTGTTTGAATATCATAGATGTGTAGGAATCACACACCATGTAGATAGTGTGGTATGTATAAACACACACCTTTTTTGCAGTGTAGGGCTACTCATGCGCTAAGTGCACTGTAAGGTAATTCTTCCCTTCTCTCTCTTTGTCCTGGGGGGAGGGCACAATGCTTCTAATAGGCAAGCATAAATCATACATTCATGGGAACTCTTGAATATTGTACGGGGGGTCAACTGCACCCTGTGCTCTTTTGTTAGCCCATATAGGGACGGGGAACGATGATATAAACACTGTTGTGAAGAAGAGTGGCTCCACAGCTATTCCTTTATTTTGGGACTCTTACCCCTGTGCCCAGTCAGTACCTCTTGGAATAGTTTAGGAGGGCTGAGGCTAAGATCGATGCAATCTTAGTGCTGGCTAGGAAATGTGAACGCAGTCTAATCTTAAGATTGCTTGATAGGATAAGGTAGAATAATTCCTAAGATCGCTGAGGTTGCGATCCCAGGATTAACCTCCTGGGGTAAGAGTCCCAAAATAAAGGAATAGCTGTGGAGTCACTCTTCTTCACAAGAGTGCTTATACCATCGTTCCTCGTCCCCATATGGGCTAACAAAAGAGCACAGGGTGCAGTTGACCCCCATACAGTATTCAAGAGTTGTTCCCAAGAATGTATGATTTATGCTTGCCTATTAGAAGTATTGAGCCCTCCCCCCAGGACAAAGAGAGAGAAGGGAAGAATTACCTTACAGTGCACTTAACGCATGCATAGCCCTAAGAGCCCTGAAGGACACTCAGCAAATGTCCTGCCTCCCCTCTTTATGTATGCAGCAGGCTATTCACTCTTTCAATCAGGAGTGTTCCCTGTAAGTGCTCTTGTACCCTGGTGAAACCACTATGCATTTTTTTCAATAAGATCGCAGTGATCTTAGTGGTGGAAATGGAATAGTGAAGTGATCCCAGGACTAGCTATTCTGGACAGGCCTGCAACCACTGCATTACATAGGGTAGACCAGCCAGGTCTTATAATATGTGCCTACACTAAGATCGCTGGGGTTGGGATCCCAGGATCTTTTGAATTAAGCTCCAGAGCTGCCCAAATTCCATTCAGCAAATCCAATAACATCAGGTAGTCCACAACCATCACCATCATGTAGTGATAATGTAGCATAGTTTTATATTTTATATCTTACCAAGACAAATTGTACTATGAATTAGATTATCTGGGTGTATTGTCTTATAGTAGTCAGCATACATAGGTCGATAGACATATGTGTAGAGGCAAGGAGAAAGGGTGCTCCATGCTAAAAGTCAACTTTAAAATTCAGATCACTAGCTTTACAGTGATATATTGCATGAGAAGATACTCTTGTTAGTTTTGGAGGAAGAGCTTGCTAAATATGGGTAGGTATGACCATTTTGTGAATGTCAATAGGCCCTATGTCTCCATGGTTATCAGATACAACTATAATTAGCATAATTTATGCTAATTAGCTAAATTAGCTTAAATTTTAATTCTTTTGCCCATAACTTTTGATCTAGAAATGATATTTTCATTCTGTTTTCACCATAGTGGACCTTGTAAAACATTCCTTCAAATAGGATCATCAATTTTCTTATTTAGAATGAATATCATGTTTCCATGGCAACATAAATTAATAAAAATGCCTATTTTGGCCAAAAAACATTCTTTTTAATGCCAAATATGTAACCTTTTCCCCAAAAATAGAACGTTTTATCAAAAATCTTTAAATTCTCCACAAAAAAAGTAGCCTATAACAGTTTTAGGCATATTTTTCATATTCTAGCCCATAGTGGTGCCCCCTGGTGGCTAAAATAGGTACTAAATCCCACAGGAACCCCCATTTCTGCTTGCTGGCTCACATATGTACATAATTTGTATTATACAGTATGTTACAATCAAAATCTGCCAATGTTAAAATGGTAAAGAGGTATATTATACTGGGAGGGAGTCGTTTACCAGTTTCCATACAAATTGAACATTCTCAGTATTTGTTGTCTAATACAATTGACAATGTGATATATTTCCTACAATAAAAGATGTGTTCCCCAAAAGAAATGACCTGAAATATATAATCGTCTCAAAATTACAAAACGAGATAACATAGAGTCAGAGGACATGAAACATGAAAATACAACCCTTTCCTGTCCTCCTCTTATGTGTACTCTAAACATGTCAATGCTATGGTTATTTGGAATCAATGACAAAGAAAGGTGACAATTTAAGCCAAAATGTCTTTCCACATATATATATATAGTCAGCTGAACCAAAGTAGAATTACTCAGTGTTGTGTGAATCCTTTGAAATTTTGCCTCAAATAATTTTAGACCTGCATTTTATGTATTTCGATTTACCCATTGAGCAAGTAAGAGCAACTAGATTATTGTCTGAAATTAGAGTCTAAACTGAGACATATCTGTATAGAACGGCAAAACACATCCTTCCATCCTCCTCTAGTCTAGTGACAGTTGAGGCAGGCTGATGGGCATTGACAACAGAGGTAGGCTGACAGGCATTGACAGACGAGGTAGGCTGACAGGTAGTAAAAGGTGAGGTAGGCGGACAGGCATTGACAAAAGAGGTAGGCTGACAGGCATTGACAGATGAGGTAGGCTGACAGGTAGTAAAAGGTGAGGTAGGCGGACAGGCATTGACAAAAGAGGTAGGCTGACAGGCATT
Source organism: Acholoe squamosa (assembly GCA_949317995.1). Lineage (NCBI taxonomy): Eukaryota > Metazoa > Annelida > Polychaeta > Phyllodocida > Polynoidae > Acholoe > Acholoe squamosa. The sequence continues at coordinate 54,114,940 of OX439047.1, forward strand.
GACAGATGAGGTAGGCTGACAGGTAGTAAAAGGTGAGGTAGACTGACAGGCATTGACCAAAGAAGTAGGCTGACAGGTAGTGACAGCTGAGGTAGGCTGACAGGTAGTGATAGAAGTGGTAGGCTGACAGGCATTAACAGATGAGGTAGGCTGACAGGTAGTGAGAAGACTAGTAGAGATGTGGAATGACAGCCGAAGCAGGCTGCAAAGCAGCCGACAGTTGAAGCAGGTAATGACAGGGGAGGGAAGATGTGATGTAAGGTGTGGATATTCTATCTCTTGCATGGGGGGTTTACCAGAACCAAAGTCATTTCTTACAAGTCTGATTTTTTTTGTGATTTATGTATAGCACTACGTTCACATACCCAGAAAAGAAACACATGGTGCCTCTATCATTTTGACAATAGATATGCATTCATTTATTACAGTGCCATCCACTTTTGCAATGTCAGAAACTGTCCTCTCAGATTTGCCTCGGGATCCATATTTGTTAGCTTGGTCTAACCTTTGAGAACAAAACCATTCATTGTCTATTTACTTTGATAGAGCAAGCAGAGAAACTCAAAGTATTTTGACGATTTGGCATTAACACATCTGCTTCAATTGGCACAAGTGGGTGGTTCCATAACATTTAACAGAAGAGAGAAACATTCTACAAAATTTAATAAAACACATTCCAAAAACGTTTATGATGGGAGAAAACAAACCATGTATACATAATCATCTATTTATGGCCCCTGGATCGTTTTATTCAAATCCTTACTAGAAAACCAGCTCAAATTGACCCAATGAAACAATACCACTTTGGGGGTTGGCGCCTATAAGGAGGGGTGAGTTAGGAACTCTAGGCATCGCAAGTGCAAGTGCATTTGAGGTAAATAAAAGAAAAGTTTTGAAGTTTTAGACAACTTTACTTTAGTTAGGATTTATCCTGGTAACACACCCTTTGTCTTTGACACTCATGACGATGCACATGTTTGGAACTGTTATATACATAGGGTACTAGTACTAAAAGGTGAAAGGTTAGCCGCAAAACTCATGGTGTGTTTGCTAACAGAAAGTTGTGGACAGGGGATTAGTGTATCAGCATTAAGAGACATATCAGTTAAGCAATGATACTAAGTACAGGACACGCTATACCTTACTTTATGAACCAGCCCCCCCCCTCCCCCTCCCCCTCCCCCTCCCCCTCACCTCCCACTCCCCCTCCCCCTCCCCCGTCCCCCACATCAATGACATTCAGGTGTTTACATAAATATCCTCTCAACAGGCGATGTTAGCTTAATCTCATATATAAATTGTTGATCAGAATAACCATAGAAATGTCCTCTTAAAGAAAATTAAAAAAAAAAGAAAATATTAGGAGAGACATTTGAATAAAATAGAAGGTGAAGGCAAAGGTGTTATCATATGACAGGAGTGACACTTTCAATATCATTACCCTGGTATAAGCAGAAAATATTGACAGATTGCAGTACAAGATATACCACAATTGTCGTGTGTGATTCTCAAAGCCTATAGATTTGAGATACCCTTCAATATTTCTAGCACGGCTGAGTGTGGCAGCCGGGGTGTTGGGGGAGGGGGTTATTGCCTACATGTAATACCTAGTCTCAAAGATGGCTCAAATTCCTTTCTGCTTTGTTCCCATCTCGAATTCAAAGCAGCTGACCACACCCTTGATCTTGGCGTTTGGCCTATGTCACTGAGCCAAATCCCGCCCACAGTGCATGCATCTAAATTTCACCGTGGAACAGATCATGATACCTTGCATTTCGTCCATTGCACTTATTGTTGTCCTAACATTAGCATTTTTGCAAGACAAATACACTCTGATTTGAATACAAGAATGGTTTTGTTTTCCCGTGTGCCAGTTTGCAAAGAACATTGATTCTATAGCCATTGTCCGTCATAATTCATGAATACAGCTCTAGCAATAACCAAGGGCAGCATTACTTTATGCAACACGCCAACCCAGTGGGATAGCATGGTGCAGCAATGTTCAGGAGGCCATTTCTGAACACACTATGACTGCTCACCTTCAAGTCACCTTCAGAACACCCTAAACTTATTGACATTACAATAGTATTGGTCATGGGTCATGTTAGTCCAGTCGTTTTAAGCCGCTTGAGCGTTTTGGCAATTATACCCATGACAAATTTGAGTAGTGGAACATTGTCAAATATGAATCCAAAATGGCCTCCAAATCACCAAACTCCCTCTCTTATTGCAGAGATATTGCCCGAGGAAGTTGTTTTAATCTATCCTATCCCTAATAATCTGACCCACAGTATTCACTGACACACGTGGCTTTTTGCTAGGATAAATGGTTGCTTAGCAAAAGTGACTTTACATCTCCATTTCCCTAGGAGGTCAGCTCAATTCTCACAATACCGAAGTGCAGTCAAGTGAGCCCAAGGATATTTATGAACTGAAAACATGGGAGACCCGAAACTAGTCAGCGGTGACCACTTTAGGTCCTCAAGTTGACGATACCTAAAACTACAACTTTAGGTAGTCAAAATGACGACTTTAGGTCATCGTCCTGATGACCTGAGTCTTCAGTATGACAATACTGACAGTACAGAGTCGTCATACTGACGACTTAGGTCGTCAGGATGCTCCTCGAAAGTAATCATATCAACGAAAGTTATCATATCATCATAGTGGCAGCTTAGGTGGCCAGAATGACCACCTGAGGTTATCACTTTTACCACCTTAATCTGTGGTTTTAGATTTTTTCTGAGGATCTTCACTGAGAACTCTCTGACATTTCCTGGTTTGCAAAGTGGTTTATAACACATAAACATTGGAAATAACTAGGGAATTGTATAATCAATATCCTTTACAATGGTAAGGTATCATTAAGATAGAGTGTCATATAAGGTAAGATTCTGTTGCTAGCACGCGCAAGAACTAAGTCAGTACAATCGCCAAGCTGAGAGGTGGTGTAGAGAGCCCAGTGTGTGACACTAGTCATTTTCCTATTGCTGCCATCTATCAGAACTCTAGTAAATTATTTTCTGCCTTGTCTCATAAATAAAATCTTCCGGTCTCTAAAATATATCAGAAATTTTTATATGCAAGTATTCTGATTTATGGGAATTATTTGTAAGGCTTTCATAATTTTACAGCTTCCGTTTATTCTAAACCAATTTCCAACACTGCACCCTTTGTGTGTGCTGCTTTGAGTCCAATTGACTACTGATAGTGCTTGCCAAGCCAGTGTTGTGGCCCTACACCACTAAATTCGACATGTTGACATGGCTATTTCTTAAAATTGGCATGGGACATGGCTATGCTAGTGACATGTGGCAGGGCCATTTTTTGAATTTGACATGTGAAATGGGACTTAGTGACAAAAAATAGGGCATATTACTTATTTTATTAGGGGGTATAAAGGAAAGGGGAGGTGTCTTTTCTTTTTATACATAGAGAGGTCACCAAAAGAAGTTTTTGGGGTATATAAGATGAATGCCTGCCTTTATGGTAGCAGATGTATTACAGAATTTGACAGAATAAGTTTACTCGAAATATAGAGTACTGAATTCATAATGAAAATAGGCATTTCACTGGATAGGGCCATGATCTAGACAAAAAAGGGAATCCACATCATCATACTGGTACTCTTTTTGGATTAGCTATGCTGATGACACTGGGAATTGCTCTTGATATGGGACATGTGCATTTTTTTAAATTCTATGTATGACATTGGGACCCCCCATCAAGGGCCCCAGTGTAACCTCATTCATGAGCTGGCAGCTTGGGACCTATGCAGCTAATTATAGCCATAGCCATGTGCTTTGAGGACCGCAGTCATGTTGACACAGAGGAGAAGGGTTACTTTTACCCACAGGGGAGAGAGGGTACATGGTCAGTGGCAGACCCTGGACCTATACCATGAACAACATAAAAAATCTGGTAGCAGACTAGTTCTGCGCCCGTGGTTGCTAGGGAACAAAACATAAAGAATAGTTGTTGCTAAACAACCACTTTGTTAATAAGAAGTGAATTACATCATGAATATACTTTGGCTCACTTGACTGCGGGTCAGATTTCTGGGGATAGGATAGATTAAAACAACTTCCCTGGGCAAAATCTGTGCACTGCGAGAGGGGGTTTGGTGATTTGGAGGCCATTTTGGATTTATGCATAATTGCCAAAACGACTGGACTATGTAGTGTCTGCAGCACTACAACTGCAGCCCTACCAAACTATGTTGTAGGGCACTGTTTACGACTACTGGAGGGTGTTGCTCCTATAGTAAAAGGAACAGCTGGCAAAAAATGCCCTCGTTTCCAGTCCTTTCTTTTCATGTAGCTATAACTTGTCCCTTTTGTTGCTCACAAGTTGTTATTCAAGTATAGTGCTAAAAAAGGGGGATTTGAGTAGGTACCTAGTTGGGAGAAGTCAGTCAGTATAATATACTACACTGAAAGCGCCAAGGTCGTCAGACTGACGATACCCAAAACTACAACCTTAGGTAATCAGATTGAGCACCCAGGGTAGTCAACCTAATGGGTTTAGGTCAAGACACTCACCCAAGGTAGTCAAACTGATTACATAAGGTTGTTAGAGTGACAACCTTGGAGCTGACTACCTTGGGTCCTCAATCTGAGTACCTAAAGCTGTAGATTTGGGTATCGTCAACTTGAGCACCTAAAGTCCTCAGTGGTGAAGACCTTCAGTTGAAGACTGAAGGCCTGATAATCAAACATGAGTGGCACATACCTGCCACCTTGTGAGTATGTTACATATTGTCATCAGAATGCCATAGACTCAGACTGGGGAGAGGTATACCGAGGGAATTCACTACCTGTAAGGTGCTTCCCCCTGTCTATACCTCCTCCGACGACTCTAGGTCCTCAATCTGACGAGTTTAAAGATCTGCAGGGTTTTCAGTGTATAGAGTGTGTGACATGAGTAGGTACCTGATAGTGCAGCTCTCTCTGTTTTAAACAAGGCAGGTGACTTTTCAGACTAATGTGGTGAGTGCAAGTTGAATGGTGAAGCAGAGCGTGACTTCTTTTGAAAAGAGGGTACCTACTGACAGCTCTTTTTACCATAGGAGCAACACGCTTCAGGCCTCCTGTGGTGGGTCCAGGATTTCAAAAGACGGCGGTGCGGTCCAAAGGAGGGGTTGAACCAAAAACTTTTTTTGGGTCCGAAATCACAACTGCTACTGATGCTTGTGTTCAGATGAACAGACTGGTATATGACCGGGGGTTTATTTGAATATAGCAGACGATCTGAAATCTCACTGAAGATTTGGTTACCTTCATCACAGATCAATCCCTAAGTTCTGCCCCTCTGTGATCATATAGAATTTGGTTGACCAGTCTTAGCAGTGCAACTATTGTTGGTCTGCATGCCATGGCACATAGTAAATTTCTTGATGATTTTGGCCAATGTTATCGTCAACTCTTTTGAAAATAATCCCCACCACTTACAATTTTGAGACAGTTAATGCAGGAAGGTATCATACCCAGTGGTCACCATGATGCACTGATGAAGTGCCTGCTCATGATGCTGAAACATATCAACCGTTCAGTATGATGCAGCAATTTACTATCAGCATTAATGTTTTCTACTTTTCTACTTGAGATACTGTATCTGTACAACAAACAAGAGTCCAGACAGATTTAGTGTGACCTCAGCTTGACTGTCTGACCGCCATCTGACACAGACTCTGTGCCCCCCCCCCATGTGTCCCTAACTGTAACACAAATTTATGGTCATGAAGCTGGGTTTTCTTTTCACCCTATGCTGTATAGCTTTATTGTGACCTCCTCCTCTCTGCAGGGAAAGGGCTTGTTGACAATATATATTTTAGGTATGCGTATACATACGTCAATTGTTGAAAAGATGGAGGGGTATATTTTTTTTTTGCATCACGTGTCAATAAATCACAGTTGTATCATAAATGTTTAGTTTGAGAATGGTTACAGAACACCTGAAAAAATGGTAATTGGAATGCTACTTGTGGGAGAAGCTATTACACTAATACCTTTCCTGTCCTGGAAGGCATTTCTCAAGATGGCACGAATGAACACGGCCACTACAATTCGAAACCCTCAGATTAGAGTGGTTGATCAGACTCTGAAAAATTTTGGATTCATCCAGGTCCTTGGCTACAGCTCATCTAGCATTGGCTCCAGAATTTTCAGATATGCCCAGCCCTGTCAGAGATAATGTGCTACGACTGCTCTGTGTGATCCAAATATCAGATAAAGATGCACGTATGACCAAAGTGGGGATCTAAATAATGGGCTAATAATATTGCATTACCCTGACGACAGACCCCTTGGCGATGACTAGATTAATGTTGTGTTAAGTGTGCGTCCGGGCATTATACGTGCAACATCTATCTAGTTTCCATTAATGATTCCCACATTTTGGTCATCAACGATTATTTCAGTGGCACGAAACAATCTACTATCTAATCTTTAACTATATGAAAGAATGACGCTCAACTTTTTGATGATTTCCCAGTGGCTAATGGCTAAATTGATGGTGTGTCAGACGTACCTTATGTAATTAAGGTGATAAGATGCACAAATCTGGGCAGACAAACAGGGACACAGATTACCATCCAGGGTCTGAGACCATTATCCCCCCCCCCCTCAGATACCGATCACTCCCATGACTTTACATGTGACTTCCACACCTCCACGTGAGACTTTTACAAGGTACTTCTCCAGAATACCCTATTCCTATTGATCCATCATTAGTACTGCAAGGTTTAGGACCTGCCCACCCAAAACATAAGTAGGTATATAAGTTGAGGTGCAAGTATCTGTTCAGTCAGCCTTTGGGTGTCCTGTCCACAGTACTTAGCTGCTCCTGAACCCAAAGTAAGTACATTGTGCTTCTACTAACAGTTATGGACAGATCATTTCATGTTTAAACTGCTTTTTGCTAACTATTACATTGAGAAAAGAATGGCATGAGAGGTAGACATTTAAATGGAATTCATAGCCTACTTGGATAAATCACTGTCGCTCTGCCCTGGTCTCTTGTATTCTACATGTGCATTTTAAACAACCTACCCTGCATCCTTCAGTGAACGAAAAAGTCTGCCTTACATTATAATATTGAATGAGAGACTCCCATACTTGTTTTTTTTTTCTGAGGAAAATTGTTGGCTTTCTTCTGTTGGTGCTTTCCTATCAAGCCTCCCTCGCTCTGTCTCTGTCTGTATGTATGTCTGTCTTTCTGTCTCTGTCTCTGTCTCTGTCTCTCTGTCTCTCTCTCTCTCTCTCTCTCTCTGTCTCTCTCTCTCTCTCTTTCTCTCTCTATCTATCTATCTATCTATCTCTCCCCTTGTTGCCTTTTGCAGATGATGCGCTCTGTACTGTTGTGCCTTGTGCTGGTGGCTGCGGCCATGGCCAATCCTGTGGTTCCTGCCCTGGAGGAGGAGGCCATGGGGAACCTTATGGAGGAGGCAGAGAAGCTGCAGCTACACATCCTGCTTAAAGCTGTCAAGTATGCAGGTCTCTATGACACCCTGGCCACAGGAGGTAGGTCAATGCTACAATTTAACCCGTCCATGGTCACATCATAACAGCAATTGAAGTATGCGGCCTTTAATTGCTTAACGCATGCCATACGGTATATTTTCTAACACTTTAGATCCAGCTCTGGTGGTCAGTCCTATTTTAAAATTCAACAGATTCTGAAAAGTCGTCTGTGTTCTCATAGAATTTGGCTTTTCTACCTTGTGATTTTCACCTATCGAGAACTGCGGGCAGGAAAAGAAGGCTATGCGTAAAGTACATTTCAGCTTACATTCAAAAATGCCCTATGAAACCGGTCCAAAGTCTCATCTTATCTTATATGTGCGGCTTCATTGCAGGTCCTTTCACCCTGTTTGCACCAAGTAACAAAGCTTTCATGGAGCTGCCACAAGATCTGATAAAGGAACTGATGGCTAACAAGACCCTCCTGGCTGAGGTGCTCAAGTACCATGTTGTGGCTGGTAAGTTCATGTCTACCAGCCTCAGCAATGAGCTGCAGGCTGCTACACTGAATGGTGCCAAGATCCGTGTCAACATCTACAAGGATGGAAAGGTGAGTGTTATGCTGGTATTAGTTAGTATTTCAGTTTATTCCAGCTTACAGCTAAATAACTTACTTGTTAGGTTTTCAGATTGATCTACTACATGTCTAGAGACCAACGGTGTGTATCTTTTCGATGTATTTGTTTTTCTTTTTTTTTTCACTGTGTACTTACCTAGATGATCTAAAATATAATAATTCCTACAACATGACCATGAGCCAGACTGACTAATACAATACATAGTTAATCTTTAATTGTTTCCAATACAATTGTAATTTCCTTCCACCTCTAACAATTGATAAACCACATTGTAACAAACATACCAATTTAGCTTGTCAGGATTACCAAAGCTGCAGTCTGTAAGCATCATGAATTCATGACATTGTTCATATCAAGATGCTGATCTAATATCCAATATAAAAGGTTATAGTGATTATATCCTTGCTTTTTCATGTGTTCCTAGGTTATCACCATTTCTGGAAGCCAGGTCACCATGGCTGACAAGATGGCATCTAATGGTGTCATTCATGTCATTGATCGTGTCATGCTTCCTCCCGTGGGTTCAGTTGTTGATGCTGTAAAGATGGACCCAATGCTGAGCACTCTTCTCACTGCTGTTACCACTGCTGACCTTGGCTCTGTTCTGTCAGGTATGTACAACCTCTGAGCTACCAAGAATAATTATGAGGTGACTTCTAGGACACTAGCAATAATGTTAATTTTGTTACATTAGGACTACTCTTTTGTCATTTAGAAAATGGTCGATGGGGAAGAAGCATCCTATCATGCTGTGGCTCCTTTATTAATTTAGAATGATTTTAAAGAATCCTCAGATTCTAGATTTTCTACTTTCCTAGAAATATGTTCATGCTTACAAATTATGCCCAACTACTCTGAATACCGGTATATGTAACTATTCTGTAACTTCTCTTTCTGTATAATGTCATAGGAGCTGGGCCATTCACAGTCTTTGCCCCAACAAATGATGCTTTTGGTAAACTGCCTGCTGGAACCCTGGCCAAACTGCTGAAAGATAAGGCTGCTCTAACAAGTGAGTTTAGTGTTTCAAATTTGTAAAGGGCACACCAGGGTCTGCCAAAAGATTACATTAGGTTTCTCCTCTTTTACATGACTTAGCAATCTGTATTACAGTTGAGCGAGTAAATCAGGAAAGATACTTAGCAGAAAGACAGTATATTATGTTGGTGGTATTGTGTTTAATATGTGTTTCGTATGTCCCCCAATTCAAAGTGATATGAGGGAAAACAGGACAGAGTCTAGAATTATCCTGTATAGATAAAGTAGTTCCAAACGCAATACAAATAAGAGTAATGAGGCAATTATATTCACATTCACAGATATCCTGAAGTACCATGTTGTCAGTGGGACATACTACAGCAAAGGGCTGTCAGACGGCGAGGTGATGACCCTTAATGGCAAGACTGTCACCGTCAAAACTAGCAGAGGTAAGACAAATCTTATGAATAATTGTTTACTGATATTAAAACATCTTGTTGATTCCCGGCAATCCTGAGGGTTCTCAAGGAATAATATTAATTTGGATGCACCCACTCTGGACTGAGCAATCAAATTTATGAAAAAATTAAATTAAGTTCCTTGCAATAATCTTTCAGCTGTTGGAGTGGACGGTGTGATGATTAACAATGCTTATGTTCAGACCGCGGATGTTACTGTTACCAATGGTGTTGTGCACATCATTGACACAGTGCTACTGCCCCCTAGCGAGGAGGAGAACATGAAGAATCTCATGGAGGAGGCGGAGAGTCTCCACCTCAACTTCCTTGTCATGGCAATCAAGAAGGGCGGACTCTATGACACACTTGCCAGTAAGGGTAAGTACCTCTTTAGCAACAACTGATCCTTTGTAATTCGGAACCATATAAGTATACAGGAAATAGAAAGAGAAGAGGTGAATACAGCCCCTAAAAAAGTCAATAGACTTGGGGGAGGGCCTCCCCCTATGTCCCCTCATAATAGGAGTTGGTTTGACTCTAAACAGTGAGACATGGAGTCTTTGTGAAAAGTTTTTCACCATGCAGGACATTTGGTCCTGCAGATTTTAAATTCAGCAGGCCCAGAATTCAATTTTTGCAGGACCGAACCATAACCAGTACCTCAGGGCATTTACTGTTTGAATTGAAATATCATACAGCAAGATTAGAGATTGTTTGTATTATTTAATTCATTAGGATTCATAAAGTACTGAGGAAAATTTCAGAAAAATGGTTATGCTTTTTGTTTTACACTGTAAAAACCTTAATAATGGTCCGATTTGAAAGTGGTAAAAACAAGGTCTGCAGATAACAGCCAGATATTTGGTCTGGCACTTTGACAATTTCTGCCGGACCTGCAGCCTTTTTGCCGGCTATAGCTCGTGTCCGGCACATTTTTACAAAGACTGGACATGTAGTCATCATAACTGCCCATGCCCCCCTAATTGATAGAAAGGCAGGTTTTCATGGCTCTCTCCTTTGACCACAGCTTACAATAGATCAATGTCCTTTTAGAAATTTCAAACGATTTGATTTCTTTTCTTCATTTTGATTGTGTCAAAATTTTGATAATAGTTTCTGCATTGCCCTTTTCCACCGTAAGGACAATATATATCTAGTTTAGGTACATTACATCTGCATTCAACAAACCTGTCTTTGCAACTTCAGGACCATTCACAATGTTTGCGCCAACAAATGAAGCTTTCATGGCTATCCCACCAATGTTACGCCACCTGTTCTTGCGTAATACAACCCTCCTGGCTGAGGTGCTCAAGTACCATGTTGTGGCTGGTAAGGTCATGTCTACCAGCCTCAGCAATGAGCTGCAAGCTGCCACACTGAATGGAGCCAAGATCCGCGTCAACATCTACAAGGATGGAAAGGTGGGTGATATATACACAACGACATGATGATCATCATTATCTATCAAAATCCACCAAAGTCATATTAGATATTATTGGTAGCCATTATTGAGGAACCAGGTCCATTGGTATTGATAATTAAGGAGAAATCCAACTGTGCCAGTAGCCCATCACTGAAAAAAATGAGTGTCCATTTCTATATGACTGTACTCATGATGCTAGTCATCATATTTTTACTTCAATTGTCAATGATTATGCAGAGACAAGTTTACCATCCCAAAGCTTTCACATATTGTGGTATTTTTATTTTGGCTTTTACACATTGGTGGAAATAAACATTTCAGATTATTATGAGTAATTTTTATGTCTTTCTTTATACAATTTGCCAGGTTATTACCATTTCTGGGAGCCAGGTTACCAAGGCTGACAAGATGGCATCTAATGGTGTCATTCATGTCATAGATCGTGTCATGTTTCCTCCCGTGGGTTCAGTTGTTGATGCTGTAAAGATGGACCCAATGCTGAGCACCCTTCTTACTGCTGTCACTACTGCTGACCTTGGATCTGTTCTTTCAGGTAAGTGAAGAATACCCAAGCTCTAGTATAAGTAAGTATTTTCCTCATAAATCTAACAGGTTTGGATAAGGTAATGCCTAAAATTGAGATGATGCCTCAGACCTGCACAAGTGACCAATATATTCGAAGATGCATGTCACATATTGTATGTTTACTCATTTAGGCCCTGGACCATTTACTGTCTTTGCACCAACAAACAAAGCCTTTGAAAAGCTGCCTAATGAAACACTGGCCAAACTGCTGAAGAACAAGAATGCCCTCACAAGTGAGTTTTATACTCTGAAATTATTTCTTTACCTCTAAGTATATTACCCAATATCACAATCTTATAGAATTGATTCGGAGATGTAGCCTGTTAGACTACCTTGATTCAAATGGAAACCTATATATATTGCATAAGCATTCATTGCTTTCAAACCTTCTCAAGCCTATAACAGAAAACTTGTGAAGTCACACTCACTAAGTCACAAGTAATTCAGTATACTGAAAGGTCAATGGCCCATTCATACCATTTTTCTTTTATAAATCCCCCTCTCTCTCATAGATATCCTGAAGTACCACGTAGTCAGTGGGACAGTCTACAGTAGGGGTCTGTCTGATGGAGGGGTCATGACCCTGAATGGGAAGAACATCAACGTCAAGCTCAGCCCAGGTAAGCTGTTATTCTATAACAGGACATGCTCATTTTTATATTCACTAGGACTGATCACTATTGTAATAACAATCAATTGAGGACATCAGGTTTTATGTCTGTGCTCAGAGCCATCAAGATCACCTGACACCAATAGAGGCTGCTCAATATCTAAACCAGTCACACTCTTAACTTCAGAGGGTGTTATGATCAACAATGCCAATGTTGAGCTGGCTGACATCACTGTTACCAATGGTGTTGTACACATCATTGACACAGTGTTACTGCCCCCTACTGATGAGGAAAATACAATGAATCTCATGGAAGAAGCTGACATGCTTGGACTCAGCTCTCTTGTCTCACTTGTTAAGAAGGCTGGACTTTATGACACACTTGCAACCAAGGGTAAGGTGTTCTACGATTTATAGTTGTAGTATCTATTTCAAATAGAAATGTCACTGTTAAATTCTACCTGACTGGTGATTGGTAATCTGCAAAAAAAGGATAAAAGAAATCACATTAATTTCCTCAGGGGCTTTGACTCATGAGTGTGGGACGATGATTTTTTTTTACTGGATATAAATCTATAAGAATTTAGATATTTTAAACTGTGGAGTGTCTGTGTACTCTGTACTGTGTTTATCAGGTTGCAAGGCTAAAATATAATTAGACATTAATTAAATTGTTTTCTTTTCAGGTCCTTTCACCATTTTTGCTCCATCTAATGATGCTTTCATGGCTATTCCACCAATGATCCGTAACTTGCTCATGGCTAACAAGACCCTCCTGGCTGAGGTGCTCAAGTACCATGTTGTGGCTGGTAAGTTCATGTCTACCAGCCTCAGCAATGAGCTGCAGGCTGCTACACTGAATGGTGCCAAGATCCGTGTCAACATCTACCAAGATGGAAAGGTATAGATATCAAGAATGTTTTGGAATCAAGATTTGAGATTTGCCTAAAGAACATTGAATAAACTTAATTGTAGTCAATGAATGACAGAAAGGTTTATTACAAAGGCCTTTTCCTTTTTTTTTCTTCCCAAGGTGATCACAGTTACTGGAAGCCAGGTGACCATGGCAGACAAGACGGCATCTAACGGCGTCATTCACGTACTAGACAGAGTCATGTTCCCCATCCCTATGGAGTCAGTTGTAGGCTTTGTAAAGATGGACCCTCATCTCAGCACCCTCCTTAAGGCTGTACAAGCTGCTGATCTAGCTGACGTCCTCGGAGGTATGATTAGTTGTCGTTGCTGATCATTTATCTCTAGGAATATAGATGTCTTACTGTGCATTGCTATGTTGAGTAAGAATCATATATATTGATGCTGTAGAGGCATAAATGTACCTGAGGTAGAGAACTAGTTTAAGCTGATTTTGATAATGTTATAGCTATGAATTAGTCTTCACTCCGTTTTGTACAGGCCCTGGACCTTTCACGGTGTTTGCCCCCACCAATATGGCCTTCAGCAAACTGCCTGCAGGAGAGCTGGACAAACTGCTCAAGAACAAAGCCGCCCTCACCAGTAAGTAGTCCTTCTACCACTATCAGTAAAATGCCCCCATGTAAATTGCTTAGTAGTGTTACAACAAATATCCTGTGCATGTATGACTTACTATTAAACTAGCGTAGGGTTGTTCGACATTCCATTCAACCACCCCTAGTTGATGCCCGTTGCATAATTGATTGAAAATGAAAATAAAATGAATATCTAAATTGTTGTTTCAACTTTCAGACATCCTCAAGTACCACGTTGTTTCTGGTACGTTCTACAGTAAGGGGTTAAAGGCTACCCAGACGGTGCCAATAACCAAGTCTGCAGGTTAGTATGGGCTATATCATGTCATCGGTGTTTCAGAAGCCGGACATGATAATCAACATTAAATATCTGTTTCTAAAACTGCTAGATTCTAAACTTACAACTGCAACCATTATCATCTCCCACCAGTCATATAGTTATAGACACAGTAAGGTAATGGTAATGTTTTAGAAACACATGCAGTTATAAGCCCACAATCACTATTAAAACTGCTATCATATCTCCTTATGACCGGTTGTAAACATTACCTGCTTCTGAAACACCCCACTGCTATCCTTATTCTGTGGTCTTGTAATGCTTCTATAACTCCACATATCCTCTTTTCGTTCACTGTATAGCAGGCCCGCCATACAAAAATCTATCCTTACCTAACAGTGGGTTTTATTGATAAAGGAACGTTATGATATGGGTATCCCTGTGGGGTGTTTTAGAAGCCGGACATGATAATGAACATTAAATATCTGTTTCTAAAACTGTTAGATTCTAAACTTACAACTGCAACCATTATCATCTCTCGCCAGTCATATAGCTATAGACACAGTAAGATAATGGTAACGCTTTAGAAACACATGCAGTTATAAGCCTACAATCACTATTAAAACTGCAATAGTATCTTCTTATGACTGGTTGTAAACATTATCTGCTTCTGAAACACCCCACTGTTATGTTTTATTGATTATTTGTAATGAATGTCACCTTTCTTACAACCAGATGGCGTCATGGTCAACATGGCCAAAGTGCGAACAGGTGACATCCCCGTCACAAATGGCGTCGTACACGTCATTGACGGCGTCCTGACCCCCAAGATGAAGAAGGAGCTAACCCAGGACAGCCATAATGAGATTAACAGGCTCTAAACAAGGCCTCTAACATTGTCCACCAACCATTATAATCAAAGCATAATTGTGTAGATGTAGATATAACTGTACATTGTCTTTTCCCCCAGTTTTGACCTCCTTGTGTGCAACATACACACGTCTGTAGATACTACACTGTGTCCACATTTCGATCAAGATTTTATACTACTCATCCTCATTAGTCAAAATACTCTTATATCTAAAGGGGATTGTATTTTCGTAAATCAGTGTTATGTAACAAGGATGGTCAGTATAAAGGTTATAAACCGTGGCTGGCGTTTTGAAGGAATAGTAAAACTATTAAAATAAGTGATTTAGGGGCTGTTGAAAACCCCTTTATTGTTACAATTTGCAAATAACCATGTTTGAAATGCATTAATGTATATAAGCTAGAGAATGCCTATTATTTGTTCATTATATTGTTATCTGATACTGAAATAAAATATGTGAAATGGCATTGCACGTGTTGATTTTGTATTCCAGGGGTGTTGGGAATCCTTATTCAAATCGAATCATTCTTTATGAAACCTATTATAAACGTTCATAGATTTAAATAAGAGACACTTTCAGTAAAACATTTTATTTTTCAAATTTTATTCAGTAACACACAGAACATGTTCGTCTAATCTGTACAAGGTCTATGTACACTTCAGTCACGTAGATTCAGCACCATACTTATATCACATTGCTGGTACAAGTTATGCCATTAGAACCACGACATTCAAATGCATATTGAATATGGCAACATTTTTAAAGTGTTAAAATGAGAATATTACATTTCCAGAATTACTCCTCAAGCCATTACTAAGTAAATGCCAGTCATGAAATTTGTCACTAACTCATCTTGAGTGCTGGAGCTTTCTTTAAACAAAACCTCTCCAGAAACCTTACATTTTTTTGTGAAACAGCAGATCTGATATCATCAAAACAGATGTCCATATATACATAATGTCACTTATAACGTCTTCGGAAAGGTGCAACCAAGAAAGATTACACTATCAACCTCCATACATTAAACTATAATTTATATGGGGTTTCTGCAGGTATAACATCGAAATAAATATCAGCATGGTTGGAATTGTACAGCAGCAGCATTAAATAATGATACTGATAGTTCAGTAGACATGCTTGGAAGCACGAAGGTACCATGGCTGACCCATGGCTCAATCACAGATATTTCCCCTCTAAAGTATGTACATAAAAATATATCGTTGATGAAGCGTGAAGAGATTCCAAAAGCCCATGCTTCAAGAACGCTAGGCCCCAAGGTCTATAAATAAGATCTTTAGATGTATAACTTTCATACATATGTTTATAATGGATATATTACAAATTGTATTCGATGTAGCATTCTATTCGTTCCTATGAAAATAGCACTTCCATCTTTGGCTCAGCTATGTACATATCTGATCTATACGTTCCAGTATAGCTGAGCATTTTTAAACAACCTTAAATGCAAATAGACCCCCTCCCCTAAAAAAAAGGAAAATAATAATAATTGCACTCATATAAATACATAGCGGGAAATACCCTTCCGAACTGATAACCACTCTGAATCTGTAGAGTTTTCCATTCCCCGAAAAAGAACGGTATTAGCTTTGATATGAAATAATTCTTAAGCATTCTTAATTAGAGGTCCATCTGGTATTTGGCACATAAATTGATAGGCATTGGCTACTGCCTAGCATTGTAACTCCCGCGGTAAAATGTCATGTGTGTTTCCTTGGTAGGCATGTGGAAGGTCCGTAATAGCAGAGTAGCTGTTTGCCCCTTCTATTTTTTTAGAACAAACATACGTGAATCTTCAAAGTGCCCTGGATAGCCACAATCCAGGGTCCGCTGACTTAACATTTATTTATCTCCTCCGTGGTCGCCGACTTCCCCCCCCCCCCCTATATGGGGTTCCAAAGGTTCAACGACTGGATGAACCTGCCGACACCCTTCCCGTCACCCTGCCAACCCCCCCCCCCCAGTTTCTTGTTACATTGTTAACATAAAGAGTAACCCAAATATCTGAATTATATCTTTGCCTAAACAGTGCAGGAGGTCATTTCTAAAGTCTGTACGACTAAAGCCTGTCGGGTCGTACTACAGTCCTAAAACTGCAAACAGGTATTTCACATACCTATTAGCGTTCCAACAAAGGACCTTTGAAATCTAAAGCTGACAATCTGAACATTTTACTAACAATTATGGTTGCTTACCGGAGAGGCATGCAGCTGTCAGAGATTCCACCCTAAAATTGGTCCCTATGTTATCATGCATATAGAATTTGGTCGACCAGTCGTAGCAGCTCAAGTGGTGATAGAGGTCTGTTTGTAATGGCATAGAGTAGATCTGTTGGCAACTAGAAGTCTATGTTGTCGTCAGAGATATTGAAATAAGCCTAGAGAAGCACTGTCATCCAGTGTGACTGGCTTATGTTGTGTGCACGTGTGGGCAGCAATTAATGTAATATAGGTGCAGTCGTAGCATCTTGAGAAATGACCTCTGGTTTGCTGATTGTACCATCGGCATGACAGTGGACCCATGGTAATATGACTCTACAGTCATCTGTCCATCAGTTAGGAGCTTTGTGTGTAGATGAGTATCATTGGCCTTAAAAGATAATTCATAGTCTATTATACCAATGTATTAAGGTTTGGTGAATACAATCAAGATGCCATTTTTAACCATATTACAGTTTCATCTCATGTCCTATCACACGTCTGATTGTCGGTTTCCGCCCATGCCGCCTACAGTAAAGATAGCAGGCGCACATCCCACTGTGTTCGTGTTTGCAATGTGTATAGAGGGTGGCGGCTCTCTATCATTTCCATCATATAAAGTCCCTTCAGTGTTCTCTGAAGACCTTGTTATTGAGGAGTCATTATTACCCACAGAGTTATTGCCTGTAGCAGGGTTAGCTGTATTTGCTGCATTCCCCGAGCCACCTGGGGCCGTCAGGGAGTCATTGGTCCCTTCAGCAGGGATCACACTGACGATCCGTGACGACCTTGGAGTCTTAAGGTCGTCTTCATTCACAGAGACGACCTCGCAACAATCATAGTTAAGACGTGAGCGTAGATCAGCCCTACTCACAGATTCCCTGATACTAGGGATGTCAATGTTATCTATAACATGGTAGACGGTGACGGCCTTGAGATCCTTGGTACATAGTTCCATGCTGCACCGACAGATGGGGCAGCTGTGGTCCCGTTCTAACCATGGCCATACACAGTCCATGTGGTAGATATGGCCACATTTTACTATAAGGGCTAAAACTGTGTCTGAGACATCGCCCTCTGCCAGGGAGTCCAGACATATAGAACAAGCTGTGTCTGTATCGTCACATAAGATGGCAGGAGCCACCTTACCTTGTCTGAAAAAATATTAATGAGAAATATGAAAATTTGATAAAAGTCTATGATTAGAAGTATGTGTGTTGTTAAGGTGGCTGGCGGCGATTGTCAGTTCACCATTTGAACACCAGGGGTCTCCTGTGCTCTATTGAAATTATTAGAAAGAAATATGCAAAATTCTGAATGGGTTGAATAGGGATTTGAACTCCAGACCTCTTGTGTACAAGGAAGAGATGTAACACATGCACCACAGAGCCAGTTGGGGGTGGGAATTTAGAATGTACCATATAGTCTAGATGTACTTATTCTAGCCATTTCCCTTAAGGAAAATTTTCAATCATCCAAAACATTAGAAATATGGCTGTGACCATATGTCAGAACTACACTCACTGCAAAGATATGTGTATAATCTAAGTGCTAAGGAAGTTATAAGAAAATCTAATTACTTTTGAATATGACTCTGTGGATTTATGTTGCATATTGCTGTTTAATCCTATATAATAGTAAAAGTTCTGTATCTCAGAAATATGCCTGGGACCCCCACATTTTTATTGCATATATGAATAGTACATATCATTTTGGGATTCTGGTGATAATCTGGCAAAAATCTAATTACTTTGATTCTATCCCCACCAGCCACCTCAAGAACTTCTCGTTTATGAAATTAAGCTACTTATACCTTGAGTTTAATTCAAAAGGTCCTGGGATTAGACTGTCTTGCCTTTTCACAGCCAGCACTAAGATCGCACTGATCTTAGCCTCAACCCTCCTACACCATTCCAAGTAGAACACACTGTGCACAGGGGCAAGAGGCCCATACTGAAAGAATAGGAGTAGAAACACTCCTTCTCACAAGGGTGATTACACAAGCATCCCCCCCCCCCCCATATGAGCCACTAATAGAGTTTAGGGTGCAGTTGACCTTGTACAGTTTTTAAGTGCACTTCATGCCTGAGTAGCCTGAAGAGCCCTCAAGAACTCTCAGCAAACATCCTTCCTCCCCTCTATATGTATACAGCAGCGGCATTCACTCTTGGGAGCAGGAGTGTTCCCTGTGAGTGCTCTTGTACTCAGGTGAAACCACTATGCAATTATTTCACTAGAATTGCAGTGATCTTAGCGCTGGAAAAGGAATAGTGAAGTGATCTCAGGACTTGCTGTGCCTGACTGGCCTGCAACCACTGCATTAGATAGGGTAGACTGGCTAGGTCTTATGATATGTGCCTACACTAAGATCGCAGGGGTAGAAATCCCAGGACCTTTTGAAATAACCTCCTGGAGTTCCTCCTTACAGACCAAAAGGTAATTTATTTCTGTATATCATAGCTTATACATCTAAGTCGTAAACCCCTTTACTCTATGGAAGCCAGAAAAAGAAATGCTGATCAAGCAACATCTAGATGAGTGACAGTATGTAATTCATCGATATCCCAGCATGACGGCAGGTTATCCATGGGTAAGACATACAGATATACAGGTTAGTGTATAGTGAGTGCCTTGACCATTGATATAGTAGCCGAGCACAGGGGTATACATGTCTAAATCTGTCCCTACAAATGTCTTAACACTTAGGAAAATATTGGGTCTATGTCCGAATGATTTCACTCAACTCAGACATCTACAATGAAATTGAATAGCAAATCAAAGTTTTATGATTTCATAAATATGCCCTTATCCAGTTGTATGCGACATTGCTTTCTGAATTCATTCTGATTATACATATTTACTGAGTCCACATGACTATAGTTGTAACATGTTATTACCTTATATATGTAACTCACATTACTATCAAACAAAAATAGGTACATTCCCTACCTTTTACTATTCTGCTTTTTCAGATCATTTTTAAATTGCTTCACAAGCTTTTCCTTCAGCCGCTTTATCCTTTGCCTTTCAGTATTATCTCTGTCATCCTTGTTACATTCTGTGTTCCGATAGCTGCAAACAGACATGATGGGTTTTATATTGATTTTTAGTATAAATTTATGAAATTGTTGTCAAAGTTAAAAAAACTGCGTGTTTCTTTTTGTTACACTAAGCTTGATTCGTGAATATTTCAAATGGATTTCCACAGACAGTTCATCGAGCAATATGTTTTTAACATTACACATGTTTGTTTTTTTGGTGTGTTGTCTTTTCTTTCTAATACTATTCCAATGAATGCAATATTTATTAACCCTTTAAGGGTAGTACATGTATAATTTTATCCTGCCCCTATGTGGTTCATTACTCTCACAGGGTCAGCATATATATATATATATATATATATATATATATATATATATATATATATATATATATATATATACCAACGTATTACTGGTCAGTTACTCGCCACCTTCTTGACGTATTAATCGATAGAATCTTCTCACTTGGTGTGTAGTGCCATCAAAATCCATTTTGTTTTAAGCCTTTGTATTCTAAAGACCTTACTTGGACCCACTCTGAAATATGGGTCTTCAAAGTGAGCAGCATAAGATAAGCAAGGTTAAAGACCTCAAACATAACTTGTCAGACCTGGCACAGACTCGTCATGCCTGTATGTTGACAACTTCACAGCCTGTCAGATCTAGGGTCGTCAGGTAGGTTTGCCAGTATGAATGAACTAAAGTCATCAAGATGTAGAGTCTGTACCAGGGCTAGCGAGTTGACAGGGTTTGACAGGGTTTGACTCGATTTTATCATGCTGTTCAATAGGAAGACCCTGGCAACTCTACATTTGTGTGTGTGTGTTTGTGTGTTGAACACAGACATTGTTGCTAATTTTACTGTGGGATGTGGAATAAGTGAAACAGTCTTTGCATTCAAGGGAAAAGCCTATCCAATGTAACAGATCAAAATGTAAAATTCTTTTTAAACCCGAGAGTGGGATTCGACCTTGTATGGCCTTTAACGGTTAGAAGTTTGATAAAGAAAGTCCATTAATTCCTTCTTAAGGACATTTGTACAGAAGTTCTTTCTGATTACATGACCACGTGTCCTGGTGCATGCCAACCTTCTAAATGCATTAGGCATGGTCAATAGAGTCAACATCAAACACTAAGTATGGTCTATGTATAGACATATATGTTGGTATACCTATATGAGCAGTGCTGTAATAGGTAAATACGACCACTGACCATACGCCCAGACTACAATTAGACATTCACTGTTGATCATTAGATCAATTACCTCAGGAACCCAGGCACAGGAAGTAGATGTGTACAGTAACTATGGTTCCAAAATATGCTCTTTTGCAGAGGAACTTTGAGCAGTGCGACAGAGCACATATGATATTTTTTCTATGTGTGTCGCAGGGATAGTTAAACGCAGAAGTGAGATCTTGGGCATTTCTATATTAGTGTCATTATCGTTTTTTCTCTCAAAATAATGCTAACTAACCACTTTTTCGAAAAATTGTTCATGTTCATTTTCCGTAATAATACACCAACACACCCTTGTAAATTTACCAGTTTACTCACTAGTACTGCATTTGTCATCATGCCCACCCTTCAGTATTGTAAACATGGACTACTTTGGGTAATGCATGCAGTCTTAGAGAGTAAACTTCAGCAGGCCTACATGATGGCCGGAATCTATGCAGTCTTAGAGAGTAGACTTCAGCAGGCCTGCATGATGGCCGGAATCTATGCAGTCTTATAGACTTCAGCAGGCCTGCATGATGGCCGGAATCTATGCAGTCTTAGAGAGTAGACTTCAGCAGGCCTGCATGATGGCCGGAATCTATGCAGTCTTAGAGAGTAGACTTCAGCAGGCCTGCATGATGACCGGAATCTATGCAGTCTTAGAGAGTAGACTTCAGCAGGCCTGCATGATGACCGGAATCTATGCAGTCTTAGAGAGTAGACTTCAGCAGGCCTGCATGATGGCCGGAATCTATGCAGTCTTAGAGTGTAGACTTCAGCAGGCCTACATGATGGCAGGAATCTATGCAGTCTTAGAGAGTAGACTTCAGCAGGCCTGCATGATGGCCGGAATCTATGCAGTCTTAGAGAGTAGACTTCAGCATGATGGCCGGAATCTATGCAGTCTTATAGACTTCAGCATGATGGCCGGAATCTATGCAGTCTTAGAGAGTAGACTTCAGCAGGCCTACATGATGACCGGAATCTATGCAGTCTTAGAGAGTAGACTTCAGCAGGCCTGCATGATGGCCGGAATCTATGCAGTCTTAGAGTGTAGACTTCAGCAGGCCTACATGATGGCAGGAATCTATGCAGTCTTAGAGAGTAGACTTCAGCAGGCCTGCATGATGGCCGGAATCTATGCAGTCTTAGAGAGTAGACTTCAGCATGATGGCCGGAATCTATGCAGTCTTATAGACTTCAGCATGATGGCCGGAATCTATGCAGTCTTAGAGAGTAGACTTCAGCAGGCCTACATGATGGCCGGAATCTATGCAGTCTTAGAGAGTAGACTTCAGCAGGCCTGCATGATGGCCGGAATCTATGCGGTCTAAGAGAGTAGACTTCAGCAGGCCTACATGATGGCAGGAATCTATGCAGTCTTAGAGAGTAGACTTCAGCAGGCCTGCATGATGGCCAGAATTTATGTTAGTGTACTAAGCCCTTGAAGGGTTAATCCGCTCAGCCTTTCGTTCTCATGTATTTCTTCTCACATGGACAAAAGTCCAGGTAAATGTTACCTTAGGGGCGTATAAGTATAGTTTGAGGAAGGGAGTACAGCTACGACATGACAGCATTGTATGCATGGCCTCACCAGGAGGGCATTTCTCCACAGCCTACCGGAGTAAATTGGCCTACTTCATTGTATATAGAGCTTCATCACAATGGAATTCAAGGGGCTTTGTTTTACAAATTGAAGTTCTGCTCTAGTAGGCTGTGAGAAATAACCTCCTGCATGGACGTGCACAATATTACAATAGGCACCATTCTTGTTGGTACACAGACAAACATCTGTCAGTTGACAATAGACATATTCTATGTGAATCTTGAACAAACCTGTTTCTAAAAACAGGGTGAGTGATTACTTACCGGATGTAAAATAAAACAGACAGAACAATGCAGCATAGCAGGAGAAGGCTCATGAAAGCTGTAACAAAGATAGGTATAGATTTTACAGTTATGAACATTCTAACCATAAGGTAATGGTATGTATTGTATGATGATTCAAAGTGATGTTTAAATTCTATCAACATGTTCCCTACATTTTTCAACTATATAGGGCTTACAAGCTCATTGCACGCTTTGTGGTGTAGTTTTACTGAATGTAATTAGATTTGCATTTTGCTTGCCCCTGCCTCATGAAATATAACCTAATATCAAACTCGTGGAATATTTCTCAACTTTGAAAAGTACCCAAGAAACTTTGTCTATATACCTGCCACTGCCAGGAAGGCGACGGTGCGGGAGTCCAGGTCCATCCTCACCGAACGGATGCCTGAGAAACCTGCAATATTAATACTACATGTAAGTAAGATAGTTTGGTAATACATGTTTCCCCGAGTAGGACGGGGCATTTGTACTTTATATAACACTGTACAACCGCCGGGAAAACAAGACCAAACATACCATTTATACCTAATTTGAGGCTGCTGGATCTGAAAATGAGGTTAAAAATGCATTTCGGCTCTCAATTTTGAGATATCCATAGGGTGCCATATATGCTGAGAATCACCTCTGAGGGCATTGATTTCACTATGTTCACCTATATAGTGTCGTATAAACATGTACAAGAACTTTCTGATGCCATTCCTGGCATTTGTATGGGTAATATCAATAGCTTGGACAGTTGTGCAAATCATCTTTGCAAAAAGTGGCTAATAGGCCTCTATCATTCCCAGTGTCAGAACCAGTTGTAGGGAATATTATGTGTTTGGTGTTAGCACACCCCATATGCATGGTTGTACCAGTTTTGGTAGTTCAGAAGCAAGAGTCCATCTTGGATAATACCAAAAGGGGTCAAGGTGTATATATATCCACACCAAATAGGTTCGATTCCATGTACATTGCATTATAACCACTTGTTTCGGGAATATATTGCTTCATTTTGGTACAAGGGCAGTCATCTAAAAAATAACAGCCAAATTTCCATGTTTACTTCCTTGAAACATTGACTTCTGGATCATTTAGAGCATCCAACCATGATTTATGGTGAGTAAGGCTGCATCTAAACATCAGGATTATCCATAATTATAAGATTAAAGTGAGGGTAAATTGATACTGTAACCAAAAATAGGCTACATAGTAAATGGAACTCATGTCTTGCCCTCAGTGCAGTCAATACAGGATTTCTGGAAAATAAAAGGGCTGAGGACTTTGTAGAGTGTGTGGATACGCTGCTGCCACATATTAAAAACTCAAATGCAAAATGTCCTTGATCCACTTTCTGCATCTGACCCCCCATCCTTTAAAATAAACCTGTGGTTCAGTAAGTGACATACATGAGAAGAGATTCTAACGGGACCTCTCAGAGATAAAAAAATGCTACCAAAGATAGTGGTTACATTTTCTTCTAGCAGGCTAGTAATGGGGTCTGATGTCTGCTGAGCCCAAACATTGCATGCAAGAGACAGGCAAGGCAGTCCCAGACAAGTGTCGTCTAGCTAACGTTTCGAGCATATTTACTACTTCATTGCATATTACTGAGTCAAAGGATGAATAATTCATTGGATATGGGTTTGTAAATGATAATCAAAAATAAATAAAACCAGATTTGATGTGAAATCTGGTGTATGTACAGTTTGCACTAATATGGATTTGGCTACTGAGGATGAAAATGGGCAATTCTAGGTATCATGGGTATCTCAAAATTGAGAGCCACCAGCAAAAAATGGATGTTATTTTTTAATTCCCCAGGTCAAAATACATAGGAATTAGTTGGTTTCAGCTCCGTTTTTCAAAAAGTGAAAGTTTGTTGTACAGTGTAATCATATACCCTAGGTGGTCTCTGATTGGGCACACCAATGCCACACCCCTGTACCTCAGTGCATACATTCCATAATGATGGGAGAATATTGAGAGCAATATGGCCGTGTGTCTACACATTAATGGTACATGGACTTTTGGTCCATTAGTGCCTCTATTCTGGTCGATTCGTCCACTAGGCTGTTTTAATCATAGTTACCTCCAAAGGTCATGGTATATACCTGCGCCCATACAATAGAGGAAGAAGGCACAATGCTGTGCAGCTCTATTGCTGGTAAAGAATGAGAACAAACAGAAGGCCACCAGCCCGAGGCACCCTCAGCATTCTCTGTCTGACAGGTATATATACAGCTACTGAACATACTATAATACACTATACAGAAGGGCTAAACTGTATATAGCAGGTTTCTGTTGACACTATGTGTAAAAATAAGGTTGACCCCGACAACCTCTTACATCCACCTCTAGAGGTTATTTCACAAGTTCCTACAAGAACATCATTTCAAATCGTGCCATAGAAGCAGCATTAGGTGAAAATAAAAGCTGTAATACATTTCAACTTCAATGGAAATAAATCATCTCAAAAAGCACCCTTAATGGCCTTCGATGGATATATTGATCAAAATTAGCTAAAAGCTCAAATATGTAAGGTGTGTGATGGTAGCGCGTTGTGAAACAACCTCCTGTCTTACTTTGATTGGAGAGGTTAAAGTATACAGGTGTATCTGGAAGTGTTTGGTTCTGTGGCCATGTGGTCGTTGATCAAACCGATGTAGGTTTCTCTTGTCAACAAGTCTTTGGTAAAATTATATTTGTGTGTGAAACGCGACAGGGAGGAGAAGCCTCGATAATGAACCTTTACACACTGTAAAAAAACTATTGAATCTACCAGGGATCCTCGTAAAACTGAAGGGTGGATCGCCGTAATTGTATACCGGTGAACCAGTGTAGTTTTTAGAGATCCCAGTATTGTGGTACACACAATTCAATGTGCAAGGAATATCTGTAAAAAAAAAAATAACGATGGCTCTCTGGCAACTTTGGGACGAGGATTCCGTCATTATTTTGACTTTTGTTTTGCAGTGCAGCATGTAAACAATGTATCAGCAGTATTGTCTTTGACGTTAGTGAAGCATATCTTCCATATACCAATATACATTTTCTATAAACGTGTAAATGTGCCTGTGTATATCCACTTACTTTTCATAGCTTTCTCTTTAGATTGAAGATTAAATTTCCACGTGGTTTATTTCCTAAGAGGATTATGGAGACCATAAACCAAAAGGTAATGTGATAAGATCATTCTTTAACTCATGCAATGTATAATACCCCAGGCTATATTTAGACTAGAAAGGTAGCTGGTGGTTGATAACTATTGGCATACTGATTAGCCGCCACTAATGGTGTCAGTATTGTACAGACCTAATTGATTCTCAATTCACCATTAAACCCATTAATGTTCAAGCAGAAAAACAAAAGGTTGCTTGCGTCCAAAATGGTCTGAACCGTGCCCCATGGGTTTAGACAATTTTAGGATTGTGTAAGATGGGGGACCTAACCCCCCCCCCTCTCCAAAAAGATGATGTATCTGCACCACCTAAATCCCATAGGGGAATTTCTTAACCCTTGGCTCATCACAAGTGATACTGCGTATGAAGGAAATAGTATTGTAATGGTTCGTATTGACTTATATGTTGGGTGGCTCTTTGGCTCGCTTACCACTAGATGTACCAACACAACACGAGTAGTTCGGGTTGGGCAAAGCCCCAGAAACCCCTACCTCTCGGGTAGGACTTTATTTGATCTCTTTGATAACAAAGTACTAGCGTCTGGACTGGACCATGTCCAGTCCCCTTCTGCCGCTCGTCCGGCTCCTTAGTAGGAGCTGGACGCGAGGCATGGTGCTGCCCCCTCTTGTACCAACGAGGTATCGCAAAGCGACACCTAGCTAGCATAGAAGGAACAAGCACCACACGAACACGTCTCTCGGATGAACGGCACTAATATATATACAATGATGCCGGCCCCTACACCACCCCCACTAGACTTTACCTAGGGTTGGGTGTAATTAATAAGTAACTATTGTTAACTTTATACAGTGGTGTTATAAATAAATAGGTAAGTCTATATATACACAGTTCGTATTAAATATAGAACATTTAAGGGGCATTATAAGTTATATGTACACAATAAGGCATCATCGTATATAACCCGAAGTGTTTATAAATAATAACAAAAATAGGAAGTGGCCCCTTATGGACCATCGACCTATGGTGGTAATGTTACAAGTGTGTTATTATTAAACATGAGACGCGACGAAGAATATTGGATGTGTAGTAAGGTGATATTAATAAATTTTTACAATGTTTTTACCGACCCGAGGTGGGGTAAATAACCCGAGAAAAAAAATTTTGAGTACTTTTACTTACAAGAATATAATATACGATATAAAAATAGATTTATACAAAATATGAAATATAGGTGTCCTACCAGGGTAGCAGGATCACCCTTACAATATACCGGACTTCCGGCGAACCTGGAACGACTGGTTTCTGCAGCTCCACCCGGCGACATATGTGTGGTGGCAAACCACGTTGCTGTTATGATGTGCCCTGATGAAGATGGGAAGATAGAGACCCGGTTAGATGTTGTAGTCCTTTGGGTGTTCGGGTTAGCGTCCATCCTCGCTGCAGGTTACGTTCCAGGTATCAGGAGTCCAGCGTAAGGAACAGTGCCTCTGGCATACTAAATGCATTTACCCTCGGGTACAAGGAGACACCAACAGATGGACACTCAAAGATCTTCAGGATCTGTGTCCATCTTCTCAGCCGGCTCCACTGAGGCAGATGGAGCCGAGCTGCTACAGCTGCTCGTAGAGAGCGCCGCTGAAGCCTCGCTGGGAGTCTCGCTCCCCAAGCTCAAGGCCCTCATCACTGCGGACGGACTGTCCATTGCCTCGGATGCTGGTGCAGCAACCGTGGCAGTTGGGACAGCCCGGGTGTTCCAAGTGGGGGGCGGGAGCAGGAGAGCTGCCGGAACTGGCGGAGCAGCCGGGACCGGTGGAGTGGCCAGAACCGGTGGAGTAGCCGGGGCTGGCGGGGCATCCGGGGGTATATCTGGTACGAAGATAAGAGACGACGGTAAGCCGTCCCACTCCTCCAGATGTTTCCCGAATGCCAGGAAAAACTTGAGGTCAGCCTCCTTAAATCGATGGATATATCTGGAGTTTTCAGCTTCGTGAAACTCTTTAAGCTTTTCGGCTTCCTTCTGTTTCCGCCGGCAGGACTCGAGGGCTTCCTCGACCTTCTTCCTTTCCAGCTCCCTTATTTTCTCTTCCTCCCGCCTCTGGATCTCGTAGACCAGATTGACGGTGGCTTCAGTCATCACACGCCAGTAGTCAACAGACTGCTGGCGGTGCAATGCCTGCCATTCTGCCATCAGGTCATTCTGGATCTGAACCGTTCGGACATCGCGGTGGTCGACGAACGTATTCGGATCCTGAAGACCTGACAGGGTACCGGAGATCAGTTCCATTAGGGGTACCCGAGGACCCGTCGGTGGAACTATCACTGGTGGTGGCGCTGGGGCCTCCACTGAGACAGGCGGGGTGCCTGTTGGAGGAGCAGACGGGCCCTCCACCGTGATGCCTCCTCGGCCTCGGCCACCACCCGGGGAGCCTCGGGTGGACTCCAGCCCACCGCGGCCCCTACCACGGGTTTTGGCCCGGCCCAAGGAGGTAAGGACCTGCGACTCGGGTCCAGCCGGTCCCATTGAAGGGAACTTCGCCGCGTACTCGCTGTACGTGGGGCGCTTGCCGGAGGATCCCTCTCCAGCCCACCAAGTAGAATACCCGGATGGGGGAGCGAAGAGTTCGCCCCCATCATCCAGGCCGCCAGAGGCTTCGCCCGGGCGTTGTTCCGCGGGTGCAGGTGTGGAGGTGGCTGGAGTCGCCGGTGCGGTCGCCTGGCTACCCGACCTGCGGGCCTGGTTGCCAGGCATAACTAGAGCTGAGACTTGTTGTCCCGACTCGCGACGATCAGCTGGGTTGGCTGGTCTGGGCTGGTCCTTGCCACCCGAAGGGCTCACGGACCGGTCTGCTCGGGTCCTCTTGGAAGCAGTAGTCGTGACTGTGCCTCCGTTTGGACCTTTAGAGCGGGCTTTGGCCTTCTCTCGCTTGTCGTCTCCTCGCCACTTTTTCACCTTCAGGTGCACCTCACTGGGCATCCCGAATTTCGTGGACGAGGAGTTCGTCTGGAAGTACGTCAGCAAGTTGCCGCTCTTCCACGAGCAGAATCCGGTCTCGAATGCCTGCTCTTTCACTTCTTTAATGCTCAGCGCGGACCAATTAGCAAGGAGCTCGCTGAAGCACTTGATGGCTCGTTTCCTGGTCTTCTCCAGGCCGATGCCATGGGCCTTCTGCAAATGCAGAGCCATGTCTCGGCGCCGGTGAGTGCTGAACGAGCCATCACAATGTTTACTCGGGCGGTCCCCGAGCACACACATCATCACAGGCTTGTGATGCATATGGTACTCGACGATGTGCCGAGCGAAGCGGGGCTTCGTCTCGAACACCTTCTCACCCGTGAGAGCCAGCTGGCAAGACTCGAACGGGCACCTTCGGCGGTTGCCGGTTGGTCCCCATTGGGTCATTGCCCACTGGACTTTCGTCCGGGCCTCGTAGCTGTAGATTGAGCCTAATTTGGACTTGAGCTGGTCAATCCAAATCAGGTAGAACTTGCCTACTGGCGTATCCGAGGGGCCGGACTTCATCCACTCCTCGTCATCGCTGTCACCGTCCTTATTGACGGCGCTCGGACACATGTAGTGGACTGTGTCGTAAGCACAGTCCGCGAAGCAGCGGGGAGTCCGTTCCTTGAACCCCTCGGCTGCATTCTTCCACATCCACTTCTGATTGTCGTCCTTGGGAACATCCGTGGTCATTTCTTCCCACGTTGTCACGGACTCCAAATCAGATTTGGCAGACTCGGGCAGCTCTGGATCGCTTTCGCTTTCCTCACTGTCCGTGTATATGTTAGCTCCCCTACGGCTGGCTCGGCTGGAGGTGGTAGTACCAGTCGAAGCCTTGGTAGGGGACTTCGCCTTTGCACCCGACGTGCTGGCTGCAGAAGATGCAGTAACCGAGGTGGCTACCGTGGTGGTTGTAGTAGTGGGAGCGGGCGTCTTCGGTTTGCCCTTACCCCTCGGCTTGGTGGGGGGCGTGGGCTCTGCCGGAGACGCTTTCGCTCCATTCTTTTTCTTCCGGCGCACAACCTTAGTCGGTTGGGCCGGAACTTCGGGACTGGAATCCGACTCGCGTCGGCTCCTGTCCACTGTCCGAGGGCTCCTCCTTCCGCTGACCGGGGAGTCAGAGTCGGAAGAGATCTCAGATTTTCGTTGGGCCTGCTGCTTGCGATGGGCCCGGCGAGCCGCGGTGAGCTCCTTCTGCTGCTTGGCAAGCTCGGCTCGCTTTGCCTCTACAGCAGCCTGCTGGCGCGAGATGTCCTCTTCCGAGATCTCGCCAGGTGCCTCCGGGATGTCGGCAGCTGGGTCGGTCTCGGTCGTGGACCTCTCGACGGCGATGCGGACATCCTAGCCTCCAGATCGCTCTCAGTGAGAGGACCCTTGGGCGCAGGTTTACGGGTCAATCGCTTGACCCGGTCGGTTTCCACCGACGACAAGGTAACTGTGGAGTCTGTATCCATGTCGGATTCGGACTCCCTTAACTCCGCGGCCTTCTGGATGATGCCCGCAGAGATCAAGACGGCTCGAGCTAAATTCTCGTTAGTCGCCATATTCTCCGCCAACTTCAGATAGTTGCGGAGCCAAGAAACTGGCATGTTGTCAGCCAGCTCGTCACTGCACGAGTCCATTACCATAGTCTTAAGATCATCTGGTATGGGCTCGGGCACGCCCTCTTCCACCGCCATGGGCCCGCATCCGAACATGGAGGCGTGCATAGGGATGTACGTACCCCAGGAGGTGTACACGATACCTTCCTGGCGATCAACGTGTGCTAGACGTCTGATCTGAGTCCTGAATCCCGGAGGATACATTGGAATGTCCAGGACATCCACTTTGCTACCCGAAGCGGCTGTTGTAGACGGGCGCTCCGGGCGTGGCGGTGGTGGAGGTGGCATTCTCTCCCGGTCGGTTGCCTCGGCCATAGCCGAGAGCGTCCGGGCGGCCTCCTCTGTCGAAGAATCCATAGATTCCTCGACCCGAGACGAGACCTTCGGGTCCTCGTCTTGTTCCAACGGAATGTTGGCAGTTTGACGCGCAGCGTCAATCGTTCCCTGTGCCATGGCACCGGGTCCGACTTCCAAAATAAATTGGCAAGTTTTGTTGGACTCCTCCCGAAGGATTCGTCCAACAGAAAGGATTTGGGTTAGCTAGGCTAACACGACAGCTACAGGCTGTACAACCGCCGACAAATAACTAGAGCAAAAACGGGTGGCGTCTAACCACCACGAGTCCGCTCTAGTTATGACCAGTATGACGTCAGACCTCTCGTCTCGCGAGATCCCGCCATGGCTATCCGGTGACCTAGTTCCGCGCTTTCCCGCCACACCAGCAGCGCCACCTAGGGAACTAGATCCGAACCAACATTCGACTTGACATGTGAGACGCGGCCTACTACCCGAGTGCTATCGTCTGGAGCTTGGCGGTGTATACAACGCTTCAAAGCGAATGTACCGGTTAATCCGACCGCCACTCATGGGATACAGCCACCCGGGGAGGGCGCGTTCGACATCTCTAGCCGTGGAACGTATGTTGCCTGCCTATGGCGGACAACACGCAGCAGCTCGTTGTGTACTGAGTTAGGTTACAGCAGACCTCAACCGGGGGCTGCGTCTAACGCCTTCGGTTAGCATTTTATTTTTCCCGGCTTTACGTACGGCCTTTTCTGGATCTCGCTTAGTCAAAGCGGGACCCTTCCCATACGTAATGCCTTCACTCAGCGAGACTTTCTTCCATTTCTTACGATTAGGTCGTTTCCTGGCCTTCGTCTTCTTTTTTACTATAACCTCGTCTCCCGGCGTCTTTCTCGGCCGGCCTCTAGGGCGCTTCGTCGGTACTACCACGCTCGGTCCACTAGGGACAGATACAGGTGGTTTGTAGCCGAACTCCCTCTCCGCCTCTTCGCGCCCCTTCCAGGGCCGAAGTTTTCCGACATTTGTCTTCCATTTTCTACCCGTCAGGCAGTCCTCTATCATCACCGTGGACTCGGAGATGACACGAACGATTTTAAACGGACCTTCCCAAGGCGTTACGAGCTTCAGCTTATCCAGCGGCTCGTAGTACCTTAGTACTTTGTCCCCAACATTAAAACGAATTCGTTTAGCATTGGTGTCATAGCCCACCTTCTGCCACTTCGCACTCTTCAGCAGTTCTTTCCGAACGGCCTCGTATGCCTGTTTGAACCGGTCCCTTAATGACTCTACAAACAGCACCGTGCAGGGCGCCTCCGGGTCTATTCCAACCACTCCATACACTAAGTCGGCGGGCATTATGATGTCCTCGCCGAACACTAGCATGTTTGGGGTGCAGTTAGTTGATGAATGGACAGTGTTGTTGTAGGCATGTACTACAAACTCGCACTGTTCATCCCAGTCATCCTGGTGGGTATTAACCAGGGGCTTTAGTACTTGTATGAGGGTTCTATTGAAGCGCTCTACCTGCCCATCCGACTGTGGTCGGTACGGGTTTGTTCGGGTCTTACAAATGGCTAGGTAATGGCACATTTCCTGCCAAAGTTCTGACTCGAACTCCCTTCCTTGGTCACTGTGCATCATAAGAGGAACACCCAAATGCAGCACCCAGCCTTTCACAAATGCCTCCGCGCATGTGGCGGCTTTGTGGTTAGGAAGGGGGAACACCCGAGTGTACTTAGTATAATAGTCGGTTACGACCATCATACAAGTATTGTCTCGCGGCGTCGTCTTAATCCCACTGATGATGTCTATCGCTACTCGAGCAAATCTGACACCAAACAATTCCTGTGATAAGGGTTGCTTACCCAGGCCGGGTCCCGGTTTGTTTTTACAACAATCCGGGCAAGTGGCGATCCACCGGAGCAGGTCGCCTCTCATACCGGGCCAGTAGTAACGCCTTTGTAGACGCTCTATCGACCTTCTCTTACCGAAATGGCCACTCGTTTGGTGGCCATGGCAATAATACATGATATCCCTCCTCATCGGGGCGGGTATCACTATTTGCAACAGCCTACCGTTGGTGGGAGTTGTCTTCCACCTACATAGTATGCTGTCTTGGATCTCTAGCTCGGTCCATTGAGCCAGCAACCGCCTCGCTTCCCTATCCTCCAGGGAAACTAGAGGCCTTGCCGGTTTAATGCCTGACCGTAGGTATTCCATTATGCGCGCAGTGGTGGGGTCTGACTGTTGAAACTTCTTGATGGTCTCCGGGGACCAATCGAGATAGCTGCATACAGCCTCCTCCCAGGGGATACGGGGGGTGGTATAATTAAATACCAGCCCGGCTACCACAGCATTGTGGGCCCCGCAGTCTTCACATGTGGCATTTTGGCACCTTCGGATAGGCCGTCTTGACAAGGCATCCGCATTGATGTGTTTAGCACCGGGTCGGTGCTCTATTTGTTTATGCTCTAATCCGAATTCGGATAGGTGAGCTAACCAACGTCCAATCATCCCCTCGGCGTCCTTAAAGTTAAGGAGCCACCTAAGAGACGAATGGTCTGTTCTTAAAGTAAAGTCACTTCCCCAAAGGAAATGCTTGAACTTCTTCGTATACACCACCACAGCGAGGAGTTCTCGCTTGGTGGTACAATAATTTCGCTGTGTCTTGCTTAACGTGTTGCTAGCAAATGCTATTGGCACTTCGACTCCCTCTTGGACCTGAGAGAGAGCTGCCCCAATCGCATCATTGCTCGCATCGGTGTCTAAGATGAAATGTCCCTCGGGAGTGGGATATTTCAACACGGGTGTATTCCTAAATAAATCTTTTATTTTATTAAAAGACTCTTCTTGCTCGCTGGTCCATGGGAATGGGTCCCGTGCCCTACCCGGGGTCCAGTGAGCTAAGCACTGCATGGGGAAGCTGACACGAGAGTAATTCGGTATGAAATCACGATAATAGGAACAAAATCCTAAAAATGATCTCACCTCCTTAGCACTCGTGGGTCTTTCCCAATTTTCTACAGCTTCTAATTTTTCCGGATCCGCACTCACCCCGTTAGGAGTAATGATCCTTCCCAAGTATGTAATGGTTTTCTTAAACAAATTACATTTCTTGGGTTTAAGTTTAAGACCGTTTGATAGTATCCGGTCGAGGACTAATTGCAGATTCGCCAGGCATTCCTTGAATGACTTGCCGAACACGACCACATCATCCAAGTAAACCAGGCATTTCTTCCACAAAAGGTCACTCAGTAAGGATTCCATCATAGCCTCGAATGTAGCGGGGGCGTTACACAATCCGAAGGGTAAGACATTATACTCGAATAGCCCCATATGACTGGAGAATGCTGTCTTCTCCTTGTCATTGGGGTGCATTGGTATTTGCCAATATCCGGACTGTAAATCCAAGGTACAGAACCATTGGTTTCCGCCCAAGCTATCTAAAGTCTCGTCTTTCCTTGGTAAAGGATACGAGTTCTTCTTTGTTATACCGTTCAATTTCCGGTAGTCGACACAGAAGCGGATTGTACCGTCTTTCTTAGTAGTCATACAAACAGGGCTGGACCAGGGACTCGAGCTAGGCACGATTACCCCTAGGTCCAACTGTTTTTGTATTTGCTCTTCACAGATTAACTTCTTCTTGAGGGGAAGTCTACGATACGGGATTTTAAAAGGTTTCTCGCTGCCCACATCTATGGTGTGCAACACCTTATCGGATCTACCCACCGGGCCTCCTTCCCTACCAAAAGCACCTTCGTACTTTTGTAGAAGTCTCGCTAGGCAATCCTTATCGTCCGTATTCTTTAAATCTGACTGATCAATCAGCTTTTGGAATTCTTCATCCATGGGATGCTGACTAACTGGGTTTAGTGGTTTGTTAAATTTAGCCTCGGCGACATGTTCTACCGAACTCATCCTTCCAACACTGTCGCCTCGCCTCAAGTAAACCACCGAACCACTTCGGTTAGTTATGGGTAATACAGACCAAGCTGCATTAGCCACTAATGTATCCACTGAGTCTAACCCGATGCTTGACAAATACACCGTGTCGGGTTCGTAGACTCCAGTTTCATTCCTCTGAGCCATGGACCCGCCACAAAGGACATCGCAAGTGGTACCCGGTGGGATCTTCACCGTATGTACCACTGCTGCGACCGAAGACACCTGTCTCAATACGCATTGGACATGCAAGCCATACGGGCTCCGTATACCCATGGTACCGTCCCTCGGGTCCAAGACGGCCCCGTATAAGCTTGCAAAATCCAATCCGAGGATTCCGTCATCACTAACCTCTGCTATAGTTGGCGAAAGAACAAATTCTTTGCCTCCTATACGGATAGGCATAAACGTCCTACCAAATGTACGCATACTGCTTCCGTCGGCCGTGCAAGCATTTACCCCCGTTTTGAGGTTCTCATGGCTGCCGGCCACCGAATCGAAGAATCTTTTGGACACACATGAATGACTGGCTCCAGTATCCACCAAGAATTCCCCCACCCGGCCTTCCACAGATATGGGTACATACCACCGTCTCCCCCCTAAAGGCGAGGGGTTACTGGTAAACTGGTGAAAGTCTCCCGAATCACCAAGATTCAATCCGAGTCCTCTCAGGAATTCCAGACACGGATGACTTGGGGGAAGGCGTGTCCCACACACTCGAATCAACTCTTTGATCCATCCTTCCTCTCCCCTAGTGCGGCCACTCGCCCCCATATGATTGCTCCTGCACATATCAACACTAGGGTCCCTGGCCCCAGCCGAGGTGCAGGGGTGCGCACCCTCAGCCACCCGGCCTCCAGGTGTAATTGACTCGAAATCTTCCACCGGGACACCCCCGGTAGCATTTTGGCATTCGTTCCCGCTCGGGGCTATGTCAGATGCCGTTGACACAACCCCCACTAGTTTTCCACATCTGTGGAATCCGTAGCAGTCTCCCTTCCTACGCCGTCGTCTTCGGCTTCATAGAAGGCAGCCATTACCGGCTTAGTAGCGGTACATTCAGATGAGTAGTGTCCCATGCGCTGGCACCTGAAACACTTAACCGTTCGGCGATCCACCCGGGGTCTTTGCCGATTGGCTTGGATGGCATCTGTAATTTTCTTACACATGTCTTCCAGAAGTTTGGTCATGTCCGGGGACTGAGTCTTCGCTTTGTCAGCGCTTACAGTGGGCTTGACCGCCTTCTCGACAGCCTTCGGGTCACTCTTGACCTCGGATGAAGGTCTAGAGTCCCTTTGTTTATTGAAAGATTTCCTGGGAATATACTTCCTACCTGAAGTATTCTTCCTTAATTGCATCGAACAGAAGGTGCCGTCTTCCTGTTCGATATCAATCAATTCGAAGTCGTCTGAGGGAGTATTGACCTCAGACTGCTGGGTCACCGATGCCAGGGGTACCAAGCCGCTGGCATTAGGTATGTCCCCAGCTAACATAGCTCGCTTCTTCACGGCCATATCTATACCATTAAATATGCCGTGTAGTGTTATGCCTTCTTTCCAGGCATCCCTCGCTGCTAATTGTTCATCTCGGTCTCTTAGACCCTTGACGAATTGTGTGATCAAATCGTCCATATACCAGTCCTGGTTTTCAGTACCGGGTCTGGCCTTACTTAGCAGGGCATGGAGTTCCATACCGTATGCTCTGAAAGCTTCATTCGGCTTCTGTGTGCGTTTCTTAAAACGGACCATCGGGTCTTCCTTGACCATGTTGCATAACAGTCCACTAGCAGTTTCTACTAACTGCTCAAAACTCCCAACGAGGCCGTACCAGGTTCGCCATTGCTCTACAGCCATGCGACCCGGCCCGCCTTTCAGACATCTCACCAGATGTGGCTTGGCCTCGTATGGGGTCCATCCATTACAATTCATCACATCGATGAAATCTTCAAACCACTCTTTCCATGGTCGAGTACCGTCATATTCTCTAGGAATAACGGCTACCCTTCGGGCAGAATTGTGAGCATACATCAATCTAGTGCATTGCTGTTTGCTCCATTCAATCGCCTTGGTTTCATTCAAGGTTCGATTGCCCCCTATACCACCGAAGCTCGAATTGCCCGGTGGAGGCGGTGGTGGAGGTTGTGTATACGTCCACTGTGTACCACTGTGGTTCGTATAGCTCGCACCACCCTGGTTGGGGCCGGTACCCGAGGTACCGCTATAGCCTGTGGCACCCGAAGCACCGCCCCCCCCCTTGCGCACCTTGGTAACCGCCGTCGGATGGCTGGTTTCCCGTTGACTGGCCGCCATCGTTCGATGGATTTGGTTGGGTGTTGTCATTACCAGCACCCAGCCCCTGGTCGTTACTAGGATCCACATGAATGTGGAACCCACTGGTCTCCGCACTACTATCGGAAGCCTCTCTAGGGGTATAGTCCGGGTCCAGGTTGTGGACTATGGGCACTTCACTTATCCGGACTCTACTAGTTCGGCCATGCTTATCCTGGGTTCTGATGTAAACGCCCCCTTGATCTACATTCCGCGAAGCATTATCATTTACAAAAGGATTATACTGCGGATTCTTCGGTGTAGAACAGGAGACCGGGTCGCCCTGTTTCACGAACGTCGAGTTCGGGTTTGTATCCCTACTCGCCGGAGGGGCATGCGTTTGCTCTTGCTCCTGTAAATAACTCTCCATAGCGGACTTATTTATTGTGAGGGTAGCTACGTCTGTAGTCAGGTTTCGCTGTTCCTCCCTTAGCTGTGCGTTTTCTGCCAAGATTTCGGATCGAATCTTTTCATTTTCCGCCACAGCTCGGTTTCTTTCTTCTTGGGCGATAATTGCCTCTCGCTTAAAAGTATCCTTAAGTAGGTGGTACTTTTCACCCTTCTCTTTCTGAGACTTGTTATATTCACTGGTCTCCTTCCTGATCTCGGCTTGTTCCGAGACCATCTTGGCTTCTGTCTCAGCCTTCCGGAGTTGAAGTTTCTTAAGCTTCTCCTCCATTGCGTGCAACTCCGTTTGTAATTTATTTACATCCCGAGCCTTAGCAACCTCCTCGGCCCTAGCCTTGTCGATTGCTCTAAGTTTACTGGCTTCCTCGATTTCCAACTCAGCCAGCCTTTTTTCTTTTTCCTGTGCGTCTCTCTCCTTCCGCTCCAACCGATGGGATACGGAGGATAGACGATATTTGAGGTCGGATTCTTTTAGAATCGCCTCCTGCTCAACGGATCGTAATTTTCCGATCCGAGACTTAGCTTCCTCTTCTATTTTGGATTGGGCTAACATGAATTGTTCATGTTGCCTCTTTGCCTGCAACTCCACCTGTTCCTTGGCTTTCAAATAGGCCTGAGTATTTTTATACCCGGGACCCATCCGACGTCCGTAGATAGACTTGCGACTGCCTCCAGGGTAAAACATGGAGTCAGACAAGCCTTCGTCTAGAGATCGGCCTAGGTGATGCCTTTCCGAGCTTTTCGGTCCGGTACCACTAGGCTTATTTTTTGCTTTCGCGCCTGGGACTATTGCGTCCCTTTTGGTTTTGCCATCGTCGCTGTCATGATCCGACGATGTCATTAGTGGGGCTACTTCGTTTCCACCACCTGGTGCTGAACCCTGGGGGGTTGCAGTACGCTGCATAGGGCTTTGTGCAATTGGTGTACCCAAGCCGCTAGCCGAGCCTGTTGGTACCATAGGACCTAGCTGGCGTCTGCTAGTTATAACTTGGGACCAATCGCTCAAGTCTAAAGTTGGGGGTCTTAACACACCCCTAAACAATCCGGTATCCGGTACTCCTGTTTGGGGTGTAGCCGGATACAATTTTACGATGCCATCTCTGGTGGCATTGTCCATCAGGTCGGGTGTAGAAAAAATATTTCGTACACCCTCCTGATTAAACATTTGTTGTTGACCGGGTTTCCAGTCTAACAACAGATGCTGGGATGTGTAATCATCCTCTTCGAATCCCTCTAGCCCAGGGCTGGGGGGATCCGCTTCGGGTTTCCCGAGGCTTTCGGCCAATGTGGCCGCGCACCACCCCCGAACCAACTGGTCACGGCACCAGTGTAATGGTTCGTATTGACTTATATGTTGGGTGGCTCTTTGGCTCGCTTACCACTAGATGTACCAACACAACACGAGTAGTTCGGGTTGGGCAAAGCCCCAGAAACCCCTACCTCTCGGGTAGGACTTTATTTGATCTCTTTGATAACAAAGTACTAGCGTCTGGACTGGACCATGTCCAGTCCCCTTCTGCCGCTCGTCCGGCTCCTTAGTAGGAGCTGGACGCGAGGCATGGTGCTGCCCCCTCTTGTACCAACGAGGTATCGCAAAGCGACACCTAGCTAGCATAGAAGGAACAAGCACCACACGAACACGTCTCTCGGATGAACGGCACTAATATATATACAATGATGCCGGCCCCTACAGTATCAAGGAGTTCTGGGACGCTCAATTGGGACATGGGTGTAAACCTCAATTCCCTATAGATATTCATTACAAGTAAATGCTACATTACAAAATTGGTTTGGCCGCCTATATGACATTGTACAAATGCTTTCGTGGTAGGAGTTGTGGGGTTCAGGGCCAGGACAGCGATATCCTACATTATAGATACCCTACATACATACCACTATCAATGCATTCTATAGCCTAGTATAGGCCTAATTAGTAGTAGGAGTTGTGGGGTTTAGGACCAGGACAGCGATATCCTACATTATAGATACCCTACATACATACCAGTATTAATGCATTCTATAGCCTAGTATAGGCCTAATTAGTAGTAGGAGTTGTGGGGTTTAGGGCCAGGACAGCGATATCCTACATTATAGATACCCTACATATATACCAGTATTAATGCATTCTATAGCCTAGTATAGGCCTAATTAGTAGTAGGAGTTGTGGGGTTTAGGACCAGGACAGCGATATCCTACATTATAGATACCCTACATATATACCAGTATTAATGCATTCTATAGGCCTAATTAGGCTTTGAGCTCTGACCTTTGTCCGATGACATTGGACTACAGGAATAACAATGTGAGCAGCATTATGATAGTTGGCTATGAAGTAAGCTGTATATTGTTAGCAATGCTCCAGTACTGGTGTATATAATTGGCAGCAAATGACGCATGCTGGATACATAATGCTCACCATAATCTAGCCTGATACCTTAATAGCCTTATAAAGCTGAATAAGGACACAGTAGGACAGTCATCCTATTCCAGTAAGGATATCCCTCTTGGGAGCCCTAGGTCATCTTCACTGCTGACCATGCACTATTGTGAGTGGCAATAGAGTTTGTATGTGGTTTCAACTACGATTTTGTTTGAGCAATGACTTCCTGACATTCTTCTGCTTTTATTATGTTCAGTAAAGCAGAAAGGATATAGGTTAACGGTGCATAAATTCCCATCTGGTTGTTCAGGAATGATTATACCACGGTTATCACACTTTAGAACGATTTTGGGTGCCCAAACTGGGTAATTTCAGTTCGTTTATTGTGTGAGAGAGGCACTGATTTGACACTTGAACATTGACAGTGTTCTTTTTCAATACTATTCTTATGTGGCAGAAACCCAGGTATACCTATAAGGCATATAATCACATATAGCTTTGACAGTGGGTTCCTAGCTATACGCATATGGTATGTACCAAATAAGCTCACCGCAGGTAGGAATAGAACCAGCTATCTTTTAATCCAAAGTGCTACACCCTAACCACCAGGCAACATGCTTGCCTCATGCCTCTATCTGGCCCTACAATCAACCTGTGTGTCCATAAACATCGTATGTCCCCTAAATAGAAGTACACACATCTATTATAGTTAAGTAACTGTTTCGTTCACTCTATTCTGTCCAGAACCTGCTGTGTGCACCTGTAACTTATCATCGACCCCTCTATAGGTAGGAATGGTCTTCTCGGTATCAGAATCTGAATAATGAAGTTCATGTAACGATAAGTGCTATATATGCTGGCAGAAATGGAGCGAAAACACGAATTCAGGTGACACAGCTTACATGTGGGTGTGGTTATAAATGCTATACAATGGCCGTCAGTGTTTTCCTACCAGTTGCTGGCTATATTTACAAAATCGTGTACACCCACATGCTGCATTTAACACATCTAAGGACCTGTACATGTGGTTGTGTGAAAGTATGGCTGTGTTTGCTTGATAGAACCCCATGATGGCTTAACTGAAATATAGGCCCACAGGTCTAGCATTAGAGCATTGTATGTTAAGATTCTCCTATACAGTAGGCTCTCTAGATCAGGAGGCCATTTCTTAAGGTACTACGATCACTCCCAGCCTTATACGACTACAAAATGTCAATGCTATTCCTATGGGGATTTTGGTACGACTTGAAGGGTGTAGTCCTTAGAAAATGGCCTCCAGTGATGAGTAGTCAAAGGCAACTGAAGTAAAACTAATCTAGTTTGGCAAACTCCAGGAGGCCATTTCATAACGAAAACATTGGCACTGAAGTCTCATAGAAAACCAATTTGGCTAACTTGATCAAATGGTAATGCCCTGCAACCTTCCCTGTATTAAAAAAGTTATATCGAGTTGATATTGTAACTTTCCCCTTTCCGATATGCAGGTAGCATTGAACTACCAGTATGGGTCACATGGTTTGTAGTTTCCACTACAAACCAATTCGTCTCTGATTATGGCAGACTGGCACTTATTCAGGAAGATGCATCTCACAATCCCTAAAGAGGTTTGGGTTATAACATATCCCTAACATACAATATACACAATATTGAACAAGTAATCAATGGATAATTCATGAGGAGTGTGTGTTAGCAAAGGATAATTACATGAGGGCGCAGCCCAAGTGTAATTATCCTTTGCTAACACACACACCTCCCGATTTGAATGCGTCCCGCGTCTCGCGGTTATGGCAGCGGACAGCCCAGACCGGGACTCATCCCGCCTCCCTCTACAATCTAACCAAGCAAACACACACTGTCTCTCGTCAGTCCCTGTGGCGCAATGCATAGGGAGTTGGATTTGGGATCTGAGACTGCAGGTTCGACCCCTACCCTGGCCATTACAAATCATAGGTTTTAACATGTAATGTATGACATGTAAGGAGGCATGTTATCCATGTAAGGAGGCATGT
This sequence comes from Acholoe squamosa, assembly GCA_949317995.1. NCBI lineage: Eukaryota > Metazoa > Annelida > Polychaeta > Phyllodocida > Polynoidae > Acholoe > Acholoe squamosa. Next base: position 54,157,204 of record OX439047.1, read on the forward strand.
TACCCATGGTTATACCACGATTTCTGGGTTGCACAGTGCTTTTTGCTGGATATTCCCATGCACATACCTGTCGATATTGCACACCCTGTAGGCTGTAACATCAATTTTGTAAGGCGTGCAGATATCCATGGATAACCCGCACGCCTCTCATGTCCCTCCATGTCATATGTTACATGTTAAAACCTACAGAATATTTCCTTGCCATGGAAGGGGTCGAACCTGCATTCTCAGGTCCTTAGTCCAACTCCCTATGCAGTGCACCACAGGGACTGACAAGAAATGCCTGGTTCGAACCACGTCTGGTTATGATACAAAGCCAAGGAAGGCGACGACTGCGGGCTGTCAGCTACCATAACCGGGGGACGCACTCAAACGTATCCAAGCTGAGACGGCCGCTGAAGGAGGAGACGCGGTGGTCTAGCGGTTAGTGCATTGCACTCAGCCGTCGAAGGTAGGCGGGTCGAATCCCGGCCCAGACGCGTCTTTTTTTCGCCGTGTGTGCTGTAGCTGTCCGCTACCGGGTGACGAGGTGTATATCTAGTCTAACACGGTCCGGGCGCATCTTTTTTCACCACATTCAAACAAAGCCAAGCCTAGCCAAAGCAAGCCGTGACGGGCGCTGTCGCTGTCCGCTGCCGGGCACCGAGGTGTATGTACCTGTGTACACACACTATGGCTGGCTTCGATCGAGTCCCGGGGAGGGGGAATGATTTTTGTTTTCAACTTGAATATATTGGTATTCTATTGATTATTTATTGGTTTTGTGGTTAGCAAAGGCTAATTACACACGGCCTACGGCCTTGTGTTATTATCCTTCACTAACACACACTTGTCATGAATTATCCATTGATTACTTCTTCAATAACATGCCTCCTTACATGGATAACCTGCCTCCTTACAAAAGTCATGATGCATGCATCATGGTGTGCAATATCGACAAGTATGTGCATGGGAATATCCAGAAAAAGCACCCAAAATCACAGAAGTCGTGTAATAAACACGTGTAGTAGTCCCATGATTGGCAGAGGCTACCTCTCTAGACCTTATTTTGCAAGAAGGTACATTGGGCCCTGGATTCTGAGTGACAGCCACTCACTCGAATTCAAAAAAGCTTTGGGTAGCTAGGAGCCCCATATGCTATTTTTGTGGTTGGTGTGCAGAACATGAAATATCTCAAAGAGCTCTTGGTGTTCTCCGTCCGGATGCTGAGTTGTCTAAATCTCCACATAAGAAACGAGAAAAAAAGGAAATTTCCATGAATCAGGTGGAGGGGGGGGGTCTAGAAGGGTTCCTTTTTCAAATCAGGTAGGGAAACCCCCTAGTGTCTTGTGAAGTAACCCACAAGCAGCATTTCTCTCTCCCTATTACGGCCCCCCTATTACACATTCAATGCAGGAATCCTGCTGCAGTCCAGCCAAAAGCTGTGACCTGGTGACACGGGGCAGGTCTACTGTATATATGAAGACATGTGTACCAGTTAGTTCCCAAGTCTTACATCCACAGGGGTAACATCAAAACAACAATCAATTATGACACTAAAGCAATGTCATGGAATCTCTCACTTGGCCCTATCCTTTACACGATGGTGGTAGAGTGATAAACCTGACAAAACGGAACAGAGTGGACCCTCATCTTAAACACGGGTTATTTCAGGTATCATCTGTGCACCCCATGCGTCTACAGTCAGTGTATTCTTTACGGTGACAGTGGGACCGGAGTCAGTGCTTTGGATAGGCTGACATTGGTCACTGGTCACTGGTGACAGGAATGTCAGCCTATCTAATACATGTAATATTGCACCACACATAACCTTGCACACCCTTTCTGTGACTGCAACTCAGGTATGACTGCAGACGGAGGGGGTGCACCATACAAAGGTCCCATCTACTAACGTTGCTGCACTCCATTGTGTCATGCACTTAGAATTTCAAACAATTCCGTTTTCCATCAACGTTTTTCCTCATGTAAATTAAAGCCCAATCAATGGACCTTGTGGAACAAATGCTGAAGACAAAAATGGAATTAAGTAAATGCAGAACAGAATTGTAGGACAAAACGGGATAGAACATGTCTTGAATCATCCGGAGTTATGAACATTGGCCTAGAATTAATTCCATTGACTTTAACCTTTAACCGTTAAGTCTGTTATTCTGCTACTTGTAACCGCAGGTTTAATACATGTGAAATATAGCCTAAGCCAGATCCCGCCGGCGAGGAGAGCTTAGCGGTATGTGATCAAATAGCCATTGTGGATTATGTAGAGCTAATAGGTGGATGAAAGACTGGGTCAATTGTCTCAAGGCGGTACGGAAAACAAGGTTAAGATAATGATCTGGACAATTGTCATTCATAATGAGATAGATCAGGAGGCTATTTCTCAATAGTGATTTATTTAGCTTTATTGATGAATGCCCTGCAATACTAATCTTATCCATCGCAAAGATTCATGAGAAAGACAACTGGTTGCGTTCAATATCGCTCAGTGGACCTAAGGTGGAGTCTTTGGTGTTTTTGGTGTTATCTATTTGGTAAGATTAATCACAATTCACCTTTCTGCAAAGGTGATGATCACATTTTAAAGTCGTCATAGGAGTCCCCAAATGTCCCTAAGGACCCAGCCAAAATAGATTTCTTTTGGGGATTCCCTGCGGTCTCTATTCATAATTGCTCCCGTCTGTATGTATAATATACCATATATTAGCAGGCACAGTATATGCTCTGTGGGCAGTATTTGAACTCTACCTTAAATATATTGCTTCTGTTGCTATGTCAAGTAATTTAGCATGTCCACGAGAAGGTAAATATTGGCCAGGCCTAGCAAATAGCCCTGCAGAGATTTCCACTCACTAACCTCTATACGTGGAAGGCGCAGGGTCTTTGAACTGTAAGTCCTAAATCCGAGTTTTACGGCTTTTACTCTTTGAACTAGCAGGTTTAGTGATTTGTTAAAATTGTCGTGTGATTAAACGTGAACTAGGGGAAGTAATAGGCAGGGTACATTCAAACACATGACTAGGTAAAACACATGGAGTGGGGAATGTAGTTTAATCTGGCTCATACACCTTCCTGGGGTCTTTGATCATTGATATTTTGAAAAAAGATTTAAATCCGTGCATAGAATATAAAAGTGTTTTTTTTTCTTAATTGATTTTGTTCTAGGCATGCCAGAAGGTTTTGATGTAGTGGTTGAATGTATGTAATATTTGGGACCCCTACCCCCCCCAAAAAAAAAATAAATAAATAAAATAAAATAAAATCATCATAATCATACAATATCATCTAAGGCATTTCTAAAATATATCCGCTCTGATACAAATTATACCTCAACAGGTCAAAATTCTGCTGTTCTATACAATGTGTACACGTAATGTATAAAATTGATACCAGCATAAGAGCGAGGTGGAGCGACCCTGTAATACCGATAAAATCAAAGTTTGAATATCATAGATATCCTCGGAGTACGCAAGCATTTCATTACGAATGGATGAGCAGGTCTATCCCAGACAAGGTGCAGAGTAAAGCTATATATTGATTGATTTATTATGAGATGCCCATATAAGAGTAGGCAGGGTATGTCGACATATTATATATACAATATATACGTGCATGCCTGGATTATAAATTGAACTGGTGCCATAATAAAGGCAGGTTATCGATTAGTTTAATCCCACTTGCCTAGTAGGATTGGATTCTGACCGCCTGATGTCAAGACTAACCTGGAGCAAAACAGGGAGGAGTCTCCTATGGTAAGAGACATGAAGGGCCTTTTGACATATCATCATAACTATGTCTGTCAGATATCAAAGGGAAAATGAAAGCTCTGTTTTGAATACAGCTCAATATCTATTACTATCAGCTATGACAGATTGAGTGATCAATGCATTAAAAGATAAGTACGATGTCCCTATAGATATCTATCGGCATAAGAGGACACGTATGAACGACATCATAGGTAAGTTGAATATGGAGTGCTTATTTCATCCCCTACACCTTTAAAGCCCTGTGCTCATGTTCCATACCGATCATATGCAGTCGGAGATGCCCCTGAAGAGGCGACATGATGCATTAATACACTGCTTGCGAGTAATGCGTTAGTGTATTGTAGTACCCTGGGGTTTGGGGAATAGAAATAACCAAGCCACTGCTCTCTCTCTCTCTCTCTCTCTCTCTCTCTCTTTCTAAATGGGCCAGATTTTCTGGGCATGTACAAATCTCTCCCTGAGGAGGCTTCAGAAATGAAACTCAGAATAACATTGGATGACCTAATTACATTGAAAGACCAACATCTTGGCAGCATGGGATCACCATTTATACGCACTTATCCCTATGGGCTCCAATTTTATAGCTGTGTGACTATGATTTGTCATTCTTTGTGTCCATCCGACAGATTTAATCAGTGACATAGGTTTGTTACCTATACATACACCACAGAAACTCCTCATTTGGTTTCCTAGCTGATACAGTATGCAAGTTTGATAATATAGAAAATAAGCATCGATATCAAAAGACTTTTTGAGATATCAGCTCATAAACTTAAGGAATTTTGTGAAAAGAAATTTTTTTATCACAATCATTATTTTCTCTCTAGTGCTCTATTAAATGCTCAAATACTCATTAAAATCAATCTACATTAACTTCAGCATGACTACATTTCGGAATAATGTTCATTTTAATCCAATGACCCACCAACTTGGCACACCACCAGCTTAAAAAGACCCTAAAATTCAGATTTAATCTGTCGGATGGACACCTTTTTGCTCATTAGAGGGTAAACAACACACTTATAGTGATAATGCTTGTACAAATGCTATCTTAAATTGTTCAGGAGATGGCTACACTTGATTTGACACATAAAAGATGCATTTAGATGCATAACTTTGAGATTTGGAAAAATTGTACTTTTACTGTCGAAAGGACAAATGTCCATCCAACAGAAAAAAGTGTATACAAGTAGATTCTTAGGTGTAGAGGGAAGACTTCTGCATACAGCAAGATAATTTTTGCACCAACTTAACCACCCTGGTGCCCCTCACTTTTAAGCAGTATAAGGATATTGTATTCACTGCTATTTCTTGATTTAAGAAAACAAGAACAATTATCTTACGTGGCAGACAAAACTACCAGTTTTAAGAAAATAAAAAATCTTAAAACTGGTAGTTTTGTCCATCAGGTAAGATTATTTAAGATTCCAAGAAAGTTATTTTTAGCTGTGTTGAGTTTCTTAGTTTATGATATGAAAGGGCTTTTAATTTTTCTGTTGGAAGGACATTTGAGGGTCATTTTTCACTGAATGATGTGTTAACAAGAAATTATCCTCTATCAACTCAGATGATATATATATATATATATATATATATATATATATATATATATATATATATATATATATATATATATATATATATATATATATGTGGGAAAAAGCTGTCTTGGAGGTTCTGGAACCCCTCTGGTATAAATTATATGGTATGATTGTGAAGACTTAGATTTTTTGGTAAAAATTGTGATTCTTTCCCCTTTTTAAAGCTTTTGAGGCTCACAAGTCCAAATATTTTGGTTAGATATACCAGAAAAAAATGCATTTGAAAGCTTAGGGTGTTCTCTTTCCTTTAAGACCAAGAAATAGGGTATTGACCCATGGGTTCTCATTCTATAGGTGCATAAGCATCCAAAAGTCTGAAAAATGCCACTTGTACATGCCCAGAAAATCTCGCCCATTATATATATATATATATATATATATATATATATATATATATATATATGATCCATTACATTTGATAGGTTATATCGACATTATTGCCACAATGGTGGTTCAAACAGATATTCACTTTAGATATAATATAGGTTGATAACCTATAAACATTTAAAAGAGTGGAAATTATTGGTGTGTGAGCTTTCAGGTTGCTGCATTCTATGAAACTGAAAGTATTAAAATTATGTATGTTTATATTTGATAAATCCACATTGTATAAACTGCTCTTGAATTTCCTTTTTATTCGAGTATAATTACTTGATGGTTACACCTTCGTATCCAGCTTGTACAATAATAAAAATGGTCCCTATATTCACATGGTTATCATTATTTCTCTGGGAGGCACTGTCTATCTGTCGAAATCTAAAATGTTCCAAGATCTGTGAATATTTACTTCCTCGGGAGCAGTGCTCTATAATGTTGTACATATTAGGGAGGATTAGGTTTGTAGCTTATGGTGTTTTACAACCAGGGTCAAATGGAGACCACTCCAACTAGAATGACTATAAGTACAAGGTCTCATGGGAACTTCTCTCACTGTATGTATGAGATAGAATTATAACATATATGATGGTGAAAGAAAGTAGGGTGGGGACTGTGTATTTATATAGATTTGTATGATAGCAGTATAACACAGTCTGCCCTCAAGGTTGTATCCACTGCCAATTTCACTACCTCCACACTTTGTCAAACCTTTTTTGTTGAATTACTGTCTCTTACTTCCTACGTGATCTGGTACATGTATCATACCTTCGTTACTAGAGCCTAGCAACTATGGTATGAATATAATACTCTAAGTTATACCAACCTTCTGGTTCCTCACTGCTACCTCATATCCCTTCTCCTTACAGTACCAATATCCAATTCATGATTGATGTTGAGAGTCTAGCTATGTGAGCCTGGGTCAGCATGTCTTGGTACTGTTGGTGGTGGTGATGGTGGTTTGTGTATAGGTACTACCAATACCAACACACCTCCCAGGTCCCAGGCTACTCTATGTATACCTCCAGACCCTACCTAGACCCACTCCTTACCTGGAGGTGGTGTGGCTATAACGACTTGGCTTTGGCATCAAGGCTGCCCAGCCCTGGAGCATGTCCCAGCCCGGCACCACCACCATATATATGTATACCTGTATATATTGGTAGTGTATTGGGCCCAGGAGGTGGGGGCTAGTGGGAGGGGGGGGGGCTATGTACCTCTATACCAATACACAGCCTGCCCGCGGCATAAACCCCCAGCCAAAGCCACTGCTTATATAATGAGCCTTAAAGCACAGAGATCAAGTCCTAATAGTATTACTTTTATTGAGATACAGCTGGGGAGGCGGGGTTTAGGACATTGGTTTGTGCTGAGTCGTATTGTTCTTTAGGTGGTGAGCAGTGAGTGATGCTAAGATGTGGAGACTGGTCACAGGCTAGTGGTCAAGGTATTCAAAGTGAGCAACACCTGTCAAATTTAACTTGTCAACCCTGCTACAAGCCCTTCATATTGACACCTCACAGTGGCCTATCACTTAAGGGTCAGCAAGTAGAAGATCGACCTGGAGGCCATTTCTTAAGTAACTACGATCGTGCCTAGCCCTATGACTGCAAATTCCTGTGCTTTTCCCATGAGATTTTCAAAACGACTTGAAGGGTCCAGTCGTTATATCTTATGAAATGACCTCCTGAACAATCTAAAAGTTGTGAATATGAAGACCCTAAGCCTAGGTTAGGTAGGTACAGTTCATAAGTGCATGGCATTTATTGATAGAGAGGTCAATACAGGAGGGCTTATGTAACAATACCCTGTAAGAAGCATATAGCATGTACAACATTATACATAATTTATTTACTCAGTATAGATGTATTATACAGGGCCAAGGTGCACCGTCACATTACCTTTTATTATCCGATTATTAACTTCTATAGGAATTAACCATTGTCTAGTGTGTAATCCAGGAGGGTGTTGCTCCTATTGTAAAAAGAGCTGTGAGTATGTGCCCTCTTTTCTAAACAAGTTGTGCACTGCTTCACCTAAGTACTTGCACTCACCACATTAGACTGAAAAGTCACCTGCCTTGTTTAAAATAGAGAGAGCTGCACTATCAAGTACCTACTCATGTCACATGCTCTATAGTTTATTATACTGACTGACTTCTCCCAACTAGGTACCTACTCAAATCCCCCTTTTTTAGCACCGTACTTGAATGACCACTTGTGAGCAACAAAAGGGACAAGTTATAGCTACATGAAAAGAAAGGACTGGAAATGAGGGCATTTTTAGCCAGCTCTTCCTTTTACTATGGGAACAACACCCTCCTGGGTTGTTCAATCATTGAGACCTTGGGTTCAAGGCAAGATTAAAGTATCAGATACCAGGCATTCATCGTATTTGTATGTCCCTGGTCGATTAAAAGAAGGGTGATCCTATTGAGGGCTTTAAATCCTCAAATTGATCACAAACATGAGGAAGGTCGGTGGGTGATATGATGCATCTGGACACAAATATTTGATGACTGTCGAATTATTTCCGTTTTAATTTATTTATAGCAAATCAATTTAGAATTACCTATCTAGATTGCCAGGCCTTTATCTGGAGGCTGTTGCTCCTATAGTAAAAGGAAGAGCTGGCTAAAAATGCCCTCATTTCCAGTCCTTTCTTTTTGTCGACGGACCGTTACAAGTCATGAACATGAGCAACTCAGGAGTCCGGAGAGTACAGTTGATGAATCCACTTTATTGTAGTGTTAGGCAGGTACATGTTGGCATGGTGAAGTACAATGTGTATGCTGCCCACCTGATCAAGCTAGCTCTATACCAAGGCACTGTGTGTCATGGAGACTAGGTGTGGAGAGAGGAAAGTAAAGAATAAGAGAGTATCCCAAGCTAGTCCTGTATTCATATATATAGGAGCAGCTCGGGGTAGGCATGACGTCAGTCTTGGGAGAAGCATGACGTCATGCTTAGGGATTGGCAAGACCCGGTGTGCCTTGCATCATCTCACCCTGGAGGGGGGAGGGGGCTTGCCTAAAGGTGGGTCGAGCTGCCCACCTGTTGGAGGAGCAGCTCGATCCCTGATTGGCTAGGAACGGAGGTGGGTGTGAGCACACTCCCACCCCGTACCTAGGGTTTAGCGGGGGTCGAGGTCATGACCCCTAGCCAGGATCCGGAGGTGAATCTGAGGTCACTGGCCAGGAGAGGCAGAGCTGGGTAGAGATACCTGGCTCTGTCAGATCCAAAGGTTTGGTGTAAGGGAGCCTTATAGGCGAGCTTGATCATTCGGCTTAAAATATTTCATATAATAATTAATGAACCTTGAATACCCCATTGACATATCCCCACATTCCTATTCGATTCTACGCGAATGCAAAAGGTAGAGAAAGTTCTTATACTCGTCATTGGTGCATTCAAGGTTTGGCAAAAATTTATAAGGTCACTCAAAACCTTGTGTATACCTGGCTTAATACCGGTATAAAAGTTTTAACATACATACTTGAATCATCCACTGTGTATATAGGTCTACTTCTAAGAACAATGACATCCTCAATAGTGAGGCAGGCTTCGTTTGAAAAATACATACAAAAAATATCGTCGGGCCCACAAGGTTGTGGTGACAGTCTCTACTGTGTGCTAATTGCTATAAAAATCTTACATATACATGCAAATCAAGAGAAAACACATGGATGAGAAATACTTCGAGAATCCTGGTGACAATAGCGATACTCATTGCTGTGTCCTGCCTTGAGCAATCAGGGCAGAAACAGCAGCCATACTCTGTCACATATACCGGTTCCTGTATGAGATCAAGTGTACATAGTTAACAAGTTTGTATAAAAATACATGCTTCAAAAATATATCCTCTACATGTCTGGATATTGACTAGGTCAGTAATCTTGCAATACAATAAATACAGAGGAAAAATGTAACATGCTGGCTAAGACTAAAACCCATAAATACAAATGCAAACTGTTTTGGGCTTGAAGAACATGGTATCGTCCTTTAAGAGAAAAGGTAACTTTGTTGGGGGGGGGCTCTGTGGCACCTAGGTTTCTGATTTCGCTCAGTATCCTCACAGAGTGGATTAGTGTTAAGAAAACTTACATGTGGTTTTAAATCTTTCACAGTACAGATTGAACTTTTTATATCAGCTTTCCTGAAAACCATTCAGCGTATAAATTTGTAAACGTGTGGTGACTCTGGGAGTCCCATGGGTGGGGGGTGGGAAAAATTGTGTCCCTACAATGTCAGATTAGGAAGATATAAAAGTTCATAATTTTGCATGTATGTGCAGTCCTAGTACTTAAATTTTCTCAATTTCGTGCCAATGCTACTTGGTGGTAAGTTGTAGTGTTCCATGGGGGATCTACAGAAATGTCTTCCAGCAGCTGATTTTCTCCTCTGTTTGGCTTCCATGTTGTAGTCGTCATCAAAGGAGTCTATTCTAAATTGTGAAAAGGAGGCTTCCATGAAAGCCATGTCTCCAACCTCAGGGGAAGTTGAGGAGGAGGAGGATGAGCTGCTGTCATCAAGGGGTGGGTCGAATGTCGTGTTACTTCTTGGTGGTGGTGTTGGCTTGAAAGAATGTCTTTTTGAATTTCTGTCGATGGGCCTGAAGGTGGTAAAAGAAGGTGAACTGTGTATTGTGGCTTGTTCCTGGCTTTGATAATAAGCACAGGGGCAAGCAAAAGTTCCTGGACCGTCCAAACATAAAGTACACAGGTTCAAGGTGGGTGGCCTGGTTGGGTGTACAGGCTTGGGGGAGAAGTAGCTGTCCTTCCAAACCGCATAGCCTGGTGGAATTGGGGTTCCAGGCCTGTTGGTTGCAAGTCCTACTTGCGTGTAGGACCTGCCGGTGCAGCTTGTTGGGTGACTGGTGGTGTTGCTTGGGGTCCTTGGGTCTATTGGGCCGGTTGGGATGGCTTCTTGGCAGGTTTTACTAGCCCTGCTTACTCTTTGGTGGCACCTTCTGCTGTAGGGGCTTGGCCTGGGTCTGTAGATGGAGGCAAATCTGATCCCAGGCCGCGCTTGCCTTTGTTGCCCTTCTTCTTCGGTGGTCCTGCAGACAGAGACAAGAACAGAGGGGTGTCTGACGTCAGAAACAGGTTAAAAGACGTATGGTTCACAAGGTGGTCCACAAAAATACCGAATTTGACCAAAGAGGTTAATTTGTCCGTGTGTCGACCATGAAAACAGGATGCAGTAGCATTGGTATTGTAAAACTGTGGGGTGGTGGCTGTAAATTAGGGAAAAATAATTTAGTTCATGGACCTATAGTTTGTTTGTTTTGGGTTGCAGGCAGACTACGGTCAATACGGAGAAAGGACATGAGGTTAATGTTATTTTCCTTTCAACGTACAAACCTGAATGCAGAGCTCAATTTATTCACTTGGCTTAGCGCGGGTCCTGTATCCAGGGACGCTGTGGTTAGTTTGTCTTAGTTTCACCAGGTGGTGGTAGTGAGCTGGTGAGGAGTCGAATAAGTTATGAGGAATAAGTACAGGTATGACCTGCTCAGATCGACTCCCACCTGTGTCGATTGCCTTGAAGGAAATTGTGTTTGAGATGATTTGAAGGAAAATTTATTTTTGGTCGAAATGGGGGGCGGAGGAAAGAAAAATGGAGAAAAGAAAAAGAAAATTTTATTTCCCTCGCGCTAAATTTTTGATCCAAGGTGCTATAAAAAGGGGCGCTCGTTCGTCTGTGATGTCATAATGTTACATAACCAGGATGGAGGTGTATGAAGTCGAGCTGGTAATGCCCAACGGCACCATTCTGCACCTCACTATCACCATGTCAGGTGGATTGTAAGTATTATCTGACCTCAAGGGTGATTATGGATTTTGAGAATTGGCTTATTCAAAACGTGGAGCCTTGGTTTAATATGGCTTTTAATTTGTATTTCAGCATCACGCAGATCCAATGGGTGATCATCCCTCCTGGCGGGGCGATCAATGGCTATTGAGGTAAGTTCGATCTAAGCAAGTCAAAGTCTGAACATGTGCTAATGTTGTTGTTGTGGTAGAGATGCCACGTGCGGGTGTCACATGACCGATGGTAGTCATGGTGACGGCCGTGACGTCCGTCAGTTTCGGTGTTTGGAACGAAAACCAAGATGGCGCCGAGCTGCCGCGTATGGCGCGAAAGTGGTCGGGCCAGACGCTGCAACCGGTGCTAATACCGATGAACATTAATGTAAGCCGATCTATTGTGTTGGTTAGGTTAGCTGTGGTTATCATGCTGTTTTAGCTGAGTGTTGATAATGATGGCTGTGTGTGGGTGTGTTTTGGGCGTCTTTCGGGGGTTGGGGGGTTCAGTGTGGGGCGGGGGGGAGGGGGGGTAAAGGGTAGGCTAGGTGGGCGGGGGGGCGATCCCCACATAAGCGTCTTTGCGGCGTATGTGTAAAGGCTACCTGCCATCCCCACATAAGTGTGATGGTACCTTCCAAACGCTACTGACATTTGGGTATAGCCTCGGGACGGTCCAAAGTTATATGATTGTGGGGGTGGCCGGTAGTGGCTGGGTTGGGACGGTGGTCTCCGTCATGAATTGAAACTCGGCCATGTTGGAATGGTGAGTCGAAATTTTACCTACCATAGAATATGTAATAGGCCCTCTCAGCCAGTTTGAAATTAAACACATATAGGCAGTTGGGATGCTGGGCTTCCTGGGGTTCAGGGGAGTTGATATAGTGAGCTCGGATTGCTTTGCCGCTGCCTGGGCCCGAGCTTTCTTTCTGCTATGATCTCCTGGATCGGGGAACAGTGCCGTGGCTGAATTCGCCGGGTGTTCACTATCAACGCGCGGGGACACCTGTTCTATAAATAGAGTGGGTGGTTCCCCCGTTGTTATGGTAACGGGTATACTGACAACAAACGGTTTGTTTTGGTTTAGCCAGTGCACACGTGCTCTACTGGAGTAGTTACTTAGACGAGAGTTTGATCTTGGGGGGGGGGGGTGGGGGTTGGGGCTTTGAGTGGGGTTGGGGACCCTGGGAAGATGGTGTAAAGCAAGGGGCTCGGTGTAACCGGGCTGGGTAGTTTATGGGCCTATCCCCACATAAAAGGTGATATCCTCAGGGGTGGGGCTATCCGGTGGATCGTTCATGGAGAGGGGTCGGGGTCTGTTTACATGATCTTAACAGGGTGCGGGGTGGCCTAATTGCCGCCTTTTTCCAATTGATGATCCCTACATGTGGCCTTGCTGTGTGTTTCTAATTAAAATAAATAGACTTACCGCTGGGGGATGACTTTTTGGGCCTTTCATCCGATGTGGTGGGGTCAAAGAGATATTTGTCTGAATCCGGCTGTAGCTCCAGGTTAGTGAACTTAGTGAGTTCCACTAAGCTCCTAGAGGTAGAGGGGGCTTCCATTTTGGGGCAAAGAGGGGATCTATATCTGGTGGGTGGTGATAGCTGGGGCATTGGGACAGTGTCTGATGGTGAAAGCTGGAAATCCGGCTGTCCCTTTTCCTTGATTACCAGGGTCAAGACGTGGGGGCTGGATGTTAGGGCCTTGTGTAGCCGTAGCCTCCAGAACAGAGGGCATCTCGGGTAACGTTCCAATTTAACTTGCTTGATCTTTCCGGCGATTATGAAGGTCACTTCCCCCTTCCACTCCACTTCCAGATGGCGGCCGAAAGGGCTAGTTAGCCGGGGCTTAGCCACCTTGGGTGCCATGATGGAGAAAGGCCACAAGTTTCTGCCGAAGATCATCCTGCCGACGACGAAATCATAGGTCCTACCCTCTGAGTGGATTTGGAGGACGAATTTTGGCATCTCCGTGATATCATCCACTCTAGCTAGGTAGGGCCAGTGTCGCCAGCATCTCCTGGCCAGGGCGCGGGCCAGGTACAAGGCTAGGAAAACTAGGATCCAGGCCCACATGGTATCATACCTGCCGGCCTGGTATGGAGGCTGGTATTTCTCCAGGCTGCTTTCTGCATGTGGCGAAGTTGTTGCCTGAGGCGGCCACAAGCTGCTGATGTTCAGCACTAGCTTCCTTAAGGTGTTGAACTTTGCCGCGTCCGCCATGGTTGGTGTCTTCAGCGCAATGTGCATGGTGACTAGCTGCGCCAGTCTCGTCACGCGCAGCTGACCGTGGCACGTGATTGCACAGCACAAGATGGCCAGTAGCGGGGACAGAAGATGTAACCAGGGGGAATATTCCAGATGGTAGCCAAGATGCATTAATGTATTTACTGACAAGAAGGGTCTTGACTTGGTCAAACCTAGGGCGGCTTTCCTGAGGGCTATTACTTCTTTAAATATGGGCAATAATCTTTGGTTGTGGAGGTGTTTTAGATATTCAAAATTTGGTAGATCTAGGGTCCGGGGAATGGTTGTCATGGTGACGCCTGAAACATTGGCTGGTGGGTTGCCAAAATGGCGCCATAGAGGGAGGTTGATGGGTATCCTGACGAAGGGCCGTAATGTGGTGTTATGTATGCAGGAAAGATTTGAATTTATCATTATCATCCCAGCATTTCTAATTGAGCACATGCATGGTACTGATATTACTGAAGAGGCTGCATTTTTAAGCTCAATTTGGCCTTCATTGGGGCATAGCATAAGTGAGGGCGATTCATTGGTAACTAATAGGTAGTCTGAGTGTGATATAGACTTAACTAAGCGTGGAATGGGGGCGGACATGTGTGCAGCAAAGCTGCATGTGTGGTGTACTGCGTCTGGTGTGTCTAACAGTAGTGACAGGGAGCATGTGGGGTTTAGGGGTGATAACAAAGGTAGGGGCCGGTCACAACTGATAAAGGTATCGTGTGTACACAGGTCCATGTCGGCTTGTTGTAGCTCAATGTAGTGTGAGTGTGTTGGTGGTAATGCTATGAACGGGGGTAGTTTTTGTAAAAGGGTGTATCCTATTGAGTGGGGGTTGGAGGTATCGAAGGGGATGGGGAAGGTTTCTGTTCTATATATGGAATAGGTATTTTCCCCTAGACCTATGGGTACCGGTATGGTTATAAGTAATGTGGTATTATCATTCCACTGTGCTCTAACTTTCCTTTTGTAGTAGAAGTCTACCGGTAATTTCAGAATATTTATTTCTGGGTGGTTGCTACTGAGGGCGTCTGAAAGGTTATTCAGTCCTATTTCTAATGTGTCATGTGGGATGAGGGTGAGAGGTAGCTCGCCCTCCATGAGTGAATTTAGAGCAGATAATAGGTTGCTTAAGTCATCATGGAGATCGATGAGTGATTCTATTTGTGAATTTGCGGCCGAGAATAGCATTGAGTAGAAGGTATCCTGTTTGGTTTGTGATTCCAAATTTAGAAAAATGTCAGAAAGATTTGAGTCTAAATTTTGAAATCTATTTGCTAACAGTGATAAGGCGTCATCAGTGTCATTTTGGAATTCTGAGAAGGCGGTGAGTGTGTGATAATTATATTCTGACATATTTAAAAGGAAATGTGTGGCTAGTTCCACTACATGCATTTTGGTAGCGAATCTTTTGTCCAACTCTGACATCTCTGAATTTAGGATATCAATCTCAGGCTGTGTTCCCAAACCTACCAGGATTCTCAGGATATCTCCTATGGGCTGGCCTGGGGCATTTCTTGGATATCTCATGCTGGGCGGGCTTACAATTTTGATTAGGTCATTCAGTAGGGTCTGTGATTTGTAGAAAAGGTTATCTAACATGTGATCCAAGTTTGTGGCTGTTTGGGTTATGTATGGGGGTGCGCTGGGTTTCACTAGTGGAGAGATATTGTCTGGTTTTCTGAGGGGCTGGTCTAGGGTCAGGTTTAGGCTTAATACTAGTGGGTAATCCATGTAGTTGGAGAGGAGGGGTTGGTCCATTTTTGTAAAAATCACTCCAAAATTTGGTCTGAAGATGGTCCTTTGGTTAGATTCCTGGTGTACCAATCCGACAGTTGTGGCTAGGATTGCTGCTAGGGTAGTCATCAGGACTGCAGCCCTAAAAAAAAAAAATTTTAAAGAATATGTAGGGTCTTAGAAAAATGATTTTGAAAAAGACATGAGGGAGCGGCGGTTTGTGTGTGTGTGTGTGTGTGTGTGGGGGGGGGTATTGCATTGGGTGCTTGTTTGTGTGTGGGGGGTTATGTGTGGGGTGTTGGTGAGATAAAAGGTTTGGAGGAAACAGGGGTGTGGGTTAGGGTGGTGTCTTTGTATGACCTTGGTTAGTAAGGTGTTAAAGATAATTGTAAGAAATATAATATGTGAATGTAGGTAGCTTACCCCTGCGTGAGTCTAAGCCGGGTACTTGGAGCCGGAAATATCTGGACCTGCCTGACCAGTGATACCATTCAAAGATGGCCTGTTGGAGAACCAGATCTATCGAATCGTTGATTGCTAGACTTCTGCCTACACTTGTAAAGTGTCTAGGCAGGTTAGCTAGCGGCTTCTCTGAAGCCAGGAGCGTCCTTGCGCTCAATAGGGCTAAGTAACTAGCCACATGCTGGTCAAACCTCGCCCAGATAGGTTTAGTGGGTGTGTCAGAGCACACCATAGTGAGTACTGTTTTTATCACAGCTTGAACGAGATCATTGGTTAAGTCCATCTGCTTTAATACAGCAGGATTTGTCAAATAGAAAGCCACGTCACAGGGAGATATTCCCAGGACCAAGTTCCTATACCGGCAGATCAGAGATCTTAATTCAAGGATTTCTCTATCAGCGTCCAATAATCCCACAGGACCCAATAGGTCATGTATGGTCCAGCAATCAATGGTATCCAATCTGTGGTTTGGAAAGAAATCAAATTCTGCAGGGTAAGTCTACCTGTGTAATAGTTTTTGGTTGAGTGTATTTGAGATATTAGGTTCACACGAGATGGAGGATTCAGCAGGCACAAATATTGGGCAGTGAAGAGTGAAGATCATTCAACTTTTTCTAGATACTCTGAGCTCACACTACCATTGGTGAATTGAGGAGTCTGGGCAGTATGACAACAAATATGTCATTACCAAATACAAGAACGACTGATGGTCTATGTACTAAAATGGACAATTAAGACAGGCCTACCTGGGCTGGCTGCATGCCCTGTTCGCCATGGTTGTCTCCAATCAGGCACTTGCTCTCAGAAAAACGGGAAGTGGTTGGAGATGGTGTATTATTGAGAATAGATAAGATTGGGGTGGGTCAAGGCTTATAAACCTGGTCGTGAGGGAAGCTAACCCTCAGTCGCAGATCTCCCATATAGGTATGTCTTGCCCTTAAAAGGCTTGGCCTTATCTTATTGGATGAATGCAGTGGGGGCAGGCCTGCCCCGTATGCAAATCTCTGGTGGTCTCTGCGCTGAGGCCTGGTATGTATTGATTAAAAATTGGAATTTTTAGGTCAAGAAGGTTGGTAGATGCTGGTCAAGGTTATGATTGACCTCTGACCGGACGGGTTTGCCTGCTTTGTGGAAGCCTGGCGTGAAATTGGGGCTGTGGTTGATTACAGCCAATCAGAAAGGTATTCCACCTGCATTACCGGATCTGAGAAAAACAGGGGTGCAAACATGGTTGGAGCATGGGAGACAGGGACTCCTACAGTAGGCGTGTCGGTGGCAAGAATACCGAATTTAACAGGAGTCCTGACAAGCCATCAAGCCGGTGTATGAATGTATAAAATAAAAATTTTATACATATACCCTAGAATGCGCTGCTGCCTTGGGTAGTATATGTGGCGTATCGAACCATTAAATGTGGGTGTGCTGAAGGCGTCCATGGGCGCGGAAAAACTAAATCTCCAAGACTCATTTCAGTGTTATGTAACTGTCATACAACGTATGACAAAAAGGAAAAAGGGTGTATTGGTGTTTTTGAGAAGAAAAGAAAAAGAAAAAAAATTGATGAATAGAAAACAGGAAAAATAAAATAAAAGATCTGGGATGGGGGTTGGGTGTTGGGAGGTTTCTGGGAGGTGGTCAGTATTTGGTGTTGGACAGGTGGCGCGTGGGGTGCTGGGTGTAATGTGGTTGGTATGTACGTGCTCTGAGGGTAATGTGTTTGGCAAATTAAGTGGGGGGGGCGGTGGTGGATGCGGATTTCTGCACTTGATCAGGGATCAAGGTGTAGGCACGTGGTGGTTATCCAGATCACTGGTGCATAGGATGGAGGTATGTTTGACTTGCAGTGTATTTGGTTGTGGTGTTTTGGGGGGGGCTGTGCTTTTTGGTGTGTGAGAGTGTGTAGTTTGCGTATTTATTTTTGCTGATGGCGCTTTTTAGCCTTTTTTGGTGGTGAGAAACTGACAATACCCTTTTTGGCTGGTCTCCCTCTCTTTCTTTTTGGTGGGGGAGTGGGGGTATTGGTGGAAGGTGTTAAGTTCAAGTCTGGGTCGTAGAGAGATAAAACCGGGCCAGTCTGTAGTCTTTTGACTATGGCTTTGGCGCTGGCTTTGGATGTTGGTGTTCTCAATCTGGACACATGTACTGCTTTTTTGAAAACTTTGCCATCCTGCAATCTTTTGACGATTGCAGTTACTGATGAGGTCATTTTCACGATGATATATGGGCCAGAGTAGGTAGGCTGCAGCTTTTTACTTGTGTGTTTTACCAGCAGGTTGGGAATGTGTAAATACACGAGCTGACCTGTGGCATATGTACTAAGTTCTGCTGAGGCGTCGTGTTTTGCCTTCATCTTTTTGTGAACTTTGATCATGTTTTCTGCTGCCTTCAATTGAATATCATCCCTGAGGTTGAGCAAATGTAGGGCCATACCTTCCCTTTGTTTGGTATCACTTAGTGATGTGCCTAGTGCTAGGGCTGCTTCTGTTGGTAAGTGAGATTGTTTGCCAAATACCAAAAGATTTGGTGAGTAGCCCAGAGCGCTGGAGACTGTATTGTTCATGCTGAAAATTACAGCCTGTAAGAAGGTGGACCAGTGTTTTTGTGATTTTGACACAAAAGCTCTCAGGGAGGATTCAATAGTCTGGTGCTGGCGCTCACATAGAGCTTGTGATCGGCTCCAATGTGCTGACCCTGTGACATGTTTAATGCCAAATTTCTTGCAGAAAAGTGCGAAGAATTTTGAGGTGAATTGTTTGGCATTATCAGTGTTAAGTACTGATGGTGTACCGTGGATGCAAATGACTCTTTGGAAGAATCCAAGTGCCACAATGGCGCTTGTGTTTTCCTCAGTTGACCATGCAGTGACGTGCCTAGTGGCGTGGTCTGTCACCACATGTATGTAGTGTGAGCCATCTACAGCCTTGGAGAATGGGCCTATAGTGTCCATAGTTAAATGGGAATAGGCAGTCAGTACCGGTTCACGAAGGGTCATAGGTGTTTTGAGATTTTTGGGCTTCTTTTTGGTGGTGAGGCATGCATGACATGTGCCACAAAAATCAAACACCTGTTTGAACATTGAGCGCCAGTAGTAACGTGACCTTATGGCTGCGTAGGTTTTCACTGAACCCAGGTGGCCACCTAGAGGTGAGCAGTGGGTGGATTCAATGAGGGACTCTGCCCAGATTTCTGGGATCACGATTTGTAATGTAGGATCCAATGAGTGGCCCATTACAGTATCTGTGATCCTGAAAAGAACCTCGTCAAGAATGATGAACTGATCATGGTTTCTTAGAATCTGATTTATCAAACCAGAGTCATGTGGCAATTGACCTTTTTCAATGTAATTTAGCATGGATGAGGCAAAAAGGTCTTTTTGTTGAGCCTCAATTAATGCTTCTCTTGATGGGGTGAGGGAGTGATGTTTGCAAATTTTGGTGATGGCACTCTCAGCTATAGGTAAAACCTTCTGAGATAACTTGACCCTTCTAGCATTGGCGGCCTTCACTGAAACCCTGGGTGACCTGGGCGCACTGGGTCGACCCCTTGACCTAGTTGTGGTGGATTTGACCTTCTTAGGTCGGGTCGGCTTGGTGTGCTTGGTGCTGGGTTCTGATTGGCCGATGGTCGGGGGTGTGTCTTGTGTGTTCCGGGACTGGGCCCTGGTCAAGACGCATAGCTCTGAATATCCCTTGGGTGTTTCAGAATATGTTCTTTCAGAGCTATTTTTCTTTGCAACTACTCCTCTTGGTCATTTTCCTGTGCTTCCCCAAATTCTTCCTCCCTTTAGTATCGATCTGGGAGGTCCCATTAAGACAGGGTTATTTGGTACTGGCGCGTTTGATTTAAAAACCTTGGTCATGGTAATATCAGAGAAAGTCACTTTCTTAGGGGGGAGGATGATCTGTCCCTTTGATCTTATTGGTACTGGATCATCAGAGCTTGGTGGGTATTTCCTCCTGGAGAGGAAATCAGCCACAATGTTGGCTCTGCCCTGCAGGTACTTTACTTCAAAATCATATGACATGACTGTATCCACCCATCTAGCCAATCTTCCATTTGTGATATTCTCTTTTTTATTAAAAAGAGAGACTAGGGCTGTATGGTCTGAATACACTTTGAAGTGGGTTCCATCCACATAGTGGTGGAATTTCTTTACCGCATAGACAATACCTAAGAGTTCCTTGTCTGTTATACCGTATCTGGTTTCTTGAGGGGTCAAACCTCTTCCTGCAAATTCTATTGGCCTGTAGAAACCATGTTCATCAACCTGAGTGATCACGGCTCCCAGGCTGTAATTGCTTGAGTCAGTGAAAATCACAAAAGGCTTCCTGTAATCAGGGAATTTGAGGATGGCTTCCGTGCAGATTGAGGCCTTGATTTTCTCAAAGGCTCTTTGACAGTCTGCGGTCCATGCAAAAGCACTCTTGGTGGCATCGTAGAGTGGCTTCATTATGTGGGCAAAACCCTTAATGAATCTTTTGTAGAATTGTGCCATACCATTGAAACATCTAAGGTCATGGATGTTTTTGGGTGGTGGGAAGGTTTTGACTGGCCAGATTTTGTCTGGGGAAGGTGACACACCATGCTGGTCTACAGAAAAACCCAAGAAATCCATCTTGGTTGTGCCAAATTCACATTTTTCAGATTTCAGTTTGATATTTCCCTTTATGAAAAGTTTGAGTACCTCATCTAGATCTTGTAGATGTCTCTCCCAGGTGGGACTGTATATAGCTACATCATCGACGTAGGCTACAGCGTTTCTGTATTTACATTTCATGAGCAGCTGTTCCATAACATTCATGAAGGATAGGCCTGATGTTTTGAGTCCCATGGGCAATACTTTTGCCATGTATCTGGTTCCATTTGCAGAGAAGGTGGTGATAGGTCTGGATTCTTCCGCTAGGGGGATCTGGTGGTAGGCGCTGTAGACATCTAATTTAGAGAAAAACTTGGCGCCTGTTCTACCAATTTGCTGCATGAGATCGTCTGCCCTTGGGAAGGAATATGAAAAGGACTTGAGGTTTTGGTTAACCCATCTGTAGTCCACTACAATCCTCCATCCTGATGCTACAGATCTGTCACCTTGGGGTTTTGGTATCAAGAAGGCTGGGGAGTTCCACTCACAAGGCTTTGTACATTCCTCAATTACTCCCTGCTTCAGGTGTTTCTCCAGGAGCTCTCTTTGAAAAATCTCCTTGTGTGGGGACATTCTGTATGACGGTCTGTTACAGGGTTTGAAGTCTGGGATCAGTTCAAGTTTGATCTCATTCTCTACATTTAGACCGATAGCACTGTCATTAAGTACAAAGGCCTGCCTGTTTTCTTCAACAATATTGCGGATTTGCTCCTTCTGTTTGTCATTGAGCTGCTCACAGATTTTATACTTTAGAGGCTCGTTGCTTTTAGGGAGCTGTTGCAATGGATCATCCCCACAATTAATTGGGAAAAGATCTTTGGCAGGTCTGCTGTCCTTTTTTGAAGGCTGCTGGTCTTCAAGGGAACCTATGGGCACAGCTTTTTCGATATTGAAAAGCTTGAAGGTACCTAGGGTGGTATGTCTTTTCAATGGTACGGGAAAATCATTTGGATTTGCCATAGTTACCGGTATTAATTTTGACTCTGTCTTGGGTTTAACCAAGGCATGTTTGATCAGTATTGGTAATCTGAGACCAATGTTTTCAGTGATGCCTGTTGAGTTGATAATGTCCTGTGGCCCAGCTACAAAGGCATTTAGAGTTGCTTCAGAATTTGGTGGGATAATTGAATCTTCAGTAGGTCTGATTGGGTACCCTATGGGAGGTTTTGGTCCGAAACTGAGCCTGGCCTTGTATTTGGTCATAAAGTTTACGCCAAGGATGAGTGGGTGGTTCAGTTTGGGGACAATATGGAATTTACAAGAGAATTCTGCTCCCTGAATCAAGAATTTTAGTGTTATTGAGTTGTTTACCTGTACTGAGGATTTGTCTGCTAGGAGTACAACAAGTCTGGATCTGTTACCGTGAAGGAAGTTAGGGCTGTTTGACACTCTATCTGCCATTTTCTGACTGATGAAAGATAGGGAGGCACCTGAGTCTATCAATGCTCTGTATAGATGGTCATTTATGTCGACAAACACAGATCCCTTAGTCAAATCAGTATTAATGTAAGAGACCTTACCTTGCTGCCCATACTTATCTGTTCTGATCCTGAGTCGCAGTCTGGTCACCCTCTTGCTGTCGTCCTCACAGCAGTCCTCACTGTCTGAAGATGAGCTGTAATCCAGCTTTGGTTGGAATTTAATTTTGTTTTTGCTGGTAGGGGGCCGTAGTGAATTGAGTTCTGCATCACTGTGAACACCGGTAGGTTGATGGCGTGTGGGGGGCGTTCCAGGTTTCTTTTTCGCTGAGGTGGGGGCGGGGTTGCTAGGTGCAAGGTAGCCTTCCCCCGAAACCTATTCATTGTCATTTGTATCGTGGCCATCCTCCTCATGGTCATCCTCTTCTGGGTTGATGTCCATGTTATTGAGGTTGGCTTCACTCTCTGATTCAGAGGTGTATTTATTTTGGTCCCTTTTAGGGTATCTGCCAGGGGTTCTGTCTCTGGGTTTTCTTTTGGCCTGAGATATGTCATCAGTGATGGTGAAATCAGAGGGGACCACGAGTTTCTTGAAGGAAACTTGATTGTTGTCAGTGGGGGTGGTGGCCACAGGGATGAAAAATACGTTCCTGTTGCTGTCACTGGACTGGGATCTCCAGTAGTTACTTGGAGAAGTGCCCCTGTTGTTGTAGGGCTGGTTGTTTCTGTTGTAAGACTCGGATCTGTCGCCAGAAGGGGTTCTAAATCTGGTCCTCCTGTTGTTGGGGTCAGATTGGCTGTTAAAACCACTTCTGTACTTGGCTTCATATTGCTTGCTGTAGCTACCACTGGGGAGTCTGTCTTCCTTCTTTTGGTTGTTATTTTGGTAGTTGTCCTTTCTGGATCTCTGATAGTTATTTTTCGTGTTGTTGTTCTTGTTATTATTGTAGCTGTTGTTGTGGCCCATGGCGCAGAGATCTGCTGATTGGCTGGAGGCCTGGGCAATGCTGTTTGCTTCTATGTTCAGCTCCTGCTTGAGTGCTAAACGTTCAACGTCAGCTATTTTCTCAGGAGTGTCGGACAGAACCACGTTTTTGATTTCTGGTCTGAGGCCATTTAGCAGGTAGTCTACCTGAACGGATTCATCTAGGTTACTGTTGGCCAGCAGTAGAGTCATGTCTGAGATATAATCCTCTACAGACTCTTTTGGTTGCTGTTTTCTGGTCCTGTACCCTTTAATGATAGTTGCAGGGTCAAGCTGGCCAAAACGCTTCAGGAAGGCTGTGTAAACGGCTTCTGCATCATAGATGATGGGTTTATCAAATATGTTGGCGTAGAACCATTGAGCAGCTCTGCCTTTGAGGAAGGTGTACATACATGATGCATGTAGGTCTGGTCTAGTGGCGTGGACGTTCCTGATCCAAAATTTGAATTCTGCTATGAATTTGGAGGCAGATCTGTATGGAGATGGTTTGTCAAAAGGCTCAGGTTTGTTGAAAGAGCTCATTTGTACTGAGGTGAGTTTGTCATGATTGAAGCTCATGTTACCCATACTTCCAGTGACGTGTGCAGGTGCCTGTGGGTATGGGGTTGAGTATTGGCCTGTCGCACTCATTGTTGTTGGAGTGTGTGAGTGCAGGGTCTGCATAGGGATGGGCTGGTGGTTGGGGGTTTGCCCTTGAGGTGAGTAGTATACACCCTTGTAAACCGAGCCCAGGCTTGGTCCAGCGGCTGGTTGCCTCTGAGATGGCGCTCCTGCTGCCATCTGGTGTGAAAAAGGGATACTACCCATTCTGTCTTGGCTCTGATGGTGAGAAAAGGGCGTGGCACCTGTAACACCTCGAGCTGTGTTGTCTTGAAAAGCGCAGGGTGGTGTCAAAGTGTTCCCTGGTGTGAGGGCTGTTGGGTTTGAACTACCAGTTGTTCTGTTTACTCCCTGTTGGAGACCATGTTGTTGTTGGCCTTGAGGGGGATTTGTTGGGTTGGATAGGCTTGGTGCTGGAGGAGGCGCTGTTTGTTGCTGGTCAAGTATTCTGAAGATGTCTGACTTCATGTCGTCAAGATTTCTGGCGATCCTGTCATAGATTTCCGCAGTCATAGCTTCAGTCTGCTTTAGGGTAGCTTCACTCCTTTCTACTGTAGATCTGTGGACAGCTGTCATGCCGCGCTCCATATTTGATTTCCAAGTGTCCATTGTATCCAGTCTGTCATTCACCCTGGAGAGCTGTTCTGCAGTGCTGCTTCCAATCCTTCTGATTTCAGTGGAGATAAGGCTGATTTGACCGGCTAGTTCATTAGATAATGTATCACTGACAGCTGCAGTGCACTCTCTTATGATGTCTCTGGTCATAGCTTGGGTGTCGTTTGGTGGGGGTTGTGCAGAGGACATGTTTCTGGTGTTTTTGTGTCTGTTGAGATGTGGGAAGGTTGTCTCTGGATCTTCCTCTGATGTGCTGGAGCTGGTTAGTGTGTTGTTTGGTAATTGTGGCGTTGTGTTGAACACACTAGATGTAGCTCTGATGTTCCCCCTGATGGCGTTATCTACACTCCTATCAAGTCTGTAATATGGGGTTCTGCTTCTAGGTCTAGGTGAGCAGGACCTGGCTCTTTTCCTGGGGCTAGGGTCTAGGGTGTGCAGGGGCAGGGAAAAGTATGATGTATTCCTGCTGCTGGCGCCGGATGACAGGTTATCAGAAGTGGCAATGCCTTCTGGGTTAGAAGGATTGTAGTATGTGCTAAAACAATCAGTGGGTGGTCTTGAGCTAGGCCACTCTTCGTATAGCAGATTGTTGATTCTGGCTGCGAAGGCTGAGGGGGATTCCTCGGATTGGCTGCTCCGAAAACTGCAGGGGTTTACCTCTACAGCTCGTCCTACAACGTGGCTTGGTGCTAGTCTCCACCTGGCGAAAGCTGACCTTATTCTCTCTCCCCAGTAATCAGCGTCAAGCTGTGTAGGTGTATTTGGTTCTTGGACTATATAGTTGTCCCAAGTCAAGTCAGTAGGACTGGTGTTTACAGAGTTTGTTGAGGATGGGCCAGTACTGGTATTGTGCTGCTCGGGGTGAGTGGGGATGCTTTCCAAAGCGGCTTGTAGGTGGGGTGATCTGGCTTCCAGGTGGGAGTCAAGTTCTAGGTGGCTCGGTGTGTGGCACACAGGTGAGGTGGTAATATTGCCTGGTATTCCAGCAAGTCTTAAAGATGGAGAGTCTGAGGCAGACAGGCCAGGTAATGTTAGATTTAACTCTGGGGCAGGTGATGCCACTGGTGTACTGGTCTGTCCTCCAGTATTGTCTCCAATATGAGTGGGTGAAAAGGTGGTTTTTGTTTTACTCACAGGTGTTGATTTTTGTAGAGATGCTGGTAATATTGGGTCTAGAGTCAGTGCATCAGGTGATGAGTCTCTCTGGGTGGGTTCCTGATTTGGTGTTGCTTCTGCTGCTGCTGCTGCTGCTAGCTGGTTTTGGGTCGTGTCTCGTCCCGGTGTTGTAATGGCACGTTCAGGAGTTGGCTCTTTGGGCGTTGTCTCACTTTTATTCATGGCTCATGAGAGGTGGTAACAATGGAATCTTCAGAGGGTTTCTCCACCATTGTCGACGGACCGTTACAAGTCATGAACATGAGCAACTCAGGAGTCCGGAGAGTACAGTTGATGAATCCACTTTATTGTAGTGTTAGGCAGGTACATGTTGGCATGGTGAAGTACAATGTGTATGCTGCCCACCTGATCAAGCTAGCTCTATACCAAGGCACTGTGTGTCATGGAGACTAGGTGTGGAGAGAGGAAAGTAAAGAATAAGAGAGTATCCCAAGCTAGTCCTGTATTCATATATATAGGAGCAGCTCGGGGTAGGCATGACGTCAGTCTTGGGAGAAGCATGACGTCATGCTTAGGGATTGGCAAGACCCGGTGTGCCTTGCATCATCTCACCCTGGAGGGGGGAGGGGGCTTGCCTAAAGGTGGGTCGAGCTGCCCACCTGTTGGAGGAGCAGCTCGATCCCTGATTGGCTAGGAACGGAGGTAGGTGTGAGCACACTCCCACCCCGTACCTAGGGTTTAGCGGGGGTCGAGGTCATGACCCCTAGCCAGGATCCGGAGGTGAATCTGAGGTCACTGGCCAGGAGAGGCAGAGCTGGGTAGAGATACCTGGCTCTGTCAGATCCAAAGGTTTGGTGTAAGGGAGCCTTATAGGCGAGCTTGATCATTCGGCTTAAAATATTTCATATAATAATTAATGAACCTTGAATACCCCATTGACATTTTCATGTAGCTATAACTTGTCCCTTTTGTTGCTCACAAGTGGTCATTCAAGTACGGTGCTCAAAAAGGGGGATTTGAGTAGGTACCTAGTTGGGAGAAGTCAGTCAGTACTATAAACTATAAATAAACTATAGAGCGTGTGACATGAGTAGGTACCTGGTAGTGCAGCTCTATCTATTTTAAACAAGGCAGTTGACTTTTCAGACTAATGTGGTGAGTGCAAGTACTTAGGTGAAGCAGTGCACGACTTGTTTAGAAAAGAGGGCATATACTCACAGCTCTTTTTACAATAGGAGCAACAGCCTACAGAGGTATTATCCTGCTGCTAGCTGATGTGTTACCCAGAATGTCTGATCAGGCAAAGGACCTTACAGACACCGTGCCTTGGCCCAAGTAGGACTGACAATAAAATGAAATTAGCTTATACGCATATCTGGGTTTACTTATAGACATATTGGTTCATTCCCAGTGTTCGGCTGACAAGGTACCATTTATTTCAGTACCTATACACACAACCAAGTGTTAACTGTGCGCAGTAAAGGAATTCCAAGAAAGGTTCATTGTATACAAAGACCCATTCTTATTCAGGTGTCTGCACCCATTCAAAATGCATGTCATCGTATGGCTGAGAGGTATATCCCTTATAAATAACACTCAATGTTCCTATTCTGTCAACATTTTCTATGGTACATCTCTTTCTTTTCTATCAAGGTATTTATGAAGGTCAAGCGGACTTTTCATATATTCATTTCTGTAATTTTATGGCAAAGGGTAGGTAGTAATTCTCACACACCAATGCAATCCCATTAGGACATGATGATATCATGGTATGTGCTTATAAGACGTGCTGTAGTATGTTTGACAGGATCAGTACCTGCATTGCCTCCATCACAACAGTTTGTATTATTCATGGTGCAAATACATGTGTGTGAATGGTATAAGTTAATCCACAGTTGGTAGGGTTATGAGGTATAAACAGCGCCTGAAGTGGGCAATCCAAGGTGTGAAACACCTTGGATTGACCAATCAGCACTGGTTATATCATGTAACCCTACACAACTGTGGTTTAACAGGTTCTGACTTATTTTTAAAAAGAGCAAAATGATTGAAGGATGTAGGCCTATGATAATACAAAATACACAGTGGTTGCCTTGACGTGTTTCAAGTCAAATTAACACAACAGACAAACTCATGCTTTAGCCTATTGGAGCCTAGACCTATAACTAGTGGGTCCACAATTTTGAGTTTCGCTGGTTATACCAAAGGTGGCAAAACACATTGATAAGGCATTGTCATGATGGGTACCTTGTCCCTTGAAGTGGATGGTGGTTGCACTACACTAATTGACGGTAGGGAGCAGCAGGTCACACAAGGTAGGCTGGCACTTGAAGGATTATAGACTACCAGTGTTGTATATAAGACTTGTATTTACTGAATAATATGCTTTAGAAGTACATCATGAGTTGCGGTTCTCGCGCTGGTTGGCGCCAAGATGAAAACGAATCTCAATCGTCGTACAGACGAATGACGACATAACTTTTATGACATTCTACATCTCCCTTTCTTTAGTCTTTGAGTATGATATATACTGTGAGTATTGAGTCTAATAAAATGAGGGAGTTTGATGTATCTCATACGAGTCTTTGAGTTTTGATATGATGATATGATATATGTCTCATACGAGTCTTTGAGTTTGATACGATAATGCTTGAGTATAAAACATAGACTAGAACCTTTAGTCTTTGAACTTTATGATAATACAGATACTTGGGTTTTAACAATAACCAACAAAACTAAACTTGTGGAGAGAGGTTTCTAGCACGTCTTCCATGCATGAACCCTCAGCGTTCATGTCCCTAAACTAGTCTTTAAACCTGTCTGGTTTACGGATCTCTCGACCCAATCTGGTACGAGTGATCTTAGGTGACTGTGATTGGCTAGGAGTCACTGATTTGGCTGGACTAGCTGGTACTGCCTTTGGTGTAGTAGGTGTTGGCGGTACTAGTGGAGTTTCCACCGGCTGAGATGCCTGTTGAAATGGCTGTGGAGCTGGCTGTGGAGCTGACTGTGGAGCTGGCAGTTCCTTCATCTGGACTCTGTTTCGCACAAGAGTCTTCTTAGGCGTTTGAACTATATACGACCTATCGTGATGATGAGATTCCTTTACTGTTGCCTTCTCTTTCCTATCTGGCAACCACACCTCGTCTCCTGGTTTGAGTGGAGTGAGATCATGTGCTCTGTGATGGTTATCAAAGTTTTCCTTTAGCTTGTGTTGATATTCCTCCTCGCGTTGTCGGATGGTGTCCATATTTGGCGGGTTTATTCCCAATTTAGATGGAAGGATTGGGATTTTAGTGTTAAGGCGACGTCCCATGAGCAATTGCGCTGGGCTAAACCCATTTCTGATTGGTGAGTTTCTCAGATTAAGGAGTGCAATATAAGGATCAGGTGCTTTGATGATGTCCTTTAGAGTGCGGATTGCCCTTTCGGCTTCACCATTCCCGGAGGGATGCCCTGGTGAGCTAGTAATATGGAGGAATCAATACTCTTTAGCGAATTTCTGAAAGTCTTGGCTTGAATATTGAGGCCCATTGTCTGAACACACTATTTGAGGGATGCCTTGATCTGCGAAGATCAACTTCATAGTCTCAACAATGGTATTCGAAGTTGTAGATTCTAGTTTCTTGTAGAAGGCAAACCTGGAGTAGAAATCTACGACAACGATTTAGTGTACCTCTCCTAGCTGGAACAGGTCTGTGGCAACCTTTTGCCATGGATGGTCTGGTAGAGTAGATGGAATCAGTGGTTCCATGTAGTTCGGATTCTTAATCCGGCAGTGATGACATCTCAAGATTAACTCTTCTACATCTGTGCTACATCCGGGCCACCAAACACTGTCTCGTGCCAGCTGACGACACTTGGTGATACCTTGATGCCCTTCGTGTAACTAACTGAGGATGTCTGGGCGAAGAGATGATAGGATGACGATGCGAGTACCCATGAGTAACAGATCGTCCACGATGTTGAGATCTGCTTGAAAGGGTAGATACTTCTTCGCAATACCCTTGACCTGTGATCGGTCTGGCCATCCATCCCGCACGTACATAGCTACTTCTCGACAAATATCATCTTCCCATTGGTGCTGACGAATCTGTTCTAAGCGTTGGTCGGATGCAGGAAGAGATCTGTGAACGAAGTTCACATATACCGTAGTGTCTTCCTGGAACTGGATGTCGGCCTCTGATGGCCCTGTGCCTGGGGCTCGGGATAGGGTGTCAGCTGTATAGAGTTCCTTGCCCGGCACATGGATGATACTGTAGTCGTACCACATAAGACGCATTCTAAACCTCTGGATTCTTGGAGTGAGCAGGTCCAAGTCTTTAGAACCAAGAAGAGGTATTAGCGGCTTATGGTCTGTCTCTAGAGTGAAGTGTTTACCGATAAGGTAATCACGGAACTTCTCGCATGCCCAAGTGCTTGCTAGAGCTTCCTTTTCTATCTGAGCGTAGCGGCGTTCAGAGAGAGATCTGGAAGCATAGGCAACAGGACGCCAAATTGAGTTGTTTTTTCTGCATCAGCACTGCCCCTAGTCCATGCGAGGACGAGTCGGCGGATACCTTGGTCTCAAGGTCGGCTTTGTACAGTGCCAGTACAGGAGTATTGCTTAGTATGTCCTTGATGTTGTCAAACGCCTCCTGTTGAGATGGTCCCCAGAACCATTCACTCTTGGTGCTTAGAAGTTCACGTAGTGGCTGAATTACCGTAGAGAGGTCTGGTGTGAACTTCCCCAGATGATTCACCATGCCGATAAAACGGCGGAGTTCCGATACGTCGGAAGGAATACTCATCTCCTTGATCGCTGCTACCTTCTCTGGGTCGGCCTTGATGCCTTCAGCTGATATGATCTGACCCAGGAAGCTGATAGATGACTGTTTGAAGACACATTTGTCTTTGTTGAGTGTGATTCCTGCAGCTGCAAGTCTGCTGAGTGTTGCATGTAGACGCTGATCGTGCTCAGCTTCATCTTTACCAGATATCATGATGTCATCCATGAGACATACAACTCCCGGGAGTCCGGCAATGATGTTGGAGACTTGTTTCTGGTAAAACTCTGGTGCTGAGGTGATACCAAATGGCAGTCGGTTGTAGGCAAACCTACCATGGGTAGTGATGAATGTAGTGAGGAGACGCGACTCCTCGTCCAATTCAACCTGATGATAACCACTATTGGCATCGAGTTTGGAGAATACTTTGGCATCTCCGATTTGTCCAAGAACATAGTCAACTGATGGCCACACATGCCTAGGTCTAGCCTTATTGAGTCTGGTGAGGTCCACGCACAAGCGAACGTCTCCGTTCGACTTCGGAACTACCACGACTGGTGCACACCAGTCCGTCGGTTGGCTGACCGGAGTGATGACTCCAAGATTCTGTAGGCGTTCGAGCTCCTTGCCTACCTTGTCATGCATTGCGATAGATACGCGTCGAGGAGTCATAACCTCATATGGCTCTGCGTCATCCCTGAGTTGAATCTTGTAGGTCTTCTCGAGTTTACCCAGGCCATTGAACAATGTTGGGTACTGCTCCTTATACTGTGAGACAGAGCATGTGAATACTACCAGTCCCAGTGCTGTCGATGATCTGCAGCTGAGAAGGTTAGATGCGTTTTCTATGACATAGATCCGCTCTTTGACCTTTTTCTGTCCATGCTGAATGACTCCATTAAAGAAGCCTAGTGCTGAAAACTGGCCTTGATTTGCACCCCGGAACACACAGTCGGAGGCCAGCAGTTCCTCCGAGCTGAACTTTTCGGCATAGAGTTGGCTATCTATGAGTGTAGCCTCTGCTCCGGTGTCGATGCGCATAGGAGTGGGGATACCATTGATGACGACCTCTGTGACCTTCTTAGACACCGCCCCTGGGGAGTGTCGACTGAACCGAGGAAGGTCTCTTGCGTCTGCAGTATCTCCGAGTAGTTATCGTTCTCGACGACCTCATTAACGGACTTCGGTTTCTTGCAAACCTTGATGAAGTGTCCTTTAATTTTACAATTATGGCAGACTGAGTTCTTTGCAGGACAACGATGACGGTCATGCGGACCACCTCCGCAGAATGGACATTTGCCGGACTGAGCTGGTGCGGATGTCTTCTTCTTCTGGGACGATCCAGAAGACTGAGTGTCTTGACCCGATTTCTTCTTATGGTGATGCTTGTTCACTGCGAGAGCAGCCGCAGCGTCGTTAGCTGTACCACTAATTTCGGACGACTCTTTGAGTGCGGACTCATCACTTCAAGCCCGATCGAGGAATTCCGTCAGATTTATTGCCCCACGAGTGCGCAAAGTTTTACGCCTGATGCCATCATTGTGAGTGCAGTTTACGAGTTGTGCAATAATTAGAAGTTCCTCAATTTCTTCCACCTTCTTCTTTGTCAGGTCTAGCGAGTCCATGACATCACGGACACGATGGTAGAAACTATCCATAGTCTCCCCCTTTTCCTGTCTAGTGTGATAGAGTTTATGCAGGAGGGCAAATGAGGTTTTTCCAGGGGAAAAATGCTTGGTGAGTGCCTCCTTAGCTAACTTATAGCTTCTAGTTGCAACCCCATTATTGTCCAATTTCTTGAGAATTTTCCTAGTAGTTCTGAGATAATAAAACAGTTTGTCATATTTCTCCTCATTTTCATGGTCTTTTGTAAAAGATTGCAGTGCAAACATAGCTTCCAACCTCTCTAGCCAGTCTTCCCATTCCTGAGACAGATCTGCTGATTTTTCATCAAAGGTTGGATATAAGGGAATTGCCCCAGAAGCCTTTTGATCACCCATGTTGAGTTTTAGCCAAAATTTTGAGTGGCACTTTCACTTATGGACACTGTTGCACTTCTGAGTAAAGCATAGGCCTATGTAGAGTCAATGAGTCCTACACAATAGTTCATATGACAACAATTCTGAGTAGTTGTCAGTAGTAAACACACACAGACACTGGTATTGCTGAGTTCACAACTTGACCTAGTTGAGTGACTGACAGTGACAGTTTCAAAACATCAGTTTGAGTTGAGTTTCACTTAGCTGCACTTGTCATTGATGTCCACTTGTCTAGTTGCCCACTTGCTGTCACCATGAAGGATTATAGACTACCAGTGTTGTATATAAGACTTGTATTTACTGAATAATATGCTTTAGAAGTACATCATGAGTTGCGGTTCTCGCGCTGGTTGGTGCCAAGATGAAAACGAATCTTGATCGTCGTACGGACGAATGACGACATAACTTTTACGACATTCTACAGCACTGAAGGGTTTTGTACAAAGATTATTGGTCTAAATTCGACAGTGGAAATGTAAATTAGACATCAAACTAATCCTTATAGTGTATACTAACAGGTTTGAATGCTATCTAAGATGGAATTCGATGTCAGATTAGGCCTCTGAGGTGAAAAGGAATTATTGATTTAATGCAAAATATTCACTGCAAAAGTGCATGATTTGGGTATGTCTGCAGGAAATGGCCTGTCAAAAAATTAAGTCACAAAGCAACCATGCAAATGGGTCTATTTTTTTAGGAAAATGTGTGGCTATAAGAAAATCATAGTAGCTAAGCCCAGTGAACAGCAGGGATATTTTATTTCGGCCCAAATCCTATAAAGAAATATGGAGAGAAAACAATTAGTGTAGTGCAGCCTCTGTTATCCAGGGACATGCTGGTTGCCATCTTATCAGTTTATCAGTGCATGTTGCCAGAACCAGCTCCACTCCCGCTTACACCCAATAGTGGCGCCATCTCTGAGAGCATACTTGTACTAAGTGAGTGATCATTTTTAACAAGAGGGCAGGGGGGGGTGACCAGTGCTTCAGCGCCATCCTGTGGCAACTGTCACATTCATGTTTGTGTGTATAGCTCAGTATGCCTGAGGAAATACCTCAATTCTGCTATATTAACACATGTGTCAAATATCCTATGATACATTTACATCACATATACTTCACTCTATGTAATGGGTCCAGGTTAGCTGCATTTCAATGTATCAGTATGGAGAAATCCATCCTGTTTCAGTTGATAATGGGCTGTTCTAAAGGTCAACTTTGAGCATTTCATAAAAATAATTGAGTTGAGATCCATTAAATCTACTTTTTGTGAAAATTATTTCAATGTCTAATGTATGAGGGGGTGCAGTAGAGAACATTGGAGCACCATTCCTAGAGAGTGAGAAAGATATTTCAATTACCACTAATATGAGCTCAGTGAAGTCATTTCTGGTACATTTCATGTTTGCTTAGTTCCCATGCCACTCACATGATGTCTCCACTGTGTCATACTTTGACCAGTTCCTTGCCTTCTAGCTCTGTCAGACATGGTCATACTCTAGTCTGCTACAAGGTGGCGCCTAAGCACTGGGCTCTCCTCCTGACAAGAGGGGGTGGTTGGTTGGGGGGGGGGCAGAATTTTGTCAACCCCCTTGATTGGCAGGCACAATAACTACTTCTTTTCAGCGAAAAAGTGCACACGTTCCTGTAAGTCAAAAGGGTGTGTTGGCACCGGATTCTAATGGTTAGAATCAGTCAGTTATATGGGACTGGTTCGGGTATTAAGTATAGGGGGCACCACCATCACTGCCTTCTTCCCACCTTGGTGGGTCAGCAAGGGGCATGAATACACACACTCGCTCACAGCTAGCAAGCAGGCAGTCATGACCGGCAGTTCTTTTTTTTTCTTTTGTCTTGTTACCTCGTTGGTTACTTGTTAGAATTTTTTTTTTTTTTCTCTTTTGATAAATAGGCCGGTATTTCACTTATAACTGACAAGGCCCATGTGCAGCTATACGCCTTGCCCCTCCTTCAGAGTTAATAGCTTGGATTACGGATCCGGTGGCGAAAAATAGGCTTTTCAAAGAAAAATGTACACAATGATCCATCACAATTCTGTCATTCCAAGAGGGGAAAAAAATCTCGTTTTTTTTTATTCACACATGCAATGGCATAAAGGTGACTCTTCTAGGGCTATTTTCTTGCTCTGGCCGATGGAATGTATTGACACAGTGTGCACTGAAAACCATCAGGATCCAGAACTCGTCGATAGTGACAACTTTAGGTGCTCAAGTTGACAATACCTAAAACTACAGCTTTAGGTCATCAGGGGGTAGTCATAGGTGACGACCTAAAGTCGTCACTATTGCTGTCCGTTACAACTATATAGTCCTGTGTAGAAATAACATGTAATATGTATAGTATTGTCTTTTCCATTTTCCCAATATTATTTTTTTGATTAAATCTCGTTATCTCATCCACCATTAAAGAGTTTACTGTGGGTATTCCCAACCCACTGTCATAGATTCAGTGAAACATTGTAATGTAGTTTATTGTGAGTACAACCATCTACATGTATTATACCTTGGACACACTCAAATAAGGGGTCACACTTTAGCAATATCTATCAGAGCGGTGTGAATTACCAGGATGACCCATCTATTTCTACCCTTTCTACTTAGAAATTCCCATCTTTCTCAGGTACATTTGTATCAAACATTGCCCATATTCTCCTACTCATAGTCGACTATACAACAAAAGCAATGTAAAGCTAAGGCTCAATATATGCCCCAGGTCACATCATTTGTATCATATAAATGCATAGTGGGGCCCTCTCATGGAACAATCCCAGACTAGCAGTACAGCCAAGGTGGTCAGTATGACAACTTAGGGTAGTCATAATGACCTGACGACCCTCTGACGACCCTAAACTCGTCATATATGATGACTTACCAATAGCGGCGGGTTTTCAGTGTGGGTTTTAGGGTAGCTTCTTTTACCAATGGCCAACCAGAAAAGTGAGTGAAAAATTCTGATATTCAAGTTATCAAAATTAAATGGCCTAAGAGGTGGTGAAATATTCTGCCCCTTCCACACACCATAATTTAAAATAATGAGCACTCAGCGTATGTAAATCAGCAAGTCCTAGCTTGTATATACCAATCCAACTCTGACAAGGACTGTCCTTTTTAACAATCAAGGATCAATGAGACCTGGATAGTTCCATTTGGTTAGGGTGGATACAGGCATGCTGGAGACATCCCTTCACCTCTACCTACTGCACCTGTACGTGTACATAGTGCGTGGGACACCACCAGGTGGTTAACATGACAAGCACCACTAACCACTGGGGCAAAGAGAGATAGAGAGGGAGAGAGACAGACAGAGACAGACAGAGACTGAGTGAGGCAGACAGAGACAGACGGAAAGCAATACTTACTAAAGCTAAATTGTGGGGAAAATTTTGACTGCACAATGGGGTTCAGGAAAAAGTACAATCTGTCATCGCTGCGAGCACATTTCATACATGTACATATGTACACTCTGGGGTTAAAATGTCTAAATACAGTGGGGTCATGTTGTTATTCATTTATGAATATAATTCATTAAATAACACACAAACACACACCAAGACACATACCTACATCGCTGAACCCCTCTTCCCCCCACTTGGTCCAGTCCCCAGTTAATGTCCAGGCCCCCAGTTGATAGGTAACCTTCCAAGTCCCCAGTTCTGGCAAAAACAAGAAAGCGGCTTTCATGCCCTTCAAAACGCACTTAAGATCAAGTCTATCGCCCACTGGGCACATCAATGTTGATTCAGCGTTGAAACAATGTTTGCAATGTTTGCATATCAACATTGATTTAGGGTTGAAATAGAGTTGAAATTGAAAGTTGAAACAACATACTCAAAATCAACTGTGATTCAACATCTAACCATCAGCGCTGATTCAATGTTTGTGTTTCTATGTTGACTCAATATTGTTTCAACAATGTTGACAGTTGTTTTATTGACATATCAATGTTGAATCAACATTGTATCCAATATTGTTGATTCAACATTGACAAATCAATATTGAATCAACGTTGAGTTGACAACAATATTTCAACATTGATATGTCAACTGTTGACTGGATGTTGAAATGGTGAGAGTTGACAATGTTGAAATACAAATATTGAAAAAGTGTTGAAAACAGGTTGATCAACACCATCAACATAACATCAACTGGTTGTCAATGTTGATGCAACATTGTGTGCCCACTGGGACGTCGGACCAGTGGTTGCTGAGATATTTAATTTTTGAAGATTTTAATGGAAGTATCATAAAAGAGTCCCTATCCAATATGTAGATAGGTTCTCTATTGGGTGTGGAGACTCGATAATGACTCAGTGGGCATTAGCTCTCACAATGACATGATGCATCTTTTTATGTTGTGTCGAATGTCTTTAATCATGGGGTTACTGATATATGTGGGCGGCAATGTCTGTCATTATTGGGCTATATATGGGGTGCAATGTTTATTACTCACTAGAGGGCAGTAGGTGACAGACACATTACAGTGTGGAGTTGTAAAATATTTCCATCCCAATGACCCCGGAATACCAGTTTACACCAGTTCAGTGACATTCATTGTGGGGTCAACCCCACAAGGAATAAAAGCCCACAATGCAGGATTCTACTTGTAGATGACCCCACTACGTAGCTCTTACAAGCCCAGACATACAGACAGAAAGTGGAAAGGCGTCAACTGAGAATGTAGCAATAATTGACCCTTATCAAAATGTAAAGAGAGTCTGGCAGGTTGCACTATTAACTTCGAAAGAAATCATTTGCAAGGAGTCAGTCGAGCAAGGCTGAAGAGAGAGGGAGAGAGAGAGAGAGAGGGCAGCCCAGACGTGGACCCTTCTTTGGAATCACGCATGTCTCACTCTAGCTTCAAAAGGAATTATTTGTGTAAGGGGAATAGGAATAACTGTGCGCTGAAGGTCATTGCCTGACTTGTTTTGGAAAAGGGAGGCTAACTCGTGATTAGGCACTCCGTTTGGAGCAATCTTCGTGAACCTCTGTCTATTTCTCCACAGATTAGATCATGTTGAATTAAAAACTTCCTGAAAGATGCTCATGAAAAAGGGTGGCAAAACATCAAGAATACAAAAACCACCTAATTACCATGTCTGCATTTATAAAGATTTGTGAAACCTATATTTTCAAAACGTCCCATTCAATTTCTTTACAGAATACAGAGACTTTTTGGGAAAGTGCATCTGTGGTTTCCTTTACAGTATTTATCTCCCCTAACCATTCATTATGGCTCAGAAGGGTGTCTACAGGTACAACAACGTAGTTCACCCTACAGGCCACTTTCTATGAGCACATACAGAACCTCAGGAGGGTGTTGCTCCTATTGTAAAAAGAGCTGTGAGTATGTGCCCTCTTTTCTAAACAAGTCGTGCACTGCTTCACCTAAGTACTTGCACTCCCCACATTAGTCTGAAAAGTCACCTGCCTTGTTTAAAATAGAGAGAGCTGCACACCAGGTACCTACTCATGTCACACGCTCTATAGTTTATTATACTGACTGACTTCTTCCAACTAGGTACCTACTCAAATCCCCCTTTTTTAGCACCGTACTTGAATGACCACTTGTGAGCAACAAAAGGGACAAGTTGTAGCTACATGAAAAGAAAGGAGTGGAAATGAGGGCACTTTTAGGCAGCTCTTCCTTTTACTATAGGAGCAACACCCTCCAGGGGAGAGATACCACAAACCTAGGTCCTATTCCCCAAGCACACCTGTGTGTGCCTATAATCACTTCTACAGGCTAAGGCCTGTTCTCCAAACACAGATGTGGTCCTTTGTAGGTATTGAACTCCTTTACTCATCACACATTGTACACCTGGAAGATTATATCCATGAAAAGCAGACATTTCCCTGGTTGCCTTTTCACTCTGTGATTGAGTCAAAAGAGGGAACCGTATCCGTTTAATATTGTTATAACAATGAAACCATTTTTTTATTTGATGGCTCACAACAAGTATAAAACAATCTTATTCTATCTATACCAACAAGGGTATTTTGTATCAGTCGTATAGCAGTGTAGATAGCAGTGATAGTGGAGCAGGGAGTCTGAGGCGTGTTGCTATGGCAATAGATATCAATGGGTGTCACATCTACCTGTACCTATGTTACCACATGGCCAGGCATGATGGGGACGTACCGTGTTACCCATGATAAACGCGCATGTATTTGTGGCCACTGCAATGTTCTCCCGGCATGTATTTAAGGGAAGGTATTTATCAAATATCGGGTTTCAGTGCACTGGAGTATTACAATCACTTCTATGCCAATCTTCACCGGCACTTATTCAAATACCCGGTGTTAATACAGGGCATTACGGAACATGGAACTGCAGCTGTGGCAT
Source organism: Acholoe squamosa (assembly GCA_949317995.1). Taxonomy (NCBI): domain Eukaryota; kingdom Metazoa; phylum Annelida; class Polychaeta; order Phyllodocida; family Polynoidae; genus Acholoe; species Acholoe squamosa. The sequence continues at coordinate 54,195,728 of OX439047.1, forward strand.
ACCCAGGAGGATGGAAAGGGGGCAGGGTGAGGGGGTAATACACCTACTGTGTACATGGTACCTGGAGGGTATTCATAAAAAACTGACGATTCATCTGTCGCCAAACAGTGCATTTAGAAATGAACGTAGCAAAAGGTAATACATGCATTTTCTCAAGTTAAGAGTGCATATACATAATTTCCATTACAAAGGCAGGGGCGTAGGAAAAGGAGGGCCAGGAGGGCCTGCCCCCCCCAGTCATGAAGGAGGTGCGGCCTGAATATGTATGCCCCCCCCCCAAAAAAAAAAAAGAAATTGCCAACAACTCATGCACAAAATGAAAAAAAGAAGCTTAAGCTTTGCATATCAAATCAGATGAATATTGTGATGGGATAGGGAAAGTGGGGGTCTGAGCCTCAAGTCAGATTCAATATTCACCAAAAAATACTTTCCTATGCAAATACTATATATATAGACGTAATCACGGTTCAGCCAACAATTCAAGGTGGTTGCGATAGGGCCCTCTCTGCTCCCTAATAAAGAGTTGCTTCCTATGCCTATGAAAGCGTGTAGAAATAACAGCCATTGACTGAATTTGAGATCCAGAATTTTGAAAAGGATAGGGTGCACCCTTAGTTGAGCCCCCATTTTTTGGTGAAATCTGAGGCTCATAATGTCTAAGCGACCATCAGATCATCACAGAAATTACTGTCCTATATCGTCGTTTTTTTATGAATCACCCCCCCCCCTGGGTACCTGATAGTGAGTTTGTGTGTGGGGAAGGTGAGTGGGTAGGTTGGGATGGATGGTGGTTGGAGGGGTATAGGTGACAGTAGGGTGTAGTAGGGATGTACCACTAGTACAGTGACAGTGGGTGTGGCCCTGCGCTGAGAACAGGCAGACATGTAATCTACCCATAGGCAATCCATATAGATCGTCTTCACGTGAGATACGCCACAGGCTATCCCAGTCACCCAAAGCATCTAGGTTGGAAATACAATGGTGATGCTGAAGTTTCTATCAGAGAGATGTACTATCTCAAGTCTAGAGAGTGAGATGTGCCTGTGGATGTACAGCATTGTAACAAGTAGTTGATACACAGAGGAGATTGATGACATGGGATTATTCTTTCACATTCAATCAGAATGTGAATGTCACACAGGTGAGCTGCTGCAAGACTGGCCACAGAGCACAGGACATCATTTGGAGACAGGAGCATCTCAATTTGCAAATACTCAAATCTCAAATAAGGGGGATAGGAAGAGCCATCAAGATGGGATATGGATTGTGTATTCGATATCTATGATGAGATCAAAAGCGTGCATACATAACTATGTAGGTTTATTCACTTGCAAAATTGTCTAAATGTACCAGTGTTTTTCCCTACAACATTGATTGTTTGGAAAATTCTCCGGAAGTACAACTATGGGAGCATGGGCAGGATACTCCAATCTAGAGGGGAATTCGAAGACTGATGTCCCTTGACATATCTATTTTCCTACAAGCTGGAGTATAAATGGGTATAGCTGGGAATAACACCTAGCACCACACCGGCTAGTTAGCTCTGTACTTTTGACATCTTTATAGCATGGTATCAGTGATCAGTGGCAGGCCCACCCTTGCCCAATAACCCTACATATGGGGACCTCACAGGTAGAACAGGACCCACACACCTGTGACTGTACCCAGCCACCACACAGGCCATTATGAGCAGCTCATACAAAGCCGTTTCTATAATGAGCACCTCTGAGCAATAGAGCAGCCATCTCACTAATCAGCCAGAACTGCTCTGGTAGTATAGAGGAGCCCTTCTAGTTTGTAAGTACAGAAGGTAGTATAAACATACAATGCTGATTCAGCCAAATTTTATCCCTGTAGGACATCCTAAGTGGAATAAATGTCTTAAGGATAAGCTATAGATCGGAGAGACACGTTTATCCACCTCGGGTACTTCAAAGGACCTGAGAGTAACCTTTGAAACCGAATCTCCTCTTCTGTTCTATATACTACTGCATTGTGTACGAATCCAAAGTTAAAGAAGCTACTAGCAGATGAACATTTTGCTCTGAAATTGGTTTGTCACACATAGATACTGATTATAATGGACATTATTTCAACTAAAATGATGAGATGAATCCTTAGTCCACAGTTCAAGGGGCCGCACCTTTTATACATGCATCACTACTTCATCGGGAAAGCCTTAAATACACTACAATCTAAAACACACCGTTCAGTTTTCACACATCTAGATCCTATCTGACCGCCTTAGGCAGCTCAAGCAGTGATTAGCTGCTCATTGGATCCACAACATAGCCCCATGCTATACACCGACATTAATGGTACTGACCAGGCCTGGAGGCTGGGCTGGGGGTCCACCACTATTCCCAGTATGATCCTGGAATACAGGGGCTTGTACTTGGCCCTACTCTGCCTGCAGGCCCTGGAGGGACTGCTTATACTGACAGTCAACGCCATGACACTGATGACCTTAGTGAGGATACCCAGTCTGAGGACCCTTACCAGTCACTTTATCATTAACCTCAGTGTGGCTGACCTTATCTCCTCCCTGCTACCTCTGCTAAGTGTTATCAGGTGAGATACTCATTATCAATATCAAAAAGTGGGGCCATCATATGGGCTACTTGTTACGATGTCTGTTGTTATAACGTGACATACTCATTATCAATGTTTGTTGTCATTATGATATCCCCTCATTTTCAATGTCTCTTGTCATTGTGGTATCCCCTCATTTTCAATGTCTGTTGCCATTATGGTATCCACTCATTATCAATGTTTGTTGTCATTATTTATAATGGTATCCCCTCATTACCAATGTCTGTTGCTATTATGGTATCCACTCAGTTGCCATTATGTGAATTACTCACTACCAATGTCTGTTGTAATTGGGTGAGCTACTCATTATCAATGTCTAGGTCATTATGGTGCCCACTCACCACCAAAGGCTGTTGCCATTATGTGAGTTATTGGTTATCAATTTCTATTGTCATTACATGGGCTACTGTACATCAATGGGTGTAACCATTATGTTTTATCTAACTATCTGGGCCTCAACAGTGCTTTTTTGCTCATAACCCCAGTTCCTTATCCAGCCATAATGCACTCTCAGACCTTTTCTTCGTCTTCAAGAAGCTGCTGGTTTCAATCCGGACATGTTAATAAATGGGAGAAGTATACAAAGTCAACTCCTCCATACATTTCCAGTTAAAACCGTTTAGAATTCAACGGGGAATCGTTCCCCGGCCGCTGTGGCAGGAGGCGAGCTGGCTGTCCCCTATACCAAGCCGACCGGTGATAGAAAGCAATGTACATCCTGTATTTGAAAATTTTTTCCCACATATCTGATGTTTACAGACCTCGTTAGCATAGAATCCAATGGTGGAAGGTGGAGATATTAACAGGAAAACTTCCATAGATATCCTAGATGAACATGCCATGCCTAACTTCTCCATTTTCTTCGAAATAAATAAGAATCCATTGATTTTCCATAGCAATATGAGTTGGCACCCGCCTCATACGGCCATTCCTTGTTCGACACATGGTTGACCTAGTTCTTACATCCGGGCACCTCCCCGGTTTGTAAACAAGACGAAATGGCCGTGTACCGGGCCATGTGCGTTGGGCCGTTATGGAAAATCAATGGATTCTTACTTATTTAGAAGAAAATGGAGACAAAATGTATGTGAACACCAACTAGAGATCGTATATTTGGCGGTGCTAGAAATACAGGACTTGACACGCTTGGATTATACCCGAAAAGTGTTTGGAAAGACGAGGGTTTGACGGGTAGAGTAAAAACAATGGCTACGCTGGCTTGTCAAACCGTGCGAATCGGATGCACTTACAAAATGTCTTCTCCTGGATTAATTCTTGGGTTATAAGGTAAGAAATTAATACAAAATGTAGAAATATGTTCGATAAACGCTTTAATGTATGTTATGGGATCGCACTCGTGGGTTTATGGGTTATTATAACACGGTTAGCGAGTTTTCAGTGCCGAAAATGGATAATATCAGTTCCTATATCTCGTGATAAAAGCACCCAAAATTCACGGCGGACGGACAGCAGGCCGGACATATTGAATCCTACCTTGACACGAAAGTAAATCCTCCATTTTTGAAGCTTATAGACCAAATCTGACGAAATAATTTCAGCAGTATATCCTTTACATGTTATTCTAACTCCCTGTCGGGTAGATTACTTGATAATATGGCTGAATTTAACATGAAAAATTATTAAACTTTCGAATCGAGCGACTTGCCGTGCATCTTCGCCATTCTGTCAACACTACAGGTGCCGCCGCCTGGTGTGTACATAATGGATTATATTTTAGACTGGCGCAGCTCTGTCTCGACGTGTTCCCAGTAGTAGGCCTATGAGAGTGGGACTTCCAGGAGCCCGCCAGCTTAACCATACGTCAACATGAAACCAAGATGGCGGAGGGCCGTCTTGTCGACTCGCAAAATAAATGAATGGATTCTATACAATTTAAAGGTAAATACTAAGAATTAATGGAGGAAACCGTGTTATAAGCGCAATATATAATGAATAGACTTGCACGAGTTGGCTTCATGGGGTTCATATAAGCATTCGCCTACGGCTCATGCTTATATGACCCCCTGAAGCCAACTTGTGCAAGTCTATTCATCATATATTACTTACATAATCCACTCCCCCTTCGGGGTCGTGGATTATTAACCCATAAACCCACTCGTGCATTCCCATAACATACATTAAACGCTAAATACACTCATTGTCAATGTTTGTTGTCATTAGATGAGCTACTTATTATCAATACCTGTTATCAATATGGTATCTACTCATTATCAATACTTTTGTCATATTGTGAGTTTTTGTTTGTTGTGTGTTATATCAGGAGAACCACTAATTATCTATGTCGGTTACTTTCAGCTGAACTTAAAATTGCCCCTCGCCCAAAAAGGTAATCATGGGAATATGGTAGGATACTCTGATAATCTTAAATCAAAATATCTGATAATTGGAGGCCAAATGCATGAATGAATTAGTAGAGAAATCTGTTATGTACAGAGTGACCCCCTCAACCCCAGTCCCAATGTGCTTGTTAAATCGAACTGAAGGACAATAATACAGATTGGTGCCCACTTGTTTCCTTTGTGAGCATTATACTGCTGATGTCCTTGATATGTCCAACATTCTTGTATTAGTTTCCTTTACATTCAACAGTTTACCTGTATACTTGCCATTTTCTTCATCAAATGTTCCAAAGGACCAAGTTTATTGTCCATTAAGAGATCCTCTACAGTCAGCATCAAAGGATAATTTAGGAAGAAATCAATATAGAAATCGATGTAAATAGAGTGTTGTGCATAGAAATCCAATCAATATCTGAAGCAGAATGATATGCATTGATTCTTCAAAGTAATGTTCCACAGGTAAAAGGTGTATATTAAAATGTATAGGTATGCATAGTGTCATACTGAAAGATAGGGGTGGACAGATTGGCTCTGAATATACGCACTTTGTAATTGTCACAATGTGGCAGTTCTTCATTTGAGAGCGGCATCAAAGATAATTTATGTAAACGTTTCCTTCTGTTCTTCTATAGGTACAACCTGACCAGGGAGGGCTCCCCCTGGAGTTACATCTGCGTCCTGGAGAAGCTCATCCTCATGGTGTGTCTCCTTGGTAACATGGCCTTTGCCCTTGGTGTGACAGTTGACAGATACCTGTATATGGCTTATCCACTGCGCTACGAGGTCCTGGTAACCTGTACTAGGGTGGGGATTATCATTGGGGGTATCTGGCTGTTGATAGTAGCCCAGGGACTGGTAACAGGGGCGTTATCCCATATGGCCAGCACAGCGGAATGTCACTATAATGGACTTCTCATGTGGGGGCCATTTTACTTTGTAGTAGTGGCAGATTTCTGTCTATGTTTCCTCTTGTGCCTGAGTGTGTTGGGGAGGTACCTGCTGATGACCTGGAAGCAGGGTCATCAGACAGGTGCCTGGATGGGCAGTGTTGCTGTGGCAGGGACTGAGAACAAAGCCATGACCAATATGATAATTGGGGTAGTCTTCATCCATGCCGCCTGTTTCACCCCATCCTTTGTCATTGGGGCATTTCTAGGCCTGGCCCAGCCCTCACCAGTTCTTCTCATACTGGACTCAGCAGCTGCCACTGTTCTCTTGGTGAACTCCTGGGTCAAGCCTTTTGTGTATTATTGGAGAAATAAGTTATATAGAAATGCCTTCAAGGACAACTACAATGACATGTGTAATGGGTATTTTGCACCTCGGCCCACACCACCAAGGGTGGTAAATGTACCACCATAGGTGTTGTAGTTACTGGGATTATTAACTTCTACTTTCTCACTTTTAATACACATATTATATTGCATTTGATCATGTTTCCATGTGTATGCCTAAAAAGGCATCAAGCTCTCTCACTCTTGTGCCTTGCAATGTGAAATGATTGAATAAAGGACCAATAAAGACACCTGTGTCAATAATACTACTTTGTATTTTTAGCAATACTACGAATTGTATGTACCTAGTACCTTGCTTATAAGGCGCATCTCACGCACCCTGAGTTCAAGGAAAGACTATAAGGCGCAGAAAGGATTGGTATTTTTGCTACTTTCGCAGGGCACCATAGCCTATAAGGCACAACTCAGGCAGATTTCATGAAGTGCAGCTGGGGGCCATCCTTGTGTATTAACCACACCTTAAATTCGAGGTATTACGGTTCGAAGATATGTCTGAAATAATTGATAACAAGCAGCCTCAATATACCGAGTATAATAAACACAGAGTATCCAGGATTTCAGACAGCTTTGGACGGACACCTATTATGTTAGGTATCAGCCATTACTCCGTTTCCACCACAAACTGACTCCCACGTAATTCCTTGACCATTGAAATGTACATTCGACTATTGCTAGTTTTCCCCCTATGCTGTATAAAGGAGCAGATAGAGTCTATCAGGTACAGGTGCCATTCAATATGGAAAATGACATCAGGAGGTCGAAACACTGCATTTTGGAGGAAGCGTTTCAATTAAAAAGGTAGATAGATAAAAATTGAGATAATGTGCATTTCCAGACTTGTATATGCAAAATTGGCACTTAACAGTAATAATTACCAGGCAAGCAAGAACACCCCTCTGCAGGGTTGAGGAGGGGGCACGATGTTTGTTACACTTTGTTACAGGGTGAGGAGGGGGCACGATGTTTGTTACACATTGTTACAGGGGAGGAGAGCACACGAAGTTTGTTACACTTTGTTACAGGGTGAGGAGGGGGCACGATGTTTGTTACACTTTGTTACAGGGTGAGGAGGGGGCACAATGTTTGTTACACTTTGTTACAGGGGAGGGGGGCACGAAGTTTGCTACACTTTATTACAGGGTGAGGAGAGGACACAATGTTTGTTACACTTTGTTACAAGGGGAGGAGGGGGCACGAAGTTTGTTACACTTTGTTACAGGGGGAGGAAGGGGCACGATGTTTGTTACACTTTGTTACAGGGTGAGGAGAGGACACAATGTTTGTTACACTTTGTTACAGAGGAGGAGGGGGCACGAAGTTTTTTACACTTTGTTACAGGGGGAGGAGGGGGCACGATGATTGTTACACTTTATTACAGGGTGAGGAGAGGACACAATGTTTGTTACACTTTGTTACAGGGGGAGGAGGGGGCACGAAGTTTGTTACACTTTGTTACAGGGTGAGGAGAGGACACAATGTTTGTTACACTTTGTTACAGGGGGAGGAGGGGGCACGATGTTTGTTACACTTTGTTACAGGGGAGGAGGGGGCACAAAGTTTGTTACACCTTGTTACAGGGTGAGGAGAGGACACAATGTTTGTTACACTTTGTTACAGGGCGAGGAGAGGACACAATGTTTGTTACACTTTGTTACAGGGGGAGGAGGGAGCACGATGTTTGTTACACTTTATTACAGGGTGAGGAGAGGACACAATGTTTGTTACACTTTGTTACAGGGGGAGGAGGGGGCACGAAGTTTGTTACACTTTGTTACAGGGTGAGGAGAGCACACAATGTTTGTTACACTTTGTTACAGGGGAGGGGGGCACGAAGTTTGTTACACTTTGTTACAGGGGAGGGGGGGTTTACCCAAGTGTTACATAATAAAAATGAAGAATACATTACATGGCGAAATTTGACAATTCAAAACCATTTTAATATGATTTTAGAGATCTCCCTTTATTTCTTGTCAAATTGAGAGGGATCAAATAAATTTAGGAATATTGATAAGAAAACCCTGCATATTGTTGCTTGAAATCGAACGATTTCCGGGTCATCATTGATGCGTGGATGGGGGGGGTCTTACCAATGTTACATAATTAGGGATTATTATTGTTACAAAGTGTTACAAAGGGGAGGGGGGTCAAAACGTGGCCAAAATCGTATTACGTAATATTTGAACGGCCCCTAACGAGGGATCTGAGCAATCAAGGGATAATCAAAGAGTCGAGAAATTGAGGGTTGACTGTATTCGTTTATGCTGTTGAAATAACCTCCTGATGGTACACGTCATCATGCAGTGTATACGTCCTTCCTGACTGGATCGTACCGTATTACTTCGTCTCTCTGAGAGTCAAGTAGAAAAAAGAGAGTTGTTTAACTATCGTTAGAAGAAAACTTAATCACTGAGATGTACAGTCTAGGTTAATACATATATCTCACCGTAGTGGTCTGTATGAGCGCCGGTCTTGAATAAGTGCCGGGGGTACAGGAACATTGAGATTGAAATATACACTATTAACTAAGTTTTGAATAAGTGCCGGTCTTGAAAAAAAGACCGGTTTACAGCCAGGTTAATTACAGCCTGGTCGTACTGAGTGGTCGTAGTTACTCCAACCGTACCAGCGCCCCCCCCCCCGAGCCCAGATGAATACATTTGGTACGATTGCTATGTATGATGGAAGTGTTCTGAGTCGTAATGGTTGTGTCTTGCCGTACCATATTGAGAAATACCCTCCAGATGCATTGCCTAGATAGGCCTAGGGAAATGCGTGTTTTTGAATCAGACATAGTATCAATGATTAACTGACCTGTCGTGACTCTCCGATCTCATAGCAGTCATTTTTGTACAACGAGATGACAGCACTGATACAGTAAACCTATTATAATGAAATGTATATCATAAACGCCCATTGAGCTACTGGTGTATAGGGTGCATAGTCCAATTTAACAATTTCTATTACTTATTTATAGTTATTGCTTAATCTGACACCAATAAACCAAAGGTACACTGCACCTTTTGCTTTTACAAATCCTAAGCCGACCACTTATGTCACCACTGATCGTCACAAATCATAGAAAGTGTGCATATGGGGCCTTAACTGTCATTCGCCCAGACATGTGCCCAGAAAAAGAATTCTTATAAGCATGCTTCTTTTACAATAACAAGGACACATCTGACATTATAAATGATAATGTGATTTTCTTAATCTACAGGTCAAAATAGTCTGGACCTGAGATTGTCATGGAGGTATGAAGATTGTTTCTGTAGGAAATTAAGCCCTCAACATGGCTTGTAACTCAAATGTCATTCTCCCAGACACTATTTCGCCCAGACAATTTTGGTCATTTTGGGCACATTTTACTCCCCTGGAGCCCAAAATATGCATATGGGACCATCAAAACCCATATGTAACATGAAGATCTCATCCAGCCTGACACTTTGAGCCTAAGAAATAGAGGGGGAAACTAAAATTCGAAGAGTAGGGGCTGGAATACCTCCAAATTCGTCATATGCAAACCTTCTATGATTTCCGACCTGATGTGGCCCACCTATCGGATAATAACCACCATGTTCTATATATGATTTTACAATAAAGTCCCAATGACACGTTTTTTAATCTCTATTTGAGAGGGAGTTGTAGAAAGGCCATCGTACCAGGATCAATATCTCAGCCACTGACATAAAGATGCTTCCAATAGGTCTCCCTCTGCCCAGCGCTGAAATTGGGCATATCGATTACAACAAATACATTGCAGATCTCACCAAATTCATGTCTGATATCATTTGTATAAACCATAAAAAAGCGGAGTCTTTTTATTTAAAGAAATTTCTCTTTTTTTTTATGAGGCTAATTTGGTACTTCACCATCCCCGTGATGTATTAGATTGATGCATATGTTGTACAAAGTTCTATTGAAGCTATGTGTAAAGAAGACCCAAATATGGAAATAATAAGGAAAAAACCTCGAGGACACATCATACTGACCTATAACGACGATATTAATGATTATGGCTGCAATGTGAAGTACAATGTTCAGGGCGGCCATCACGACCCAAGGCAGCAAGAGTTTCTTTATTCTCTACAAAAAGAAATGTAACATTGTATTGATACTTAACATGACAGTGGTTGAAGTCTTACCTTGGCTGTACCAATGATGAGTAGGATGGAGACAATGATGAGAATGACGGCCAGTACTACTGTCACACACTGCACGTACACTTGTGGGGATGGCTCTGTACATACAAGAGACACAAAGGTATAACTTTAAACTACTGGTAGGACTCCCAATACAGTAGAAATAAAAAGATGTAAATGGAATTCCACCTTGTATTATTAGCAAGAGATCCTTTGTGTAATACACGTCAAATTTGACAGATATTATGGTTTGATTTTCATTCTAAATGTATTTGATTCAGCAATGGAATTTCTAAGGAGTGCCTACTGGTGCCCCTTCCCCTGAATCTAGCTCTCACACTAATAAATTACGCTACAAATTATAAATTAGAAAAATGTGGGGATTGACGGCGTGTTTGTATAACAGTACAGGGAAAATATCAAATAATTATAGAAAGTAGAAAAATGGATTACTGTTGGATTCGTCATGATCGCCCAGGTAAATGTAGAGAAAGAAGCCAGAAACGGCAATGTTGAGTAGTGCAATGAGCTGAAACCAGATTGAAACGAAGTTAGAGGCCAATATTGATTTTTGCATTACTACAGTCAGCAATTACCTACTTGGCATGTATGCTTCCCCTGTATCTATGTGATATCATAGCCAACATATCCTCCCTCTTTATTGAGTCTGTTGTTCTCCGCCTCTGTCTGTATGTCTGTCACTCTCTCTCTCTCTCTCTCTCTCTCTCTCTCTCTCTCTCTCTCTCTCTCTCTCTCTCTCTCTCTCTGTCCATTGATTTACTTATATCGTAAATATATGTAAATCATTTTCCCTACACTAACATATAGGTATACCCTATATAGTGGTATATGAGTGGCTATAGACAGGCCCTGGAGTTACCTGTTGTATACATGAATGGCCTGCATAGGTGTGTGCTATACACATCTGCCTGGAGGCTGTTGCGAAAAGATTGAGTTGTTTCTTTCCAGGGTAGGTACCTCACTTCCCACTTCCCTCCTCTACTTAACCACTCAGTATCACTTCCAACACTGTAGTCCAGAAGTAGTCACTTTCCCGCATATCAAACTGTGTTGCGAAAAGTGGTCACACCTGAGTGCTTCCCAGACTGCCCACAACTATATATTTATGCGACAGAGTGTAGGGAGCAACTTCCAGTTGAGGGGTTGTTAGTAACCACTTCTGGACCACTTCTGTTGGGAAATGTCATTTTGCAATGCAATAGAGAAGAGACTACCAAAGATGAGTGCCTTCCGTTTTTGGAAGTACACCTCCAACAGAAGTGACTTCCAAGGGTTTAGCAACAGCCACCTGTAGTACAACATACATATATAACTACCATGGCGACTATACCTGTATATAGGCAGTGCTAACTTACAATACTGAGGGAGGCGATCACATAGGCCCCTGTCCGCAGGAGGCAGCAGCAGAATTTATCCATCAAACACATGTTGGAATCCTGACGTCCTTCCTCTATACTGTCATGACATCCGTTGGTGTTCTTTGTATACCTGAATATGTATGCTAGACCCAGGATCCTGGATAGGACCAGGGAGTGGTATCCAGCACTGGTGTTGAGAACAGTCTGTGACGGGGGAATCCGTTTTTATTAGTAGTCTACTGTCCTGATTCCAGGGGATTCCCTCTAACCTAGTTACCATGCCCACCGTGAACTACCCAGGAAACTATCTGCCATGGGATGTAGAAATAGTAAATATTAAGTTATCCCCTCAGAATAATAGAATCCTCTCTGAATGGTAATCGATATAGGCCAAATCAATGCGGATACAACTCCCCACTAATATACACTCCTTTTATTTATTTCATATTTGTAGAAACGCATGGGATGGTTTAACACTCCCAACCTCACAGTTCATGTGTGGTCATAATTATAAAGGAGGGAGGCCTTGGTTTAACTGTAACTATACTGAATACAATGGTGTGAAGAAAGCAGAGAATAATTGTACAGAGCTACATAAAACGTTAATTTTGGTTCAACTCTTTATTTATATTCCATAAACACAGTAACATTTTATACATACCTATTGATCTCCCACAAAGGGTATCATGACAATATGCATGAGTGTAATGATAACATTGCTATTTGCATAAAGTAAGGTATGTAGAACATCATGATACAAGTAATGTCGTGCACAGAGTGCAGGTACTCTCAGAGGAATATGGTGTGAATGTGTACCTGTTTATTTTCTCAGTTACATCGATAGTCCACTAGGCCCCTGTCGCATTTATATAGGAAATGTATGGCTCAATCACATGACAGAGGGCAAGTGGACTATGGGTTTTATAGCCCAAAACGTATTGCTAATCAAAGGATATAGTAAAATGTTTACTACAAGTTCAGGTTGTGTCGTAGGTGACCAATATGTGACCGTATTGTCACCAGATCCAGTAAGGCAATGCCTGAACACAGGCAGGTAGCAAACCCTATGGCAATCACTCTTATGGTGGAAGATGCCTCAGCCTCTGCTGGTGTGGATTCTTCTCCTATTTCTGTAACAAGATTTTATATTCAATTTGTGTGTGTCTAGCCTCCTCATGCATTTCAAGTAACAAGTTCATAAGCAGATAATGGAGACATGTTAAGTTTTAACATTTTGCCACCATTTCACAAGCTTTTATCTGAGGCACATCATACAAAGTTCATACCATAGCTAGGCCTCTGTCGGCAGATGACCAGTGGACTTAAGGTTTAACACCTATTCTCCACTGGGCACCTTCGGTTGACTTTGGCCATACATTTCTTCAACAAAGTTGGTTGAAGCAGCCTAGCAGACTCTTGGTGTAAATGGTATGGTAAGCCATGCCTTCTTTATTTCCTATGATGCTAAACAGATACACAAGAATCTAGCTAAATTATGGGGAGTAGAGCTAGACGTAGTAACTTGTTATAAAAATCTCGAACATTAGCACCATTATTAGGAAGTTGTTGACAAATTATATGATACTGGTTTGTTATGAGTTGTTTCAGAGATACCTTCACAATATCCAATGACAGGATACCATGTCCCAGATGCCTCACATACAATTTAAACTGTTTCTGGACCACTTGTAAACTGATACCCTTCTCAACAGGTAACATTAATGGTTGATCCAACTTTATTATATGTATCATTTACCATCATAACATGGTTATAGGTCCATACTTCGACACACACCACAGCTGAAAAAGGGGAAGATATGGAAAGATAAATAAATATATAAGCTTTACCAAACAATTGTGTTTTTGAGTTTGAAACAAGTTTATTGGCCAACAATATCTTAACGTATTGAAGCTTTTACAATTATCAGCCGAATAAGGAGGATACAATCAACGAGGTAAGTTTGCATAGTTACATTCAGTGTAAGACAGGTGGGTTTCCATGAACAGTCACATACCAAACATAGTCATATATATATTATATTTCAACATAGTTCAGATTGATAACGCTAGGGTCATATCATTATATCACATAAGTGTTTCTTGAACTGTTGTAGAATATCTACAGACTGTACATGTACCGGTAGTTGGTCCCAGACAATACTGCCTCTGTATAGTGGGCTTGCTCTATATAGCTCAGTTCTAGGTCTGTTTACCTTGATTTTTATTTTATCATTACCCCTCAGGGGTCTTGTTGGGATTACTCTATTCTCACGTAACTGTATATGTCTATACATTATACAAGCAAGCACCTGTTTTCTTCTAGTTGCTAGAGTTTTGACCTTACATGATAAATAAATAAATCATTAACATGAATGTCTCGTGGTTGTCTTATCTTTTTACATGCTCTTAGACAATGGTTTTGTATGGTTTCTAAATGATCTACTAAGGTGGCCGGTCCACTTTCCAATATATAACTACAATATTCTAACAGTGGGACTATCATAGTCTTGTATATTTTAAGGCTGGTATCCACATCCAAGTACTTAACAATGTTTCTTAATTGCTTTAACTTCAAGGTACCCTGTGAGTCCATTTTCTTACAGTGTCGTTTAAAATTTAAATCAAAATCTATTACTACACCTAGGTAGTTAAAGTGTTCAACACAAGCCAGTTTTATATCGTTCAGAGTGATATCATATTTGACAATACGTTGCATATTTGAATGACACCATAGGACCTTAGTTTTTTTAACATTCATAGTTAAAATATTTTGTCTGCACCATAACTCAATATTTCCAACATCACTCTGCATTAATTTGCTCATAATCTCAGTATCTTTACCATTTAGTACTAGCGCTACATCGTCAGCGTACAGAAAAAATTCACAGTTTTTTATTATTTCAGTTATATCATTTATGTATATATTAAAAAGCAACGGACCAAGTACTGTTCCTTGGGCAACACCACAGTTCAACATTCTTCATTTGATTTGATGTCATTGGCTACAGTTATTTGCTTTCTCTTACATATAAGAGGCCTTTTAACCAATGTAGGCAATTATTATCACAACCAATACTACATAATTTACTCATCAGTTTATTCAGATTCACCGTATTAAAAGCCTTCTTTAAATCCAGGAATAGTACCAGAGAGAAGTCACCTCTATTTCTAGCTTCTATCAAGTACTGTATGAGGTCAAACGTTGCATCAACCGTCAATCTGTTAGGGATAAAACCGTATTGTCTAGCACTGATAATATTATTCTGTCTAATATAGTTCAATAACTGGGAGTGTATAATTTTCTCTGTTAATTTAGAGAAAACATCTGTCATTGTTATGGGTCTCCAGTTAGATACATCTGATAAATTACCAGTTTTAGGTAAGGGGACAATTTGTCCAAGTTTCATGACATCAGATAGTGATCCAGTTCCTATCGATTCATTCACCAAATTCTGCAATAATTGTGGTTTATGACTTAGTAAACTCTTTATAATATTACATGGTACATCTTTAATACATGAGCTTTTATGCCCCATTATAGATTTCACAACCTTAGCACATTGATTTGTAGTTACTTCTCTCAAAGTCAAGACACAATTAACTTCTAGTCTAGTTGGTATGTATACAGTATTAACAATTTGACTTGCTAAGTCTGCACCTATGTTTGTATAATAATCATTTACAAAATTTGCAGTGTCTCTATGTTCAACAGTGTTACCATTAGAATCTTTTAAACACGTAGGCTTTAAACTTTGTCCTTTCCAGACTCCATTTAGAATTTTCCAGAAATGCCTTGGATCATTTTTAAACTTATCTAAAAGTTTTGTAGGTACATTTTTTCTTTTAACATACAATCTTTTATTAATGATTTTTTGGACCTGTTTAGCTCTTGCCAAGGCCACATTAACTATATTAGGTCACACTTCTTGGCCTTATTGAAAAATCTCTTTTTCAATGTTATCATACGGTGAATATCCTCATCAAAGAACATATCATTTTCTCTCACCGTGCGAGTTTTTACAGGATGTTTTATATTCAGGTACATATTAATATTGTCAATTATACAATTATATTTGTCATTTAGATTTGTATCTTTGAGTTCATAACTGTTCCAGTCTGAACTGTCCATTGCATTCAAAAAGTCCTGTTGTGAAAAATGCCTCATATCTCTACATTCTATGGTTATTGCTTTGGGTTTTACTATTTTTTGTTTTTTTCTTACAGCATATATAGGTATATGGTCACCACAGAGGTTATCGAGTACACCATATGTTTTAACACATTCACAATTAGTATAAAAATGGTCCAGTGTGGACTTCCCATGGGTATGATAATATGTAGCGGGAGTGTTTAAGTATCTTAGTCCAGTTTGTTTCAAAACGTTTGTCATTCTTCTAAATTTTATACAATTTCTAGCTTTGCTATTAACATTTAAGTCTCCCATCACCCAACATTCATTATATTTCACATTGTCATGACCCATACATGTCAATAAGAAGTTGTAACACTCAGAAACCTTACCATTTGGTGGACGGTATACAATACAAACAATCTTGCATTTATGACCTGGATAGCTCAATTTTAAATATAAACATTCAATATTTTTATTTACTATTGTAAATTCTTGTACTATTTCAGTGTAGGGAACAAATACATTCCTAACATAACAAGCTACTCCACCTCTTTTTCCCCTGTGTCGATCATTTCTGAACAAAGTCATATTATTTATTTAAAGTTGGTTACTTGATGTCGATGTCTTCAGCCAAGTTTCAGTGATACCTATCAAATCAAAACCCTGTAATTCACTTCTAATGAAGTTATATTTATCACGTAGACTCTGAGCGTTAAGTGCCAGGTATTTCAAACCTGTCTCGGAGATTACTTCCTGAGGGTTTTTACCAGTGTTCTTACTAGGACTATATAACTGTTCCACCTGACATTACCTTCTACAAATAGACCCACACGAGAGAATCCTCTTAATAACTTATTTACATGTGCTGAGTAGGTATGGACTCTGTACTCTTCAGGGTCCAATACCAGGATAACGGTAGTGTTTGCTATCCTATACAGTGAATCCGTATCACCGAGCAGTGGTATAACTGAACCACATAAATGGAAGGTAATGGTCCACGTGGTGAGAAACATGGTAACGTTAACAATTAGTTAATACATCAATAATAACCTTACACCAATATAGCAATTGAAAATATGAGACTAATCCAAACTATTAGTTATTACAATACTTCTTAATTTTACCAATTCACCCTGTTTTAATAATACTGGGGCATTGCATATTATTGTCCCATATCAACAGACACAAATCTTTATATTGTAAAATATTTGAAGATGTTTGCCGTTATTACTATAGTATTTATGGTGACATTGATTTACATTATAACACTGCTGGGCGAAGTCAGAGTGCAAAGGAGGTTAACTTCATCTCACCTTTAGACTGCACAATTGATATTCATGTGTTGTCAGGTGGCTGATGGGTGATTTTTCTGTGTTATAACGGGAATAATGCACTTAGTCATGGTTGTGGTCTTGCTCTAGACAGTATTGAGACATCTAGGAGCCTATAAGGCCCCCGGATGTCTCAATACAGTCTAGAGCACTCCCACAGCCATGCCCCGTGCATTATTCCCTAAATAGAATGTCAAACTGAAAGAGGAAGGTAATGAAGTAGATACTATTTTAGTTTTAAGGACCACATCATGCCCTTCCCTTCCTGCTGTTGTTGACATTCTTATTGGATTGATATTGATGATGACAAGGTCATGAGTAATTTCAACCAGAATTTGCAGCTTGCCCACACTGATTAATTAGCAGCCTATGATACAGAACCCTATATAATAGCATACATATAATATTTACCCCTACCTGTACATGTTCTATAAATAGCTGGCATCCAGTACCCACTTTGCCCACAGGTAAGTAAAAGCCCTGAGACATCCCGTGTAAACCAGTATCCAGGTAGACAGGTGTACAGCATCACCATATAACCCACTCATATTGACATTGCTCAATGATTGGGGGATTGATGGAGGGGCTGGACATCTCACCACTGTAATGACAACATATATCACACGGATGACATATTACATCATGAATGTGGCCATGAGTCAAGACATTTGCAAAAGTGGCAGCCAGTCCTAGAAATGTTAACACTTGAGGGCAGTGGAAAGTTATAGAGCAAGAGGAGGTATGGGATGCTATGAGGCGAAAAACATTTGGCGATTCACTGTCACTTTCTTAATTTAGTGACACAAAGAATTTTGCTTTCAATTACTCTGAAAAAAAAACACATTTGCAATTTCAAAACATTGATACTACTTGTAGGAGAGAGACTGGCAAGCAAAACATTATACAATTGTCAATTTATCTTCTTTGCAATAGGTTGAAGCCTTCCCTTGTGTAGACAGCATAAAAGATATGGTGAAGATCTTAATAATTAGTAACATGACTCATGAATCAGAATACGGAAAAAGCTCAGTCTAATTTAAGAGAACATAAAACTGAATGGCAATATGTCTATGAATCGTTTGAAATAAATGTCCTCTATGCAATGATTTGTCCTAGACCTACTTACGTTTGCACTCATCCTTTATTGGAGTCCAGAATCCATGTGTTGTACATACAGTTATAATAATCTTTAAAGGGTTGGTCTGCTTGTACCCTTCTATGCATGTATACTTAACAACTACTTCATATGTAGTCAATGTGTCATTAGGAACAGCATGGGCAACTTCAGGTACAACAGGACAAATGGTTTCTGAAAAGTAATAGATGAGGTTCAAACATATTGAAACAATTGCAGGACTTTTAACCATCACCAGCTCTCAACTTAAAAGGGTTTCTGTGTTTGAGGAGTAAGAGCAACCACGAGATTTTATCCCTCATACATGACACTATAGCACACACACTCTTATCCCTCAAATGTTCTTATACCTCAAATGATGTCATCCCTTGAATGCCATTTGAGCTAATTATATAGGAATTGCAAGGGTAAGGGCAAACGATATGTGCACTGAAACAATTGGTTCAAGAGGCTTATGTGATGAGGCTTTAGAATTAAGGTAGACTTATACTTGGGCCCCAAATTTCCCGTAAATTAACACTGGCATACCTTCACATCCCATAAGAGTTCTATTCCAGCTACTATTATGACACTCAATGTACTGTTTCCTCTGCTGATCAGGCCACATTTTGCCAGGAATACATTGGAATCCTACAACACTCCCAGGTTCACTGGACCGATTATCTGGTAAAGCATCTTCTATTTTTTGGAATGGGAGGACAACGACCAGCTTTGAGACATTAAATGAAAGGGGAAAAAGAAAAGCTCTTGATACCTTACTTCATATTATGAGCAGTGATGCTTGACATGATTGTAAGAAAGTAAATTTACATTTAATGCACTTTCAATATCTCAGAACTAAGAATTATGACTAAAGGCAGTATTAATTCATATTTCTTTGATCTAAACTTTTGAATACCTGCACAATTAATGTTCAAATCAGACCAGGTGCCAAGTCTTGTACATGTGACAACCTTGAAATTGTAACCATCCCTAGTCCTTAGGCCTTCTTCACAGGTGTAGGTAACTGTTGAATTGACCACAAAAGGTGGGTCTGCTTGCATGTCTGCATTCAATACAGGTCCTGGTGACAGACCCTCGATCTCTGATGAAGACAAATATCGTACAACATATTGTTACTATCATAGATAATGCATTGCACACAATGTAAACTTTCCTGTGGCCTTCAAAACTAATCGGGTGCTTACCAAATTGGGCAATACACCTGTATGTTGGTTATAGATTTGCCCTAATTCTGAAACAACAATAGGACATAAATAGTTCTTCTTAACTCAGAAAATGTACATATTGTACTATCTATAAGTGTTTGCTAACAGAGGTAATTCACACAGAGGGCATTGTTAAATTGCTGTGTACTGAAAGAAAAGAGTATGGTTATAGACTTACCCTTGGCAGCTAGGAATATCTGTAGATCCATTCCAGATCCCACCATCCAGACATTCAAGGCTGAGAGACAGATGTTGATCAGGGTACCAAAATCCAAGGTCACAAGCAATGGTGACAATGGTGACGTACACTACTGTATCTGTGCTTAGTGTTCCATGTGTTGGGGCAGTCAGTGTAGAGCATACATCAACTAGTGGCATGGGGAGATGATAGATTAGACAAGATATTTACAAAATGGCATAGCATTATCTGATATCCTAAATGACAATTAGTATAAATATCCTTAAGAGCTAAATCTTGTGAAATTAAATATATTCTATCTTTGTGTTTACAAACACTGCAAAATAGGTGGATATTTTCTACTAGAAATCTTGCATATCGCTTTGATTTATTAGACAGTTAAACAGATTTTAAAGGGGGGGGCCACTTTGAGAGACTCTTGAAAAACTGCCTAGAATCATCACAAGCCACACAAGTACATTATGCAATTTCGACTATAGTGCAATTTAGCAAAGTCAGAAAGCTAGTGGGCCCTTTTCATTTATAGTATTTGTAGAAGTCCCACCTTATCAGTATCATAAATTACAGACATTTCTGCTCTAATTTCCATATAGTGAGATTTGACCTCTCATTGAGTTTGACTACAAATTACCAAGAATGCCCTTACACGATGCAAATCTGACAAGGTTTCCCCAACATATGGTTATCATAAAATGTTGGATTGATTTCCCATCCCTTAGAAACTTAAACCAATATTAAAAGATGCTCACTGTAACATTGGTCGATACCACCAAGCCATTGCCATGAGCCATCAATGCAGAAGAACGTCTTGTGTTTAGAACCATCAGGGAAGTGGTATATAGAAACATTTGTCCATCCATATTTGCTATAGTCATGTCTCTATAAACCAGCCACCTCCATTTCAGATAAAAAAGAATTGCTGGCTGCTGAATCAGCTGGTTCCCTGAAGCATGATTACAAAAGAATCTAATCGTTATCAAATCTGTTATGTGAGATAGTTGGTTGCTAAGTGAAATAACTGGCGTTTTGAGGACCAATTTAACAATACTTGACTCTATTCGATTGATCCTTGGCATGTGAGTATAGTTCATTTTAAATAATAAACATGGAGGATATTTGTAAGGTAATAAGACATTTTAAAGCATGTCCTTACCATTACAAGCAGGGGGTGAGATGGAGGTATCACAGTTACACTGAAAGGTTTTCTTATAACTCATATCACTAAACTTGTAACCATAGTTACAAATATAAGTCACTTCTACAAGCACCCCATTAAGAGTAGTATTTGTCATTTGTCCATTGACCAGAGATAGTGCAGCTCTACATAGATGATCTGAAATATAGGAAACTGATAATCATTTTCAGCAAAAACAAAATCTATGAGTAGGTTTGGGCCCTAAATTAAGGGCGGGGGGAGGTAGGTACAACGGTTGGCAAGTCTGGAGGGCATTTCAATATGATAACAATTACATTCTGAGGTACCCTACTGAACCTTTTGTTAACACTCTACATCAAGTTTGGCTGAGGAGGTCAGAAGAAAGAAGTACATTTGTCATATATGTACTGGATATGTATGTTTGAAAGTGTGTCAGTAGCAAAGCTGTTGCTAAAAGAAGGATTTTAGTGTGCATTCTAGGCCTAAGTTTCTGCGCTTTATTCTCTTGTTCTCGATGGGTACTGTCGACCAGCTACTTCACAAAGGTTGGTTCTCAATCAGTATTAACACACTGTGGGACTCCATTAGTTCTAGAATTTCACACAAAGGACGAAATGATAAACAGATATTTTGGGGCATACAAGAAATCAGATTTTACTTTTACTTTGATAAGTATTATTCTATTAGAATGACTGCAAAATCGAAAAATCAATCTAGATACCTTTTGGTAATTCACAGGCAAAGTGAATGGAGCCTCCATTGCCGTAATATCTAAGATTTGACCGACCGCTTATTGCTGATGATGTATAATGTACGACCCCATACGTGGAAGTCAATATCGGCTCAAAGTCTGAGATCCAGTGATTCTTTGTTATAGCATATGCTAAAAAGTGAAGGAAACAGTTTCTTCAGTAACAATCCATATGACTTCAAAAAACGTCATTTTATCCCTTTCACTGCAGCTGATCTTAACCACTGGGTGTTGTGCATTGACGAACTGAAGACTCCGGATAGGATTATCCCCAACCATATAGACAAAGTTTAACAATAGTGCCCCCAAAGCCGTATCAAATTAGGCAGCTATTATGTGAATTCACATTGGGCACAGAACAAAAAATCAACATTGAAAACTGGTTGATATGTGTTGATATTGTCGATCAACCTTTCTTAAACTCTTTTAAATTGTTCCATTTCATCAAACATCACCATTTTAATAGCAGATCAAAGGTTCACACAGCAGCATTGATTTTGTCAATGTTGTCATTTTCAAAGTTGATTCAATGTTGACATGTCAACTCAGAATCACCTCACAACCAACATAATCGAATTAATTTTGAAACAATGTTTAATCAACATAGAAATACTAACGTTGATTCAGCACTGATGGTTAGATGTTGAATCACAGTTGATTCAACTGTTGATATGTTAACCTTGTAAACGTTGATTAAAGGTTGAAACATGCATTAGTGTGCCCACTGGGTCCTCTCTCTGATCTTAAGATACGGTTTTAATAGGAGTAGCATCTTAAAATAATACGATTTTCGTCATCTGTGTTAGGCTATATAAGAATGTAGAGAGCATTCATTGAATGATAATTAGCTTTTGTAGTTGGGATCTAGTTTCTTCACACCCTGGTGGGGAATGGCTGTGTGTATGCTTTATTATAGGAAGTGTCATTCTTAACATGAAATAAAAATGTTTGCGCCAATCCCCCTGACCTGGAACGCTCCTCATTTGGCTGTGCAGGCCCTTTGCTAAAAGAGGGCCAACCTATTTAAAATCCCTTTCTACAGGGGTCAAAATCATTTGCACTGCCTCTCAAACCAGTACCAGCTATCACTAAAAGTACTATTTTTACCCTAAAAAATGATGGTAGTTTGCTTTTAGGGAAACACCTTTCTGTAAAAACAGTATTTCAAAAAGTGGTCCCCACATGATCCCCTCAATCTGGATGATTTGCCTTCTATATTGAAATATATATATATATATATATATATATATATATATATATATATATATATATATAATTATATATATAGGTTGTGACCATAAGCAAAAAAGGAAGCCTCCAACTCCCATTGGTTCATGAGATTTAAGCCTTTATATATGAGAGGGTTTGACCATCGGTTTAAAAAATCTCGATTTTGTGTCAACTTCAATGTGTAATACCTTCAGAGCACAATCAGCTAGAGGTCTTGCATTGCTTTGGTCATCAGAAAGATCCTTCCACTCCAAAGAAATGCCAAAACAGTGAGGGTAACATAAAGGCTTAGTTTTGTAGAATAGGGTCAACGATCACTAGTTTTTGGAGTTATTCTTATCCAAAGGCCATTTTTGAAAAATCATAGCATCAAAACCGTTATTTTAATCAGCTTCAGAAAGGGAATGCTTTTAATTCCAAATAACATGAACTTGGAAAATGAAGATCGAGTACCTGCAACAAAGTGGCAATCCAATATGGCTGCTTCAAAATGGTAAAAAAACTGATTTTTGCTACTTTTCAACAGGAATTTTGGGATGGAGGGATAAGTAGTACTAACTAATGGTAGCTAAAATATTTCAACATTGATATGTCAACTGTTGATCTGTTGTTAAAATGATGATTGAAATGGAATGATTGAAAAAGTGTTAAAGACAGGTTGATCAACACTATCAACCAGTTGTCAATGTTGACGCAATATGCTGTGCCCACTGGGACCCAACCGCCATGTAGTTAACAAGTAACCCCTCCCTTCATTACCTTTGTTTCCATGGCGCCACAATGGTGCTGAGTAGGAATATGCAAGGCCTCCTGTCCACACATAAGTTGATGATGAAGATCTAGATAGGAAAGTGTTTTTCCTCTATTAATTGAATGACTTAGATATTTACATTTATATATATATATATATATATATATATATATATATATATATATATATATATATATATATATTTATACCATGGTTATGGCTGATTTCCATATTTTTGCGTTCAAGTTTACTGATACACGGAGTTCATGTATCCAGGCTATAAAGAACGATGTTGACACTGGACTGCGACATACATTGACAGCGAGTTGACTCGTATTCTTTAATATAGCGGACAGCGGGCTGCACGCCTACGCCATAGTGTCAACATCCCTTGCCACGCTGCAGTGTCGCCATCTGGTGTATAGACAAAGTACTACCTTTCTTGTCGGACAGCGAACCGGGACCAATCATATTTTCACCATTTTGAGGGAATATAGCCTTAAAATCATCTATTGAAACATGGAAACATTAAGAAGATGGTCTATTCTTGGTTCTGTGAACACTAGGAGGACTCACATGCTATATAAATGGTGGAAATTGAATGTTATTTTCAGCAGACCGCATGGCGTGTTGACAAACAGAAATCCAATATGGCGGAAGCCCTTTCTTCTCATCCGTGTCGACTCGCATCACAATTCATCGATTTTAAAGGTAAATACCTAATATATAGGTCTATGGGGGTACCATGGTATAAAGACCATATTTAACAATCAAAGGATACAATCAACTCGGGCTTCACCCTCGTTGATTGTATCCGTGGCTAACATCAACGCATGCATAAATAAATGTTATATATCCTCTAAATATAAAATATATATACATTGACTTTGTACAAGAACTGAAAGGAGACATACATATGTTATACACTTTTGCCTTAAACCTGCATAAACAGAGGCTGCTTCATTCAAAAAGAACAAGAAATGCAGTTGTGACCGCGTAAAAAAACGCCTCCCGCCATTAATTTCGGTATACCAGTGTTTGATGACATGTCTCATAAAAGCAGACATAAAGAAGATTTCACAATTATCAATTTCTCTATTCAGTAATTTTGTATTGTGAGACCTCATCACATGGGGCAAATGCAATCATCATAGCGCACTCCCGTACCGCTTCGCGGTACTGCCGCTACGCGGCGTGGGAGGCGCTAAAAAATTTGAACTGAACTGTGCGCGGGAATGAAAGTTATGGCGAATACAGTGTATGGAAAGTAGTCCCATGAGAACAGTGGAGTAGTAATAAATAACCAAATACAGGAGTGACCTCTAGTTGAGCCAATATATACTAATATTTCCCACTCGTGAAATATCACATGCATAAAGTCAACACAAAATGGTACTTTACATGGCTGCTGCAAGCGCATCCTTTTTCACATCATTGCGTGCAAAGGCAAGATGTCTATTTTGATTATGACAGGAGATGTTTGCATTCGTCTATGTGGCTAATGAGGTTGAGACTGTCATACAGATATCTGCCATGTTGGGGATCACTGAAACATATCATTGATTGCATTTCATATATAAGTATGGGTATCATTTAAATTACAATGTACAATGGCCAAAAAAAAACGAACACCAAACATACCATTTATATCTAATTTAAGCCTGGTGAATCTGAAAATGAGGTTAAAAATTGTCTATCGGCTCTCAAATTTGAGATATCCATAGGGTGCCATATATGCTGAAAATCACCTCTGAGGGCAATGATTTCACTATATTCACCTATATAGTGTAGAACAAACATGTACAAGAACTTTCTGATGTCATTCCTGGCATTTGTCTGGGTAATATCAATAGCTTGGACACTTGTGCAAATCATCTTTCACCCAAAGGTGGCTAATAGGCCTCTATCATTCCCAGCATCGGAACCAGTTTTATGGAATATTATGTGTTTGGTGTTAGCACACTTCATATGCATGGTTGTAGCAGTTTTGGTAGTTCAGAAGCAAGAGTCCATCTTGGATAATGCCAAAAGGGGTCAAGCTGTATATATAACCACACCAAATAGGTTCGATTCCATGTACATTGCATTATAACCACTTGTTTTGGGGATATATTGCTTTATTTTGGTACAAGGGAAGTCATCTTAAAAAAGAACAGCCAAATTCCCATGTTTACTTCCTTGAAACATTGAGTTCTGGATCATTTAGAGCATCCAACCATGATTTAAGGCTGCATCTAAACATCAGGATTATCCATAATCATGGGATTAAAGTGAGGGTAAATTGATATTATAACCAAAAATAGGCTACATAGTAAATGGAACTCATGGCTTGCCCTCAGTGCAGTCAAAACAGGATTTCTGGGAAACAAGAGGGCTGAGGACTTTGTAGAGTGTGTGGATACGCTGCTGCCACATATTAGAAACTCAAATGCAAGATGTCCTTGAAGATCCACTTTCTGCATCCTTTAAAAAAAACTGTGTCTCAGTAAGAGACATACATGAGAAGAGATTCTAATGGGACCTCTCAGAGATGGAAAAATGCTACCAAAGATAGTGGTTACATTTTCTTCTAGCAGGCTAGTAATGGGGTCTGATGTCTGATGAGCCCAAACATTGTGTGCAAGAGACAGGCAAGGCAGTCCCAGACAAGTGTCATCTAGCTAACGTTTCGAGCATATTTACTTTTTCATTGCATATTACTGAGTTATTACTGATATTTTATAGTTAGACTATGCTACCAACGAGCTAGCAGGAAGAAATTGGGGGTGTTTATTGTGTATTTCAAAAGGAAACTTTGTAATTTCTGGATTGCTTATGTTTATTATAAACCCAAAACAACTCGCCAGCACTTCAGTAGTGCATCATGGTGGTCAATATGCGTATTGATGGAGGTTCATGAGGTGTTTCTATACAAGTTAGTCTTGAAGTAAGATTCCATGAGGCGTAGTCAAGTAAAATCCTGCTTCAAGGCTAATGAATGAAGAAATATTCAGTTTGAAGAAATTTGAGTGGATCTTTGTATTTATTTCATGTTATCTTGGTAAAAAAAAAATCTAAAATAATTGTTGATGAGGGGTTTGAGGCTATTATGATGGAAATCTATAGTAAGACTCGTTCTCAATATGATATAAATAGACAAAGGTTGAATCAGAATGGGCCTGACTGAAAGTTATCTGATGGGGTAAAGGACAGTGAGATAATCCTCAAATATTTATTCCATGCTATCCTATTCATAGACTGGCCGTACGGAGGGGGGGTGTTATCTCACAGAGGTGTGAGATACGGAGGTTAATCATATGGAGCGCCTGTAAGGGTTGAAGTGTAGGTGAATGACACTTATTTGTTGGTATGCGACATACCGCATTCTTCAATGAGGCACATGGATGGGTATTGTGTATCACTGCGCCATTTGAAGACTGTTTTATAGCATAGCCACAGTGACCACTGGAGGGGTGTCCATAGAATCCTTGTAATGTAAATTCCACCATCTTTCCATCCTCCCACATAAGAGATAGATGGCTTACATCATCGAATTTCAAGCCAATCCATGTGCTACAGAATATTGATTGACATGAGCATGAATTGCAGATTAAGATTAACAACTTATGCAAGCTGGTGGTACTCCCTTGGGTGTTTCTAATGTTGTTACCAAGTATTTATTAATGCCATAAATTGTAACATAGGATTATATTAATGCATATAATATAAGGCA
This sequence comes from Acholoe squamosa, assembly GCA_949317995.1. Lineage (NCBI taxonomy): Eukaryota > Metazoa > Annelida > Polychaeta > Phyllodocida > Polynoidae > Acholoe > Acholoe squamosa. Next base: position 54,223,098 of record OX439047.1, read on the forward strand.
TGAATACATATAACTCCATATGAGTGTTCACGGCCCACTGACCCGCTAGGACGCTATATGGGGACAAAAGACGTTAAGTGTCATGTGTTATGAACTTCCAATGGCGCTAACGCTGCTTCATGGATGCCGTAGCCCAAATAATGGACATGGCCCAGATGCACCCATCCATGGTGCATCCCATGAACTTAATCTGGTGTCAAAAGACCTATCATTATGGGCACTAGGCCGCCAAGAGTGTTTGTAGCTCTTGGTGCATTACAGACGTGCCAAAGCATTTGACATGCATGGGCCATGGGCTACAGGTAGCCGACAGTTACTCCTTTGCACCTGCGCAGTTACAGGTGCGCAGGTACACACATCGCCGAGATACAGGCCATTGAACATGCCACACCAAGCGAGACATTGGGGACGCTGCACTGATGATAGGGGCGTCCTATGTACCCCCATGGACATGGACTCAGCACTAATGGACAATGGCAGTGGCAGTTGCTGTTGGCTCCAGCTAGTCTTGAGGGAGGAAGCTAGGGTAGGCCTTATAAGCTCAGCCCTAGCCTCCATCCAGTCAGTATCCAGTGGGACACCTCCAAGACACCATCTCCAGTCCAGCTATCCTGAGCTTGCTATGCTCCTGCCACAAGAACTCTCTGCTGAGTTAGACTATGTCAGCCAGACATAGGACTAAACCCCACTAGTGGCCAGGGGCTATCTTCTACCATCCACCTACAAGAGGGTAATGTTACTTGTATTTTTCATACTATCCCTCTATCAGCAGGCCAGGAGCTAGGTTGTGGGAATCCACCTAGAACCTATATTGGACAGTTTCTTATTATTATCATATGTATGTGTGGAACACTTAGGCCAAAGAAAATAAAAGGTGTGCTTCCAGTAACATAACTGAAAGAGCTAGGGTCGGTAGGTCGGATTTTTTTTTCTTTTTAGATTTATATAGGAAATGGTAGGGCACATATCAATGGTTGTATCAAATTCTTTGATTTCATTGTAAAATAATGATGGGAAAATGACAACTGTGAGAGAGAGGAAGAACACGAAAAGGATACAGGAAAAATCCTCAAAAGGTAATGGAAAATTTCCTTAAGAATTGAAAAAATTCTTCAAAATCACAAAAAAAAAAAATTTTGCCCCTGTTTTGCTAGGGTCTATCGGGTTACTGGGAACAAACCTTTTTTTTTTATTTGGCCTTATTGTGATAACTGTGTGTGAACTACCTGTATATTGACATTTGTATTACTGAGACATAACTACTGCCTAAACCTTGAATAAACCAGCGATAACTGAAATCTATATAAGAGCTTGATATTCTTTCACATTATAACCACTAGTCTATATGATATTTCTCATATGACAAATTGATCATACACATATCCCTTGTATAACAATGTCATGAAATCCTAGTATAGGCTGTTTATACCACTTAGCTCCCTGACACTGTATGTTGGCTAAAGGAGTAGTTTTAGATAATGCTATGCATAGTTCGTTCAAGATGGGCATAAACCCTGAAGATTTTAGTGTCTTGCGTGCTTAACACATGTTCAACCAGAATGACCACCGTTTTCTTTCTGTCTATACTAAATGAATCTGACTATAAGACACTCTTTTCCTTTACACATTATGTATATAATACACTTGAAAAGTATAGACAGGGTTGTTAATAGGCACAAGAGACTCCACTTATCAATAAGGTATCACCTGCATCTAATAATAAGGTTGGTCGCTACTTGTTCAAAATGAACCCACTGCGCAGGTCCCAGTGCATATAGATTATAATTAGTCAGAATTGCACCATTTTGGTAGGCATGTTCTTAGATTAGCTATACACAAGAAATTTCAGGTCGATTTGATGAGAATTGAACATTTTATGACAATTTGAAATTTGTGCAAATTTGCATCTAGATATTATTTAAATTTTTCCAACTTTCTTCTATGGCTTATATTCTAAACAAATTTGTGGAAATGATTATGATGCTCAGAATATCCAAGGGTATAGCTAGAAACCATCTTATAGTATGATTGTTGCCATTTTACCCATAATGCAATTGAGATTTTGTTCCTTTTTGGAGTACTTTTTTTATTTCAAGGGTCCAAACCCTAAAGATATGCATGGGACTATATAAGTCTAAATTATTTTCCCATAAGAAAGGTATCTATGTAAGGTATTTTCTGAGAAAGTATAAAAAAAGGTTCAATAGTGTTTTTAGTCAGAACACTACAAAATTACGCCAAATTGTTCCCGCTCATTCCTAAAGCTGTGTGTCCACACAGTGATATAATTTGGTGCTGACGAAATTACCGATGACAAAACCACTTTTGTCATCCATTTCTGATGATAATATCTAACATGTTTGATTTTTGTTGTTAGGAATGGACAATAAATTGATTTTATCGTCAGGAATGGACGTAATTTTGTCAGCACCAATTTACATTTCCGGTGGACACCCAGAATGCCATGCCATATGACAAAAAAAAATTATTTTTGTAATTATCTTGCATAAATAGGCTTTCTGCATGTGAGGTTTCATGTTTCTGTGTGATGGTTAATATGAAGAAAAATGAAGAAACTTTTCACATTCTTCCCTCATTTTAGAGAGAAAAAAAGATAAAAAGAGTTATTTTTCAATATTCCATATTTCAAAGAGTAGCATGGGACCCCTCAATTTTCTTTTCATATATCAATTCTATATGATTTAAGATACTTACACACCAAAAATGAAGAAATTCTATTTACTTTCAGTAAAGAGTCACGACCAACCTTAACCACTTTCTAAAAGAGGTCCACTGTGGCTTATATAATAGAATGTTCCTGAGCTCAGGGTGCTGTTTGGCAGCAGGGACTTTAGACTATAGACCACTACTAAATCCTAGGTCCTATTTAAATTATATGAATTACCGACAGAGTACTAATAACCTTGATATCTCAAAGATTTGCTAATTGGTGAAATAAACTATTCCAGAGTACCAATACTGTCCCTCTGACCGTAAATATCGCTAGTGATGAAAGATTCAATGTGTGCAATCATGCACGACTGGCCCAGTCGCCCACCACCTACCGTAGGGGACTGTCAATATAGTGACAGTGTGTCGAAGACTCAATGCTTAAGGCTATGGAGGATGCACCCATTATCGCTCGCATGTTTCATTTGCGAATAACTCCTCTCCTGGCGAGTTAAGCATTGCACAATACCAGCAGGTCTTGAACAAGGATACATATTAACCATACAAACGCACGAGACAATGTAATTCTCCTCCATTTTGTTATAATCCAGCAGTTTCGATGCAACCATGAGTTGATCATCTCGCTGTCCGCCATTTTGGATTGTGATGTTCTGTGCACATGTGCGAACCCTCCTTGCCGGAAGTAGCATTTTCGACGGAGAAATGATAGATTCTATCGATTTAACTTGAAATTTTGAATATAATCTATTCATTTGGGCAATATTTGTCGATTTGAATCGATTACACCCTATCTATTTACTGTTATAAAATCAAATCTGACGACCGGTTACTCTGCGCGCATGTGCAAACTCGCACAAGGATGTTCTGGCTGGGAGGGAGAGTGTAAAGACTAGTACATATGTACATATATAGTATGTCAGAGGGTGCACGCAGTTGCCGGTGTAAGGGCTAAGACATAGAAATCATAACAGCCTGCGTCCTCTGTGTATACTACTACGTACATAGAGTCCTACACTCGCCTTGCCAGAAATGCGATAGCCATAACAAAAGTTTGGCGGTCCGATTTACAAGGTCGGTCTATGAATGGTCTTAACCGGTCCTATACAAAAATTTCCCAACTTTTCCTCAAGCTATCAGGTTATATGGACAGTCTTCCACCCTTAGGTACTAAAAAAAACGTCTTAATTGGACAATTCCCATAGGAGCCCATGTGTTATGTCTATCGCGAAGTTCTATCGCACAATGCTATCCTATGGAGCCTTGTTTTCGTGAGAAACTAGGTCTATTATGTCAGGGTTTTTCTTCAGTTATTTTCATAGCTAAAGACAATTTTTTCCCAGGAATTGTGCATGTACAATGAAAGACAAGATCCTAAAGAATATGTTTCCATGATTTTTTGTTTAATTATCCCCCAATTTCGATGAGCAATTCCCATGTAAACTTTCAATTCATGACCATCCGTTTTTGACCGAAAAGGCCCCGCCAATGACCCAGCAGGGGCTGGGCCAATAATATTTCAGGTTTTATGCCCTAGATACTAAAGTACAAAAGAAGTTATGGAGAGGTTTATGCTAGACGGTTTCTAATGTGCCAGTTTCGGGTTGGCACGTGCATTTGGAACCACCATAATATCAAGTCTGTTTTGAGTCGGCATATACCTAATACCAGTTTTTCAAACTGAACCCCCCAAATTTGAAATCACCTAATCCTAATAAGAAATTAAAATTCCAATAGGTTGCTAGAGCTGTCTAAGTAGGGCAATATTTTTCTCCCTCAAAGGCAAGCCAATATAATTGACTATCTAGATTGCTCAAAACAATGGCCCGGAATTCAAGCTTTGACAGTTTTATTAGACTTTAATAGGAATTGATTAAGTATCTTAACTTCAGACGGTCTGGTGTGGATTTGAAGTAATCATGAACGAATTAAATAGTAATTCAAGTTGAAAATCTACCAGTCCAGAGAAGAACTCTATGAGGAACAGAAGAATTTGAAAACTGGATCAAAATTGATAAAACCTTTTTAATGCACCATAGAGGTATTTCCTGACATATAACAAATATTTCGCATGTCATACAACAAATCTACTACTACCCAGCAAATTGTTGTGAGTCCTCGTCAACCTGTGTGAAGTGGCTCAGGCATGTCGCTAGATGGAACATGACGTTGTTATAGCACAAAATCACTAGGAATAGCAATTGCTATGCCACGTGAGTCTAACACACAGCGGCGAAAGATGACGGAATGAGTTATCACTCAAAAAGGAGTCACCATTGATGACCAATCATGGCGACCGATGACGACAATTTGCTGGGTATTTTCTTTGTATATGCATATATCATATTTTAGAAAAGGTTTGATGACAAATTCTTGTTGAATATCTGAAATCGAAATTTGAAGTCATCTTTTGGAAGTTGTTGCTGAACACCAGCGACAATGACCCTGAGCCAAGTATATCTGAGTGGTCAGATAATAAGAGCCATCGGCCTGCAGCACTGATGGTACATTGCACAATCCCTTAAGGATAGACTCCCCCCTCCTTTTTTTACAATTTCTAAATATTCAATTGCATATAATTTTGTCAATATGCATCAGAGATTCACATATTATACCTCATTTTGACCACACATTTTGTTTCTTTCAATTTTATGGCATTAGAGGGCCCGTTGCTAGGGACGGAATGCTAATGGAACAAAAACGGGAGGGGAAGGTTGAGGAGAGTGGTAAGAGGAGGCAAGAAGGGCAAGGGGGGGGAGGAGGGAGAGGGCAGGGGAGCAGGGGTAAGAGATGGGTAGGTGAGGGAGGAACAAGGGAGTGAGACGGAGGGGGAACAGTCATCATAAAGTTCATAAACCCAGGATCCACCAAAGGAGCCCCCTCCTTTGCCAATATCCTCATGGGTCAATTTGAGGAACAGTATTTTGTCACATATAACCCCAAGCCCTTTTTTGGAAAGGATTTATTTAACACATTTTCCTAATTTAGACCCATGGAGAAGAAGATCTACTTAAGTTCATTGAGTATTTGACCACTGTCACAAGATGATAAAATTCACTGAAGAACACTTGACACAGGAAATTAATTTCCTAGACATAAAAATTCTTGTTTTCAATAAAGGTAAGCTGAATACTACTTTATACTGCAAACCTACTGACAGCCACAATTACTTATTATATTCGTCAGAACATCCAAGGCATGTCCTAAGAGGCTTCTCATATTCCCAATTTTTCAGGGTAAGAAGAACCTGCTTTAACTTATCAGACTTCAGACACAATGCAATCATTCTATGCACTCACTTTCTACGTCGAGGTTACCCCCAAAATTTGGTCTTCAAAGGCCTAATAAAGGCTGAATTACATCTGCGCGACAGACTCCTCCTAGTAAGAGAGAAGACCCATGAACAAGAAAGGGCATTCTATTGCATCATCACCCATAACCAAGCCAACCCCCAACTGCATACCATAGTACAATCTAACTGGGAACTGATGCTAAAATCCAAACTAACTAGGGTCTACCATGATGCCAAACTTGTTTTTGGGAAAAGGAGAAATAAATCCCTTGGTGCTGAGCCAGTGAGGGCCTCCACACGCTCATCCCCAGAAAAAAAATCTCTTATACAAGGGCCCATCCAAGCAACCTTTCACCTGCAACTACTGTCCAAAAATCGACAAAAGTGGATACATAAAAGGGCTCCACAGTGATAGAAAATACGGAACTCTGATCAGGGGCGTGGGAAGCAGTTGGTGGGACCAGGGGGGTTTTCTGCAATTTTTTACCTCCCTTTGCTTGACCTATTAGTTTTGACCTTTGGAGGAGTTGGCCAAAAGTGGGGGGGGGGGACATGTCCCCCCTGTCCTCCCTGCTTTCCATGCCCATGCTGATCAATGTCAACTGCCAGACATCAAATATTATCTATGCTATCACTTGTAAATATTGTAACATACAATATGTTGCCAAACGGAATGAAAGGTATTAGAACGCTTCAATGGCCACATGGGTGACATCAAAAACTTAACCCATGACACCACAGTTGTAAGGCATTTTAGAGCATGCTCTAACAGTTATCATGATCCAGAAGAATGTTGGACTGATGGACCGATAATCACAATATTGAGCCTTCCCAAAAAATCAATGGAAGGGATCCAGGAAAGAAACCAAGAGTAAAAAGGATGGATGCATCGTTTGAACACCATCACTCCTCATGGACTGAACTTACCAGATTAAAACCAGCGAACCTCCATTCTGACACCCATAAACAGCTCACAAACACAAACATGGATCAATCCATAGTCGGGCCCGAGGTACGCAGGGAATTATATAACACTACTGTTATATGGACATTGTCCTACCACAATTAACACCATTGTTGCCTTACGGATGTCAGGATGGATAATTTATATCCATCCACCCACCTAGGAAAACTTAAACCCAGGTGGCTTTACAAAATCCAGAGTACGAAAGCCCCTGGGTTTTTTACAGCCACAAAAAAACTAACATGCTGGCCACATCCTTACCCCCAAATTTATATCATGGCAAAACAAACTAAGGTGATTTCTAACCTAAACTTCTGACTGATACTCTAGTAAATTCCCCCACTATCAAATATTGAATACACAATTGATTCTCCAATTGCCACTGATTTGGGGCTTGGCCTAATTAAGACCTGGTTAAAATTCAAAATATCTAAAATATGTTAATAGACAAAATCAGGACAAAATCTGCATTTTGTTTTAACCAAAATTCACGCCTGATGAGACGCTTAGATTGAAACCACACATTATACACACCCTCACTACAAGGATATTTATTATCTGTCAAATCCACATGTCATCCTATCATATATAGAAACAAAGTTGACCCAGTTTTGGGATCCCATATAAGGAATTCTCATTGACCTAATTATTTGATCACCTGACCAGAATAGGGCTGCTTGATCCCTATTGGTCAACAGCCACATCTCCTTGGTTACCTCAGTGGATGCCTCAAGTCAAATCTGACACTTAGTAGTAGCACTTCATAGGGTGAAGACCCATCCGCTCCCTCTTATAACCCAGGAAGGTGTTGCTCCTATAGTAAAAGAAAGAGATGGCTAAAAATGCCCTCGTTTCCAGGCCTTTCTTTTCAGGTCACTATAACTTGTCCCTTTTGTTGCTCACAAGTGGCCATTCAAGTGCAGTGCTAAAAAAGGGGGATTTGAGTAGGTACCTAGTTGGGAAAAGTCAGTCAGTATGAGAAACTATAGAGCTTGTGACATGAGTAGGTACCTGGTAGTGCAGCTCACTCTATTTTAAACAAGGCAGGTGACTTTTCAGACTAATGTGGTGAGTTCAAGTTGAATGGTGAAGCAGTGCACGATTTCTTTAGAAAAGAGGGCACATACTCACAGCTCTTTTTACAATAGGAGCAACACCCTCCAGTTTGCCCAATTAGGGCTGCCCTATGTGTCCCTGACTGGAAACCCTGCATTTGCCCAACCTAAAACCCATGTACTGAATTATGCCTGCTTTAAGATAACTTATCTTTGGTAAAACCATTTTGGCCCCAAGTGGGCTTGCTACATGGGATAAGAGCACATCTGCTCCAATGGTTCAAGCTGGAAGTGATGGTGCGTTATATTTGAAAAGGAAAACCCCCCAGGGACTTATTTCAACATAGCTTATGTCAATAAAGCATTCAAATCATCAGAAATTTTCACTATGTTAAATTACATACAGGCCTACATCTAATACACTTTTTATGCATGGGGACCCCCCCCCCCCAAGAAAATATTTCAAATAGAACACACTCGGTGGTCTATTTCTATTGACTAGAGACAGGACTCTACCGCCATCTGGTGTAGAACAGTGCAGCATACAACACTCTCCCCCATGGCAGGGGTCATTCAGGTCACGGGGAACTAGATTCATTTCCTCTTTGTTTTATATAGCGCTGTCAGCAGGTGGAAATTGCGATTTTGCCAGCAAAAGCACATTAAGCAGATGTCCTACAAGTTTTTTGTATTCACTGATGTCATAATTTGTCCCAATACAGCAAGTGATGCATTGTTAAATCTTGGAGGCTGTTGCAACCATGTTCCAGATCGAATGTCAGGCTGTAATCTAAAGACCTTGGGCCACATTTTGTTTTTTACAGCCTGCAAAGTGGACCATTATTAAGGTTTTTACAGTCTAAAACCAAGGGCATTACTGTTTTTTTTTACGGTTTGAAAAGTTGAATTATTAAAATGAGTTTATTCTCGTTTTTCATAATTTTCTATCCTGACAGTGATAATGTTGCGCAAGGTATTCAGTCATACAAAATCAATTCGGGCCTGCAGAACAATAAAATTGGCAGTGCTGAATGGCACCAGAGAAGCTTGCTGTATAGACTTAGTAGATGTAGATGTGTTACTGAATAAGTCAGAATCTTTTTACTCAGTTTAAAGACTATCAAAAGAAGTCATCCTGAAAAACGGGTGGTATTTTCTTTTAATGTTGGAAACTTCAGGCCTCTGTTATTGTATTCCTTCCGCACACTTCATCATTAGAGATTTGAGGAGGGGCAGTCGTAGAGTGTTAAAATGGTGACCTTCTGGTTGAACAGTAACAATGTTGAAATAGCAGTGTAAGAAAGAAAAGGAATCACACAGGGCTACATAAAAATCTAAGTTTGTTTCAATGCTTTATTTTTATTCAGTAAATAAAACATCATTATACACACATACCTATTCATTTCCCACAAAGGGTTTCATGACAACAATCATTAGTGCAATGATGACGTTGCTATTCTATTACGTAGAACATGTACAATATTATTGTAGCACACCACCCCGGCACCACCCAATCGCCATCAGAGAGAAAATATAAAAATGACGATCTGCGAAAAAGGGGGCTTAGTGCAGAGGGTTTTACGACCCCTTCTCCCAGTACATGTCACATTAAAAATATTGACCAGTATAGGGGTTTCCCATAAATTGGAGACAACCAAGTAAGGTTACTAGGATCGGGTCTGCTTGACGGACAAAGAACAACAGGGATGGTTACTTATAAATCACATTCTATTAACATTTAGAACTACAAGTATTAGGTGACATCTTCAGTGGCAATAATTAGACACTGGTATAAGGTCACTCAAAACGAAAAGCTTGTTTCTCATCACCGCCCTCATCAGAAAAATCGTCATTTGAGAATTTCTTTTGAGAATAATATACCAAAAAATGAGCAAAAGTAAAGTTTGGTACCAAATGAAAGCTTGTGGTCCAGGGAATGCAGCTGGCTATCAATAATAGACATTCTCACATTTTTATTATGTCAATGATAATTTTCCTTTTAAAATGCAGTTTTTCTTACACACGGCCATTTGCCATGCGAGTGGTGCGAGCTAGAGACACATGATGTCTGTTCAGAAGGGACTCACTACAGACAGATGGGCTATAGACCGACTGCACCCTAAGTGTCTTGGTATTTTCACCCTGCACCCTACCGGTCTTTTTTGTGCACCCTAAGTGTCTGCTACCTAAGTGTCTTCGCACCCTACATGTCTGCACCCTAAGTGTCCTTGTACCCTAAAGTACCTGTTACCATATAGGTAACTGAGTCTCCATCATACCAATCAGGGTCTGACACTTGTGTTATAGTATAGACGTCATCTTTAAACCCAGGGACAACAGAAGGTTCATCACATATTATTCCTGATAGAGAAAATTGAGGAAAGATATCTTTAGGTATCTCCCTCTGTCTCTCTCTGTCTCTCTCTGTCTCTCTCTCTGTCTCTGTCTGTCTGTCTGTCTGTCTGTCTGTCTGTCTGTCTGTCTGTCTGTCTCTCTCTCTCTCTCTCTCTCTCTCTCTCTCTCTCTCTCTCTCTCTCTCTCTCTGTACTCAGGTATTGATATAAGAGATATACTTTGTGCTTATATTCAAATCCAACTTGATGTTCTAGGCCCCGAAGGTGTCTGTGTTTTAAGTTGTATCACTCCCTTTTAAAGTAGGCCCATTGCACAGGTTTCTAAGCATATGGATTCTGTAGTTCATTCACAAACCTCCAGGAGTTCCCTGGTGGTGTGAGTTGTCCCAGAATGGTATGCCAAGTCCATAGAGGTAAAACCTGCGCCTCATCAAGACTAGAACACTCAATCTTCAGATCAGAAGTCGAACACTTTACTAGACAACCAAGCCATATGTACTGTGTTAAAGGTTCTACATATAGACCACTCAAAACTATTTATTACTTATTTCAAATGCCAAAAAAACTTCAAAATAAGCTACATTTTGAGTGATTTATAGAGATATGTTGTTACTCTTTTTTTTTCTTTACAATTTTTCTCTAAACATTTTTGATAATGCTATGTAATCCGATGACAGGGTCACTCAAACATCAAGGATAAATATCATAGAAACTAGTCTGGAACCCCCTTTTTTCTTTTTAACATTCAAACGATGGTAAGGATTTAGTTTCTTTTAGACCATGGGAGTGACCTACCTTAAGCATTTGCGTTCAAGAGGCATTGATTTAACTCAGAAAGCAGAGACTATGACAATGTAGGGTTCAACCCACATTCAGTTTTGGGATCAACTCAAGATTTTATGTGTTCTAGGCCTGAATAAGGCCTTCAGAACTAGAGTGTTTTGAGAATTTTAGCAATTATACCATTAGCTAATGATCTATTATAAATACTGGGAATCATAATGTAATTCCCACATGTATATTATACTTTTCATACTTTTATTGTTATAATGTTGAATGATAATCTTACGTTGACAGTGTGGTATGGGTGACTACTCAGCTGTTGCTCCTGTATCATTCAGTAAACAAGTTATCTGATACTCGCCGTCCACAAAATAATAACCTGAAATTCAATAGAAGCCAGTATATATGTATTTACAGCTAACTTAATTTTGAAATAGAAGATAAGTAGAAATGACCAAAGCAGTTCACCCTGCCCAATATAATGTTTAGGAATTGAAAATTGCCTATCATTTTCTTCTGGGGAATAGGAAAAGGGCGGGGGAGGGGGTCGTGGCCACCTCAATGAGGGAGTTCCAATATAGAAAATAGATAATAAAGTATACTGAGGTAGCAGATTGTCCAATGGGCGCCATCATTGCTGAAGTCTGTTCCCAGCAGGTACCACCTGCCCACCGAGAGGACCGCAGTGAAGAGTTGGTGTTATTTCATTGGCTGATAATCAAACAAGCTAAGTATGTATAGCAAGGTCCCTCAACATAGACCTTGCCTCACCCCCCCCCCCACCATAAAAATTTACTTTCTTCACCTCCGATCTTCATTCTATAGCAGAAAGGTCCCTGTAGTTATAAGCCATGCAATGAACAATACCTATTTGACAGGTGTAGTTTGAAGTTCCATTCTGACACAGGCCAGTGTCATTGGTCTTTTCGGCATTGTTAACCTCTGGGAATTCTAGACACTGAACAGCTATAGGTAGAAAGCAATTGTCAATATCATTTGGATAGAAGCGTATAGTGAATGATGTGTGGATATGGTAATACAATAATGCCTCTGAAAGGTAGATTTTAGGATATTTACAAATGCAATTCCCCACCACCAACCAGTATATTAAAGTTACAGGTGTGTTTTGTAAATACGATCTTCACACATCTCAACTCTTTTCATAATGTGCAAAACCATCCGGAATGCTAACATCATGGAACCATTTATCTTTCTTCTCTTTGCTATTCAAATGATCCTTGGCTTGTGGGCATAGTTCATTTTGAATATGGGAACGTCTGATGTGCATAGAGGGTATTCTTAACATATTATAAACTTTTGGAGCATGCTCACAGAGCCCACAGATGGTAACCTAAATATCAAAGGAAGGACAAGCCTATTTTTGTGATGACTCCATTTGGTACTATTTTCACTGAATAAAAAAAATCAGTCTTCCTTTCTAGCGAATCTGCTATTGTAAGAGAGGAGGGAGACCTCTCTGATGCAAAGTATGATGTCACAAGAGACCAGGCTTGTCTCTTTCTTTAAGAAACAGACTACTTCTTCAATGCCAGAACATTCCATACCATTACAGGTGGGCAGTGAGAGTGAAGTATTACAGTTACTCTGAAACACTTTCTTATCACGCATATTACTGAACGTGTAACCATAGTTACAAGTATAAGTCATTTCAACAAGCCCCCCCTTAAGTGTAGTATCTGCCATTTGTCCATTGACCAAAGATGCAGATCTACACAGATGATCTGAAATAAAGGAATCTGATAATCATTTTGTGCCAAAGCAGAATCTATCACAATTTTAACTAAGTAATGAATGGATGTCAATCGCAAAGCGACAAGTTCATTATCTTACGATTTGTTCACCACAACATAGACTGGAATGCTGATGCTACTACTAGATACAACATAGACTGGAATGCTGATGCTACTACTAGATACAACATAGACTGGAATGCTGATGCTACTACTAGGTACAACATAGACTGGAATGCTGGTGCTACTACTAGGTACAACATAGACTGGAATGCTGATGCTACTACTAGGTACAACATAGACTGGAATGCTGATGCTACTACTAGGTACAACATAGACTGGAATGCTGATGCTACTACTAGGTACAACATAGACTGGAATGCTGATGCTACTACTAGGTACAACATAGACTGGAATGCTGATGCTACTACTAGGTACAACATAGACTGGAATGCTGATGCTACTACTAGGTACAACATAGACTGGAATGCTGATGCTACTACTAGGTACAACATAGACTGGAATGCTGATGCTACTACTAGGTACAACATAGACTGGAATGCTGTTGCTACTACTAGGTACAACATAGACTGGAATGCTGTTGCTACTACTAGGTACAACATTGACTGGAATGCTGTTGCTACTACTAGGTACAATATTGACTGGAATGCTGATGCTACTACTAGGTACAATATAGACTGGAATGCTGATGCTACTACTAGGTACAACATTGACTGGAATGCTGATGCTACTACTAGGTACAACATAGACTGGAATGCTGATGCTACTACTAGGTACAATATTGACTGGAATGCTGATGCTACTACTAGGTACAATATAGACTGGAATGCTGATGCTACTACTAGGTACAGCATTGACTGGAATGCTGATGCTACTACTAGGTACAATATTGACTGGAATGCTGATGCTACTACTAGGTACAATATAGACTGAAATGCTGATGCTACTACTAGGTACAACATAGACTGGAATGCTGTTGCTACTACTAGATACAACATAGACTGGAATGCTGATGCTACTACTAGGTACAACATAGACTGGAATGCTGTTGCTACTACTAGATACAACATAGACTGGAATGCTGATGCTACTACTAGATACAACATTGACTGGAATGCTGATGCTACTACTAGGTACAACATAGACTGGAATGCTGATGCTACTACTAGGTACAACATAGACTGGAATGCTGTTGCTACTACTAGGTACAACATAGACTGAAATGCTGATGCTACTACTAGGTACAACATAGACTGGAATGCTGATGCTACTACTAGGTACAACATAGACTGGAATGCTGATGCTACTACTAGGTACAAAAGCAAGCCATCCAGAATGTGACCCTGCTCAGCATTGCTGCAGTTTTCTGCTAGGTACCTTTGCAGCAGTACAGGGTACAACCGGGGAGGTTACTCACTAAGAATGAATGTCATTTTCACACATGGATTGTATAGAATGTATGGGCAGTGACCCCCCCCCCCCCACCCCGGGCTGAACTCATGGTAAAACCATGTTTCAATCCATTTACCCTCACCGCCTCAGAGGCTGAGTTGTTAGCACACTCGTCTTTCGTTATGGCAGCCTGGGTTCTAGTCCCCAGTGGTGGAATGGTTTTAAGTATGTTGCACTTAGAAAAAGAAGTTAACACTTAACGCACTTAGAACTCCAAAATAGTGCTGATATCCACCTTAAATCGTGCTGATATCCATCCATGATTTGCTCACATGGGGCATGCAATATGCAGAAATATCAGAATGGGAATATCCAGAAAAAGCACCGTGAGCCACAGAAATCGTGTAATAACCTTCGATATACAATCATGAATGGGTAGCGTTGCTTTGAAGATGAGCAGTGCTGCATGTACATTCACTGAAAAAAATGAATCTAATTTAAGTTAGTCAAAAACCCTAACTTACCTTAGTTAGCACATGTGACTAACACAGGACTAATATTCTACTAACAATGGCTAGGTGCTTAGTAACATTCACTAACCTATTCAGATGAGCTAGCTTGACTAAGTCAAGAGGGAAAATTAGTAAAAAGTTAGTAACTTTTCCAAGGTTAGTAGTTTTGTCTAAAGGTTAGTAGTTTTTTTTCACACCAGGTGGCAAGGCAGTTTTCTGGTAGGTGCACATTATAGAATAGTCTATGGATGTCAAAATAATGGTGATTTTCAGTGAGCTTTGACTTAGAAAGTCTGCAATTGTACTCATATAACATTTGATAAAATGCACCTAACATGTTGATTAGTTATTGAAGGAAAAAGGAAGAAAGATGGAAACACCTTTTGTGTGGATATTCAATATACACATTATCCAAATTGTTAGCTCTCTTCCTTTACCGATTACGCATTTATGCGTAGTTTGGGCCGATTTTGGCCGATTTTTGACCGATTTTAAGTGGTCTATAACTTCCTCAAAATCCACTGAAAGTCTTAGATATTTTACAGTGCTGCACCTTGTGTTGGGTTCTCCATGGCGTCCAAGGAGTTAGTCTATACCTCAAATACTTTTTGCATGGTAGTCTTGCAAACTTGAGATAGATTTCTGAATCACCATGAAAGTTTTCCATAGGTTTAATCAATATCTAAGCTAAAAATCACGAAAAACATCAAATAATATCATTTTTGGGGTGAAAATTGACTTTGTACATTTTTTCATGCTGAACAAAATGGCATTGGAATTTTCAGTGTTTTTGATGCATTGTGGGTCATTTGGCCTGGTAACCATGGCAACAGATCATATAGATATGCTATAAATGCCGATTTTGCAAAGTTCTGGTTGCCATGGTAACCAAAAAGAACATTTTCTAATTTCATCATTTACCAAAATTCCAGCAAAACATTAGATTTCCTACAACATGCACCTTATTTCATCACAATCGATACAGGGAGTGTTAAGATATCACAATTTGAAGTTTGGGTGAATGATCAATTTTTCTCATTAGAACACCACATTTTTCATTCTATATCTCACAAAATAAAGTAGATAGAGAAATCTTGGGTGTAACTATTTCTGATTGACTAGCCCGGCATAACCCATCACCATTTTCATTCTAATTGGAATATTCACACAATTCTAACAGTTTCTGAAAGCTTATGACACCTACTATAACCCAAAATCTGCTCTGAATATATAGTCTGGTAAAGGAAGAGACTCATAGCAACCTAGCTCAGGGGTTGTAAATAAAAATGGTTTAAGGCATAGAACATGCTTCTTAAATGAAGAGGTTCTGTTGCAGGAGTCAAAATCCTGATATAGAGTCTAAGACTCAAAGTAGGTTTTGAATTCAATGTGGCTTACCTACAATAAAGGGTTGATTTCAAAGGGTAAGGGATTCTATCATATATATTCAGTGATTTAAACTAAACTCTTCATGTATGTATGCGAGATTTCCCATCTTTTGATGTTTAAAGTATTCAAATATAAATTCATTTGCAGAAGCTTAAAATTGCAGCTCCTATTCCATACTACCAATAAATGAAAGTCTTAGTAAAAAGGACTAGCACATTACTAATAATGTCAGGCAAATGCTAACATTTTACTAAGGGTTAGTTCGAAAACGCTAAGATAGGATAGGAAGTTTGGACACATGCTTTTTGATAACCTTTGCCAAAAAGTTAGTTCGACCTCCTAACTTCTTACTAATATTTGAGGGTCGGTTTTTTTCAGTGTTGTACAGTCATTTCTGTGATGCATTTGACAAATTGAGATGTTATACAATGCCTGTATCCTGCTCTAATATCAGTAGATGTGTTATTAAGTACAGTACGCCTGTAAGGCATTTCTCAAGATGGCATGACTGAACACAGCCACTACGATATGAAATCCTCAATATTAGAGTGGGTATTCATAGGTAACATACTACAACCATTAGCACTTAATGCAGTAATTACATTGGGTTTGGTAGGGCAGTCAAACAACTTCAGGTATTAGTGATCACCAGACAGTGTAATGGCATTTAAGTGAGGGATCCCACTATGACTTGAAGGGGTCTAGTTGTACGATCTTGAGAAATGCCTTCCAGAGTACTTTTATGATGATGCATTGAGCATGCAGGTAAGACTTGAGTGGGCCTATCAGAAAGAACCAAGGAATGCCCTCCCGCACGGGTATCTAATTTCTCTTATGACTTCTTCATGTAATCTCCAGGAATAAAGTCTAGGAGGACTAGGCTTGCCTATTATAGTTATGTAATAGCATAACCAAGTATATCGATAGGGGCATGGAGGATAATCTGAGCTTTCTAAATCTGAAAGAATTTTTAGATAGTCCAAGTAGAACGAAAGTTATGATATTTTCAATTTGTGTTCAATTTTCCATGTCCCTTCTTTAGGCCACCAAAAAGATATCAATGATATAATTATAGTATCCTAATTCCATTTGAGCACCTTGCCTTCAATCAACTTAGAACACACTCACTACTGGATGTAATATTTGCATCTTTAAAGAGAACTCCTAACAAACCTTATAGTAATATACTCCTTATTGTCTACCAATCCCCCTTAAATATGCCAATATAATAGAAATACAATCTGAAATTTTCCAGAGCAATTTGCCCCCGAAACACTTAGCAGATAGCATTCTGGAGGCAGATACTGAAAAGGATTTTTGCAGCAATTTTCCCTAAAACCTCCATTGGTAGAAAAGGAAATAATACTTGGAGCAAACTGCCTCCAAATCCTCTAGATCATAGCCATTTTAAAGATAGACTCTGAAACTTTTATGTAATCTGAACATTTCTCTTCCCCTAAATCCAATTGAACACAGAACAATCTTGAATATTAGATTCTGGAAACTGTCTTTCTCCTAAACTGTTGCATCAACTTGCCCCCCCCCCCCATGCCTAAAACACAACAAATAAGTTTACATGTTTTTTGTTTTTTTGTTTTTTTTTACAGATTAGCCCTCTAAATCCTATAGGTCACAAACCAATTAGAGTAGACACCTGAAATAATTCTTGCAGAGCTCTATAATAGTGCCCCCCCCCCCTGTGTAAGGTGTCCCTGTATACACAACTCCAGGGATGTGATTTCTGTGATTTCCCCTACATCTGTAGGATTTCCTACACTTTTGAGCTATAAAGTTCACCCTCGTGATTACCTCACATCCATTGAGAAAACAAGTCACTAAAGGGGGGGGGGCGGTCTTGTACTCCGGCTGCAACAAATAGAACGAATCCTATACATGCAAAAACTCTTAAAAAGCACCAGATTGCACCATTGGGCCAAAATGATATGCAATTGAAAAGTAGGGGGGGTATAGTCTATCCTTTATCCATACCCCTTCTGGTGGACCATGTAAAAGTTACAAAATCATACCTCTTTTGGCGTGCTACCCCTACAATTCTGCCCAAAAATATACCCTTTTTCACAGAAAATTGTCAAAACTGTCACCTGGAAATTTAGGCCCAAAACCACGTACTTTTTGGTCAAACATGGATTCCCTAATAACGGATCCGGCCGTACCTGCCCATGGGGCACAAAAGATACCTCTTGCCTACTCCCCCACCCCGCCTCCACCCCCATCTATACCGTAGGAATGGTTGCGAATGACTAATCCAACCTAGCTTTTGTGTGGACCTTTCTCTCTGCCTTTGATACCTTTAAAGACTGGGGTGCCACGGTAAGGCCACAGTCATAGCCTACCTGGTACAGTGGTAGTATTATTGCTCCCATTCGGACAAGGCCTACAAAGAGACAATGGACCCGTGTTCTCTGAGTAGGCATCTTTTAAGTACAATGTATGATGTGGTTTACCGGCCTAGAGACAAGCAACTAACAGAGGATCCAGTAACACGAGGTAGACAGGGCTTTAGCATGGAACGCAGCCAACTCTCGTGGGTTCACACAAGGGTCACGAGGTCGTCGTTTACAATTCCTACTCCAGGTGGCAGTGAGGCGTTATGCAATCAGTAGATCACATGATTCCAGGAAGTGGTATGACCACCTGTGTGGAATAGATTAATACCAGCGCCTACGGCGCTGTGATTATAATGGGACCAGCGGCAAAGTTTTCCGCCACTCGGTCAACGTACCGGGCTCGTGCTCGTCTCGGTCTTAACAGAGAGACTCACCGAAACCAGCGATAAAGTTTTCCGCCGATCGGTCAACGTCCGGGCTCGTGCTCGTCTCCGTCTTAACAGAGAGACTTGCCGAAACCAGCGGCAAAGTTTTCCGCCGATCGGTCAGCGTACCGATCGGGAAAACTCACATTTAGTGGCGAAAAGAAGAGAAAATGCTCGCCAAATGCCCGCAAAGACCACCTGGGGGTGGGCAAAGCAATGATGGGCCGTGGGAAAGTGCCGCCAGTGTTCACAGCGTATGTCTGACTTCGGGTGAACTTTCAGTTGCATCAGACTCATGATAATGATGCATGCTGGGACTGCCTCAATGAGCATAAAGTGAGACTGACACTTCGGCCCAAAACCAACTATCAGGCTGTCAAATACCTGTTATTATTTCTTTCCTCTTAAATAGATGACAAATTCAGATAGAAATACATGCAGGGTCGAGAGAAAAGAAGAATGGGTGGATTGAAAGTGAATAATTATAGAGATTTCTTGATAAAAGCAGTCACGTCAGTGTGTGAAAACAGCAGACGAACAGACAGACTCTAGGTCCACTGCCGTCGGAGGCGGGGGAGGTTTCATAGATAAGGGGGGTAACTAATGTCTGTGTGATAAATGGGATCAGCTATTAATATAGCTTTCAGTGTAGTGTAAGATTGAGAATGGTATAGGATTGTATGGATCATGTTAGAACATTCTAGAATAGTGTAGCATAAGCTTGCTTGTGTGTGGTTCATGGTGATGTTAGTAGAATGTTCTGGAAATATATAGAACACCATGGTATGTGTAGGATCCATCCTTTGTCTTCCACATAATACAAGAACTTTCTAGAATTACTAAGGCTATGATTTATAAGGGCCTCCTTCTGGTTCCCCATTCATTCAACAACACTAAGTCAGACCTGACACATGGACATTATTGGATTACTTGCTGACATTGGACTTTGTGCCTGAGGACTATAGGAGGCAATATTCTTTGTACAGGTTACATCAAGGTTATACATGTACACAGGTTACATCAAGGTTATACATGTACACAGGTTACATCAAGGTTATACATGTACACAGTTTACCTCAAGGACACTGTACCTACTACATGTTAAGGACTATATCACCTGTGGATTATATTGTGCTACTGTGACATCTATAGGAAATAAGCATCTACCAGTGGGATTAGATCTCCTATGGACAATTTCTGTGTGACTGCAGGGCATTTATCAACTCTGTGAGAGTACTTATGCACCTGTACCCTGCTGTTGTGTGGATTAAGGAATAAACAGTAGTAAGTTTAACTTGTCACAAGGACTTTGACTCAATTCATTGGCTTTGGCCACTACATTCAGGAAGCCAGAAATTGAGATTTACGGTATGTCATCTTCTCAAACTTTGTTTGCCGATTCTCAGACATTGAAATGCCATGGTACCTTTGATTGTAATGAGGGGACCAATTTCACTCTGTATCTCTGTATCTCTGATTTCACAATAGGCCTACCCCTGGTGCTTAAAACAAGTAAGAAACAGTGCCTATTGCTATACTATACATGGTTAAAAAGTGACGGTTGTGATGCTTGTGACGGGGGGGGCTTAAAAAGTGACGGCCGTAAAGCAGAAAATGACTAAGGGCGACAATTTCAAAGGTTTCCAGTACATTCAATATGCATAAAAAGTGACGGGCAACGCTCCATCCTTCCTAAAAAGCGACAGCGTGACATCCTGAAAATTTTGAGCACCCATGTATAGGCACAGATTGTTAGATGTACATATGCAGCACTCTTGCTACGAATGCTATGGCGGGAAAATCTCTGTATGCGCATGCGCAATAAAGAGCTATGCAGAGTCCCCAAGATGGCACAAGACGTATGGCTTCATGCTCCTTACCTTTAAGTATATCACAGATCAGAGTAAGAATGCAGTGCTTACGCCTACCAACCCATACTGTGCCCCTCAGAGGTCCTGCCTAGCAGATGGCAGATGATCCTTATATCAGATTTCACCCAAATCATCCACCTCAATAGGGAGTTTAAGATCACGACTTGTACGGCAACGTATACGTCTAGAATGATAGGAAATGGTAGGCTATATGTTGCCGTAGACGTTACAAGTAGGCAAATCTTAAACTCTCTATTATTTTATCCCTCCCTATGAGTTCAACTGAGTTAAGTCCTAAGCCATGATTTTCTAGTTCCACCTACCCAGCAGGACTCTAAGTTACATTATTTCACAGAGTTGCATTTAAGCCAGGGGTAGCTATGGTATATAGCAGGACTTCACTTGCAGGTTGTCATTCTTACAGCGACCACCGTGGAGGTAGGAGCTAGGCTCCTTTCCCCTCCATGACACAAAGCTTGCAGGAGGCCGGCCATACAAGGTGGCCTCAACGGAACCTACACGGCCTCAGGCCAGTAGGGACCGGGCCCCAGGGGCGGGGGTGACCATAGGGATTAGCCCTATACAACCCTACAACCAAGGGGACTGGCTTCAAAGTGCCTGGAGGCCATAAACACCTCTGCACATTGTGTGTGCACCCAAGCACGACCAACGTCCGCCATCCTGAACAAACAGAGCAAGCAAGCACCCAGGATCAGAGAAAACTGGGCGAAGGGCCATAAAACTGCCCATCATATTGCCCTGAGGCCCCACCCCTCCCCCTCCTGATCAGATCAGATATGTAAAATCTTATTTGATTGGAGGATGAGGAATCCAATTAAAAAAATGGATCGGGTGGAGAAGATGTATAAAAAGCTGAACACAAAGACGCTCAGCATCACTTCTCAAAAATGGAGCACCAAGCTACCACTCCGAGCTCAGACTCCACCATTCCTGGTGGTCATACCCAAGCTACAGAGTCTAGTCAGAGCATCCTGGAGGACATCATAGCTGTAAACAGGGCATGTAACACCCAATCCAGCTTTACATCTGACAACAGCACTAATGCTGATGGCCAGGGTAACATCCCAACACAACAGTTTGACTCAATGTCTGAGGATGCCTCGGAACCAGAAACTAAGCAGCCCAGTGCCAGCGGGCCAGGTCGGCTGGAGGATCACATACAAATCCTTAGGGAATATGGAGGGAGATGCCCATACTGTAGCCACTACAGGAACCCATAGACTTCCAACGTGCACCACTGGTGAGAAGGCCACAGGAAGTGCAACCTGACCCAAGATATTCCACAAAAAGACCAGCCAAAACAGAAGTGGGAGTTGCAGGAGAAAACACTGGAGTACAATGGAAGAGGCCTAGACACCTACACCTCACACAGCACCAATCCCACCACACAAGAACGGGTATACCAGGTACACACCCGACTCCCCAGTGCCAGATGACCCTAGAGGCAGGGTAGCCTACCAGGTGAGGCGACCTACCTTTGGGGACCACTACCCAAGGATGCCACTCCAGGGCTATATATAGGGATATCACCTTCGACCACAGACGAGGTGGCTATCCAGCCCCACACCACAGTAACCTACAAGAGGAAGGGCCAACAAGGCCAACACACTCCATATCACCTGAGGCAGACATGGAATACTACCTGCACCCTAGATACCAAGTGGACATAGAACACACCACCACACACAGGAGGATCCTACCTCACCATAACCTGCCCCCACAGCACACCCAGCACCAACGCCAGGACCGGCATGCCACCAGGAGGCGCTAAACCGCCACCTAGCAGCACACAGAGCTGAACCTGACACCCCAGCCAACAGACCAGCCCTGCCCACTCAGCCCACAATGGACATGGATACAGGGGAGCTGGAGGAAGGGGAGGTGCTGGATTCACCACTAACGGCAGTAAAAATCCCTAAAGAAGAGCCCATGGATAAGACTATGGGCTCTGTAAGGGCGATATATACAAGGCGCCTCTGGGGAAGACGGACACAGCAACTGTGTATGAGAAATACCCCAGACCAGACAACCTGGACAGTCTCCAGAGACGAGAATAAACCAAGAGATCCTCGATGAGCTAGAAGCCAAGGACCCCAAATACAAGCAGCAGACTGTGAACAGGGATGCACCCTATAAGTATATGCAATGGGCTCTCCAATTTGCAGCCAGACCGCTGATGTCAGCACTCAACAGTCTGGACGAAAAAACACAAACCCCAAAGGAAATGGCGGTAAAAATATCTAACGCTGATCGCCAAAACCTTCCGGAGATTAAACAACATGAGGAGATCACTCCTTAAGAACACTGTTGCGGGCCCCACCTCACACCTGGCCAAAGACAACAATAACCAAGGCTTTTTTGTGCATCCTTTACATCAAATATCTCATAAATGAATTCAGCACCTTTGAATTGAACAAGATCAGTTGGTTTTATCCCAGTTGTTCTTTGGTGGTTCCTCATTGCTGTGGGTCTTTTACCCTAGCATCTTTTCACTGTGGTAGGGCCTAAAAAGGCCCACTTTTATCATAGACCTACATGGGAATTTATAGGGATAGGCCTAACCAATACCTGCTTTATCATAGGGTCCTACTGGTTAACATTGTAAGAGGCAGGTTTTTGCGAAAGAAGAAAATATTTTTCTCTCCATGTTGGTAAAAATTCTGGAAAGTAGTGATAAATTTCTTGGAAATGACACATTTGTAAAATATCAAGGGTGTCTCTAATACCCCACCCTGTACCTAGATAGGGTAGGAAGGGGTAAGACACCCTTAAAAATTGGGGAAAAAGGCCCTTTAGGTCTCATGTCTAGAGTACTTAGCTGTATACAGTCATTGAACACTTGGAAGTAAAGATAACTTCAAGTAGACCTCCTTTGTATGTTTTCATTATGAATGGATGAGAAATAGTTGACTTAGGTCAAAATAAAAGGTTTGTTTCTGGTCACCTGACCGACCTCAGCTAAAGAAGGCCGACCTCAGAATCTTTTTGTTTATTTTTTAAAATTTCCCTGATTTTTTGAAGATTTTTAAAGATTTTTTTTCAAAATTTTCGAAGATCATCCTCTTCAAAAGTTATTATTTGACATGTATGCACATATTTTCCAACGGTTTTCTAATATACCATAGAGGAAATGACCATTTCTAACACCCAGCAGTGAAAACCCAGCAAAGAATGACTAGATATTGAGATCTTGGAGACATTCAATATTTTATATACCTGGTATGTTAAGATCATCATGTTCAATTTCAGATAATTAGAAATTAAAAGGTCCTAAAATGTCCATGGTTTGTTGAATAGCAAGTTAAAGGGGCTAAAAGTATTAGCTGAGGTGCTATAAGATAAAGGACTGAAGAGTAGGTCATTGAGACACTGATACATCCTATTTACTGTCCCTTTTATTCCAACAGCTACATGGGCTTTTTATGTGAATGTTATCTTTATTATCGGGTCCATGGGCTTTTTGCCCCATAGTTGTGGGCCTTTTACCCAGCCTTTTGACATGCAGGGTAAAATGCCCAAATTTTGTCAAACATTCTATCGGAATATTCCATGAGGCTAGGCTGACAACCTATTCCACAAGTATGATACCTTGTTCCATTCCTTGATTAGTGTGAAAAATATGCATTGATTGGGAATTATTTCCGTAGAACTAGCTCATTTATGTGCTATCAGTGTATCTTACTTTATCCTACCCTGTGGTCTCTTGAACTTTTATATGGTATCTAATGTGTGCTACATGATGTGATTTACAATATCCAAATCTTAGCAGTAGTTCATGAAGATTATCTTTAGCTTCTTTTTATTTGAAAAGAATCTAAATAGGGAATTTGTTCCAATTATGATGCTCTTTTATGTGCATGTGGACCTTTTACCCCAAAGGCTGTGGGCCTTTTACCCCAGCCTCTGGGGTAAAAGGCCCACTTTTTTTTTTCAATAAAGCCTATGCTTTATTGTAACATTCAATGGGGGTGGGGCTGACAAGTTTTTGCACATGAAGACAATATCTTTCAATCCCTTAATTGATGTAACACGTATTCTGTACAGAAATAGCAATAAATTTCTTAGAAATAACACATTTGTCAATTAAGGGCATCTTTCCCCACCCTACCCTAGGCCATAGAGTATTGTGCTTGAAATGAAATGGAATTTGAAAAATGAAGAAGGGGGGGGCGAATTCGGAATATGTCACATTGAATAATGATATCTCAAAGAGTCCCCCCTCCAACCGTTCATGGTCACGGGTTTGGCAATCCTCCCCCCCCGGGAAATCCCCCCTACCCCCTGCTACTCCCCCCCCCCCTTCCGTCACCAGAATCTGGGCAGGCCGGGCGCGGGAAACAAACGACCTTGAACTTGGCTGCAGCTACCAACCGCGGCGTGACCCAGTTAACTCATCTCGCCGATAATGGCGGCCGATACTTGGTCAACACTCGCCTTGTTTTCCGAAAATCTACGCTATCCGCCGGTGCTCTAGTCTCCGAACCTAGCTCACGCAGACCCCTGGGGTGTACCCCATAGCTGGTAAGTAGAATTTGCAGTTTTTATAAATGTTCACGGGGAGAATTTAGCTGTTGATTGGCTGTGTTTTTGTCACGAGTGTCGTTCATGGCTCCGCGGCCGTCGGCCAACAAACATGGCAGCGTCAGTACGCTGAGAACTCGCCGCTACTCAGTCGTAAATTCTAGAGAGTTTCCAGTGCGCAATTTATGGCCCATAGGCTCAGTTCTCTAGGTGACAGTCTGAACAGAGGAAAGATAGGGCCGTTGGGAGGGCTGTCTTTTTGCATTGGCTTGTTGGTTGTTGAAAACTGGGGTTTTTGTCTCAATGTTTGGAAGCCAGGACGCGTCGGTTGACCTCGACCACTGGGAGGCTGTCGGCCTGGCCGGGGAGGGAGGCGGGCAGCCCGAGAGGGGAGGCCCGGGAAGGCCGGCCCCCTCACCGGGACAGGGGAGGGTGGCACAGTCCGTGCCAGGCTGTGGTACTGGTACTGAGCCCCTGGTACTGTGCTGTGGGGTTGCCACCGGGAAGAAGATACATTGGGGCCAGGTAGCCTTCCCTGTCCTAGCTCGGCAACAAGTCTGTAACAACAAGTGTGTGTGTGTGGGGGGGGGGGGGGCTCATAAATTACACTTTGACTTAGGTCCTAAGTCTTGGGCCAGGTCAGACCCGGTGCCGGTGGAACCCGGGGGGGGGGGGCACTCCCAATGTGGCCTATAGTCACCATGTGCGTACAAAAACTAGAGGGAAAGGGGGTAGCTTTTTCATCCTGGGGCAGGATCCGGCCAGATCCTTTATAAAGGGGGTGTTTTTGGCCAAGGGGTATAGTTTTTGGCCTGGATAATTGAGAAAATTTTCTCTGTAAAAGGGTATGCTTTTGGGGCTGTATGAGAGTGGTCTCACACCGATAGGGGTCCCTTTTTCATGATTAACTCGAAAGAGTTATAACAGATGGGGTAAAAATGGAAGGATTCAGTGGGTACTAACAGTGAGAAAAACTAAGACGCTTTTCCGGCCTATGTTAAATCCCATAGGAGGTGCGAATGGGATCAACGTTCCCACGTTTTTGGTCCGGATTGGTGCAAATAATTGATGAATGTTGATGAATTTGCCATCATTCGATCCGTGCAGCGCGTCTCCAATGTCCTAATTTTGGCACAAATGGCGGATATCATTTTTTTGTAAATTATAATATAGAAATGTGATAAAGAATGGCCAAAAGATATGATTTGAATCGATATGTTTTATTAAAAAGATAAAAAATTATGTGTTGGCCCTGTCGTTAATTCGCGTCACAAAGCCGTGGTGGTGCAATTGACCCAAATCCCCATGTAAATTGGGTCGGGCATGCGCAGATAGAACCAAAATCCAAAATGGCGGACAGCGAGACGATCGACTTGTGGGGCCATAACAGTAAAAAGATAGGATATATTCGATTCAATTCAATTGATATTCTCAAAGATACATGGATTATATTCAAAAAGCCATTAATTTCAAGTTAAATAGATAGAATATATCATTTCTCCATCGCAAAAATGCTACTTCCGGCAAGGAGGGGTTGCGCATGTGCACAGAACATCAAAATCCAAAATGGCGGACAGCGAGACGATCGACTCACGGTGCCATCAAAACTGCTGGATTATAACAAAATGGAGGAGAATTACACTGTCTCATGCATTTTTATGGTTAATATGGATCCTTATTCAAGACCTGCTGCTGTTTTGCAATGCTGAACTCTTTCAGAATTTGTAGCTCATTTTGCTGCCCAATGTCTAGATTTTTAATACTTTTTTTAGCACATTCCTATTCTAAGATCTAAACATCCCACGGAAAAATGCATTACAAAATCTGATAGATATTAAATATCTGCATCACATACTTGATGCACTATTTTTCTAATCCCAATATTGGAAAAGAAAACAGCAAAAAGGTTACTTTTTCTAGTACATTGCCTATATGATTTGACCCTTTGTCAGGTCCCTAGCAACCAGGGTTCTGCTCCCGAGAATTTAATTTAACCCTTCATGAGGCTTCTTATCAGTAGGCAGATAAGGCTGATAAGGGCCGCTGCTGGTTGCTATGACGTCACTGCTACTCCCAAGAATGCTACTTGTCGTTTGTCATCAATCTTAGACTAGAGCCAAATCTCTTTTAAATATCATTCCGATATGCAGGGGGTGGCCAGGGCCTGACGAAAATAGTGGAACTACTAGTAGTCTACTGTTGTTTATGGTAGCCTAGGGTTCATTTTAGACATCGTAGTCACAGGGCTAGCAGCCCGCCGGCCGATTAGGCTTACCTAGCACTACGCCTTTGTATTGTCGTATGCCTACACCAGTAGGCACCCCCAGTGCCCATCTCGCACTGTGCTATATTAGTTTATGCAGTGTCAGGAGCGATGGAGACCGGTGACAGTGGCAACTCCAGGACGGGAGGTTATGGGGGGGGGGGGGGGGAAGGGTCGCCAGACGGGTCGAGAGGCAGACGGCCCCCAGTGGTACCCCCTCCCCCGAGTCCGGCCGTGCATACCAGAGACACAGACATAATGACCCGAATAAACCGGCCCCAGCTTGTAGCATAGAGGCCACTAATCTCAAACAGCCTCACCGACCACTCTATCAGACCAACCACACTAAGCTTACATAGGTATTAAGGTGGCGGAACTGGGGGCCAAGTCCAAGAATTTAAAATTAGGAGGGGGCAAATTATGCTCCCCTCCCTAGCTTTTTGGGAAAGAAAAGAAAAATCAAAATTATCTTCTTAAAAAAACCCAACAAAAAACATTCTCAATCCTTCAAGAACATAGGTCCCTACAACAATTAAAAGGTTACAATTACAAAATTTTCCCGGGGCCGTGGGCCCCAAGAGTACAATCTAACACTCCTGTTTGATAGGCTTGCCCCCTGACTGAGTGTTTCACTTTCAAAGTATAGTATAGGGCCTATCAACCTGAATCAATTCTCGGGAGCAGAACCCTGGTTGCTAGGGACCTGGCAAAGGGTCAAAATATATAGGCAATGTACTAGAAAAAGTAAGCTTTTTGCTGTTTTCTTTTCTACATGTAATATTGAGATTACCGTAATCTCCCACGTATAAGGCGCGTCTTATATGCGAATGAGATCGTGGATGGGTCTTATATGCGGGAGGCAGGCTGTCTTGAGTTGGGGGTGCGTCTTATCCGCTGGTGGAACTACTAGTAGTCAATAAGAATGGTTCATAGAAGTGTCACCAGATGGAGCCAGCATGCCATTTATGTATACTTGTTATATGTTTGACTTAAGAACAGATGTTCAAACTAGTTTAGATAATGTTGTGATTTAAACTCATTCCCTCACATGTTTCAAAATTGATAGAATATATGAATATAGGAAAAGAAACCAAAAAAAAACTGATGCTACAATGTTAGAGATAAGTTCTACTTCTGGTTACACCTCATTTGTGGCACTCAAAAAAATATATGGTCAGCATCATACACGAATAATCTTAACTCTAACTAAGGCTAACCCCAGCTACAAGGAGACCCTTGTATGCAGGCCATGCACAAGGTACGTCTTCTAGCAGACTAGTCCCCTTGTGTTTGGGGTGCACCTTATACGCCGGGTTTTTCAAAATGCCAATTCAGAGGAGGTAAGTGTGCCTTCTACGTGAACCAGCCTTCTCTGAGTTAGGGTTGCGCCTTCTACGCGAGAATGGAGGCCTAGTGGGGCCGCCATTTCTTGATCTGGCGCCTGGCAAGATAAGCACTGACAAGAACCAGCATGATGGGTACCAGGTATTACATAATGTGCCCAAAAAATTCTACAGTGAATACAGGGAATGATCTGATTGGTTAATAATGTATCCCGGGTCAACCCTATATAAAGTAACCCTTCATGGGGATTCTTATCAGTAGGGAGATAAGGCTGATAAGGACCCCACTGGTTGCTTTGACGTCACTGCTGCTCCCAAGAATGCATGGGCTTCCACACGTCATCAGACTAAAACGCTCCATGTCCTTTTTAACACGGGCATTAGTGGGTGTTTTCTAGTTTGAGGCCCTAGAGAAACTCGAGTTAAAGACTTATACACTTCCTCTAATCTTCTCCCTATTGACCTAAGGCTACACCAAAAAAAATAAGTTGGTCTACGGATCGCCCTCTCCATATTTTCGGAAATACAATTTTTTTTTTCTTTGAAAAAAATCTTGTCTATGGATTTCGTTCGCTTCAGTTTCAACAAGTTTTCTCTTTGTGATGTTTGGCAAAATTCCTTAAAAAATAAAATTTGTTCGCTGTTTTTTTTTTGTGGCATAAGGAGAATTTACCTTCAGTTGACAATATGCCACCGGCTAGTCTTCTCAGCACAAGTCCCATTGCTGGACTCGGTTGGGACTAGACACAGTAATGCACCTCTTATCGAACAGTCTAGACCTAGAACTACAGGTGCTATCACAGATCCAGTCTATCAGGCCCAACTCCAATGGAATAACCTCTGTCCAAATATACGTTGGATAGTGGATAAGAAGACATTTAAGACAGTAATCAAACAGAAATTAACAACCTACTTTCATACTCATTGGGATTCTGATAGAATGATGTACCTCTTTGAGGGAAGGAGTATAATTCCCCCTAATCCCCCCAGCCCCAATGAATGAGTGAGTGAGCGAGCGAGCGTGCGTGCGTGCCCTAGAATAAAGGTTTTTCTTATGGTTGAGAAAACTCAAAGTTTCTCAATTTCCCAGTTTAGGGACTAAGCTTTGGGTTATATAATATTGCGTCACTCTAGGAGTCCAAATAGTCACATGTGGGTACGAGCATATGGGTAATATGTCATCACGTTAATATATA
This sequence comes from Acholoe squamosa, assembly GCA_949317995.1. Lineage (NCBI taxonomy): Eukaryota > Metazoa > Annelida > Polychaeta > Phyllodocida > Polynoidae > Acholoe > Acholoe squamosa. The sequence goes on from OX439047.1 coordinate 54,253,287, forward strand.
AGCTTGTACATGCAAAATGTTTCTCACAGCTGATTATAAGTGGGTGAAAACGTATTGATCATCTAATATTGTGTCATCTCAGGAACTTGTACATGTAGCCAACATGAGGTCTAAGACCTGATGTATAGGTTATATTGGTATGATGTTTTATTCTCAGAATTGGTCATCGGCCCGTCCTATGTTTTAAAATGTAATCAAAGACTAAGCTAAATCACATAGCTGGAAGTGCATTTTATACCCGGTCACTTTTATATATATATATTTTAAGCATTTCACTGTGTTACATTGTGTTCAGAGAATTCATGTTAGTGTTATTGAAGGCATAAAAAAGGTTTTAGCATATTGGTATCTGAAATTGCAGCTCGTTTCTGCTTGGGTAATGTTTTTATGCCACACCCTCTAGACCGCATATACCGTTAGATCCCGGTCCCTGCACTCTGTTTGTGAAATGACACCATCATCGTTCTGGGTGTTGAAAATGTACCCCTTTTTCATGGATTTAAGCCATAAAATACCCCCTTTTTATTAAGAAAACACGGATTTTTAGAGCCCAAAAACACCCCCTTTTTTGGGAAAACACTGACATTTGTCCCCCCCCCCCCCCCCCCCCCAGCAGGTTGCATGACACAACCCAGTGTCAATCGATTCGACTTGAGATTTTGACAACTGGTGCTCCCCATGTATGAAGTTGAAAATGGCCCTGTTCTTAAAAAAACAAGGAGCCAGGGTAAAAAAAGACCCCCTATTTTAAAAATAATGCAGAAGTGCTTTGAAAAAACACCCCTATTTCTCATTTCCACGGACTTGCAAGGAGAGTTAGAATTACCCCCTTTTCCTGTGTTTTTCGTAACAATGATGGTGTCTATTTCTAGTTGGAAGTGCAGGGACTGGGCGTTAGATCAACACAATATAATGTGATGAAGTCACTCTTTGTATGAGTCTAGACTAAATAAAATGCTTACAACTTGAAACTTGAACTTGAGACTTGGGTGGTATAGTAGATAAAGATCCGGATAAAGATTCTCCCCTCACTTCAGCAGACTACGGACCCCGCTACGGGCCTACTACCCGGAATCAATAGGCTCCTCCGACGGTCATCTATTCACAAATTGACCTACAATAGCACAAAAATGTCTAAATTTTAAGGCCTTTTCAGGAGCATGCGCTCAAACTCACTAAAATATCAAATTTCAAAGCGCTTTACCTGCAGTGATCAGAATGGCCAACGACCCGCCCCCCAAGTCAAGTTTCAAGTTTTAACATTTTTATTTACGTCAGCAAATACATGTTGGTCTGCCGGTATGCACGGTCTAGTGGGGTGGTGACATAAAATATGACCCAAATGATATGATACAAAAAACTATAACCTTTTTATGTCACATATCAGTACAATGTATAATGGACACGACAAGGCTTTTTAAACTAACAATTATAGGGGACAGGACATACAGGTTGACCAGAAAAAGACTCTGCAGTAGAGCTATGATATTAATACTTTTGGCATTCAAACACTACTTCACAGGCAAGAACCCTCACAGCAGTCTCTCAGTCCCCAACCTTCCCAGGGGCAGCTTACCTGCCCAACTACAGGATAAAAACCCTGTTAGGGGCTTAGGGATAGAGCTAAAACTCTATATCATTTGCACGACAATCATAACAGTCCTACACCATAAAGACTACTCAAATCACGTTGTTTCCGACACTCTTGGCAATGCTTACTGATCAGACTGTGGTAGAGAAATAATGAGTAACAATGGAGATAGGTGAGTCAGTGGCCGTCAGAAGGTAGACGTCAGATTGAGGAGAACTCTAGTCCCCTGGAGGAGTAACCAGGTGGAGGTAGGTGGTGCGACAGGTGGTTGTAGTGGTGGTGGTATCCGTTTTATAGGCCCCTACTCCCCATCCCCACCAGCCCCCCCCCCCCAAAAAAAAAAAAAAAAAAAAAGGAAAAGAAAGAAGTGAATTCCTGGTTTTGATTCCAAGATTTCTGTATTAAATTATGTTAAATTCCTGGGAAAATGTGTCCAAAGTTTTTGTCGACCAGTGAGTGGCATCTCTGGGGTATAGGAAAGAGGAGATCTAGACCCTTTTAAAGTGGGCTAGGAAAAGAAAGAACGAAAAGGAAAGAAAAAAAAAATTGAGTTAAGAAAAAAGAATTTAACGACAAATTGAATTAATCTCAAATGCAGAAAAAAAAAAAGCAATTTTCACACACTTCCCCTTTGAACCTCTTCTCTCCGCATATATGCGCACAGGAGATTCTGCACGAATTTGCATAATTTCTAGAACACCTTCTCTCAAGAGTGGCTGGATTTTTTTGGTGAGCGTCATGAATTATCCAATATTTGGTCAGTTAAAAGTTGATAAATATCAGTTAAAACCATGACCCATAAATAGTGGGAATCATGGACTGTCCCTACGATGGGCATCCATATCTTGTAGGCACTCGCACACAGGGGTCTATTCATTACCACACATCCTTCCCTGTGTTACATAAGGATAGTTTAGGTTACCCCCCCCCCCCCTTCCCGTTGTCTCTGTACTACCCTGGGCACCACGACCAGGGCAGTCAGTACATGATGTGTTGTTTCCTCATTTTGCGATAATTTACTCAGTCGCTGAGACTGCGAGTATATGACACATAAAGGGAAAATCGGATAAGACAACCATGATATAAAACGGAATAATATCCCTGTAAACTGTTCTATAAATACTTGAAATGTAGTGGACTCTTAATGGGTACCGTAGTGGCCCGTTTAAGCGCTGGCATCTCAAATAAGCGCTGGTCTCGAATAAGCACCGGGGTACAGGGCTATTGAAATCTACCTTAAGCACTGAAAACAGTATTCAAATAAGGGCCTGTCTCAAATAAGGTCCGGGGTACAGAGGTATTGAAATTAATGAGCACCCGGCCACTATGGTAAGTACCGTAAACTCCTGCATAGAAGACATGCTGCGCGTATAAGACGCACCCCAAACTCAGCACATGAATTTTCGCGTATAAGACGCACATTTTAATGCTAAGATTAGTACCGTTCTATAGTAAAATTACCCCTCGTATAAGACTATTCCTTAGCTTCAGGCAAGGCATTTGTTTGGCGTAGAGGACGCGTCATATACGCGAGAGATTACGGTAAATTATATTCCAAGTGGAGCTATCAGATGGGGGGGGGGTCCTCAGTTGGTACCTATGTTAGTACCGGTATTACTGATAGCACCCCAAACCCTTTTGACCCTAACCGGTTTGATCTTATCCATTTCGACCCTCAGTCCTTTTTGACTCTAGCCATTGCGACCCTTACTTATTTCGACCCCTAACTGTAACCAGTAAAACCCCTAGTTTGTAACTCTGATCATGCAGTTAGACCCCAAGTACATATGCATCAGTGTATTCAAGTATTCTAATAAGTTTTAGTACTTGTTTAGGGTCCAAGCGGTAAAGACTGGTTCATGGTGGGGTACAAGTGACTTTGATTTTGGGGTCCAATTGGTTGGGGTCGAAATGGTTAGGGTCGAAGTGGTTAAGGTCAAAAAGGTTTGGGGTCCAATTGACCTGTTCCCTACTGAAACTTCCTATAGATTGTCCCCCTGTGGAGTGGGGACCTTCATGTGAGGGCATCAAAGACTAGAATAACTTCATCGAGAGTTCACAAGGGCATACCCGATTCGTAAAGGGCGACAAACTCTTGGTACCTTGTGACATGAGGTGAGCATGTGGGCAGCTGGTGTCCATATGCATGGGCCTGGGCCTACATGCTTGTCTTTTGTCTTGGGTTCCCTCCTCAGTGAACCATGTCTGAATGATCAAAGGCCGTGGTTTGTCTGGCCCTGCCTATGGGACCAGGCAAATAAAAGAACACTTGCTATCCTTCGAAAAGAGTAGGGGAATGAAGCCCCGGTAGCGGTTTTCCCCCTCACCCCTCCTCATAGATGCGGTCATTCATCTCATAGATTCAGTCATCCATAGATACGGTCACCGCTGTGACGACTGAGAAAGAAAGGAATTTTGTGTCCATAAACTGAGAGCCTTAGGATGGTAAACATATCAATCAATCAACCCATAGATTGAAACATGCATCTGCAGAAGAAAATCTTGTACATGTACTAGACGACATCCTGGGAGAGATCCCACTTAACTAATACCCGTATTTGACGTAAGAAGTGCCCGTAGTAAGCACTTTTCCCAACTTTTCCGGAAGTCCGAACCTTTTGGTTTCGTTTGACAAAAGCATTTCCTATTCGGACTTGACTTGCTTATATTAGAAGGTGATTTCCTCTCTGTGAGGCAATAAGTTGTGAAATAACAATAAAGCATCTTAGAACCGTGAGCTGGAATGGAGTCTAAGATAGGGCCTAAAAAAAATGTTGTGTTCAGGTATCCCGACCGACCCTATTTTTAAAAAAAAAAAATTTTAAAGAATTTTTACAAAAATTGTAAAACATATCAGATATTTTCCGAATGTAGGCATATTTGGTATCAAATTAAAGCTCACGATGTCAAGAATACAGCTGCCATTCAATATTAAGAACCTCCTATAACCCTTGCGAAAATTCGGGACTGTTTGGCATATTTTTTCTTACTTATGACCATTAAGTAACCCCTAAAAAAAATTGTAAAAAAAAAAGCACTACGACATTGCAAGCGCAGCACCGTGACATATCTGGGGGGGGGGGTTGGGGGCATGCCCCCCCAAGAAAATTTTGAAATCTAGACATCAAATGGTGCATTCTGATGCATTTTCATACCCCAATCCAGTAAAGCATTTTGGTGTACCATCAGCAGTAAATCAATGATTATGAGAACAAGGAATAAAAAATTTGATTGCACAATGGTGTTTGAGGAAGGCTTGGGGGGCATGTCCCCTAGAAAATTTCAGAAATATAAATATCGAACACCAAATTTTAAAGCATTTTGATGTAAACCTGGGGTGGGCAGGTTTTCCATGAAGGGGATGCAAATCTTAGGCCTATGTGATAATGCTTAGTCCTTTGTGAGGTTTTTGGGGCTGGTCCCTCAAGAAAATGTTAGAAATATAGATGTCAGACTCTAGTTTAAGGGACTCAACTAGCCTCAGATGTGAATCTAGTATTTTTAGATTTGTTGTCCAAGTGGGTGTGGGGACCTGCCCCCACCACTGGGAAAATCTTTTGAAAAATTGATGTCAAACCTTGAAGTTTTAAGAATTTTGGTGTACCCTCAGGAGTATGTTAATGCACTCTTGATTAAGGGAGTTTCGGGTCATGCCTGAAGAAAATCATTGGGTCTGAATCTAATAGTTTCATTTGTAAGTGATTTGGAGCCTGTCCTCAAGAAAAATTTTGGATTTCAAATAAAAAAAAGAAGATGTCAACTCATTGTTCAGGGTATTTTTAGGTATGTTAATCGAATAGAAAATTACCTGGGTAACCTCACATAAAGGTTGTCCACCAGAACCTGGTAAGGGCCGACAAAGGGTCTGGCTAATGTCTTCTCAGTGGGAGTGTTATAGCTGTGGTCAGTGGTTACACCAAGGTATAAGAATACACCAGGCATTTCACCCCATGATACGGAAAGCCGGTGCGACACGCCAGTTTGAAGAATTTGCCATTTCCTATTTTTTGCCCTATCAGAAAAATTTGCCTTTTTCAAAAAATATTTGCCCTTTTGATAAAATTTGCTCTTCTGAGAAATTTGCCTCTTTGAGAGAATTTGCCAGTTCACCAAAGTTTGCCATTTTGTATAGAATTTGCCCCACTGAAGTATTTGCTTCTCCACGATAATTTGCCTTTTCAATAAAATTTGCCCTTTTGACAAAATTTACTCTTTTGATACACCAATATTTGCCAGTTGCCTACAATTTGCTCATCCAAAATATTTGTCCTTTCGAGCTTATTTGCCCCATCTATCATAATTTGCCTGTTCAATAAAATTTGCCCTTTTGATCAAATTAAAATTTGCTCTTCTTAGATAGATTTGCCTCTTTGAGAGAATGCAGGCTTTTTCATTAAAAATGGATGAAATTATTCTGACCCAGCTCAAAGGCGTTGAAAATTTTTTGACCTCCCCAGTTATTTGCGCACCCCACTGCACCTTAGGCGGAGAATTTCCGCGCCCCTCTTTGATCTATAGTAGGTTTTGGTAAATTTTGTACACCCCCACTAAGGAGGGGTCAAAATCTTTTACGCTCCCCCTCAGAACACAGTTTATAGGGCAGGATTACCATGGAATTTTAGGGAGTGATCATCTTTTTAACAACGGGGGCTGGGGAGTTGGAAGGGAAGGGTCAGAATTTTTTCGATCCCTTGACCGGGGGACGAAATATTTTCGTTCCCTCTGAGGGGGCGGGTAGAAATGATTTCACCTGTTTTCAGTGAAAAAGCCAGCATGTTACTATAGGTAAAGGGCATGTTCACGCGCAAATTTGGTCTCTTATGGGCGGGGGTTAAAAACTTAACCCCCTCGAAAAAGGGGGATAAAATCTTTTTTGCGTGCATCAGTGAGCAGACCCACCAACTCCCCTCCCTGCTGTTAAAAAAACGATCACTCCCTAAGGGAGTGGTCATTATTTATCAACAGGGGGGGGTGGTGGGTTTTCGCGTGGACGCGCGGAAATTTTTTATGCCCCCCCTTCGACGGCAGTCAAAATTTTTTGCGCCCCCCCGCGCAAGAGGCGCGGAAAGTTTTCGCGCCCCTCTTTGATCTATAGTAGCGTGCGGGCTTTTTTGCTAAAAAGATGGTCAATTTTTTTAGCCCCCCCCTCAAGAGGGGTCAAAATTTTTTTAGCCCCCCCCTCGGGAGGGGTCTGAACCCACCCTCCCCCCCTGTTGATAAATAATGACCACTCCCTAATATCCATGGAAAATGGGGTGGGCCAGGCCCCGGGGACCAGGCATAAGAGCTAGATTACGTACCAAACAAAAAACCTGTTATAACCTGTGTGGACTGAAAACAAGCAAATAATCTGAGAAGAGGCAAATTTTTCACAGGAAGAGGCAAATTCCTTAGAAAGGGCAAATTCTGTCAAAAAGGCAAATTTCACAAAGGGGCAAATTCTTGAAACTGGCGTGTCGCACCGGCTTTCCGTACCATGACTCCTTCCTCCAGGGTTGTTAATTGGAGTGTGAATGGAATCTGTCACCACAGTTGGGAAGTTTCATTGTCTATAATGATACTTTTAAAGAGATGGGATTGACCTCCTCCTGCATCCTCCAGTATGTGTTAAATGTAAAGCTAATAAATGTGCTAATCACCCTTAGTCAGGGGGCCCGCCAGGTCCTCCCAGATAACCTTTAGTATCCCACGCATAAGGCACACCGAATGCCTAGTTGCAGATGTGGTCACTGCATGGTGCACATTACTGGAGATGGTTTTTAGTAGCCCGGACCATAAGGCAGTGGTGGCTCCTGGTTGCAGTTGAGACTGCCACCATGGCTGCATTGCCCCTGCATATGAAGTAACCACTGTGGTATCACTGTCTTTTACCTCTACTCATGCAGTTATTCCTCAGTGTCTCACTGCAATCTCACTGAGGATTGCCTGAACCACTGCTACATCACTCCATCTGTCACTGTAGATTCAGTGATCCACTGTGCACTTACTGCCGTATGTCTGAGACATTCTGCCACCAGAGTGAGCAGACAGTGACACAGTGACACAGATTCTAGTCTTTTCCTTACTAAAATGTCTTTATTTTTCATCTATCAGCAAACTGAATTCTGGCTAGTTCACCTTAGTGATCTCTCAGTCCCCTTATCCTATACTATATAGTTTCACATTGTAGGATTATATAGGATTATATATTATCTGTTACAGTCAAGTGTTAGACTCAGAGGTTTAGTGTCAGCAAAATGATTAGTGCACTGCTATAGTGTGTTTGATGACTGTAAAGTGTTGGTGTATTTGACCATGCCTCAACATCAAGATACCCTGTTTCCACATTTGTTGGATGTAAATGCTAGTCTCTAATAGGCAGGGGATGTAGCTGAGAGGTCTAAGGCGCCAGGGCAGTAATCAGGAGGTACCAAGTTCAAGTCCCCACAGGGACAGGGAAAGTGGCCCACTCCTAGGAGTAGCACCATGGCCTAGTAACATGGACAACTGTTTTGCCACTCCCCCTGCATTCACCACTCCCCCTGCAGTGGCTCCCCTCCCTATACACTGCAGCATAAGGCTGCTTTGTCACTGCTACCTCATTTACATATTTCGGACAGGCTGCTGTATGACTGCCCTTCCACTCCCCTCACACTGCTGAGGGGCTCTATTATGGCTCCATTTCAATCATAGGTTGATAGCAGTCAGGGTGTAGTGCCCACTACAAAATAACTTAATATTCACTGCAGTATGACTGTGAACTACACTCTTTTACCACTCAGGGACCACTTCTGGTGCACACTGCTTCATACCTGCTTACTCACTACTTTCCCACTGTTTTCTGTCCCGGGAGAGTACCCCTAATCTAATGTGATTATACCCTACATCCCTGACCCATTTCTATACCATGGCCTATACCACTCAAACCCAACCTATAAGGCTCACCTGGGATGGGTTTAAGAGCCTAAGCCAAGCATATGTATGATATGACGGTACGTTTTTTCTGGATTGGCTCATCTTAGAAAATTTTGAGAAATTTTGATGTATTCTAGATACTGTAGAGTCATTTGTAATCACAAAAAAAACTATCGAAGAGAGATGGGGATCATGAATGGGGACATACTAAGTGGACATCTTAGGTGGGCCCAAAAGGGGGGGAAACACCTATTCGGACATGTTATGGCTGGACCAAAAGGGGGGGATCCTGACCCCCAGGACCCCCCCCCCCCCCGGATCAGCCCCTGGGCTTGTGACCAACAGCTGGTTTAGAAATCAAATGAGATTTTCAGGGGCAGGCCATATAGTGGCTGGCCGCCGTAGTGTATTAGTAACCTCCCAACAGGGAAATAATTATTCAGATAAAAGCAGAGTGACGTCCTAATCGCTAACATAGACAGTTCCCTCTGCATTTACACATTTTTAAAATGAACATGGTATTTTCAGTGACAGATCTAAATTTACCCACTGACTGTAACAGCACATTAGTTTGAAATGTGAAATTGGTGCCTGGGAATGAATATGTCTATAAATAACAATCAGAGGGAGAACTTTGTAGAACATTTGTTGAAAAATATCCTCCATTAATTGTGTTGATCCTGCAGGTACTGTTACTAACAGCTAGACTATGGTTAAACTAAAACATATACATATTAGAGCAATGTATTTCCCTGTTTTCTTTTCTCCCTTTACACTGAGTAATATAATCTGCAGCTACCTGTGCATGTTAGCCACTGGAGTGGCAGAATAAGAAGTGGTTGTTGGGGTCTAGAAGCTAGCCCTGAGGCTCCAGGAGCGTGACTTTCACTAGTCCCCGTGGGGAAGGTTAGATCCACACATTGAGTCCTACCAAGGCATAATGCACATTGTTTACTGTCACAGGAACAGTGGGTGCTATCATGTACATATGGCTTAAAGTAAGGGCCAATTTCTTTTACTATAAGGTAGTCAGACAACATCTAATAAGTGGAAATTTGGGAAGTGGTTTCAATCAAGGGGTTGATCACAGCGAGGTATATTTTAATCAGCTACAAAGTGATGCGATGTATTGATTTACTGTGTGGGCAGTTGTGTTTTTACCAAGCAACCAAGCTAAGTTAGACCTCTGTACGTATATCAGCAACCACATTGCAGCCAGCAGGAGCATTGTCTCTTAGTCATACTCAAAAAGAGCAGTCAATGGGAGCTTTGTATCCTAGCCATGCCCAAAAAGAGCAGTCTATGGGAGTTTTGCATCCCAGCCATGTCCAAAAAGAGCAGTTAATGGGAGCTTTGTATCTTAGCCATACCCAAAAAGAGCAGTTAGGGGAGCTTTGTATCTCAACTATACCCTAAAAGAGCAGTCAGGGGAGCTTTGTATCTCAGCCATGTCCAAAAAGAGCAGTCAATGGGAGCTTTGTATCCCAGCCATGTCCAAAAAGAGCAGTCAATGGGAGCTTTGTGTCTCAGTCATACCCAAATAGGGCAGTCAGTGGGAGTTTTGGGTCTCAGCCATGCCCAAGTAGGGCAGTCAATGGGAGCTTTGTGTCTCAGTCATACCCAAATAGGGCAGTCAGTGGGAGCTTTGGGTCTCAGCCATGCCCAAATAGGGCAGTCAATGGGAGCTTTGTGTCTCAGTCATACCCAAATAGGGCAGTCAGTGGGAGCTTTGGGTCTCAGCCATGCCCAAAAATAGCAGTCAAGGAGCTTTGTGTCCCAGCCATACCCAAACAACAGGAACTATGTAGGTAACATCATTATTTAGGGTGTATGGATGAATATACATGTATTTTTGTGTTATCTGGGAAAGTTATTGGATTGTATACTGATTGACTGAGTATCGTCTCTTTATTGGCAAATTGAGACTGAGATTACTCAATGGTAAACATGGAGTTACTATAGTGAAAGAAGTCTTGTGTTGTCAAATCCATCCCATGTCGATGTCTTTCCTCTTAGCTTCCAGAGTGTGATGTCATATGCCATATCTTTGGCAATGTGCGTACCTCTGATTTGGTGTGAGCCCCATTCGACATAATTTGAACTATCAAAAACTGTCAAAGGATTTGCAGAAACCCATTTTCTTACAAGTAAGTGAGCCACAGTTACACTCCATAAATCTCTATTGAGTGATTAGTGGCAGTCCACATCCAGCCACTTATAGGGGTTAGTTTACTGATGCAGGCATACCGGAAACGTACTACCGTAATCTCCCGCGTATAAGACGCGTCCTCTACACCAAACAAAATGCTGGGGAGTCTTATAGCATGTACTGAAATTGGGGGTGCGTCTTATACAAGGGGTTATTTTACTATAGAAATGTACTGAATTTACAAAATTGGTACCTAAGAGGTGCGTCTTATACGCGGAAATGCATGTGCTGAGTTTGGGGTGCGTCTTATACGCGCAGCGTGTCTTCTACGCGGGAGATTACGGTAGTGGGGAAGACATTCTTGTATTCCCAGGTAGCAGGTTGTCCCATGGGCGTGGCCATTGCTGGAGCTTGTTACCAGCGAGTTCTACTGATAAGACATCAGATGGGTACCAGTTGGCCCCCGATTGAAGCTCTCTCATTGACTAGCAATTAAACCTGCTAAGTCCGTATAAAACAAAGATTCAAATAGACCATGAGATCATTGGTTTTCATATACAACAGTAATTGCATTGCATCAAGGTACCCCAGTCCTAAGTACAAGTGGGCCAAGGTATCATAGGCACTATACTGTGTGTCATTATAGAACAAATCTGCACTGATTGGGGAATAGACCAACATGAAGGTTTGAGCCTCTGATGGGGCTACAGTAAAAGACCAGTAGGAGTCAGTGGTTGACATTACGGGTTTACATGTGTCTCTTTGTCTTATCTTTGAGGATGATTAATGGAGTATTCTGTCAGTATCCACCATAGAGGGAATGGATTTCATAGAGGCATCTGTCTTCACAATGTTGTCGGCTGACTCCTGGTCAAGCAATGTTCAGTCATTCTCCGAATAGCACAATGTTTTGTTGTCAATTTTTATTCATTCATCTGTAATCCCTCACAGGTACTAGAACTATAAAGTTGCATGTTTCAAATGTTCGAATATTTTTTCCCAAATAGCCGGGGATGGAAATGTTCGAGAGTTTCCCAATTTTAGGGATCTATTTACAAACATCAAAGGTATAAGCTTTTGTCTACAGACCCTATTATAAAGGAGTTCTTCCTATTGAGGATATTTAAAGGATTTTACACTCAGTTACTTTTATTATTGTGGGATTAGAAATAATGGAGGAGCAGCAGGGTGCCTATCACATGACCACCGGTCACCAAAAAAGGCTAGAATACAATTGGTACCACATGAAAGTAGATTACAGCCCTGGTGAGTGTACAAATGAATGTGGGGAACGAGCCTAGCAAGTGACCATTGAAAATAAAAAGTAGGAAAATATCATTTAATTGGAAAAAAAAAAATCAACAACAAAAAAAGAAGATTCAAATGTAAATCACAATTTTCTTCATAGATTCTCATACTGGAACACTATAACACATTATTAGATAATATCTGAGGATATATAAGTCATAGGTCGTAGGGCAAAGGTCAAGTATTGCAGATTTTCTATACTACTTGCTATCAAAATTTTACGTACCTAAGGAAAAATCTCAACCAACTATTTCCACATCTTTTTGTTGTCCATGCCATGTACTCAATGCAGTGGCCTTTGATTATGAGAGGTCAAGGTCATTACTCTCATGATATTTATCATATGCATAGACAAGAGATATCAAATGTTCTACTTGCTTTCAATGAATAGGCCTGTTTAGATTGAAGGCATATGAGAAGAAAAAAACACCATAAACATGCATTACTTGTGATTGGTTGTCTAAAGGTCAAGGTCACATACAGTATGTGTCTAGGAGTGTTCCTATCAAAGACTTCCTCCCACTGTATGCACATTCTTACCTAGAATGCAATGTCAGCAAAATATCTTAACATCCTTCTTCAAGATGTACAATAATCAAATACTGTGGCCTATAACCCAGAGGTCAAGGTCATTGACATTGGTCTTGTGACATCTATCCTTCAAAACTCTTTAAATGACAATCTTCATTATGATAGATGACTGCAGCCATATGAGTAACTCACCAGAGCTGTTTGCATCCATCATGCTGAAAATATGGTTTTAAAACAGCCCTGCAGGTCTGCATCATACACCAATGGGCATAATACAACAATATTATAGGCTACACATGTTTCTGTAGTTCAAAGGCACACATGAGCAATTTAGCCTACAAATCTGCCTTTAAATACAAGTACAAACTCTATAAACAGCTTTGGGCTACAAATAACTTTAAGCAAAACATGGCTTCAGGCTATAAATGTGTTGAAACTGAATAAACCTTTTGGTCATGGGTGCATTGGTAATCCAGGGGTTGACACAAACACTGCCAGAAAAGATTGGTTCTGAGGATGAGCCATAGTAATATGTCACCCATATCATGAGGACAAGCATGTCATTCTTTGTTAGCCACAGTCCCAAACACAAATTGTGACCATGACCTTTGGAAAACCCAATCACTTTCATAATGTAATGCATGTTTTTTGTTGTTGTTTTTTTTTTCCCCCATTTGCCTACAATCTAGTCAAAACGAATGAAACATTGATTATCTATCTGTTAAGTCTATATGCACAAGACAGCTGTCATGATGCCAATGACCTTGACTTTGACATGTCATATGTAAAGGCTATTTGATTGAATGTATATCATGGATTGCAATTTCAGTTGCAATTCATAGCTTAGATTGTGCTCCAGGTATGTAAAATTGTGAGAGTGAATCATAGGAAAATATACAAAATTTGACCTTTGCCCTATGACCCATGACCTATAAAATCTTAGATATTATCAAATAATGTGGTATACTATTCTAGTATGGGAATCTAGAAATGAGAAAGTGTGATCTTTTGTTTTATATTATTTTTCTAATTAAATGATATTTTCCTACTTTTTATTTTCAATGCTCTTTTGCCAAGTTTGTCCCCCATGTTCGTTTGTACACTCACCAGGGCTGAAATGATTAGAGCTTTCCAATGGTATCAATTGTATTCTAGCCTTTTTTGGTGACCGGTGGTCTCAGAAATAAGGCCCCTAGCAGCCCAGTGCTGCACCATTAAAACACAGATAGCTTGGATAGAGATGCATGGATATAATGGACATGGAGACATCATGGCACCAGTTGCCTTATTGGTTTTATTACCTAGGCTCAGAGGCGTAGGAAGCAAATCTTCATTGGGGGCCGAGTGGGGGCCCCACCTCGACCACCTTGAATTGTCGGCTCAAGCGCAATAGTGCCTATACATACCTAGGCCACACCAAAAAAATAAGTTGGTCTACGGATCGCCCTCTCCACATTTTCGGAAATACAAATATTTTTTTTCTTTGAAAAAAATCGTGTCTACGGATTTCGCTCGCTTCAGTTTCTACAAGTTTTCTCTTTGTGATGTTCGGCAAAATTTAAAAAAAAATTGTTCGCTCGCCTCAATTTCCCAGCAAGGAATCCATTGGACGCCAAAAAATTCTTAAAAAAAAAAAAAAAAAAAAATCACCATTTTTTCAAAACCAAAATCCATAGACCAACTTATTATTTTGGTGTGGCCCTATATAAAATTCGCCTCAATTTCCCAGCAAGGAATCCATTGGACGCCAAAAAATTCTTAAAAAAAAAAAAAAAAAAAAATCACCATTTTTTCAAAACCAAAATCCGTAGACCAACTTATTATTTTGGTGTGGCCCTATATAAAATTTGTATAGGAAAGTAATTTTTGATGAATTTTAGATCTAATTTGAGGCCCAGGCCCCCATTTCCCTATCATATTACTTTATGAAACTGATTTGAGATGCAAAGTTTTAGCTTCTTGTTCAATTCATTATGAATTCTTTGGTAAATTTTTTTTTTTTTGGGGGGGGGGCAGACATACTCAGGCCCCACCTCCTTTTCCTACGCCCCTGAGGCTGTCAATCCTTTTTTGACATTGACATTAATGTATACTTTAACCTCGGTTTCAGACGCCTTCAGAGGCAGGCTCAGTACACCGTGACGGCCACCAGATGGAGCCAAGGAATACTACATCCGGTCATGGAAAAGGTGACCCTGGAAATGGTCGCCAATCCAGGGACAAAACGTAAGTCTTTTACCTAAGTCTCATTTGCTGAACAGGGATTGTAGTCAAATCAAAACTGAAGCTTGTGTAGTTGACACAGTCATGACAGTGGAGAAAAGCTAAAAAAGGAGAAAACTAAACACTGAAGGGAACGTTCAACAATTACCGTATTCGACCTAGGTAATTAGCACACAGTGCACTTAACCAACATCTGAATTATGTGACTTACATTAGGCTTGTGTGGGCTTAATTGGGCCTCAAAATCGGAATATTTTTGGTTATTCTAGTTAGATGTGGTCAAAAGGAGGGCATTTGTTCTTATTTTTAATAGAGGATGTGGGTGAAAATCTGAGACGTGCGCCACTTGCAATATAAATGATTTAATGGCATATGTTGCTTACCACTTAGAGCAGGCGCAATAAAAGATAAGAAGACCTCGAGATATTTGTTCTACAGATCAATACCTAAACATAGATATAAATTTTGACATGTATATTCACATTTAATGAATATTGGTAATTGAATATAAAAAGTAGGCAAAACGACCCTGTGTTTTTGTACAAAATAAATGTAAATGTTTAGGAAAAATATATTGGAGGTAGGATCGCAGGTAATACCCACCTTTCTCAGCAGATTAGGTTATAGAGTCTAGTTTAGCTTAGCTATGAACATTCCATTGTAGATTAATTAATGGGAATAAATTTTGGAAATCTATATACTTTTCAAGATATGTCCGTTACCATAGGTTTAGAGCATTTGTTTAGGGGTATAATGATATCTGAATGGTTTATACTAGAATGTTGCTCTACTATCCATCTATTTACTCTTATTTCATTAATCCACCTTTAAGAGCTTTTATACAGCACTGAGCTACCCAAAGGCATATAAGAGTGTTCAAAGTCGTGGTAACGGACGTATTGGCCTCCCATCTTTTAGCATGAGGGTATTTCTTTACCCTGCTTTCATTATTCAAATAATCATCTCGGTACTGTCCCCTCTTGGAATAGCATCTATAGACTATCACATATATAATTGTGTTATGGGGTAAAAACTATACATTTTCAACTTTTATTTTTGAGCACCTTTCCTACCCAATTGTTGAAGATCTCAGATTTCACCCATGTGAGCTTATTCCATCGAATATGGTACGTCACTGATCTTGGGGTGGGAGGGGTACTGATTTAGGTAAAGCCTAATTTAGCTATATTTGTGTCATAGTGATAGAAAAAACAATGGCATGGGAAAGGGTTGATCCTGAATAGCTAATCCTGAATAAGCCCCAAAAGTTGGAGACATAATTGTTGAACGTGCCCTCTTTCTCTCTTAATTTACTTGCGTGTAATTTGGCTACTGCATACAGGCATTGTTTAAAGAAATTGTTTCCAGGGGTTTGCCGAGCCGAGCTTTATCGTGGACAAATATGGGGTGTGCACTTAAAGATTTTCCAGCAGTCAGTCCATACTAGAATTGAGAGATGTCATTATTTCCCCATTTGCGATGTTGATTCTTTCTATTCAAATCTGTGAACAAGAGCAGAAAGCGGCCTCACATATGCAATTGTAACCTCGTCTGTCCATACTAAGGACACAAGTAGACGACAGGCTTCATGTCTACTCTATGTCTCGATATCATGTCTATAGATAAGAAAGGTACAAATATAATTGGTATCAGCTACCAGCCCACAGTGTACTTAATACTCCCCCAGCCATCTAGAGGAGGGTCAGCACATGCCGACTCATGCAGCGAGATTATGAACTCTAATCTACCGTATTGACACGTTACATATTGTCCCATTTTCTGATGTAATCACATGTAACCTAACTTCAATCAATATAACTGACTCTAACTGACTGATGCAACTTGGCTTCCTGATTGCTGAAGTCATTGATTGTGAAATTCCTATAGAGTAAATTATAATCTGGCAGCTATGACTAAATAAGTACTAAGTCAAGTATACAGGTATGTGTTAATGCAGCAGTAGGCTGTGTATTATGGGTTGGGGGGGGGAGGAGATTAAGGTAGAAACTATCTTGATTAGATATCATGAGTATTGGGCATTGGTAGTCTAGTGAGTTACTCACTGGTGCTGTTTTCGGTCACAGCCAGTTACTCAGTTGGTGCTGTGGTCGATGGTGCTGTGGTCGATGGTGCTGTGTTGGTAAACCAGTGAGTTTCTAACTGGTGCCATGTTGGTAGACCAGTGAGTTTCTCACTAGGGCTGTGTTGGTAGACCAGTGAGTTTCTCACTAGGGCTGTGTTGGTAGACCAGTGAGTTCCCCACTAGGGCTGTGTTGGTAGACCAGTGAGTTCCCCACTAGGGCTGTGTTGGTAGACCAGTGAGTTCCCCACTAGGGCTGTGTTGGTAGACCAGTGAGTTTCTCACTAATGATGTGTTGGTAGACCAGTGAGTTCCCCACTAGGGCTGTGTTGGTAGACCAGTGAGTTTCCCACTAGGGCTGTGTTGGTAGACCAGTGAGTTCCTCCTCACTGGTGATGTTTTGGTAGACCAGCGAGTTAGTCACTAGTGCTGCGACTGGTAGGACAGTCAGTGACTTCCTCAGCTGTGTGTTTACACACCATGTCGACAAATCAGCATGTCACTCTAAAACAATCAAATATTCATTTAGTATACACATACTGTATAAGTGTATTGTTTATGCTCTTAGCAATACATATTCACCCATGTACAAACAATATGTCTATGTATATCTTGCCTTTAAATACTGTGCCGGGTGAGTCAGAGGTTGGCCTACGTGAATGTGTTTAGGTTACCACTAAAACAGGCCTATAGTCTATACAGATCTAAATGTGATTGGCAGAGAATGTGAAACTTGGTATTACCGATAGGCGGGGGTGGCGTAGCTAATTGCGGATAGTATGTGGATTGGGACTTTGACACAGGGGTAATATTTCATAACACCCATGAAGTTTGCTCAGCAGATATCATGTCAGTATAGATGAACAGCCAGTAACAGCCGTTGGTTATCTCTTTTAACATACTTCGCGGAGTATTGGGTCAGTGGGACGTGCTGAATGGATAATGCTAAATCTGGAAAATAGTAAGAGGAAATCTGTATTTATGCCTTCTGTAAAAATACCACAGGCAATGTGGTAAAAAAAAAAAAAAAAGAAGAGATACACACAGTGGACACAAAGAAACCACAAAGCAAGAACATACTTTCATAAGGCAAATACACACACATCATATTGCCACATATTAAAATAGCATACAAACAGAAAAGACACAAATAGACTATATAAGGAAACACAGAATCCATGAGAGACTGTTTTGTCTGTTTATATGACAGTCAGCATGAAGTCACTCTATTATTACCCTGCCATGTGCCACGAATAGGCTGGGTGTGTTCTAATGTGTGCACAGGTAGGACAAGTGTGTGTGTGTATGGGGGGGGGGGTTGTTATCAGAGAAGCCGGCGAGCTAGGACGTGTGGATGGGATGCTGTGAGACGCCGCCCACGACGTCCGGCGTAAGGCTTATTAGGCGCGCGGTAAACAGGTCCATCGTTAAGAAAAGTAAATTGCCCATGTATCCCAACCACAGTCCACATCACTGTCTACTGCTTCTTATTGCTGTAAGGAAGACCATCTGACCTGTTGATATAGGGTGGGGGGTCTCAATGTGATACACGGTCACCAACAAAACTGTTGTGTGAAAGGAAGAGGAAACACTCATGCAGAGAGAATGGATTCGAAGAAAGGAAAAGGAAATGTCTGTCTATTGCAGGGACCTTTCTGTAGTAGTTCTAGGCGTCACATGTTTGAACTATTTTCCAAAATGAGCGTGTTCAGAATGCTTCATAAGGGTGCGCTATTAGCAACCAGTCCATTCGCTAAAAGCAATATGATCCCCAGAATTGCAGAAAGGCTTTTGATATACCTTCACAGCTCAAGTTCTTCACTGGGTGAAGTAAAACCTGACACAAATGGGTTAAGAATGTCAAACGGTGGGCTGGAGGTGAGAGTGTCGTACATGATTTGAGAGAGCCTTTATTAGGGACTTGCATAAATTTTTTTAATTGTTTGAAACATTTGATTATGGGCCCTGTCCTGTAGAGCTCATTGCCAGCTTTTCAGATCTGTTTAGATTGTCTTTCTACTGTATATAGTTCCCGAGCAATCTTAATCTAAGATCCAAAATTGATGGACACTTGATACCCATTGACACAATGGTTAAGCTGATAAGAGGACTGTTATCAAAATGGAATCCAGATAGGGCCAGAATAGACAGAGGAAAGAGGTTTTTTTAACATAACTCAGTCAATAATTCATATTTTTGCATGAAATTTTTCAGTATATATTATTCAGATATCGTGCCCTTGTTCCTCCATGCACATTTGACCTGTGACCTACTTATGATTGACCTTTGACCTAATTAACTAGGTCAATTTGTTCAAACTATGATAACTACCAGAGGTTTCTCATAATTTGTGTACTTGCCATCAGAATTAACATTTATCCTACTGATAAATGATAATGTATGATATTAAGGTCAACCTCTATGAACCTATAATTGACCTTTGACCTTCAAGGTCAGGCTATGAAGCCAAAACATAGCTAAGTACCTGAACACAATAGACCTGTTGAGATGAGAATCTGTATGCTCCCTAATGTATTCTCATTTATCAGAATTCTCATGCATGTTATATATCTTGACCTTAAATTTGACCTTTGACCTGATTAATCCATGCATGACCTAATTAATCACATTGTTTTCTCGCAATTCATAGGAAATTGCAGATATAACACTGAATTTTTGCATGAAGCACCAACAGCAAGAGGTACATATTTTGATACCTATCAAGTTTGTGTGTATTGACCTTTGACCTAGTAAAATAAGGTCAGTTCATAAATAGGTCAACCTAGTTGAAATAGGGCAAGTCGAAATGCGGATTACCAGGGAAAGGTACATTGTAGATAACTTCTTTACTAGGGTCTGGACTAATAAATGTCTTTGTCAAAAGTCAATGTGTTTGTGTACATTGACCTTTGACCTAGAAGTATATGTCTATTTCTGAATAAATTTGACCTAGAAGAGAAGGTCAATTATTACTGTGGGCCAGTATAGTACGGCTTTCATTTTGATACTACCATGTTGAATAGAGGGGCTCCATAGGAGCCACTCAATAATTAATCCCCCGGAATTCGAAGGGGAGACATGCTTTACTAATACACTACAGCATAATAGAACAAATGTAAAAGATAACAGCATTTCCCTTAGATGTGTTTTACACCCCTCAGAAGTGTGAGAGGGTGTGAAGGCATCAAAGTGAGCATTTTTCTTAGATGTGTTCACACCCCTCAGATGTGTGAGTGGGTGTGAAGGCATCATAAGCACCATTTCTTTTAAAACAACATCAAAGGGATGTTAATATATCTATAATATACACTTTATCTTATGCCCATAGAATGGCTCAGTCCCTATACTATGCTATAGTCCCAGTGTCTAGGTTGCCTGCACTGAAGCTGCATTGACAAGGGTAAACTGTTATGGCTGGGGCTTCGTTGGGCTTATTCCTTCAGACTTGAAATTTGCAGGGAATATACTTAGGATATGTAGGAACACAACTATGTAGGTGAACTTTGGCAAACCTTTTTTTTCTTTCTTAATTTTGGTCATTTTAAAATAAAAAATAAATTCAAAACCTATGACAATACAGAAATATTCTATGGACATCAAATATACACCTCTCATTGTAATCCCTTAATTCTAAGCTTCAATTTGGTATATTAACTTTTATTCTAGCCCAAATATTAAGCCCTCCAGCCCCTATTATCTGCTGCTTGTAATGTAGCAGCATGGAAAGTTGTTTTGATAACAGTAACGGCGCTACACGCAGCGCGGATGCGGCAGTGGTTTATGCAAGTGCCTACCTTTATAAAATTGGCTTCAGACCATGCTGTATTACAGATTTATATCGAAAACACTCATTTGACCTTTGTGCCTGGCAAGTGGTTGTTTTATTCACGACCTGTACCTATATCCGGTTTGGTACCAGTAATGCAATATACAGATTTCTGTTAGCCTACGAATGGCCATACAAAAGATGACAAGATGGCATATATCCCCATGTTCGGTTGTCATATATATCCACTTAGCCCTTGTGTTATTGCTGCATATGATTGAGCATGACACGTCGGCAGTTACTCCTAATCAATTATCTGTGATAACCTTTTGTTGATGCTCATTCCTAGCTACCTTGGATTTATTTGCACTTTGACTGTGTGGCATTTGGAGTCTGATTTAGGGACCATTTGGAATTCTCATTAAGCTTCTAATAAAGAACCACATGATGATGCCTCAGGGCGGTGTTGAGGCTTCATGTTCATTTTACTAATAATGGCACCAATGCGTTACGCTAACTCAGGAGGTCTGTATGGTGCATGCACTCATGACTGGCGAGTTACTCACCAGCAATGCATTTATGCATCATTGTGCTTGGTGGCATAGTGTACTAAATAAGTGTTGGTTCCTGGTAGAAAGCTAACCTTGTAGCCCTTTTATCATCCAGGAGTATCACATATGGTACACACCCAATGTGTGAAATTACCTACCTTTTTTAAAATGTATAATTTGAAGTTAGGTACACGTGGATGATAGTTACTGATAGTTGTTATGATTTGAT
This sequence comes from Acholoe squamosa, assembly GCA_949317995.1. NCBI lineage: Eukaryota > Metazoa > Annelida > Polychaeta > Phyllodocida > Polynoidae > Acholoe > Acholoe squamosa. The sequence goes on from OX439047.1 coordinate 54,274,609, forward strand.
GCGGCATCTATGAAGTAATTGTCCCTGGTTCACCGGAAATTCCTGGTCTCTATTCGAGATTTTTTCTTTAAATTGCAGTACATTTATCATTTTCTTTGCTAGCCCTTGAGTGTACATCTGTAATCAGAGATGCCACTTTTCCTGGTTGACCAGGTATTCCTTGTTTTTTTATTCTAAGATTTCTGTATTAAGTCATGTTAAATTTATGGGAAAACATGTCCCAAAGTCCAGTTTTCCTCGTTTTTGTCGGTCAGTGAGTGGCATCTCCGTGTAATAGTTGATATGCGATGTCTTTCCTACAGATATTAAAACGCATGTTTCCCTTCATTATCACATGTCATAAAAGACAATTAGGCAGCAGCAAAACTGCTCTTGGCTGCCAGGAACCAGTGCAGTTTATGTACTTCCGGTTGGTATTAGAGGCGTTCCAGCTACTGCAGCATCCCCTGTTATTTTGCTCCTTGCTGGAATTACCTCGGTCTGTTTGTGCCAGACTTGGTGCTTAATCTACACTTAAGGCATTAACCGCCATGTACAGCAGTTCATCATAGGCTGTCCGTGGCCACTGTCAATTGGCAAGACCCTTCCTTTGGGGTGGTATTCTGTGAAGCCGTAACATGGTATAAATACATGTGGGGAAGTGATAGCTGTTTTGACAGAGAAGAGCATTTTTAGGACTAGGCAAGCACTTAGTGTGAACATACAAAACAAAATTTCACAGCCCAGGTCGTGTCAATAAAATCTATTCTTACATAGATTTTGTTTTGCAAGTTTGCATGTCTGGTAAATTGAAGATTCATTTGGCGTAGATGTTTAGTTTCATGTTGATTGATTGATTTGATTGATTGATTTGTTTAACGTCCTAAGGCCCGAAGGGCCTCATGGGACTGCCAGTTTTAGATATAACAGTCACTATCAATCCCGAACATAGGATATTCATGAATTGCAAGTTTATCAGCGTGAAATTGTTATTGGAAATGCTGAGACGTTAGTCCAGTTCATAAGTCAATTAATAACCTACAGTGCACCCCCCCTCACCCCCACCCCCACCCCCTACACACACACACCACTAATGGCAGCCAGGTGAGGTGTGGGCTGACTCGGCATGTGTGCATCCTGGTACGTCATCGTGCACGGTAACTAAGGCAGTAAGGGTTTACGGGTTGATGTGAGTTGACTCATACAAAGCTGTCAGGCAAACACTGCAAAGGACCACCATGTAAAGGTGTCTTCACGACCATTTTCGGAATCTGAAGACAGTGCTATACCAGACCCCCATCCTATTCCATCCGGACATAGAAGGCCATCGTCTCAGGCTGCAGTGGCTGATCCAGGATTTGGAAAGGGAGTGGCGTCACCCTGGCCTATAGGTAGGAGGAGCACCCACCACCACCACCACCAACCATCTGGGGATTACAGTAAATAACTAGAGTCTAATATATATGTATATAAGCAAATGTCCACGACCATGGGATATTTTTAGATTATATTCCCCGAGGTGGGACTGGCGTATCCCACAAAGCCATTATATGTCGAGCCTAGGGGTTATTTTGCATTTAAGTAAATCAAAACAGCTCAGATATGTTCAAAATCCAAGATGGCGGACACCCATTGAATACGGCCACATTATATTCCATCCCCCCATTGAATACGATGTCCAGTACTATTCTATAGTAACGATCGTATCTGCTATGACATAAAGATATATCAACTCTTAAATACAACATCCCGCTGTAGTTTCATACATAGACAGGGGGTTATTGCTCCATGAAATAGTAGAGTAGCCAAACAATCACACAGAATTCATTATTCACTGCATCTTGGTCAACAGGGTAAAAGGTGCCTCCGTGAGGGGCCTCACAAAGGTACTTTTTACCTCATTGACTGAGATAAGTTACTACGTTCTTGCACTATAAGGCCACGATTGGCACACTCAAACATGTCTTTCCTTCATGTAGCTCTGTAATACCTACATGGACGTGGAAAGCAGGGGGGACAGGGGGGGGGGGGACATGTCCCCCCCCCCCACACTTTTGAGCAACTCCTCAAAAGGTCAAAACTAAAAGGTCAAGCAAAGGGAGGTCAAAAATTGCAGAAAACCCCCCTGGTCCAACCCACTCTGAAACTGTCCCACGCCCCTGCTACAACCGACAATCTGCAATGACTCACGCCGTATTTCAACACTAGGTGTAAGATTGAAATACACAGTAGGGATCTAGTGACGTGAAACCCCTATAAATTCATCCCTCCCTCTCCATAGATAGAGCTGATGGCAGCACAGGACGGCACCTTGTGGGTTTGGATTGACTCACGTCAGTTACTGACTAATGGTGGATTACTTGATACTAAGGCCACACCAAAAAAATAAGTTGGTCTACGGATTTCCCTCTTCATATTTTCAAGAATGCAATTTTTTTTTCTTTGAAAAATATCCGTAGACCAACTTATTGTTTTGGTGTGGCCTAAGGTGGCCATGCAGCTCCTCTTCTGGCTCCTCTTCTACCATAAATGATATTTTCTAGACCATAAATGATAGGTAGGTAGATTTCATTAACCGATATATGGCTGTGTATATGACTCATTTGAAATGGATTTTATATGTCAGTATTTCAATATGAATATGCAGAGATGATTATACCATTAGACATGTTTAGCAAATTACCTACTGGGTGACCGTTAAAGTACATTGATTTTAACATTTCACAAATACTGATCCATACTCATAATTCTGACGTCATCACTAGGCTCTGAATCATCAACAGTCAATTGACGTAAATGTACCGTAATCTCCCACGTATAAGGCGCGTCTTATAGGCCAAACAAAATGCTGCTGGGTCTTATACGTGGGAGGTAAATTGCCTTAAGTTTGGGGTGCGCCTTATAGGGGGGGGGGTATTTTTTACTATAGAACAGTACTAAACTAGCCAAAATCTCCCCTCAGAGGTGCGCCTTATACATGAAACAGATCTCCCTGAGTTGGGGGTGCGCCTTATAGGCGAGCTGCGCCTTATAGGCGGGAGATTACGGTACACGTAATAGTGTTCTCTCAGGTGCCTTAATATGAGCAGTATAATAGACTTGTCTAAGTAAGAGCCCTCTCACATCACTGTGCAAAGTGAATCCAACGTGATGCATTATCTTACTGACTATATCATTGACATTCAATGTGAGCATATCGCCGTTATCTCACTCAATTCTCGCCATTGGTATAGATGATGACATCCCCATTTCGTATTACCCTGAATCTGTCATTTGCTGCTACTTGATCAATTGACACACACGATTCAATATTAAAATGTACTTCGAACACAACCATTTAAGATGGTGCTTGAGAAGTTGAGTGGATTGCATTATGACTGCTTGAATGCAATTCTTATCTCACAAGTGTTTTCTTCACACATATATCATAGTAAACAATGGACACAAGACTAGTGTTTTAATGCAATGTTCGGACCGTAAAGGGTTAAGCCTTGTCAGTATAATACCCATAGATGATGAGTGTGGGGTATTCAATGGTGAATACCGTAATCTCCCGCGTAGAAGATGCAGTGCGCGTATAAGACGCACCCCAAACTTAGCACATGCATTTTCGCATATAAGACGCACATTTTAAGGCTAAAATTTGTAAGATTAGTACATTTCTATAGTAAAATTACCCCTCGTATAAGACGCACACCCAACTTGAAAAAATCCTATAAAACTCCCCAGCATTTTGTTTGGCGTAGAGGACGCGTCTTATACGCGGGAGTTTACGGTATGTAGTATTGCAGAGTTGAAGCCAGCCAGCCGTGTGTACACCACCTTACATTCTCCTGTAATTAAAAAGCATCACACATAGAAGTAGGGCACGTGATGGGAGGTAAGGCTAAGGTAACACAAGGAGCCTTGTGTACAGAGGAGGTTTTTGGCCGCCCAACCATCTCTAACACCTGCCAACTGCAAAAGTTGATGTGACCTTACTTGGGCTGAGGTAGGAAACCAAAAGGTGCTCCAGGTATGTGAAGAGGACATTCCACCTGGCCACTCTGTGTGTTCATGTATGGAAAATAACGTATAGAGAGCAACATGTCAACTTATCAACTGTTTATATTAGTGCCCTGTAGCCCCTTGGTACTTAAACAATATACAATGTGCTACCCTGGGGGATTGGCGGGGAGTTCGCTCAGTTAAAAGAATATGAGATGGAGGTTCTGCATTGCTTTCTCTTTCTTAGATCAAATCCCGATAGGTGCAGTACTGCATCTAATCCTAAGCAGGCTGTCGCACTCCCTGTATTGGATAATGTGTCAAAGGCCTCCATGCAGACCCTTGTCTTTGCAGCACGGGCTATGCAGGTTGGCATGTAAAAGAACCCCTTCCTCAAGTAACTGATTCCACCTACACCTCACATTGTACATTTGATCTAAAGCACCATGGCAGTGAACTTAGCATAAATCTAGTATACCTGCAATCAATTGACCTCATTATTTTCACCAACATTATCACTTTGATGATAATTAAGCCAGCTATCAAGAAGCCAATTCTCTCTAAACCAGTCCCTGTGTACTTAGCACCTGTATGGGCCTCCCTAGCCCACTTAAAAGGGTCTATTTCTCCTCTTTCCTATCCCCTCAGGATGTGTGTGGCGCACATATGCGCGGGCCCTGACACATTCCTCTGTGAAATTGTGTAATGTAGTTCTCGCCATGAATATGACCTCAGCTGTCGAAATGGCGTTAAACATCTATTACTCACTCACTTAGCACCTGTATATATGTATTGAAATGACACAGTGAATTACAAGTCCCCACTGTCCTATCAGCCTGGTGAACATGACCTTTCTCTCAAGCCACAATCTGATTATGTACTACATTAAGTTACCTGATGTGACCCGCTGTGTTATCCGTGATGTGTCACAATACAAATGTATCCATGACGTCATCTTCATCTTGAGTTCTGACATCATCAGGGGGTTGTCCTCCATGTTGGGTTGACACGAGATAAGTCCCCGATGGTAAGTCCTCATTATGTCCACAGATAGAATGAGTCAGGGAGAGTCAATTACTGCAGTTGTCGCCTAATGAGTAATGTGCAATATGAACGCTTTTTTGGTGTTATCCATTTCTATAAAAGATTGATATGGTAGAGACGAAGGTGTGGAGAAGAGAATACATCCACTCACCTTCCCACCTTCGATCACCCCATTAAAATGGTCAAGCCAAAACTAATCAGTAGACCGTGGCCATAGGGATTTCTTCAACTCTCTTTTGTACAAACACGTTGCCCTTTTCTGCTTCATATTAAGCAATTGTCGGAAAAAGGAAAGACTAATTCACCTTTGTCAGTATTGAAGCGGGAGGTAGAGGGCATCCCTAACCAATAACAGCCATACAAAGCCTTAGAGACCAAATTAACCCAAGGTAGTCATTGGCAGTGCAGGAGAAAACGATGAGAATCTATACTAATCTCCTTACCCTAACAACCCAAAGACACCTAAATATGGACATCATACCTTATCGTCATATACGAAGGTGTTTTAGGTATACTGAGTTGAGTCAGACCGGTTTTCCCGCCGTGACTAAGACACGCCACCCTCCCCACACCCAGGACAAGAATGATTGGAATCGTGAGGGGCGGTAGCCAGATGATCATAAGCTTTGAAAAAGGCACCACCTGGCGCACGGCTCATTCAATGTGGCGTGCGCCTTGTGAGACGCGGCGTACGCCTGTGGTGACCGCCCCACTGACAGGTCGTCCATAGTGTACATGTGTTCATTTAGTTCATGTACTGCAGGTGGACAAGTATAGGAGAGGGATACGTTTGAAACCCATGTCATGGATCCCAATTCCAGGTAGGACGACTGGTATTAATTCCTGGACTTGCTCAACTGATTTTGATTTAAGAGAAACAAAATAATGTTAAAGATTCAGTGAATCAATAGGCGAACTGAAGGGGTGCAGGAGGAGAGGTACAGGGATTGTGGCCAGCCTAATGTACCCCCGATTCATAAAATATAGGAATGTGTACAGTATGTGTGGGGTTTATGTGGGAATCATTTAGCCAAGTCCTACTTCCTTTACATTTATTTAGAGGCCAGCTTCAACAATAGTTAGCATTGAGCTGGATACATGCAGTCTTTATACATACCGTGATACATATTTGTATTTGTTTGGTCCTTGTTCAATATATGACACTGCCACCCACTGTAAATATAGAGCCATGGCACCCTAATGATATGCACTATGAATATAGAAGCACAATAATCTCTCAGGGCCTGGGATTGTGAAACACTAAAATGGGGGTTAACAATGATAATCATGTCCCAGGTTAGTTCCGGGAGCTTTCTATAGCCGTCTATACCCTCCTTTGATGATCTCACCTCTTTCCCAGAAATAGGGTACCAAGTATTCTAGTGCCACTGGTTTGACGCTCCTCCCCAGGGGCGCTCCTCTGGTACTCACACTCACCAAGCACATATACACACATCAATAACTGACAGGGGCGATGCTGGGAGAGTGTAGCATGTCATGAAGGTGAAGGACGATGGGTGGACTTAAGATCCGGGTTCGCGGGCTGGTACCCCGTGTGTTCCCTGTGTGAGACTATCGTAAATCCTAGCGTACAAGACGCACCCTGAGTTAGGCCCAATCCTTTAGGACGCACTTGGGCTTAAATGTTGTTCATTTCAATACTGTTTAAAAATCCTCGTCTATAAGACGCACATTGAGTTGGGTAGAATCCTATAAGATACAGGTTATGTATCCTCGTGTTCATTCAAATCGCGCCTAGGTGAGAGTTTACGGTACTCAGATCGCTGGTACCCAGACAGATAATGTTGTCACAACGGGCGTCTTCCCAGAATTCATTGTTGGCATAGTCTGTGGCCACCAATCAGCTTTTAACGTTTTGCATCGTCAGCAGATTTGGCAGAACTTCTCAGACTTATTATTTCTTTCTTTTCCTGTTAGCAAACTCATATATATACCGTCTTTGAGATTTCATAGCGACCTAAACAGGGGCGTGGGAAGCAGTTTCAGAGTGGGTGTGACCAGGGGGGTTTTCTGCATTTTTTTTTTACCTCCCTTTGCTTGACCTTTTAGTTTTGACCCTTTGAGGAGTTGGCCAAAAGTGGGGGGGGGGGGCATGTCCCCCCCCTGTCCCCCCTGCTTTCCACGCCCATGCTGAATGTACATAATAAATGGGTTATGATTACTATACTAGAATGGCTGGCAGAGGGGGCTAGGGAGAGGACATAGGAGAGCTGCGGCATTTATGCATCAGATTATGTTACTGATAATACGATTTATATAGAAAAGAAAATGTCAGTGCAGAGATGTCACTTCCCTGGAATTCCCGGTTTTTGTTTTCCTAAGAATTCTGTACCAAAATGTATCGATTTCCTGGCAAGAGGTGTCCCAATAGGTCAGGTTTCTGAGGTCAATTTTAAGAAACCTTAAACCACATTATAGTCCGCTGTATCACTCTTACCACTCACGATGAAGTACACCTTGGAATTGTTCATTAGAAAAGTAGTAAGGGGATCTTAACAGTTCTCGACTGGAATGATAAGAGTAAGACTTTGGTTGCTAGTATCACCCAGGAGAGGAAGATGAAGCTGTAAGGTGAAGCTGGCGCTTGGTTTTCATCCTAACGTATATGGCATCTTATAAGGCGCTACAAGGGATCGTCCACATGTACAAGTCATGACTTATACACAATGTGTTATGGTGGTGCAGCGTACGTTGAGATTTACCCCCAGTCACAGAGATTGAGGTATTTCCCCGAGGTATTTCCCCAATGTCCTAATACTTATGCAGTGAGGGTGAGTTGAGCTGTTCCACCAGTACTGGTGACAGTTGAGCAACTCATTGTCCAGGATGGTCACGTGCTCTACAAGCACCCACCCACTCACTCAGCAGTGTGGTTAGGGTGGATCCTGGATGGTGAGGAAAGAGAGATAAGGGACCCAGTTAACAGTGCCCATGATGTGGCTTATAGCAAAGAGATGACCCATGGGCTATCCCTAACAGTCATCACCACTGCCCCATGCAAGGACCAGTGCGGGGACCAGTGCTAATACTGAGAGCGGCTTGGTCCCCATCTGCCAGTGTTTGTGTATTGGCTATGATTGACTGTAAAACAATAATGGGCCGGTTGCTTTGTTGGAAAAGGTCAAATAGACCCTCGCTCGTCTATGCCAGGACCACAATACTACAGAGCGACAGAGGCGTAGGAAGCAAATCTTCATTGGGGGGGCCCGGCGAGGGCACCGTCGCGACCACCTTGAATTGTCGGCTGATGCGTGATGGTGTCTATATAATGGGTATGTAGAATTCATATAGAAAAGTAACTTTTGGTAAATTTTGGATCTGACTTTAGGCTCAGACCCCCATTTTCCCTTTGACATCACCATAATAATCTAATTTGAGATGTAAAGTTTTGGCTTCTTTTCCATTGTGTTTATGAGTTCTTGGAAAATATTGGGGGGGCCCAGACATACTCAGGCCCCCACCTCCTTCATGATTGGGGGGCCCAGGCCCCCCTGCCCCCCCCTTTTCCTACGCCCCTGAGCGATGTAATCAGACCACCAACTGGTTTAACCTTATCCAATACACCACAGAGTTCTACTGGCCATACCCTAGAGCTTGTTAGCAGGACAACATGGAAACAAACCAAAACACTCGTAGAGGATTAACTTTTCACGACTAATAGCTGGCTTTATCTTTGAACTTTCAAAATTTGATCAGTTTAAAGTGTCCATCACTGAGTAGGAGTAGGAACGATATGCATGGTTTAGAAGTATGATCTATAGTGACACAATATGAAATTCCACCCAGCATCCCGCCCCTGTACCAAGGGACCTCAACAAGGGACACACCCCATGTCAGGTGAGCTGACATTAGTGGCCATATGGACAGCTCCCTATACCCAGATGAGCAGCTCTCTCTACCTTTTACCTATGTACCTTTTCCCTTATTGACCCCCAGTAGCCAGGTGAGCAGCTCCTTCTACCCAGGTGAGCAGCACCAGTACCCAGTTGTACAGTTCCCAGTTCGCTGCTGTGCAGCTCCCAGTAGCCAGGTGAACAACTCCCTGTACCCAGGTGAGCAGCCCCAGTACCCAGGTGAGCAGTAGCCAGCCAGGTGAGCGGTTCCCAGTATCCAGGTAAGCAGTAGCCAGGTGAGCAGCTCCCAGTAGCCAGGTGAGTAGCTCCCTGTATCCAGGTTAGCAACTCCAGTACCCAGGTTAGCAGCTCCTTGACCCAGGTGAGCAGCCCCCAATACCCAAGTGAGCAGCTCCCTGTACTCTAGTGAGCAGCTACCTGTACGCAGGTGACAGGCCCCAGTACCCAAATGAGCAGCTCCATGTCCCCCCAGTACCCAGGTGAACAGCCCCAAGTAGCCAGGTGAACAGCCCCAAGTAGCCAGGTGAGTAGCCCCCAGTAGCCAGGTGAGTAGCCCCCAGTAGCCAGGTGAGCAGCCCCCAATAGCTAGATGAGCAGCACCCAGTAGCCAGATGAGCAGCACCCAGTAGCCAGGTGAGCAGTTCCAATTGGCGGATCCAGGGTCCGGAAAAGCTGGGGGTGCAGCCCAAAAGGAAGGGGTGCATTGGAAAAAAAGTACTGGGGTAGCCCCTCTAAATCCGCCACTGAATCCCTGTAGCCACTTGAGCAGTTCCTAGTTGCCAGGTGTGCAGCCCCCAGTAGCCACTCACTAGAACAGCCCCCAGTAGCCAGGTGAACATCCCCCAGTAGCCAGGTGAACAGCCCCCAGTAGCCAGGTGAGCAGACCCCAGTAGCCAGGTGAGAAGCCCCCAGTAGCCAGGTGAACAGTCCCCCGTTGCCAGGTGAACAGCCCCCCCCCATTAGACAGGTGAGCAGCCCCCCCCCCATTAGACAGGTGAGCAGCCCCCCATTAGACAGGTGAGCAGCTCCATGTACCCAGGTGTGAAGCTCCCAGTAGTCAGGTGAGCAGCCCCCAATAACCAGGTGAGCAGTACCAAAGTGATCAGCTTTCAGCATTGCTTAATTGTTCACGTTTCCCCTTTGGTGGGTAACTTTAAATGTTCTCCCAGTGAACAATGGAATCGCGTTTGGGAGCTACCTCTCAGCCCAGCTAGACGTCAGCAGACAGACATGACGGTTTTGTAAGAGACTTCAGTTTGATCTAGTCTCATCTCAAGGGCTTGACGGCTTGCTCAATGTTTGTTCAGTGCAGACATTTTTAGGAAATTGAGTTTCTCCAAACTGTCTGCCATTTCTGGGTAGTCTCGAGACCAATTAATAGTGCCAAGGTCTAATGCACTGGCCACGTCATAGCTCAATATGAAGATCGATACAGAGATGTTCGCCTCCATTTTATTACTTGCGACTGTTTAAGTATGAAGATGTTTGTGGCAACGGGGTATATTCTGATTTTACTGACAGTACAGTATACACACATTGCTTTTAGTGGATGTGGTGAGGTAAACGCTGATAATCGTTATTATGATTGGTACTGTTGCCTACCACGAATAATGGGTTAATAGTTTAGAGTGAGTTGATAGCTTCGTGCTTGTGTTGAGTGAGTGAGTAATAGATGTTTAACGCCATTTCGACATCTAAGGTCATATTCATGGCGAGAACGACATTACACAATTTCACAGAGGAATGTGTCGGTGCCCGTGCATATGTGCACCACACACATCCGAGGGGATAGGAAAGAGGAGAAGTAGACCCTTTTAAGTGGGCTAGGGAAGCCCGTCGTGCTTGTGTTGAATAGAAAATAATTATAATGTCATGTTGTTATTAGCCCTGTATCTACATCTCAGGAAATGTAGTAAGAGCTGTATTGACGGGAAGGGGAGGACATCGCTAAAAGGTCCCTTTCAATACACTGTTAGAAACCTCAGGAATTGTTTTCACCAAACATAGAAAATGACCATGTATATACTGGTATATCCCATACTCGTCAGCTCGTCAGCACCCATCACCACAGTCCCATATTGTGTGTATACAGTACAGCCCTACTCCTACCCTGCCCACACACCCTCCCTCCCACCAACTCCTCCTCCCCCTCCTCCTATTGCTATCAGTGCCGTCGGACTACACTCTATTGATTTTCACATAAACCTACAAATACTGCCGCCCACTCAAGAGCTGCATTTAATAAACACGAGGCGCTCTTCGTCTTGACGACCAGCCAGCCAATCTTGGGTACCCTGAGACCTGGAGCTCCGTCTTATCACTACCCTTCATCTGGGCTGAAATATTCTCTATTAGCTTAAGTGATATATCACCCAGCCCATGATATAAATGGGGTTTTATTTCATCCAGAGGGAAAGAAGTGCTCATCTTACATTCATGATTTATAATAGAAACATATGTGCCATATTCTAACTGTCAATAATACATTTTGAACATCCCTTCAGTCAGAATCGGGTCAGAATCACCAACAATACCCGTGTATTCACTTTACACGGTAGTTGATTTAACAGACCATAATTACTTTTACTTTCTATAAACCGTCATGTTGTGATGTAAAAAGAGATGGTAGTAACACCTTAAGATGGAGCCCAGTGAGAATGATGACGGCACTGAGGGCTGCTACAGCACACAGGTAGTGGTGGGCAGCACGCTGCTGTATTTATAGCACCACAAGTGATATTGATTGTTGACTACTGTTCTATTGGTGGTCCACAGGGCACGGCACGTTAAGAGGGGGCATAAAGGTAGCAGGTTAGGGGCCAGCATTAGCTGAGGGTGGGGGATGGTAGAAGGGGTGAGGTGGTAGGCTAGCGGCCAGCATTAGCTGAGGGTTGGGGGTGGTAGCAGGGGTGGGGTGGTAGGCTAGCGGCCAGCATTAGCTGAGGGTGGGGGATGGTAGCAGGGGTAGGGGTGGTAGGCTAGCGGCCAGCATTAGCTGAGGGTGGTGATGTAGCAGGGTTGAGGGTGGTAGGTTAGGGGCCAGCATTAGCTGAGGGTGGGGGATGGTAGCAGGGGTGGGGGTGGTAGGTTAGGGGCCAGCATTAGCTGAGGGTGGTGATGTAGCAGGGTTGAGGGTGGTAGGTTAGGGGCCAGCATTAGCTGAGGGTGGTGATGTAGCAGGGTTGAGGGTGGTAGGTTAGGGGCCAGCATTAGCTGAGGGTGTGGATGGTCAGTGATGGTGGCAATAGCCTTGTTCAATGGAAGGTGCGGGGGCGGAAAGAGCAATATGCGACGACGGCTTGTTTCTGACACTTTCTTCCTGAAACTGCCACAACAGGAGAAAGCTTGGCTCGGGGTGTTGGTGGGAAATAGGATAACGGGGTGGGAGAGCTTCTCCCACTTACCCCCATCCCCACCTACTTCTCACACACACCCTCCCTGAGCCTGTGACCCATCATTATATGACGGCCAGCGGTAGTTTTTGCGTCCATCATGATCAGAGAAGAGGAATGTCGTCCATAATAAGACATAAATACAATTAGTATTAATCAGGCAGCTGGCCAGGCGGACACTGGGGTTGGAGGAGGGTGCGGGGGTGGGTGTAGGGGTGGAACTGGGGTGGGTTGAGAGGATGGGGTAATTCTGACGTAGGAAGGCATCTAATGTGGACTAGACGTTGTTTAGGGAATGGCAGAAATCATGTGAAGGGCTTCACTAAAACAGACAGAAAAAAAAATGATAACACTTTAAAGTTGATCAAAACCAGTCGCAGTCTAATTAAGTCTTGAAAAAGTGACTTAATCCTTTAAGGGCAGCTAGTGTATTAATGCATCATGTCGAGGTTGATCCGGGATTGATACACGCCCAAATGGTCAGCATGATGTGCCAATGAAGTGCAATCACACATCATGCCGATCAATGAGCACCATCATTCATGCACTCCTGCATTGGTCCTTAAAGGGTTAACCTATTCCAGGCGAATGTTGCCAAAATGCAACAGCATGGGAGGCTTAATATTGCCAAAATGCAAAACCATGGTTGGCAAAATGTTGTCTTTTGGCAACAAATTAGTACATGTATGGGATTCTGGAAATCCTGTCCTGTACGGAATATGGTTGTTTTCGGTCGTCCTTCTAGCAACAGACTCAATTGTATTTCTGTTTTGAATAGGTTAAAGGGTTTACTGCAATATGAAGTGTTGGTGTAGAAGGCAAACACTGAATGCTGTGTACAGTACAGCTGGGGGAGTCCATGTGCAATATGAAGTGATGGTGTAGAAGGCAAACACTGAATGCTGTGTACAGTACAGCTGGGGGAGTCCATGTGCAATATGAAGTGTTGCTGTAGAAGGCAAACACTGAATGCCGTGTACAGTACAGCTGGGAGAGTCCATGCGCAATATGAAGTGTTGCTGTAGAAGGCAAACACTGAATGCCGTGTACAGTACAGCTGGGGGAGTCCATGCGCAATATGAAGTGTTGCTGTAGAAGGCAAACACTGAATGCCGTGTACAGTACAGCTGGGGGAGTCCATGCGCAATATGAAGTGTTGGTGTAGAAGGCAAACACTGAATGCCGTGTACAGTACAGCTGGGGGAGTCCATGTGTAATATGAAGTGTTGGTGTAGAAAGCAAACACTGAATGCTGTGTACAGTACAGCTGGGGGAGTCCATGTGCAATATGAAGTGTTGCTGTAGAAGGCAAACACTGAATGCTGTGTACAGTACAGCTGGGGGGAGTCCATGCGCAATATGAAGTGTTGCTGTAGAAGGCAAACACTGAATGCTGTGTACAGTACAGCTGGGGGAGTCCATGCGCAATATGAAGTGTTGGTGTAGAAGGCAAACACTGAATGCTGTGTACAGTACAGCTGGGGGAGTCCATGCGCAATATGAAGTGTTGGTGTAGAAGGCAAACACTGAATGCTGTGTACAGTACAGCTGGGGGAGTCCATGCGCAATATGAAGTGTTGGTGTAGAAGGCAAACACTGAATGCTGTGTACAGTACAGCTGGGGGAGTCCATGCGCAATATGAAGTGTTGGTGTAGAAGGCAAACACTGAATGCTGTGTACAGTACAGCTGGGGGAGTCCATGCGCAATATGAAGTGTTGGTGTAGAAGGCAAACACTGAATGCTGTGTACAGTACAGCTGGGGGAGTCCATGCGCAATATGAAGTGTTGGTGTAGAAGGCAAACACTGAATGCTGTGTACAGTACAGCTGGGGGAGTCCATGCGCAATATGAAGTGTTGGTGTAGAAGGCAAACACTGAATGCTGTGTACAGTACAGCTGGGGGAGTCCATGCGCAATATGAAGTGTTGGTGTAGAAGGCAAACACTGAATGCTGTGTACAGTACAGCTGGGGGAGTCCATGTGCAATATGAAGTGTTGCTGTAGAAGGCAAACACTGAATGCTGTGTACAGTACAGCTGGGGGAGTCCATGTGCAATATGAAGTGTTGGTGTAGAAGGCAAACACTGAATGCTGTGTACAGCACAGCTGGGGGGAGTCCATGCGCAATATGAAGTGTTGCTGTAGAAGGCAAACACTGAATGCTGTGTACAGTACAGCTGGGGGAGTCCATGCGCAATATGAAGTGTTGCTGTAGAAGGCAAACACTGAATGCTGTGTACAGTACAGCTGGGGGAGTCCATGCACAATATGAAGTGATGGTGTAGAAGGCAAACACTGAATGCTGTGTACAGTACAGCTGGGGGAGTCCATGCACAATATGAAGTGATGGTGTAGAAGGCAAACACTGAATGCTGTGTACAGTACAGCTGGGGGAGTCCATGCACAATATGAAGTGATGGTGTAGAAGGCAAACACTGAATGCTGTGTACAGTACAGCTGGGGGAGTCCATGCACAATATGAAGTGATGGTGTAGAAGGCAAACACTGAATGCTGTGTACAGTACAGCTGGGGGAGTCCATGCGCAATATGAAGTGTTGCTGTAGAAGGCAAACACTGAATGCTGTGTACAGTACAGCTGGGGGAGTCCATGCACAATATGAAGTGTTGGTGTAGAAGGCAAACACTGAATGCTGTGTACAGTACAGCTGGGGGAGTCCATGCGCAATATGAAGTGTTGGTGTAGAAGGCAAACACTGAATGCTGTGTACAGTACAGCTGGGGGAGTCCATGTGCAATATGAAGTGTTGGTGTAGAAGGCAAACACTGAATGCTGTGTACAGTACAGCTGGGGGAGTCCATGTGCAATATGAAGTGTTGGTGTAGAAGGCAAACACTGAATGCTGTGTACAGTACAGCTGGGGGAGTCCATGCGCAATATGAAGTGTTGGTGTAGAAGGCAAACACTGAATGCTGTGTACAGTACAGCTGGGGGAGTCCATGTGCAATATGAAGTGTTGGTGTAGAAGGCAAACACTGAATGCTGTGTACAGTACAGCTGGGGGAGTCCATGTGCAATATGAAGTGTTGGTGTAGAAGGCAAACACTGAATGCTGTGTACAGTACAGCTGGGGGAGTCCATGTGTTTCGGTCAATGTATTTGGGGGATGTGATGACTGAGATGGAGGAGGGGAAGGCAAGGAAGTGTTGTTGACACGTGCCTGATTACAAACTGATAAGGGAACACCTGGAGTTGTGAGTCAGATGCCGTGATATGCACCTAGACATAGATAAGGTGGTGAAAGTTCAGTCACTATGAGATCTGTTCATAGAGATCATCTATATGCACGTGTACCCCAACACCAGAAAAGCACATGATTACATGCACATGTATACACACACCATAGAAACCCCTTGGGATATTTGGATGTCTTGGAGGTTTGTAGAGAGTGGTAAAATTATCATTCTAGGTTTACAACAGTCACATATTAAAAGAAACTGTATGTGTATACTGAGTATATTGTAAGGCAAAGCCTGTTGGGTACAACTTCACGTACACATACTGCAGCCCTATACACCAGGATGTAGACGACTGCAGTGTTGGGGATTCCCAGCCATAGAGAGGGGACAGGGAGGGGGATTCATTGTTAGCTTACACCCCTGGTCATATACATGTACAAAAAAATGTACATACCGATACTCTCAACTGACCAGAACTATTAAACTACCAGGGTGGAAGGAAGTGCATCATCCATCGTCTCCTCAGATAAATCTGTTATTGAAGACCACCAAGTAGTCGGTCCTTGCTTCCTCGACCCTTTAATTCCTCAGATCCCTCATTACCTCAGACAGAATATCTTCCTCAGAGAATTTTCCTTGCATTTTCAATATTCAAGGAGGCAAGGGCCGACTGTACATGTAAACTACATTGTCACCTAAGACGCCATAACTGGCCCACCTCATCATCACTCCCCAGGAGCAGCAACTGGTGTAGGCGAATTTCTGCCATCACTGGCCAAAATGCACGGGTAAGTGTAATATTGCTGTCAATACCAGGGGTTTCCAACAGCATTTCTTTATGCTGCTCGATATGACATGTATACGTGCAAATAGTACACGTACTGATATCAATGTTAGACTCTGCCGGTATGAAGAGCACAAGATAAAACTGTTACATAAAGCTATTTCATATGGCAGGTACAGCTATGAGGTATGGCCAGGGCTAGATGTGCGCTATTTGGTACAATGGCAACCTCAGGTAAATGCATGTGTTAGCTGAGAAGTCAAATTCAGTTGTGACGAGGCAGTTATATATCTGACAGAAGTCCAGTTTTTGCCCTATTCTAGTACACTGTACATGTACATAATGTGCCCCATACAGGTAAGAAGGGAACACCTGTTACCCCTGGAGGCTGACGTGTGTGTATAAATTCTATATCTACATGACTGGTTTGATACCAGCCTCCATGCCTCTCCTCTACCCACTCAGTAAATTGATCACAGCTGGCTTCATATTTACCACTGACAAAATAACTACAGCTTTGTTGGAGCCTGGCATAGGTTGCAATCCAGGGATTTTGTATCTCAACTTGAATATCGTTTCATTTTTTTCCGCCTCTTACAGTACAGGCATGTTGATGGTAATTGAAAAACGAAATCGATATAAAGAGATGAGAACCAGCATTTATTACATGATTTAGAAGGGTAGAGTGACAAGAAATGGAGGCTTCCATTTACCTCTAGGTCTGGGTATCAAACCTGGCGTGTCTACTTTCCTTTAATAGAAGTAGATTAGAAATGGTGTGGTATAAAAAGATTGCAGATCCTTTCATTTCCACACAGACCCTTGGTTTGAGGCGTACAATATGTCATTTCAGGGATCAATACCTCTCGTTACTAGTATGGGTGTCATGCAATTGCTCCTGCGACCGAGATCAGGCCGATTAAAGATTTATTTGGGCCCATTTAGTTGAATTTAAAATCAATAACCCGCTGGAAGCTGCCGCGGCAGAGCTGCTAGAGCAAATAGAACCATGTCCAGGCAATAAGCCAACGATCCAAGCTCTTTTATTGTACGTCATGAAAATCGTACCAGTCTTTTGTTGCGATAGGCAAACAATTTACAGACCACGGGGGAAATTGATATTAACAACTCTCTATTTCATTAGGTGCAAATGATGTTTCTACCAAGGAAATGCACATTGAATTAATGCCCTATACAGTCAGTCGTTTTTGAAACCTCCCCAGCCGGGAGGGTGATGCGGGCAGGGACAGTGGGGCTCTAAACATCTGAGCCACAGAACATGAGAGACAAATTTCTCAAAATCCCAAAATCATTTCAAGGTAAGATGGAAAGGGAACAGAAAAATAGAAAATAAACATGTATTTTTAAACCTGAGGATATATAGAAAAAATAGAGCCAATTTAGTAAAAGAAGTAACTCCTTTAAGAGAAACAGAGAGATTTGTAAATCAGGGGTCAGAAGTAGGAGGCCTCAATTGGACCTTTATCTTATCTCTTATCTCCGATCTTCTCAAAACTATTCCCGACTGACCACTGACTGTATAAATACCCGTGGTACAAAATACTCTGAGAGTATTGTGATCAGTGCCGCCTTAATTCCTACAGGGTTTTCAACATATATAAAGGGGAAATTCCCATGTGTGAAGATTGCGCGATATAAATTCCGGACCCTTCTTTTTAACCCAGAATGGTAATTATTACTGTCAGAAAACATCTGCTACCCTAGCGTGAATGGGGGAGTTAATACTGCCCTCTTTGAAGCTCTGGGTTAAATTACTCCCATTTTGGTTTCAACATATTCAATACAGGTGGTTGTTGTTTGTACATGATTGATTACCAGTGTACGGATGGTGCTAAAGGCACTGGACAGGAACTATTTTAACTACTGCAAACCCCTAGATATAAGACGCGGCATAAATGTCTCCTGTAGCTTATAGGGCCTCTGGCAATGAACTTAGGGTGCAGCTACATGTAATACGTGCGGTTTTACATTATATATATATATATATATATATATATATATATATATATATATATATATATATATATATATATATATATAATTATGTCAATTATTTAGGCATTTTTCAGGACCCATCCACCCCTTTGTCACTGCTTTTGTATCGAACATATAGAGGAACCCAAAGACCCACCCACCCCCTAAGCAGTGATGTATTTGTTGAACGTTCCTTAAAGTGCGGCTTATGGTTTTTACCAAAGTTGGTGCGGCTTATACGTGTTTATAGAATGATAATGCACTCATATTCTCCACCTGGATCATACCACATTATCATGACGTAGTGGAGTGATAGGATACCATAATAGAGTGTATCAGTAATCTACTAGTACACCACCCACTCAGCACCCACATGATAACCACGACACCTCCAGTACGTCCACCACCCTCCTCCTCCTCCATGTCGTAGTGACGTCAGTGTAAGCACTAATCAGCATGTAGTCATGTCCTTAATGTTCACATAACGCCGTGCGTGGACGTCATACTGACACCATGTGGGACCACAACAACATGTGAACTCTTAACCACAGATTACGAGGAGCAGGGGTGGACTTTCATGTCCCAAAGACTTAAAAATACATTCCTATACAAACCTATGTTTAATGGGATCTATTTAACCACCTTAGAGATTTTTTTCTTCTTTTTGGATCTCCGTCACTTTCACCACTTGACAGGGTTTGGCTGGTGACCTGCCTCTATTTTGGGCATGTATACAGGCAGGTCAAGTCTAAGAATTGCCCTGCCAATCATTCCCTGTTTTCACCCTCGATCCCAAGAGGACACCCTATGACCCCTAATGGTCTACATGTCTCCGAAATAGATGTTTGCTGTAGATAAACTGTGATTATGTATTTAACATGCCCAATTACTGATACACTCCTAGGGTCAGCCTGAAATGTTCACCAGTAGATAACATGCAGCACTCCTTGGTGGACTAAAGGACATGTCGTCCGTCCACGGACAACTAGACATATAGACAATCTACATACATATGGCTACTGGGTTGACTTGCAGTGGGTTTGTTGGTTGTAACCTCGGGTTGTTTAAACCTTACATGATAACGTGCCACTATACATGATAGCCCCATGATAGCCGGCAGCCGCCACATGCAGATACCTGGACCGTTAATACTTCAGTCCGGGACTACTGTTCACCTGCTGAAGGAGCGGTTGAGAAGTGCTGTCCCATATTAGTCTTAAACATTTAAAGATAATAATGCATTGAAAAGTGCCAATTAACGGTGGGGGGGGGGGGGGGGTCCCAAAGACACAGATAAAGCGAGGAGACCCTTGATCACTCAGAGATTGCGTGTATGCCCGGGTTCATGTGTGTGGACATTGGCTACCCTGCATTCATAGACTTCCGATGAAGTTGTCCTTACCCCACTCCACAGGGGGAGCCGAGAGAAGACCTACCCATGATTCTCAGAATTAAATTCTAAATCCATGATCATTGAGATGCCTTTGGTTTGGGGTTTTCCCTCTTGTCACCCACCTTCCCCTTGACGAGAACTCCCTGTGTACCTTGTTCATGGACTGGGGACACCACCCTCCCGTATAAATTGTAAGAGCCGTAGAGTGGCAGAGAGATAGATTCCCAGGGAATCAGGGGATGTTCAATTGTGACTACCTGCCCTTGACTTCTCCCAATCCCGCCTGGTGGCAGCACGGGCATGGCTGCTGCAGCCAGTATCTGCAGCATCTGCTGTAAGACAGCAGAACCAGCGGTAGCAGCAACTCAACCAACAGGAGACCTTAACAACAGGGGCAGGCCTTAAGCAGCAGCAGCTGCAGCATCACACACACGGTGTGTTGCAGGCAGAGATCCGTAACGGGTTGTCATCAACACGGGGCCGAGCACATGCTGCCTGATCAGCGCTCTGCAGATGCTGCCTGATCTCCCTCCCCCCGCCCCCCCCCCCCGTGTCAGCCGCCTCCTGAGCCACCTCACCCCACTGCGGCACTCCCACCGTGCCCCTCATAAGGAGAGACACGTATGGGGAGGGTGGAGACCGGCGGAGGGGGTGTCCAAGAGATGCTGACGCTGCCATGGCTTCCTGATCCGGCTGTAGTAATGGTGTGTGTGTGTACACCTGAGACGGTACTGTCCACTCTCCTACAGCCCGCCCTGTATTGGTTTTACATGTTGACATACCAGAACCCCACCCCGCCCACTCACCCCGCACCATTCAAGGATCCAAAGGATCTCTCACCGGTAGCCAGGGGAGCTACCTTAAATCTTGAAATACCTCTTCACATATCGGTGTCTTTTAAACTCACTTAGTTAAAAGAGGCTCTCTTTAATATATAGATCTCCTCAGCTTACTTCCATAAATCCGCTGTGTGTGATACTCAATGCCCTCCTGGCCCCACCCCTAGCCCGGTGCCGTGTATGCCTAAAGTGAGGGCGGCCAGCGCTCGTCCCGCCCCCTGCCCCTCCCGCCCCACAGGCAGTCAATACATCGTCGTCGTCCCGGTGCGTGGCAGCGGCCACTGAGCCGCCTTTCATAACAACAACTAACTACGCATTTAGCTGCCGCACCGACCAAGCCCCTTGACGGACGGAAGGACGAGCTGCTGCCGGCACTAAGGAACCTGCACACCCCACCCTGCTACATTGGAACCACTCCCATGTCCACCATTAACCTGCTGACATCCTGGGCAGTGTGGACATAGCGTGCTGAAGGATATCTGACATCTTTATAATATATAGACACCTTCCTCCAGGGTGCCTCCATCAAGAAGCACGAGTAGGAGCCTACACGGTGAGGTGCATAATACTATGGGTATGTGTCTTGTAGCAGGTGTTGTTGATGGTGGCTATTACTTAACTGCCTACATACCTGGATGACCTTTGATATAATATACAAGGTACCATGTACACACTAGGGGTTAATACTGACTGTTTTAGGACCAGGACTAGGTCTACATGTGTAGTACCTACCAGCATCTGGAGTACTCCAAGTCTGTACACAAGGGTTTGTTTACAACTGGAGGAGGAAGTGTAATGCATAGATACACAGTGTGGTGGGAGGTGTGATCGGTTAGTTACTGCTGCTCCCTCCCATAGACCCATAGGACCATCAGCACCACTAACCAAACATACACCCATTGTCATCTGTCATCATGTCACCATCACTCACTGACTGATGGTATACATGTAGTAATGATTATGCAGGATGACTCTGAATTGTACATGATGTACATATAGCTACAACATAGAGCATGGCATGTTGACGTGTAATATATACTTGGTACATGGAGTAGTAGTGGTCGTATACATCAGTAGCACAGCACACACACACGTAGAGAAAGGCACTCAAATCTCACTGCGCAGTTTAATACATGGCTTGGACAGCCATGGTATCAATAACACCTCCACACCGCGGATCTTTGTGGTTTTGGTATGCACCAGATTAATGCACATACATGTAATCCACTGACATGTCATGATATACGTCATACTGATAGTGATATATTATACGTCATACTTAGACATGTCACATTAGCCCATACTGTACTTCCATATAACACAACATACTCACACACTACAACAATATACCACACATGACACCGCCCTATACATTTCGTGTATGTGTGACACCCCATCATCTCTCAGACCCATCCTCACCGAACACCATACATATAACACATACACACAGCCATAGACCAGTCCTGCACGCACCACCCTGTCATACAGCACCGTCACCTGCCCAATGTGTGCTTCTACGCCGTCCTTTTGGGATTCTCCGTAATGGGGCGTGTCCTTTTGGGGCACCATAACCAAATCCAGACTACCTACACAACCAGAGGTCGCCGGGAGAGGGAGGGCAGAGGGTGGATCTTACTGGGGGCTAGGGGCGGGAGATCGGATAGGGAGACAGAATGTTATCATACCCTGTCCTGACAGGACATTGATGTACAACGGCAGTCCTGGCGAGTAAGCTGGCGAGCACCTGGAGGCAAAGTTAGTACTGTCTTTAAAGGTTTATAGATAACCACTGTTTTAAATATGGGTGCACTGTGCTCACAGAACTAACATTTCTGTAGGACCAGTAGTAGCAGAGAACTAGCTGTATATAGAGATACCTGGACACTGGAGGAGGTATCTAGTGCAGTGGTAGCAGCAGCAGGAGGTAAACACACTGTCTGGTGCACAAAGGTGAGGATTGGAATGGAGGGAGTAGGGCACCATAGCGCGTCCTGGCTGTGACGTAGTGGCTGCTTCCTACATGGGTGGGGTGGGGTGGGGGTGTCACGGACAATCTGTTGGAGCAGATGAGACCCGGAAACAGCTGTGGCACCGGGGAAAGGGCACTGGTAAAACAGAGAACAGTTGCAATAAAAATAAACCGGGTATATTGGTAACAGAGCGAGTGCAAAAGGTTGACTGTTGTAGGGAAAAGGCAGTGGAAATAAGAGGCAGGGTGGGAGTGGCCAAGGAGAGAAGTCCTGACCGAGGTAGGATAGTGCTGATAGAGATATAAAGCGGTACATGTATTAACAATGGAGAGAAAACAGATCCAGAAGCAATGAAAGAGCGAGGCAGTGGTAGTAGAGAAAGGGCAGTGGTATGATAGATGCCAGCAGGGTCAGAAGTTAGTACCTTCCTGTCATTGCACAAGGTTAAACAGGCAGGGGCGGATCCAGAAAGGATTGTCGGGGGGGGGGTGGGCACAGCCTCGAAAATTGGGTCTAGGGAGGTCACGTGCCTCCTAGCCCCCCTCCTCCCCCCAACGGGATCTGCCCCCTGCATAGTATCCTACTCTGCCCCCTCCCTGTGGTTCCTCGTTAACGGCAACAATACTCCCCCTCTGCCGCACCATCTTATTGCGTAGTTTGTGTTTGAAGTCAGTGGCGGCAGCAGCACAAGCATATTGGTGCAGCTTACCGACCCACTTTGGTCTGCATGCTGCCTCCTTGGCCATGTACCGTTATCGGCAAGATGCACCAATGCAGTGCCGCTGAGCCTACTTGCCAGCACTGCATTGGTGCATCATGACAACATTTCGGGGACCATCACACTGCAGAGTCTGAATGCCGTAGGATGCGCCAGCACTGCATTGGTGCATCATGCTGACTTGTCAGGAGTGCATCAGGCTCAGTTTGAATGTAGCCCTACAAGTAGACTACCCAGTGCTGCATTGATGCAGCGATTCATGCTGCCCAAACACAGTGCATTAAAACACATGTGGTCCTTAAAGTGTTACATGGTGTAACCCTGGTGAGATAGCTAATGGATGAGGCCAAACACAGTGCATTAACCCATTAAGGCCTGATGTTGAGAATACTCAACATCCATGTAGGGGCGGATGTTGAGTATTTTCAACACCATGTAGGGCCTGATGTTGAGTATAATCGACATAGATATATAATGTGGTAGCCATTTTTGGAAATTTAAGATAGGCTTAAGTGGATTGCTATATTTGGTATGATGATGTTAATTACCTATTTTGGGGCCGAGGAATTTGAATATGAGAAGTTAACAGTGATAAAGACATTGTAAAATGGTTGAATATGATATCAAAGTCATTGAAAGTGTAATATACCTTGAACCCTCCCGCCCCCTGGTAAATGTACTGATCAAAATTCAGTCCCCTAGTCTTTCAAAGTACTCTCATAGTCAGCCCTTAATGGGTTAAAACACATGTGGTCCTTAAAGTGTTACGTGGTGTAACCCTGGTGAGATAGCTAATGGATGAGGCCAAACACAGTGCATTAAAACACATGTGGTCCTTAAAGTGTTACGTGGTGTAACCCTGGTGAGATAGCTAATGGATGAGGCCAAACACAGTGCATTAAAACACATGTGGTCCTTAAAGTGTTACGTGTTGTAACCCTGGTGAGATAGCTAATGGATGAGGCCAAACGCAGTGCATTAAAACATGTGTGGTCCTTAAAGTGTTACGTGTTGTAACCCTGGTGAGATAGCTAATGGATGAGGCCAAACACAGTGCATTAAAACACATGTGGTCCTTAAAGTGTTACGTGTTGAAACCTTGGTGAGATAGCTAATGGATGAGGCCAAACACAGTGCATTAAAACACATGTGGTCCTTAAAGTGTTACGTGTTGTAACCCTGGTGAGATAGCTAATGGGTGAGGCACGGTGAGTCACCACAGTCTCCTCCATGTACAACATGCCACCTTTGTCTTAGTACTCACCAAGACAGTGCACATACAGGTCTATTATTTCACGGTTGAGACGGGGTGAGTGATTTAACATTGATTCAAGAAGGTTGGCCATACCAGGTATGATAAACAGATGAGTACATCTCGTGGGTAATCTCCATTGTATAGTGGTGAGGGAATTGTACCATTACTTTTTAGTAGAACCTAAATGACCATACAATTCGTCAACATGCTAAAGGTTGCTCCATGTCACATACATGTACTATGATGAGTGGGTTATGTGAGTTATGTCACTGTTAGCATGTAACTAGGGCCCTTTTCATACCAGTACCACGTGGGTATGGGTGGATGAGGGATCTATAACGTACCTGTATGGGCCGTGTGTATAGTGTTGTATCGTATACAACTTGCCTTCTATATAAAACACCAGTGCCGAGTGATATAGATTTGATATTACTGGCACCCATTCAATTCACTCTTAAAATGTGTATACATGTACAGTATGAATATGAATGGTTGTGTGGGTATATTGTACAATACACCATACATGTACACACCCATACATGTATATGCTAACCAGGGAGGCAGGCACCTATAGTGGACTTTTCTAACTCAAATATGTTGTTGGCAGATAGCTTTGGAATCTTCCATTTTAAAAGCAGTTTTTCCTACTCCCAGTAACTAGTACAAAAGTGTACCTGGAGTAGGGCTGTAGCCCCATAGAACCTAGAAATACCCTTGCAACAATTGTCCTTCAACCCAGTAATCCTCAATAATGAATAGGGTCTGTATAGTGTGATTTCCCTACAGGCAGTATTAGTCTTCCAATTGTTTGTGTCACAATTTTATATGGCCAAGTTGTTGCACTTTTCCTAGACCTGACGGAGACCCTTGACCCTGCAGACACCTACCAATCCTAATGTTTTCACACCTATACAGACTTAGCAGGTTTAATTATTAGCCAATGAGATAACTATTCACTGCGGCCCTGTCGGGGGCCAACTGGTACCCATCTGATAGGTGTTATCAGTAGAACTCACTGGTAATAAGCTCCAGCAATGGCGGCGCCCATGAGACAACCTGCTATGGGTCTATACCCACTCCCTTCAACACACTCAAGTCAGGGTCTGTCAGGTCTAGTTGGTCTCCCTACACTGTAAAAAAATGTGTGTCGAACTTACACACTTTCTTACTCCTCTCCACCATCGTGATCTCCCCTCCCTACACTATAAGAGATGTCTGCTGAATTAACACACCTTCTAACTCCTCTGTACCATTGTGCCCCCCCCCTACACTCTAAGAGATGTGTGTTGAACATACACACTATCTAACCCTGCATATTTTTCCCTCTTTATTTTTTAACACACAACACGCTTTTGTAAATATTGTTCTGACTAGTTGGCACCGGAATGTGAATTGACTACAAACTTAAGTCCATCCCTGACTATTTGGCACCTGAGTGTGACATGACTACAAACTATAGTCCAACCCTGACCAGTTGTCTGCTGAATGTCATATCAAGGCCTGTATTCATGCCAAAGTATGCCCAATGACAGTAGCCTATTCCCATCATACTAGCAGCGCTTAGAAACGTTTGTGGATTTTATAATATAGTCATTAAGAATAGGAGTAAATGGTAAGTGCGATTGACCTGGCCCATATCTGTTCAATTTTGATCAGTAAAAGATATTTGGTTGAAATCCTGTTATAACAAAAAATGAAATATTTGACAACTAAAGTAGGACTTAACATGTCTCTTCCATTTTAATCAGTGAGGGTTGGAGTCACATGACATATGAGCAGATGGATATCAGTATTCTTAGATTCATTAAAAAGTTATTGTGATAAATTTATTTTATAAATTATATTTCAACATATGTGACATTCCATTAAAATAAATACAATAACTTATATTTTGTTATTGATTGTATAATACTACCTCTTCTATAATATTGTCAAATGAATAATTAGGGAAAGCACATTAACATAAACATTCTTTCATCAATCTTCAAGGGGCCATCTGCCAAT
Source organism: Acholoe squamosa (assembly GCA_949317995.1). NCBI lineage: Eukaryota > Metazoa > Annelida > Polychaeta > Phyllodocida > Polynoidae > Acholoe > Acholoe squamosa. The sequence continues at coordinate 54,301,045 of OX439047.1, forward strand.
ACAGCACTGCTGTACCTCACTGTTAAAGTTCATCATTTACCTTTCAACTTAATCATTCCTACCTCAACCTTCAAGGGGTCATCTGCCACTACAGCACTGCTGTACAGTACGTAATAGTTTCAAGTTATTCAGTTACCTTTCAACTTAATCTCTTTTTTTTTATAGTTATTTAATAGCTTGATACATATTTAAATGTTCAAAATCTGATCCCATATTCTTAGAAATCTTTAAAATCTTTCCATTTAAATACATGTAAAAATATTAGAATCTTTAACTTTTCCATGTCATATCTTTGCATCCTTGTTAAGGTGTAATTCAACACACTTCTACCTTTTGTAGTTTTCTATAAATGTCATACTGTGTGGAGAGGTAGGGTAGGGAATACCCAGCGGTCAAATGCCGTCGGAATTTGAATTTGACACAAATGTAACTTCTGCAGCCAAATATATCCCCCAGCTAAAGAACCTGCAATAAACATAGGAAGTGTTTGACCCTTATAGGACAACATAATGCCTGCAGGTTTGTGTTTACTTGTCACCAAATTCACCACTCGACTAAGCTACTCGCCGTGCTGCTGGAGTGGTGCATCATGCCGAAATCCTGGGAGTGTATCAGCCATATAGGGACGTCATGATGCGTGAAAGTAGATCTAGCGAGTTACTCGTGCATCGTCCTATAAACAAATCGTGCATCGTCCTATAAACAAATCGTGCATCGTCCTTTAGACAAATCGTGCATCGTCCTATAGACAAATCGTGCATCGTCCTATAGACAAATCGTGCATCGTCCTATAGACAAATCGTGCATCGTCCTATAGACAAATCGTGCATCGTCCTATAGACAAATCGTGCATCGTCCTATAGACAAATCGTGCATCGTCCTATAGACAAATCGTGCATCGTCCTATAAACAAATCGCCAAAGAACTTTGCAGCCCAGATATTATAAATCCTAAAAGCGAGGTGACGTTTGACTTCAATGTTGTGGTTTGGATAAGACCTGTGGTTTCCGTGCCTGGAGAGAGTGTCAGGAGTGTTTTGCATAATACTAGCCACTAGTCAAATTGCCAATGGCACATCCAGTCTAAATCTGGCTAATGTCAGCTCCTCAGATTGGTTACTCAAGTCAATGAAAGTGTTCTGAAAGTGCACTTGTTGCCTCTGCCCTTTGCCCTCAAGCTCTGGAGACACTAGAAATGGAAGAAGGCTATATATACTATATCCATATTTTAGTCCAAAATTTTAGGCATCTTGCATGTAAAAGAGTTTGGCTAATCAATTTTCAATAAAAATATGGACAAAATATGTCGCCTAATTTGCAAATATAATATACGTCCTATTATTATCCTAGTTTTTATAGGATGGGGGATGATGAGTTCACCATGGTGGTGTAAGCACCTTGTGTTCTTACTTGTACATATATCATTTAGTGTTTATGGCACTCACCCTGTGGGCCCCTTATAGGTCTGCAATGATAAGAACTAGCGTTATGGGTACCACTTGTCACATAATGTACACAGTAAATTCTGCAGTGAATTATCTGATTAACTCTAAAATGTTTTTAGTAGAAGGGTGCGTCCAGCCTCCTGCGAATTTGATTAAATTAAAACACTGGATTTTCGAGCAATGTCACAGTTTCATCCACAAAAATAGAGACACTTCTATTTTCTTTAGAGGAAAAGTACACACATAATTTATGTAGAAAGTTCAGAATCTCAAGCACCTGTGGGTATCATGTTTATACCTTGAGATAAAGGAGATGTTACTAGATTTTTAAAAAAAAGTTCCTCAAAAACTGATTAAGACGCCTCCGTTTTCCCGCCAAAACAGATGAGAGTGATGAGCATGAGTGATATGAGTGTGTTCATTATTTAGGAGGGGGGACCGGGGGTGTTTTCAGATAGGGGGCAAATGGTGCTGAATATGCCATACCACAGTATGTTCGTCATGATTGGTTCCAAAGAACTCTTTCAGAGTTTTGAACGATAAAATCTTTTTTCGTATGTTTGTTTGATAATACATCCCGGGTCAACGATATAAAAAGCAGGTATGTCATGAAAGGGCATACCGTATGTCCCCATGTATAAGCCCAGGCTTGTAATAGCACTAAGTGACAAATTGACCAGGCTTATACACGAGGCAGGCCTATATTCCTGTACTTGAAAAATCAATATGGCACCTTTTAATAATTTCTTGATAATATCACATTTATTCCAACATTTCCAATGATTTTATTATCAAATAGTGCTTAGTTTACATGGAGAATAGTTGTACAATAAATAGGGTTTATAGAACCGAAAAAAAATTATGTTAATATTCTTGAAAGTGATTTTAATTGAATAGATTTTCCGACCCCCGGGCTTATACATGGGGCCCGGCCTGTATAAAACTAAGGATCCTATCCCCCGGACTTATACACAGGGAAGGCTTATACACGGGGCCCGGCCTGTATAAAACTAAGGATCCTATCCCCCGGACTTATACACGGGGAAGGCTTATACACGGGGCCCGGCCTGTATAAAACTAAGGATCCTTTCCCCCGGACTTATACACGGGGAAGGCTTATACACGGGGCCCGGCCTGTATAAAACTAAGGAGCCTATCCCCCGGACTTATACACGGGGAAGGCTTATACACGGGGCCCGGCCTGTATAAAACTAAGGAGCCTATCCCCCGGACTTATACACAGGGAAGGCTTATACACGGGGCCCGGCCTGTATAAAACTAAGGAGCCTATCCCCCGGACTTATACACGGGGAAGGCTTATACACGGGGCCCGGCCTGTATAAAACTAAGGAGCCTATCCCCCGGACTTATACACGGGGAAGGCTTATACACGGGGCCCGGCCTGTATAAAACTAAGGAGCCTATCCCCCGGACTTATACACGGGGAAGGCTTATACACGGGGCCCGGCCTGTATAAAACTAAGGAGCCTATCCCCCGGACTTATACACGGGGAAGGCTTATACACGGGGCCCGGCTTAATATAATATATACACGAGGAAATACGGTATTTAATCATGTCAACTTAATAACAACTCCCTTCCTTATACATGCAGTATATAGACAATATTCGCACTTCACACATACAAAGCATTTATATGTCAATTACCAATATATTTGAAGTACGTCCTACTTGTAAGAAGTCAAGTGAGCAAAACTACCTTTTAATCTGGAGGTTTCCTGGTAGAGCACGTCCTAATACAGCCGCTATGAATACAAACCCAACTCTTACCAATTTAGATCTGGACTGTGACACTTAGGGCTAACAGTAGGTACGCCCACGAACAGAGAAGGCTTCAGCCATGGTGTTCAATTACCAAGCATTGTAGTGGACCTGTAGGTATGCTGGTGCGGCACTCAATATGCCGGATGTAGAATAGTGCGTCGTCATCAAAATGGGGTTGGACACAGTTCACAAAACCCTTTCCATATGTTGGAATTCTATCAAGGCAATAATATTATATCTATTACTGTGTGACTAAGACAACAGTGCTGATGTAACATTAATTGTTCTCTTGATATTGCTGAGATTTTTGGACAGCTTGTTATGTATCTTATAGGAAAATGCATGTATCACTGTGAAAGGGTGTGTGTGCGTGCGTGTGTGTGTGTTTGTAGTGGGCAGGTTTATGGGGGTGGGGACATCCACTGAGTAGGAGGGGATGACATCTACTAAGTTGTGTCATGGCAGAAAATGAGCTCCACCCTGTAGCCGCCTCCTGGCTGCATCCAGTAGGTGTGAGAGAAGCTCACACCTTGCAGGTGTGGAGCACCTCAGTGCTTACTACTGCAGATAAAAGGCTGTAGACCAATTTTGGCAAAAGCAAGTAGCTTAATACTGGGGTGGTAGTTGGCACCCAAACTAAATGGGAATTCAATGTACAGGTTGGTGGGGGGGGGGGGGGGGGTAGCTAGTTTTCAATCAGAGGAAGTGAGGAGGAGGCTCTCTGTACCTTTAAATGACTGACTGCGACACCCACGATATATGCTGCACACGTGGGCATATTCACGTCTTTCGGGATTTCAGATCATTCTTGAATGGGGCAAGGTCAGTCAAATCAGAGATATTTCGGTCGAAAGTACAATCTCCGCAAATCATGATTTATCATTATGATAATGCAGAAAGACAGCGATGATTTCTCTCCAGTGTAAAAGGGGACAAAGTAATTTCCTGTCAATTGAATGACTGAGTTCTTTGATGGCCCCCAGACGTAAAACTAAACAAACCAACAAAAGAGATATGATAATTGTAAATAGAGACACCTATTTGAAGAAAAGAAGTGGAGGGCAGGCAAGTCATTGCATTAAATGTATTTTCGATTCTTGAAGTGTCCAAAAAGTCCATATTATGACATTCAGTTATGACGGTCCTGTGCACAAACAACTAGAGACGAGCAGATTTCCTGAAGATGAAATCAATTATCGCTGTGAGAACCTGCTGAAGGATAGATCCCTAAATGACTGGTGTCGGGGCACAGAGAGTGGAGCGGCCTGTTTGAGTGACTAGAACAGATAAAGGCTACAGGCGTAGGCGTTGATGGATGTGTTGTGTGGGAGTAGTATAGTGTGTGAAGTAGGGTTGTTGTTGGACCCTTGTAGTGTCAGGTCATCCCACCTTATACACTAAGATTGGATTGCCCTTGACATTTTGTGAGGCAATTCTGAATGAATCCCCTTGTAACTTTTGGAAAATACCGGGGATGTTAGACTTGAATCAAATACATGTACAAAAGGAAAGTAAAGCAAGAAGGATAAACTAAAAATTAGCTGAAGATAGGTTTTCGAGTCAAAACAAAAACCTATTCTCTGCAATAATGTGGGTGTTTGACCACAATACCCGAAGCATTGCTCAGTCTTAGGTTTTACGTATAATCTCTTCATTTTGTCCCGAGTGTACATCCATTGTTGAAGCTGGTACTGGTGAGATAAAGACTGATAACCGTCATCAGGATGGATAAGTTGCACCCCAGGAATTTACCAGTGAGTAGAGAGAATTATTCCAGTGGTCTAGACTAAAATCTATCTCGCCTGGTCCCTATAAGTGGGATGGTGAGGACGTGGGTTTACAGAGAAGAGCAAGGTGATGCTAGCTGAGTGGGTCGGTCAGGGACAACTTGCAGTTGCTGTGCTGATCTACATCAGGATTACAGATTTGTAATTGCCTGGTGTGGTGTCCTAAATCTCAGACAATCTGAGATCACTACAGTTACGATACACCCTGAAATTTAAGCGCCTGAATAGTGAATGGGCACCTGTAGACAGTGTAGTATGAGTAGTATACCGAGGTAGCGGATTGTCCTATGGCAAGGCCATTGCTGAAGCTGATTACCAGCATTTACCACTGATAACAGCTATCAGATGGGTACCAACTGATCCCCGAGAGGACCGCAGTGAATAGTTGTGATTATTTCATTGGCTGACAACCAAACCAGCTAAGTCGGTATAGTGAATGGGCACCTTTAGACACATCAAAGTGTGAGTAGTATAGTGAATGGGCACCTTTAGACACATCATAGTGTGAGTAGTCAGGGATGTAAGTCTTCAGGGATTTCCCTGATTTCAGGGATTTTCATGTTCCAAAAACCTATACATTCCTATACAAAACCTATATTTAAGGGGTTCTTTTCGAGCATTTCAGGGATTTTGGTGCTTAGTGACTTCCATCGCTGGAGTAGTATAGTGAATGGGCACCTTTAGACACATCAAAGTGTGAGTAGTATAGTGAATGGGAACCATTAGACACATCATAGTGTGAGTAGTATAGGGAACAGAGCCATTCCTGTATGGAGGTGGCCATCTTAAAATTAGTTATATTACTGTCCCCCGACGGCCATCTTGGATCTGGCAGAGGATTGTGGGTAATCTCTTATCTTCCCCTCCACCCACAGAAAACAATGGGAATAGATAAGACTGGTAAGCTGCCCCTGCCTCTATCTTAATCACCTTGAGTAACTCTATTGTTTTAAGTGTGAATGGAGGGGATTAGCCTGATAGGGAGACAATGGCTTGGTTTTACTCAGCCTGGATTATATGTGCCCTCTTAGAAAACTTTTAAAGTTTAGTTTCACTTGTATTTGAAGTACTAAGTCTATATAAAGCTTAAATTGTTTAAGTTTAAGTATTTGCTATCTAAAGGTATAGACTTTAAGAATATAGCTTCATATAGACTATTAGGAAGGGCCAACCAATGTAAACTGTACAAAGATGCCAACTGCTGATCTAGCCCCCGACTACATGAGCCACCTAGCTAATTTGTTTGGTACTACCAATGGCTCTGCTCACTATTGTGAAAAAGAACCATTAAACTCACAATAGTGTGAGTAGTATAGTGAATGGGCACCTTTAGACACATCATAGTGTGAGTAGTATAGTGAATGGGCACCTTTAGACACATCATAGTGTGCGTAGTATAGTGAATGGGCACCTTTAGACACATCATAGTGTGAGTAGTATAGTGAATGGGCACCTTTAGACACATCATAGTGTGAGTAGTATAGTGAATGGGCACCTTTAGACTCACCATAGTGTGAGTAGTATAGTGAATGGGCACCTTCAGGCACATCATAGTGTGAGTAGTATAGTGAATGGGCACCTTTAGACTCACCATAGTGTGAGTAGTATAGTGAATGGGCACCTTTAGACTCACCATAGTGTGAGTAGTATAGTGAATGAGCACCTATAGACTCACCATAGTGTGAGTAGTATAGTAAATGGGCACCTTCAGGCACATCATAGTGTGAGTAGTATAGTGAATGGGCACCTTTAGACATCATGGTGTAAGTAGGGTAGTGAATGCGCACCTTCAGGCACATCATAGTGTGAGTAGTATAGTGAATGGGCACCTTTAGACTCACCATAGTGTGAGTAGTATAGTGAATGGGCACCTTCAGGCTCACCATAGTGTGAGTAGTATAGTGAATGGGCACCTTTAGACTCACCATAGTGTGAGTAGTATAGTGAATGAGCACCTATAGACTCACCATAGTGTGAGTAGTATAGTAAATGGGCACCTTCAGGCACATCATAGTGTGAGTAGTATAGTGAATGGGCACCTTTAGACACATCATAGTGTGAGTAGTATAGTGAATGGGCACCTTCAGGCTCACCATAGTGTGAGTAGTATAGTGAATGAGCACCTTTAGACTCACCATAGTGTGAGTAGTATAGTGAATGGGCACCTTTAGACACATCATAGTGTGAGTAGTAGGCCTATATAGTAAACGGATGCTGGCCGTCCTCGGTACGTCAAGTATTGATCTACAGCTACGTCATACACACCCCCACTGCTGTCGCTTGACCAATTCTCTGTATTAACACAACACACTGCAACACTCCCTGTACCAGCTGGGAACGTTAAGCTACGCCTAACACCTCCAGGTGGTTGATAATATTACATCACAGCTAACCAGGCTGTTCAAAGAACATTGCCTATAATCTCTTATCATAGGATATAAAAGGAAATATAGGCGATTATACTTCCTGTTGGTCATTGATTTCTGAGCCTAAACCGGATAGTGCACATCGGGACAATATTAGCTAAAATTGCTGACGACGTTTTTTCTGTTTCCTTGACAGGGCCAACGTGTTCACATCTATGATAGAGTACCGTGACGCCTATCGGCTTCAGAACGGCCTGCCGCCGGGGGACCAACATACGGACAAGGTAAGGCTCTGCTTTCCTACTTAATGTCATTTACAATGCCACATCACTTGTGCTGAGTGTATCACTGAAGGGGCTGCAACTTAAATGGTGTAAATTAAATGAGCTGTCAGAGGCACGGGAAGCAGTTTCAGTAGGGTTCGGGTAGAAGAGGAGACAAAGGGCGTGTCCGCCATTTTTGACGGTTTTAGCTTGACCTTTTGGATTTGATAATTCCGCCCGGGGGTTTGGTAATATCCCTCCCTCCCGTCCTACCTAACGGCACAATGACCCACGCTGATGACAGTTCTCTCTTTGTAGAAATACACAATATGCCTTTTCGTCAGTGGGCAAGGAAAAAGGGCCCAGACTTGTGCTTTTTGGTATAGATTTGATGTTAAACGTGGGTATGTCATATGGCCTGCCGCGCTATACATGTAATTTGGTCAGGAAACACAATCACTTTATGCCAGGGATGTTCCGAGATTCTTGTAGGAACTGTGTTAACACGTCTTGCTCCATACACAACATGAAATGTGAACGCTGCGTTCAAAATATATTGCCCAGGAATATGGCTTTAATGCCTAGTCCAGTCCAGACGTGGGGCTTGCAATGGGAGTGTTAGAGGAGAACGTTTTAAAAACAATATCAGCCTGATTCTGAAATAAAATGGGCACTCCAGCCGCCTCATCATTCTCAGTACAAATGGTACTACCAAAAACCTCCCACCACAATTACACTGTAAGCTATGTGTGTTTAAGTTTTCTGACAGCATTGGGTCGTCACTGCTACCTTTTCAAAAATGTACGTTGTAATGAATCACCAGAATAAAACCTTCCAAGGCATGTTAGACATGTTTTATAAGAGTATTGATTGTACAGGCAGTAGAAGCTCATTTTCCACGAAAGGAGTAAGGTCAGCCAAAGTTCTATATTCTAATAATGGCATGGGATTATAGTAGTTGGTGGGAGATTCCAGCTAAGAGTTATACAATATCCTATTGGTAGTTCACTTTACACTGCGCCACGTAAAGACGTGTATCAAGATGATACCAGGCCCAAAACTCCACACCTGGCTCCCGTCCCTTAACAAAATGTTTTTACCAGAATAGTTGGGGATAAATCCAGAATGGTTATAAGTAATCCAGCAATAATAAATTGTATGCATATATGATATGACGATCTGTGGATTCACAAGAAGAGTTGCAATGATTACCGAGTACTTTATAAGTCCTATATTGTGTGTTACATGTATACATCTCTCCATATGGCACCCGGGCTTCCCTAGCCCACTTAAAAGGGTCTATATCTCCTCTTTCCTATCCCCTCGGATGTGTGTGGTGCACATATGCGCGGGCACCGACACATTCCTCTGTGAAATTGTGTAATGTCGTTCTCGCCATGAATATGACCTTAGCTGTCGAAATGGCGTTAAACATCTATTACTCACTCACTCCATATGGCACCAGTGTGTGAGCGGCACGTACCAATTCAGTCTGATAGGTGTGTATACTAAGTCAACATGTTAACTCTTTTAAAAGACGCATAATTTCCCTTACCCTCATGTTCCCTGGTCCCCATGATGCACCAACGCAGTGCTGGTGCGTCTACTCGCCAGCACTGCGTTGGTGCATCATGGCGACCCTACGAGAGTATCAAGCATGACTGTTAGCATAATGCATGGATGCACAGTACGGTACTTAGAGGGTTCCCCCTGGGCGGTGCCCTCACCCTGCCTTCCGCGGCAACCAAAACAGGCCCTGTACATAGCTGCGTCCCTGTCCGTCCCTAGGCCTCAATACCCGCCACACAGGCTACTTAGTGCTTTGTGTGCCGTGTTGGAGATCAACACGCACCTTGGTAGTACTTCTACTGACACCTGTCACCGGCCACTCCTTGACCTCCCAACTCTATACGTCATGACGTGACGTCACGGTGACGTATGACGTGACGTCACATGGTGGCTACCTGACGGGAAATGTCATAGGAAGGGGGTGATGAATTTATTGGCTGGATTTGAGGTGGATTGACAGGTCTCTAGTTGCGTCACCCCACCCTATAGCTATATAGGGCCTTGCTATGATGAGGGCTGTGTATTTGGCAACCCTTCAAACTGGTATTATATTATTTACCTCTTCAATGCATGGATGCAGAGGAATGCATAACCAGACCATAACAGGAATTCCTGGTGTTATTCTTTTTTTTTTTTTTTTTAAATTTGTTGAGTTGTATCAATTTCCTGGGAAAAATGACAGGTTTTCAGGAAGTGAGTGCTTCTTTATTTTCATAAAGAAGGTTTTCCTAAGATGCCACTTGCGATCCCTGTTTTGTCACTGATACCTTTGCATAAAGCCGTATTGATGACATGCGGAAAGATACAATGGTTCAATCAGTGAGTTTGTCTGTATCCCTATATCTATAGTACGAGCAATCAAGGGAGATTAAAATGCATGAAGCAGTATGTCCTTCCAAAAACAAATCTCTCACTGACTCAGCTTCTCGGCCAGCAGCGATTGATAATAAATGAGAGAATAGTGTCGCCTGGTTCATCATAGGTCGAGCAGTTATACCGAAACCTAATGCACATGTAGGATGAAATAAGACCGTGTACAAACAGAACTAAAAAAAACTCGGTTGTTCCGTTTATCTGTGTTATTTTGGGAATCATTTAAACATTCTGAACACTTAGACCCATGTAGAAGCACGTTCTGGTTGAAAGAAGGGGCACGACATCCTGCCACAAACAGTCTCAAACAAATTAACCCTTTAAAGGCCAAATAGCTCTTGGATTCATGCAGGAATTCAAAAATACCATACCGGCCGGGTTGAGAGACCCCAAAGTGTGGGCATGATGCATCAATCAGGCATGGGATTTCGCGGACATTTTAAGGCTATCCCTGTGAACTGTATAGACACATTGAGAAAATATTAAAAGAATAGTATTGGGTGAGATAAAATTTTGTGAGGTATTCACTGCGTACAATTCATCTGAAATACCGCCCAGAGAAGCTATAACCTATCAATCAACAGCAAACACTGTATTGGTGTATCATAGAACCTGAACATGGAAGCATCCTGCGGCCCTTAGTGGGTTAAAGCTGAGAGATGTCTGTGTGTCAGGAAGGTCCTACTTCCCACCCTACATGTAGCTATACATGTACATGTACTTATACATAACAGCAGTAAGAGCTCTCCTCACTGCCAACATGTAGCGTGACGGCAACCAATGCTGCAGGACAGGTCAATTGCCATGTACAGGAAATCACCTACTTCCCCATCCCAATCACCAACTCAGTGTAGCCATCTTTACCTGTGTGGTTTATAGGTTAGCCTAGCCAGGCGCCTTCAATAATGTGCTAGGGTATCTTTTCTTCTGTAATTTGAAATACAGACCCGTATAAACAATATAAACTGCAAAAGTATTATAGAGTGAAGGAAACTAACTTCAATTTCACAGTCAAAACGACTGCTTCTGCTCAACCATGGTAATCACCCCCATATACTGATGTTTCCGGGATCCATAGTAGTGGGCGCCATTGCTTGAATTGGTACCTGGAGACTAGCACTGATAACAATTGGCATGGTGGGGATCAGTTGTTATGTAATGCACACTAAAAGCTCTGCACTTAAGGTGTCACGGCACTAACAGGGCCAAGGACGTTCTGATTTCCCATCTTCAACCATAAAACTGGCGTCAATCGGGTTCTAATTTGACGGCGTTCATAAATAAAGGCTTAAATTAGAGCTGAAGTCATTCTTAATTTTTTTAGCATGGTCAACCATAACGGAGTCAGATCCGTTTTTGCACCAGTTGCCATGGAAACCACCATGTTGAATAAATTAAATGATACAGGTGCCCCTGACAGGTCACAAATGTGACCTTGGACCCCTCTCTGACACTATAGGTTTCCATGGTGACCAAAATTATTTTGCAACTTCCTTCCCCCCCTCCCAAATCGTTACCTTTCTTCTGGTACCAAAATTATTAATCTGCGATAAAAATAAGGTCCCCTGGCACTGATTATACCAAGCAAAACACTGTTTTTGGTTGGGACTATTTAGCTGTCCTAGGTTTACTGGGGCAGAATACTGCTGTGACACTTTAATGAAGGGAATTATATCCAGGGTTCCCACTGGTCAGTTAAAAGTCAGTTAAAACCATTTTTCTTTAATGGTCAGTTAAAAGTCAGTTAAGAAGATATTTTCGGAGAAATTCAGTTAAAAGTCAAGTTAAAAAGGATATTTTGACTAATTTAATTATGTGATTGTCAACATTTCATGCACATTTGCTAAATTTCTTTGACATCATTGTTCGAGAGTGGATGAATTTTTTCGTTAGCCCCGTAAATTATCCAATATTTGGTCAGGTAAAAGCCAATAAATGTCAGTTAAAAGTCAGTTAAAACCATGACCCATAAATGGTGGGAACCCTGTATATCACTGTTCAATAATGTGTAGAGGATGGTAAAAATATCTAGGATCACCGGGACTCGAACCCGGATCTCTGGCAGGACATTCCAGCATGCTAACCATTACACCATGATCCCTTGCCTGATATTTCCACCTTTCAACTACACCTGGATCAGTATGATACACACAAGGGGAGCAGTGATTGCCAGGTATCTGGCCCCTGAGGGTCAATCTACCGGGCACAAGGATTTCTGGTCCCCTACACTCCTCCCAACCAGCTTCAACCATGGCCAACCAGCATCAAGCATTCCTCCCAACCAGATCGGTTGGGCTTTATCAAGCAGTGTTGAGGCACTCCTGATTCCCAGTTGACCTACCAGTACATTGTACTGTCAGGGTTGAAGCATATCTGTATCATACCGGGCCAGGCACTGAGTTCCCCCGATCCCCCTATTAAGTCGCGCGAGGACCGGCTCGTTGATCCTACCAGTGTAGAGGACGGTGAAAATATCTAGGATCACCGGGACTCGAACCCGGATCTCTGGCAAGACATTCCTGCATGCTAACCATTACACCATGATCCCTTGCCTGATATTTCCACCTTCCAACTACACCTGGATGGGTATAATACACACAAGGGGAGCAGGATTTCTGGTCCCCTACAAATGTATCCCGCTAGGTTGGTATATAGGGCAGGTCCTTTGTAAATTATACATCAGGGTGTCCGGTGATCCTACTTTTCCTACTTTTTCCTATTTTTTTATGATTTTGCTATTTTTCCTACTTTTTAACCAAAATACCTACTTTTTCCTACTTTTTTTATTTTGCTTTGGCACGTGGAATATAAAAATACCGTTAGTTGCTTTGAAGCACATCCTGTTTGTGTCAGTACATGTTTATAGTAACTTATGTCAAGTGAAATCAACCCTTAAGTCCTACTGTGTTCCATGCATAGACTATTGCAGTTCCCAATGAGGTACCTGAGGGAACTTATCACAGGCATGGTAAATTATTAAGGAGTACCTGATTTTATTACCAAAACTATGGCATGTGAATGATTTTCCTCCTCTTATATGTTTTATCCATTTAGTCTCGTACTGGCTAGTAACATTTCTTTGGGTAGATAGCAAATTCTGTAATATCATTTGCATTATTATCTGGTACTCAAATTTTGCCATGTCTGTCGCACTCCTTTAGTACTTGCAAGAAACTGATTACTGGAGTTGTAGCGCTACTACATTTAGCCTCCACATGGTTTATGAATAATGCAGTTTTACTGTTATCTTAGATATCTATGACTCAGCATGTGAGTTGTATCATTGCAATTTGCAGTATTTATTAATCACATCTTCATTAAACATTCAGAGATATTGGCTTGTGGAATGAAAGAGCCAATTCTGACACCATTGGTGTATCAATTGATGTTTGATTATGCTAAAGTTAGTTGTATGGTGATGGTTAGTGATTGACTTGGTGGACATATGCTTTGAGTATTAGAGCTAGTATTATACTAATGTTTCACTCATAAACCCTTTAACAGAATACATGCAAACACCTGACTGATAGTGCTCAGGGAGGTAATATCAAAAGCTGGCTACATAAAAAGTCTTGAATGTCTGAGTTCCTTGATGGCCCCTGGACATAAAACTAAACAAACAAACAAACATAAAAAGTCAATAAGAGACTAATGGTGTCAGTGTTGGCTGCAATGTATATTTTAAACCATGGAGTGCCAATGTAGAAAACATTCAGAACTGCTTGCAGTTATGTTGTTATGATTGTCATGATACTTTTGGAAAAAGATAGCACTCCCTTAACATTGCTGTGCTTTTAGTTTTAGGCTATGCACCGCTGGTGATGGGTCAATAGATTGGTGACGGATTCATCGCATCAAGTAACCTAGAAGTAACCTAGATCATTAAAGCCTGCTATAGAACTCTATAAAAACATGCCAAATCCCACAAAATTTCAAGAATCTAAGTTAAATAAGACAGATAAAAATGGAAATTTAGTCAAACAGTGGTGTCTTGTAGATCCAAGTTCTGCTTACAAAGCCTACTGCACACTATGCAACAAATCATTTCAAATAGACAATACAGATCTCCTGCAAGTTCTAGCCCATGGGTCAAGCATACTGGTTTTGCTAAAGCCAGATTTGGAAGCACACAGTGCCACTTTGAAAAGAAAAGTGCTAGTGCAACAGCTAGTACATCTGTATCAGATGGCAAAACAGTACCCAGTGCAAGCACCTCTGCTAAGCCTAGTTCATTCATGGTGCAGACAGCTTCCCAGCAAGAACAGACTGCCATTGCTGAACTCCTATGGGCCCACAAAGTATGTGAGAGCAACTTCAGCTTTCGGTCTTGTGAAGGATTGTCTGACTTATTTAGGAGAATGTTTCCCTGTGAGAGTGATATTGTGACATACCTGTGTAGTACATGAATACATTGTACAAAAACTGTGTCTATTAAGTAAGTTTTATAGAGGGGTTTCACAAAATTAGTACCTCATAGATATTGTATGGCAGCCATGTTGAGGCAAAACATTTGCCATAGACTTATCATTACAAATTTCACCTGTTAGTGTGCTGAAACAACTAGCCAATTTCTCAATCTTAATCTAGGATCAGTAATCCCAGTACATTGGCAACAATTCATGATGAAGAAACAATTTACTGTTTTATTTCACACATTGTGCTCCAACATGGCTACTGTACATCATTTTGACGTAGCAGACTTGCAGTAAATGCCTTCATGAAACCACTGTATATCACGTTTCACATACCAGTGATACAGGTACAAACTGAGCACTATTTAAATATGTTCTGGTATATTATCCTAATAGATTCTACAAATAAGCTTATCAATTCTGAGAATAAATAGGTTTGTTACACATGCATTGTTTATTCTACATATGTCCTATTTTTTCTTATATTTTCCTACTTTTGTCCTACTTTAGTCCTACTTTTTGAAAATTTTCAGTCCCATTTTTGTCTGGCTTCCCTAGCCCACTTAAAAGGGCCTATATCTCCTCTTTCCTATCCCCTCGGATGTGTGTGGTGCACATATGCATGGGCACTTACACATTCGTCTGTGAAATTGTGTAATGTAGTTCTCGCCATGAATATAACCTTAGCTGTCGAAATGGCGTTAAACATCTATTACTCACTCACTCACTCACTCACTCACTCACTCACTCACTCACTCACTCACTCACTCACTCACTCACTCACTCACTCACTCACTCCTACTTTTGTCCCACTTTTTTAAAGTGGTCTGCCGGACACCCTGTATACATGTTACAGAGCTAATCCCACAGACAGTGTAGTCTCTATAATCTAATGTATGTATACACGTTATATCATACTGTCAACCTTGGATACCATCCACATATTGGATGGCATGCTGGGCGCACACACTGGTGGGTATTACCATGAGGCTTTATGACACGGACCTTTTAACACTACCTATTATTGGACTAGTGAGAGTGTTACAATGTGACAATTATCTATACACAAAATGCCATCCAGAGTGGTTTGCATGCAAATCATCAAGCTTTACCCACGTTGGCGGGGAGGGGTTTAGATAAAAATGGTGGTTTCTAAATTGTCATACCGTCTCATTTGATGCACCCAGTTTATGATAGTCCTGTATAGGATACAACGATGAGGAGTAATAGAATATCTCTTATGCAGTAAATCTAGCCGTGTGTCAGTGCCGGTCTTGTATTATTGATAGGCCCCAAAAGTATAGGCGTTGTGGCACATAAACGTGGCACAATGTAGCACGATATATGATCGGGTGTTATCAGTGAGGGAGATGTAACCCCATTTATTATCACAGATCCACTGCCAAGATACATAAAGCCCATCAGTCGGGGTGAACTGTCAGGTTCTTTAAGTTCAATGGTCTGGTAATTCTTTGTTTCTCCTTCCTTCTTCTTGGATATCTAGCGGGGATTTACGTTTTCAGAATTTTGTACGATTTCAGAACTTTCACAGTTCCACATACAGGTATATATGAAGTTAGCTCAAGATTGCTTTCATGGATTTAGGTACTTTCTATAGAGGTTTAAAATGAATTCATAATGGGTTCTGCTGGAAGTATTTAAGTTTTCACCGAGGTCAGAAACCTACAACTAAAGAACTATAATATAGCAGACAGACATAAAGGTGATGAGTTGTGCAGACTGGTACTAAGAGAGCTGTTGGGTTCCCAGTAGCTGCAGACAGACCCCTGTGTGGGGCGGGGAGGAGGGGGGTGGGGGCTCAGACAGACAATGTACTGGATGTGTGCCACTTCTACCTACCACCGTGTGATATTGACTTGATATTGGAGATGTGGATGGCTGAGATAGCTGTGTACAGACGGTGTTCCTGTATACCACCACGGGACAGGCATATCCTGGTCTAGGAGACAGGTATTAGCAATTATCACTAGGTATGCCTTGGGTAAAGGTATTGTGGCCTTATTCTTACAAGTTGGCGTTTATATTGGGGCTAATATTCTATTGCTTAAATGTGATTAAGCAGTGATTGTGAAGGCTGAACCTTTTGGCCCCAGGGAGGTTAGTTTATTGCCACTACTTGGCAACAAGTTCCTAATCACATTAGATACTGACAGAAATATGGAGGTAATATACTGAGACATATGGGGGTGTGGATATACCCTTGCAGTAGCCTCCTCCCCAGGAGTGACTACTTAGAAGGTAGGTCCCTGGAGGACGTAGGGCCATTATGCACTATAATGGACGATGAGGGAGTACAGTGTTATTAGTGCTAGGTGCTGCAGACAGGCCCGGGGCCCAGGTCACCCTGGGTAAGGACACATTCTATGTAGCTGATATTATGTTGCCTTCAGCCCTGCCTGCTACAAGCTTTATCACTCCACACAGTAAAAACACAGTGGGCTCAGCAGCATCGCGAGCCGTGATCCACCACTTGATGCTGCCTCTTAACCCTGTAAGGGCTGCCCTGTAAAATTATACAATGTATCATGCCGATTTGCCACAAGTTCATCGCAGGCGAGTCTTTGTGCAAGGGGGCATTCTATGCATCATGCTCTACATGGTAGATACACTCCTGACGGGTCAGCATCTTGCATCAATGTAATGCTGGGTAGTAGGCTGACCGGGACTGCATTCATCCACCTTGATTAGATAGGAACGTGAATTCTAAGGCATTATGCGACCTTCAATTAACTCGAAAAGCGAGTTATAAGGAGACACCCTGGGGCCCTGCACTTCAGTCATTTTGGTGGTGCGAATAAGTTTTAAAAAAAGATGGAAATTTTATATATAAGAGGCAGAATTACCTAATGAATTTGTAGTACCATTAAAGGAGGAGACGTAGGGGTCTTGCAGGAAAAGGTATTTCATTACCAAGTTTTGTAAATTTTGAGAAATTGTCAATATTTTACAGACTCAGTTGGTTGGCAGCCACAAGACGCTTTTTGCCTCCTATGGTGAAGGTATGTGATGTTGATCCATGTATCAACTTTCCCGCCTTTTTTGGCAATGTGGTACTAATAGTGCAGTTTTGGCGGGAGTTATGTGAATAGTGGCTTGGTGGTGCAAATAACCTGGGTGAGGGAGTGCTCATGCAACAGGATGAGTGCACAACTCATGGGAGCCAATCACAGGCTCTTCACTTTTCGAGTTATCAGCAATTTATATTGCTGCATTATATTTAAGGGTTTAACAATGATGTATTATGAGGACGGGCTTCCCTAGCCCACTGAAAGGGTCTATATCTCCGCTTTCCTATCCCCTCGGGATGTGTGTGGTGCACATATGCAGGGGCACTGACACATTCCCATGTGAAATTGTGTAATGTATTTCTCGCCATGAATATGACCTTAGCTGTTGAAATGGCGTTAAACATCTATTACTCACTCACTGTATTATGAGGACCATCAATGCAAAGGAACTTGAACGTGGTGGCGTCGTGTTGGCCTGAAAGGGTTTAGTCTGAGACAGCTAAATCAATACTGCTGGTAGAACTGTCGGCTTCAGGTTGTATGTGTTTGTTGGCTTATATCAGGGCCAATTCATTTAGTGGTAGCTAGGGGTAGAGGGTAGGCAAGTCTTGGTGTATGTTTTCACAGGGGCAGTTTGTCTTTTTGTGCGACCTGCCCACAACGTATAACAGTATATTGAATAATTAAGAAGAAGGTATCTACTCCTCTAATACAAGGAGACATGAAACCTTGAGGGCCTACCCTACCCTCATTAATGCCTTATTCCCGCTAAGTGGATTCCTTAGTGGGCTGACCCCTGCTGAAGCTGATACCTTGCGAGATAAGGACTGATAACAGCGAGCTGATGGGTACCAGGTATTATGTAATGCACCCTGAAAAGTCGGCAATGAATGAAAGGAATTTTCTCATTGGTCAATATTATATTCCGCTAGGTTCCTATACCATACCCCTCCCTCCCCCTAACCTCCGGCATTGACCTCTCCTCAGCTTCATTTACGACCACCACCCCCTCCCCCTCCCACATCAGAGAGTGAATGACTCGTCCCTGAACCCTTGTCAGTGAAAGCTAATACCATCTTCATATCTTTACTGTAGCGTCGTCTCAGCTTTACTAAGGCCCCACTGTAAATGTAGTTTCGGCTAAGGTATCTTTTTGATCAGAGGAAGGGTACTACCATCTAAAGCCTCCTATTAGTCTGAGTAGCCAGGTATTGACATAAAACTGCCATAAATGCATGTGTTTCCTTGTAAAATTATGCCTTTGGTAGGTAGGGACGGTGTAGACCCGGAGCTGTAGACTAGTGTAGGGTAAATGATAGATACTTGTGGCATTGAATATGTTTTATTTGGAGTGAATATTCTGTATATATAAAATATTCGCCTATAATCAGAATGTTAGGATACACTGGTAGGTGGTAAAAGATAAACACAATGGCAACAATGCATCATATGGTACGACTGGTATTCAGTAACACGCTGAATGTGGCACAAAGAGACCACTTATATAACTATTCATGTATGCTGACTATAGTCCTGGATCCTGCCCCCTTTTTATTGGCTAACAACAGACTGCGAGAAACATCCATCATAGCGCCCGACAGATCTCCACAAAATAGATTATTATAGGCTGCAGCCAGATAGCGTGTTCCAATTTGATTACACTTTCTTCTTTCCTTTGTTGTCTTCTCCGTTATAAGAATGTGTGATTCATAATATATAACTGAATGAGGGGCATCTTCTGACTGCCTTTTTACTGTTGTAAGTGTGGGCTATATTGAGAATGCGATTATATGGATGATTATAAAACAGCCATGGCAATTGTGCGCATTTACTTCAGTTTAAAAAAAGAAATATTATAATGACCAAGAAACAGTTATGGTTTGTTTAATTTGAGTAAGCTATATCTACTACTAATGGGCATTAGATGATTGCACAGAGGCGCACTCAGTCATTAGAAGCAACGATTCCTATTAAATGATAAATCCATCCATATAGTAACACCATGCTGTGTCCTAAGGATTTCTGTTTGATGCTGGTGTATCTTGGAGTAGTGCCATTTCTATGTACCTAATATGATTAAATATATAATTAAGTGGTTGTATACTCTACATTTAGCCAATTTTCATCTGTGTTATGTCTTTTTTAATGTTGGTCTATTGTAAACACCACGTGTAAAATGCACTAGCACAAAAGAAACATTCTGAGTTTGTGTATTTGCCAAAAGAAAAACACACATGGACTCATGTACTGGTTACAGTGATACAGACGAAGAGAAAAAAATGACCAATTGTATATACTGCTCACAAAGGACAAGGCTGAACTAATGACTTCTCTTCTTTCATTTCAGTTGCAGAGCAGATTGACATTAGGCTCCCCCAGGCCACAAACATATGGACTACTACCATTATCAAATGTCCCACGATCTACAGGAACTGGTCCACCACCTCGGTTTCCAAGCTCTTCACAAGTATTCACAGGTGGGACTTTACCAGGAAGGTCCTCAGTGAGGACCCCACCACCAAGTTCTAGTACTGCCGGGCCGCCTATTTCCATAAAACGGTCCCCCAAGGTGAAGATCTTCCAGAAGAAGGAGAGAAGTGGTGCAGACATGTTGGGTACAGGTGGTAGAGACACTGTTATACACAATGGACTGAGGCGGGTGATGGTGGAGAATACCCCGCAGGTGGTGTACGAGGCTGGCCCTCCCACCATCTCACCTGCCCTTCATAGACACCTACCAAATGTATCTGGTCACTTACCTGTGTCAAAGAAACCAACAAAGAAGCCATCTCCTGCAGCATCACAGTCATCGTCTACACCAAAGTCTTCTTCCTCGTCTGCAATGTTCCGCAGCGGATTTGCTATTTTTCACCCTCAGTCAGTAACTAAGCCCAGTCCGCAGGCAATGTCGAAGACGACTGCTACTACTGCTACTCGTCACATCCCCCTACCTGCCCACTCACGGCCTACCACACCTGTACAGTCCAGCCTTATACCCAAACAACCCATGGCTAAAGTAGTGGAAGCCACCTCCACCACAGAGGCTAAAGATATCCCTCTCGACTTATCTCGCGATACATATGTTGCTGCTCCTATGGCTGCAGTTGGGCATCCTAAGGAGGTAGCACCAGCAGCAATTAGTGTACCGGAGGGAGATAACACTGGCGACTGTCCCTTGGACTTGTCTGTTAAGAAGCGGCCTCATTCTAGTGATAGGAGTTTAGTGACAGAGCCTGCATTTAAAAAACAGGCAGTGGAGGCAGGACATGTAAGTGAACAATTAAAGTATTCGCGGCCTGTTTCTCACACTGATCCAAGTGTAAATCACCGCTCTGCAGCCGCTTTCATGGGAATCGCCTTTGGCAATCCACGAGTGACTCCAGTGGGTATTGCCACAGCAACTGCCCATGCCCAGGAGCGGCAGGTAGAAGTTGAAGGTCCAAGGACTCCCCGACCAGCCCACGTGCATCCTGCCCAAGTTAGTGGACTTAATACCCAACACTTGACTGACTTTGCTATTCCCTCAGATGGGCGAGCACCAAAAGACATGCTAATGGTTGGCCGCCGCAGCCCAATTCTCCCCGGTGGGCAGTGTACCGTCAGACCATCACTAAGACACTCTGATGTGGTCACAGTAAGGGGCAAACCCTTCAAAGTATCTACAGTGCGACCACAGGTGAATGGGCGACCAGTGATTACAACAAGACCCCTCACCTCTGCAGTAACCACTGCACCAATAACCCTCCATGCTAACATGCCACCTTCCACTAGTAATGTTACTGTGAATGGGACAATAGGCTCAGGACCATTGGGCTGCCTCCAGCTCTCCAGTATTGCTGTTCAGAACCCAGCATTGACAGCCGAGGCTGCAGGGAAGCTGTGTGATTTGGACACTATTAAAACATCCCAGGGCCCAAGCTTTGTAATGATTAGCCCTGGGACCTCAGGCTTGGGACTAAGAATGGTAAGCGCACAACAAACAACCTCATCTGCAGTACAACACAGCGCAGGCGCTGCCGAGTCTTCAGAGGAGAGCGAGTCTGCTTGCCAAACACCGCTTCTTAACATTCCCAAATATAAACCGTCCAAAGCAAAGACCAAAAGTAAGAAGAGTTCTCGGCCACCTCTTGTTATTGACATTCCTGATCAAATAAACACCAGTTCCAAGCCAGTACACAGCTCCATTCCCTCAGCAGTGCCAACAGAGGAACTCAAGGACACACAATGTGTGTCCATATCCACACAAACTGTCAATGAAAGTGAAGAAGACAACAAAGATGACAATGAGGATAGTGATGACTCTGATAGCCCTATTATAGTTGATGACTTCCCACCCCCAGATGAACCGATTGATTTGAAAGAGCTCTACCCGACACCATCACGAACCCTGATGTGTGCCAGGAAGAGCACAACCAAACAGAGTAAAAGACTTCTACAGCAGATTCTAGAGTCACGGTCCCCACCCAAGTTGTCTGTGATCACCCAGAAGCAGAAGGCACCACGCCCAGACAGCCCCTCCCCACCTCCTCCCCATATGCCGATCCTTAGCCCACATCGATCTCCGCCAATTCTTGTACCTCAGACTTTGCCCAAAGTCAAACACGAGTCGCTGACGACACTTGAGACAGTAAAAGCTGAACCTGACGGTGGCCAGGGTAGTGACTGTGATGAAGAGGCTGTGAGAGAGGGGCCCAAAGCTGCCTTAGCTGTCCACAAGGCAGAAGGAGATGTGATACTGTCTAAAAAGGGGCATACTTCCAGTAGTAGTAGTAGCAGTAGTAGCAAGAAGAAAATGTACAATATGAAGACACAGGCCTCCACTGGATCTAGTAACCCTGAGTGCTCTACACATACAAAACCTGCAGTCTCCTTGCTGCATACAAACTCATCTGTGTCTGTGCCTGCAAAGTCTGTTACTGCAAATGCAGGCTGTTTGTTGGCAAAAATCTTGGTTGCTGAGGGTGAGCGTCAGTTATCTGGTAGAAACAGTCCCCAGGTGGGCAAACCACAGGCTGCAAAGTCACACTCTGCTGCTGGTAGTCGTACCCCGAGTAGTGTCGATTCAGATGCAGAGTCAACAAGATCTCAACAGGCTTCTCGCGCCTCACCCGACTCCTCATCCGGAGGTAATATCTTTGAGAAATTCCAGGCTTTGGCCAGTGAGGCCAGAGTGAATGCTGAGGATGCTGATACTAGTGATGAACTGAGTCTCATGTGTTGGGAACAAATGGCTGCCTCTCCCCCATCACAAACATTGACTTCTCCCACAGCACATGACGAGCCAGTGCCAGAGACAACAAAACGTCCCAAGTCTGTTCAAGACTTAAAAGACAATGTGGATGCATTGAGTGAATCTAGTGAGGATTCTACAAATTCTGTGATAGTAAAAGCTTTGCCCAAAGTAAGTAATGTATCAGCATTCATGCCAACTACCAAGACTAAACTTATACCACTCCGCTGTGTTGGAGATGGCACGACAAACTTAGCCAAGAGGAGCAGCTCCCCGGTACCAATAGAAGGTACCCGCTTCTACCAGGCCAACTGTGTGAAAGGATCACTGAACAGGAGTACAAGTACTCCATCATTAGAAACTTTGAGCTCTTCCAAACCTGGTACACCCCACAATGTGTCAAGGAGTATGTCAAGCACACCACAGCCCAGTCCAGTCCCACTAGGTGATGACCTAGAGGACTGGCAGATTGCTCATGTTGACTGGCAGAGGACTAAGTTAAGGCGGCCTGCAGGGTTAATAACCATTCCTCGCAGTGCTCCTAAAGCGACAGCCATGAAGCGCCTGTCACCAGAAGGACTGTATGACTACTGCCCCTCAGTACAGTATGGTAAAGCTAAAGCATGCATGACTGGGCCCTCACACACCCCAGTATTCACGCCAATACGCTACCTCTCTACAACTACTGTGCATGGGCTGACCAGGCTTGCAACCTTAGACTTCTCTAATCATCAACCAAGGAGTGCTAGAACAGTGGCCGAGTTCAACCGGGCCCGAACTCTATCGGAAGGCCAAAGGAAGCCCCTAGAACCGCCACAGATTGAGACAGATTTGGACTCAAGTGAGACCTGGACCACAGTTAAAGAGGTTTCACCAAGGAAACCTGGCTCTCCGGCAGCTGCACGTCACAAGGAGTCCTCCGGGACTTTGGTGACAGTGCTGCGGCGGGATAGGTCCAGGGATGACTCGGGGGCATTATCAAAGTCACCAATTCAGTTCCAGCGGGAGAAGTCATCCAGCTTTGAACAGCCGGTTACCTTCAGCCGGCCGACACTGAATCGGTCCGAGTCAGAGCCAATTCGAAGCCACTCCCCAGCATCTGTGTCTAGTTCTGATGGTGAGCGGCCTAAGTTGACTGTGATTTACAGTGGTGATGGTACGAAGGTTAAGATAGCCACCCAGGCCAAAAAGAAGTCCTCCAAATCCTCAAAACCAGAGAAACATGAGAAGCATAGACGTTGTTCTTACACTATTAAAGGTGACCAGACTCCTCCCATGTCCAGAGACCCCACCTCCCCACAGCCAAAGTTGTCACCTATCAGACTTGTAGCATCACCCCCAAGGAGAAGAAAGTCATCAAAGAAATCAGAGTCTAAATCTCCACCAGGTAGTCCAAAACTTACATTTGTAAGTTCTCTATTGTCTATTGAGCCGAGCTCAAGTTCTGAGAACATAAATTGTGATAAACCTACAGAAGAACCGAAACACAGTCTAACTGTTGTAATTCCCAAGAGACCAAAGATCAAAATGCCAGAGTTGAAACCTGAACCTAGTCAAAGTACTGAAAACCCAACTCCCCTCATGAAATCAGACCCAAAAAGTCCACCAATAGCTGCCCTAAAAATCCGTGTTGATCAATTACCTAATCCGCCCAAGCGGATGTTGTCACCAATCAGAATTAACATCAAGTCTCCCCCACATACAGTGGAACCATTACCGAGCACTTCCAAAGAAGATCAGTTGGAAAGAAATGTTCTCTATGATCTGCCAACCAGTCCAGAATTATCTGCCGATGAAACGCCATTTGCCTCTCTTGTCCCTGAAAGGCCAGTCATTCCAGCTTCTGATGTACCAATGAAAAAGAAAGAAAAGAAGGCTTCCAAAAAACATAAGAAGGACAAGAAACGTGACAGTTCAAAAGAAAAGTCGAAGCTGTCTGAAGGTAAGAAGGAGAAGAAAGAGAGAAAAAATCGTGAAAAGGAGAGGGACAAGGGAAATGTTGAAAACAGTAGTGTTGATAAAAGCAATAAGAAAAAATCCGATTCTGAGCTCAAGAAAGAAAGGAGTGAGAAAAAGACAGAATCTGAACACAAGAGAGATAAGGCTGAGAAAAGGGCAGAATCTGAACACAAGAAAGATAAGAACGAGAAAAGGTCAGAATCGGAACACAAGAAAGAAAAGATAGAGAAGAAGGGGGAATCTGAACCTAAGAAGGATAAGAGTGAGAAAAGGGCAGACTCTGAACACAAGAAGGAAAAGAATGAAAAGAGATCAGATTCTGAACACAGGAAAGAAAAGAATGAGAAAAGATCAGATCCTGAACACAGGAAAGAAAAGAGTGAAAAGAGATCAGATTCTGAACACAGGAAAGAAAAGAATGAGAAGAGATCAGATTCTGAACACAGGAAAGAGAAGAATGAGAAAAGATCAGATTCTGAACACAGGAAAGAAAAGAATGAGAAAAGATCAGATTCTGAACATAGAAAAGAAAAGAGTGAGAAAAGATCAGATTCTGAACACAAAAAGGATAAATGTGAGAAAAGGGCAGACTTGCCAGAGAGTGATAAAGACGAGATGAAGAAAGATGGTGATAAAGATTCTGAGAGTAAAAAGAAAGAAAGTAAAGACCAACGGAAAAGCAAGTCTGAAACAGCTGATAATGAGAAAGCTAAAGGAAAGTCTAATAAGAAGCTAAAATCTAGTCACAAAAGAAGGTTATCTGAGAAGAAAAAGCTTAAGCTTAAAAGGAAGGGAGCAGCTGAGGACAATGAACAGAATAAAGAGAAAAAGGACAAATCAGATCGCTCTGAACGACGGAAAGCCGGCAAGAAGAAACGGTCTGGTTTGAAGAAGTCAAAGAAACAACAACGGGAGGAGATGACAGTGGAGGAGACCAAGAAGCCAAAGAGGCGGTCTCTGCTCGATCAATTGACCAACTCGGATGGATATGTGGCAGAGAAGAATCTGGATCAAAGGAAGTGCCGCGATCTTTATGCTGATCCCGCCAAGCTGGGCCGTGAGGAACGTGCTCTTCTGGTAAGTGTTGCTGTTACCATAAACTCATTCAGAGCTATTCATTTAAAGGCCCTAGACAGTAAGATCTATCTTGATGAGGAACCCATTTCGTGCTGTAGGTCTGGTTAACTATCAAAGAAAAGATTCCTGCTGAAAAAAAGTAGAAGAACATGTCTAGATGTCTGATATTGGCCCCGGGGATATTGGCCTGCACTGGTGATCAAGCATTAAACTATTGTTAACAAGAATAATTATCTTTGCCCACAACAGCGTGCCATGATGCAGTTCAGTGAGATGGAACAGTCGGGGACAGACTCAGCTGACCACCTCTCTGTTAATAGCGACCGCTTACAAACCAAGAAAACTGAGACATCGGCTCGCAGAAAGGTGAGGACCCTGCATAAATTATTTGATAGATTTATTACAGCTTTATGTTTGTAATATGGTTCACTGTTGAACCTTGTCATAGAGGGCATGTGACATATGTGAATGGTTACAATGCATGTATCATTACAATATCAAAATTGTTACATATACCATCAGTCTGTGTAGTCTTCTGTGCTTTAAGTGATTGCCAAGTGTACAAAGGGTACCATATCGTTTGACGTGAAGAAATGCATCTTTCAACATCGTTGCTTTTCCTTTTTTAGGCACAAGCTTTAACGAAATGTGCCCTGAAGAGAGCAAGGAACAGAGGAGGTAAGTTATGAAAACTTTCCATCTTTTAAATTCTAAGACTAATCTCTGTTGCCTGTAACTGAATTGGCAATGTGCTGGGAAGAGTTAAATACAGTCCCTGCCACTGACACCGAGATGTAACCAGTAAGTCAACTGGTAAGCAACCAAGCCAATGTAAAATGTGTATCAAGCAAATGTATGTAAAACATGGGTGCACGGAAGGGCTTCATATTGTCAAGAAGGCATAATCTGACAAGTGTTAACACATATTGTGTTGTTTCAACTTTCATAGGGTGTACGAAGAAGGCGAAATTCGACGACTTTGTCCCAGAAATTCTGCCCTCTCGCACGCGCACGCAGGCGGCAGGTAGGCAGTGGTACCTTGGCTTGTCCAATATCCTGCGTTGTGAGACTAGTGCTGTAATAGATATGGGACCAAGGGAAGGGAAGGAGACCTAGGGAATGGAGGCCACATAGTGCTTGTGATAGTGCTTGAATGCACTATGCCATTTGGTTGCCATAATGCATAACTGCAGCCCAAACGAGTCACTTGCCAGTGCTGCATTCATGCATCATGCTCTGAATACACACCCGAAGGGTCGGCCTGATGCACCAATGCACTGCTTCTGAGTCTACTCAGCAGCTCTGTATTGGTGCATCATGACGACATGGGGAAATGAAACTGGGGGGCATCTTCAAGTGACGGAACCTATCACTGTAATTCGAATTACAGTGTTTCAAGATGGTGGCAGTTGAGTCCACTTCATTTTTTCTCTATTGAATTGTAAGACATGTGTGGCTACTTGAAGCATCTAACTTGGACAGATTTATGAATTGGCATTGATGATGAAGACCCTATACTTGGCTCTACTTGATATGTACTAGTTTATGCAAGGATTGCCTTTGTAAAAATCGTCGGTATCACTGCAATTCAGAAAGTGGTATCACTAAATCTGTTATTGAAATTTTCAGATATCACCGTAATTCTGCGTAAGTGTATCACTGTAATTCTGTTCATATTTATAACTGTAAATTATCCTGTCATTGCAGAATGCCTGATTTCTTTTTTAACTTGCTCTAGTATCTCATGTAGCTATAAGGTGACAACACACCATCCTACAGACAAGTACAAGAATGATAGTTTGCTGACATGAGAAACTACACCAAAATATACAGAATTACAGTGATACACTACGTGTGAGTGGGAATTACAGTGATACATAACCACATGATTGAGCTTTTGTTACTTGAGGATGGGTATTGGAACCAATGAAGACAAATGACATCTAATTTCTCATAGATACATGTCTCATTTATTTGGACGCTGTACATGGCATCCTAAAGCCAGAAATCTAAGTTCATCTGAGTGGACACTCCAGAATTACAGTGATACTTGTCATGAATTGCAGAGATACCACATTTAAACTGCCAACTGAATTACAGTGATACCATCAAAAACTTGCAAAGCCTGCCACAGAAAAACCATAGCATGTGGCTGATAAAATGACTGACCCATAGTTAGACCTGTCTCATAGGCTACTGTGGGTGTAAGGTCTTCCCATTGCTCTGCTTCTATATGTGTTATTCTACACACTGTCATATTGTTTACAAATTGACCTGAAGCCATCTTAAAACGCTGTAATTCGAATTACAGTGATAGGTTCCATCACTGTGATCTTGTGGTCCCTAAAGGATTTAGCCATCTTAAAACATGTGTGGAAAGTGAGAGAATGAATGGCATACATTATTATGCATAAGGATATGTTGAAAAAGTGCCACTGTGGCAGTGTCCATAAACGCTTCTAACACACAATAGGTTCCAGTAGTTTTGTTTAGTTTTAGCTACCTCTTTAAAGAGACATTGTGGTATGATATAATGATTTGACTTAGGTTTTTTTTTCTCCACAATGCAAACAACTACAATTGCAATTTGATTTTGCATTTGATTTGTGTTCTTAAGAACTTGACAAAGTAAAGGATGATTTGTTTTCACTCCAGGATTACAATTCTTGTGCAAAGCTCTCCCATGTTCACCTGATGTGATTGTTCCTTTAACCTTGTCTTCATTTGATCCTAATTGATGACTTCTTTTCTCTTTAATTTGTGTAAGAAAACAAGCATCCACACAAAAGAAGTTTATTTTGATTCCACTTTCAGTCTTCAAGTTAGTTTAGAGCACCGGCTTAACCCCATTCAGGGGCTAAACTAATATATAATGGTGAAGGTCATAAACCCTTATTCTCAATGTCACATGAATGAATCCCCAGATTGAGTGAAGAGTGTGTGCACTTGTATACAGGTATAAAGGTAGTGCCCCCAAGCTGAAAAGGTGAAGCCAACCTTTCTGAACCCTGTATTAGTAGAAAGTTATAAACCTTTGCCATATCAAAGGTTGACTTTGAGTAGAAGACAATTGTTATGTTATCTCAGTAGGCAGTGTGTGTGTTTCGCATCCCACCAGTAGGTAGAGCGGGCAAGAAAACTAAAAGAAATATTCCTTTGCTATCCATTATTTTTATAGTACAGTTACCTAATGAGGTAATAGACTTGATTTTTGCCTTTTGGAATCCATCTGTACAAACCTGCTGAAACTCAAACCTGAACACGATATCCTGAAAGTCATCCTTTCTTATGGTATAGGAGCTATGTAGTGAGTCACAAGAGTGTAAAGCCTAGGCCCTTTCAGACAGTCTTCATACTGACCACATTTGTGTTTTCCCAACAGAACTTAGTCGCCAGAAACAGGAATCCACTCCCACGACCCCTGAAAAGGATGAGATCAAGGGTCGTAAACGGCGGACATCAGGCACCGATGATGCTACACCGAGCAAGTCCAACGATCTTAGCTCTGCAAAAAAGAGCAAGGAAGCGCCAGCTATTAAGGCCCCACCAGTTGAAGACAATGAAGAACAATGGCAGATTATGGCTGATGAGCAGCAGCAGAAACCTGTGGTACCAGCCAAGAAGAAACGTGAGTTATTATCAAGAAGCTTGACCATGAAGATCCACAGAAAGTCCATGCTATGGGAGAAGTACATGCAGAATCAGCGAAGAATTCAAACAGGCAGGTCCATGAAGCCGACACAGAGGCGCAGGACAAAGGGACCAAAGAGAACCTGGTGTGAAGCTGCTGTTAAGGAGGAGCCTGTGGTGGCTGAGGAGGGACAGGAGGAGTTGTCACAGGCAGAGGACATGGAAGATGACCTTCAGCCAACCCTGGAGGATGTCAAAGTCAAACAAGAGCCCCTGGAGACAGAAATGGTAAGGGCCTTTGCAAATTTTCAGAGAATGTCCCTCTAAATCTCTAAATAGAGAAAAGGTCTAGAGAAAAATGTTCATTCTTCAAGCAGACAGTGTGGGTGTCTTGCAGTAAAGTGATTGTTCATAACAGGGTGAACAGAATTTAATATGGCTTTTATATCATGGATGTTCAAATATTGTCACATAGGTTGTGCATGTCCTCTTCCTTACTCGAATATGAACCTTTACCAAGTAACAGCTAAATGATGGCCTTGTGTGTTTTTGTTGTGTAGCTGACACCCCTGTTGAGACCAGACCTGATGCGGCCTGACCCCATGTCAGCGCCATCCCCGGCCCCGTCCACATCCACAGGACTGTCTGTGGGAGGTACAGAGGAGTACTGGCCGGTACCAGAGTGTGTCAAGAAGATGTCTGTCAACCAGAACACAGGGGAGACCATCCTACACAAGGCAGCAAGACTTGGCTATGAGGTGAACTATCTTACTTTGATTTTATTCTGTTCTTTAGTAGAGAGATTTCAATATCTTCCTGTATATACGTAACATACTTAGGGAAGGCTTTCCTGCCTTTCTGTAGTGAATAACTTTTATGATAAGAGAGTTTTCCATCCCAACCCATTTGATATGGGATAGCTTTCCTCTCTTTGCTCCTGCCTTAAACGTTTGTAGCATCTTTATTAGAGGCTCCTTCACTTAAAAACATATATTGAGACTCTTTCCAGTAAACAAGGAGGTAAGTAACCAAACACATCAAAACAGTAAACTAACTCTTGTTGTATCTGACCCTGCAGGATGTAGCACGGTACTGTGCCCAGACGGACTACCTGGATCTGGATGCCCGTGACCACGCAGGGTATACCGCCATGCACGAGTGCTGCTCCCAGGGGCACCTCCTCGTCTCCACACTTCTTATAGAGGGTGGGGCCAGCGTCAACCTGGCTTCGTGTGATGGCATGAGGTAGGTACATAAGTGTATCATACATTAATTGGGGCTACCAGGTCTATATTCAAGCTATTGCATCAAACTTGTCTTGCAGCTTTACTGTGCATTCACTGCTCCCTAACGTTGCATCCGCATATATCTTTCAGTATTTCAGTCAAAGACAAACTTTTCCATGTAAAATACATTACTCCCACGTGGAGAGTTCTGTTGGAGCCCCAATCTAGTGGTAATTCTGTAAGGTTTCAGTACTTACCCTCAATGCTTCCCTCTACACGCTATAGAGAAACTTATCTGATCACCAACTAAACGTATCATAACTTCTATGTTCACAGGCCATTGCATGATGCAGTAGAGAATGATCTCATGGAAATGGTACGACTACTTTTGTCTCGGGGCGCTGATCCCAAGTTGGCCACCTATAGTGGGAAGACCGTACTCGGTCTTACCAAACAGAAGGAGATGCTGTCTTTTCTTACTGGATATGTCCAGGACCTGAATGGCTGCCGTCAGCCGCAGCCTGAAATACCATGGAGTTTTCATGGCGCTTCCGCATGCGAAGGTAGGTCAGGGAAACTGACTCAATGGGACCAGCAAGTTCATATGTGGTGGAACTCATTGAAGTTAACAGTTTTGCTAATGGCCCATTGCCATGTTATTTCATGCATGCTGTCATCAGTTTAACTCTGCAGGAGGTTTCCATTCAGCAGTATGCTTGCAAGTGGCTCAAAATCACCTCAAAATCCTTGCTTATTTCTAGAAAACGGAATATGCTTATTTTCTTTTGCAAAAATGCTATGCTGTCTCCAAATGCATTCATTAGGTCATACTATGTCCAATGTTTCATTATGTGAATTGTCCACCTGACAGATGCAGAGGAAGAAACTGGTTTTCCAGTTCTTGCAGATCCTGCTGAACCTGATCCGGAGGGCATCGATGGAATCTCATTTGAGTTTTCGGATAGTCCTCCAATTCAGACTTATTTTCTGCCACTAGACCCAGTCAAAGGGTAAGTTGATCTGGATTTCATGAGAAGAAACTGAAAGTACTAAATGGATGTTTGTCCATCTAGATGATTTATTCTAACATTTTCCAGTGAAAATACCATAACATTCATCAACAGAATACAGTATGGATATTTCAGTGGTATCCGCAGTGTCAAGAAATAGATATGATTGTGATAAGATAGAACTATGTTAATATCAAAGCCTACAACCAGTGTAATGGATGAAATTTCTTTTTTTTTTCTCTACAGGGCAGTCAATTATGTCACCGTGGATGATGTTGCAGAACGAGTGGGTTTAACAAGAGAAGTTTTTCTCAAGGAGTATACATCATTACCAGTGCAGACAAGCACACCGGAGGCTATACTTGCCCACTGCCAGTGTCTTGGAATTGATGTTGTGCAGCGCCTTCAGGAGCTGGCTGCTACTGGTCCACTCAAACTGGTGGAGTACTCTGATGTCATACGGCATTTGCTGGAAGTGGATTCCCAGCGTCTGTCCGATGTGCACCCTGACCCTGAGCTGCTCGCCGCTGGGGCGATACCCTGGGATAAGTGCTCTGCGGGTCAGAGTAAGAACAAAGGCCAGGAGTCTACACCTTCCTCCAGCAATGTTATTGACTCCCAACCTGCTGATGGAGACTGCTTCGACTGGGATGAGCAGTTTGAGCAGTTTTCTGGTAGGTCAAGTGAGCAGGTGGTGAGTAGCTCAAGTGGGGCGCACAGTGCAGGAACACAGCCCACCACGACATCAGCGGATATCTATCGTGGGCTGTTTCACTGCGGGACAGAGGATGAGGATGAAGGGGAGGATGATTTGTATCTCGCAGCCATAGGGCTGGATGATTCATCAGAGAATCAGGAGGAAGAAGACAACGAAAAGAAAGGCGATCAGGAGATTTTCTTTCGGAAGCCATATTGAGGAGGGTGAAGCAAGATAGGATTATGCCCTAGTGTGATGAATTTTAAGATGTTATGAATGTGTACAGAGCATTATTGAAAGTGTATATTAAGGAGATTATGCGAAGGAAATTGACTGAAAAAGAAAACTTGATTTGTGCTAGGTATTATAGACCTAGTTCCTTATGATCTCTATGGGAGGTATGGGGCAACATGCATTTACTATATGAGTTAAGGCCCACCTACTCTGAGTTACAGGAATGGGCACCATTGTGTGCGGGTAGTGATGCCGGTCAGAGTCGAGCCCTTAGACTTGGTGCATATTGCACTGCAAAAAGAGGCTACCACTCCAGGATGGCCGAGTTGAAATGACATAACTATTACCTGTGAGAGTAGTGTAAATATCCTGAACGTACATGAACACATTACTATATTTTATCCAC
Source organism: Acholoe squamosa (assembly GCA_949317995.1). Taxonomy (NCBI): domain Eukaryota; kingdom Metazoa; phylum Annelida; class Polychaeta; order Phyllodocida; family Polynoidae; genus Acholoe; species Acholoe squamosa. The sequence goes on from OX439047.1 coordinate 54,334,041, forward strand.
AATGCCAAAGCTTACCCATGCATTTACCTCTATTCGAGTCATTCTTAATGTCATGAACAGTCGCAAACAGTGAAACTGATGGACTTTGTTAGAGTATTAGAACTTTAAGATTCTGGTGGTGCTTGGAAAAGTAACTTGACGATAGTTTTCTGGATGATATCTCAGTTTTATGATGGTCAACGAGGATTGCTGCCGAAATTGTGTGTACATACATTTCAGAAAGAAGACATTTATATGCAGTCATATTGGGTACTGACTGTTGCAGATCTGTTATAATCTTAATGAAAAGGAGTTTGAATCTGACTTGAGTCTATATGAAGATAGTTCTAAAGCCATGAAAAGGCCAACAATGTTCTTGCTATATATCTAACTATATTGCTATCGCGTGTTTACAAGGCGGTAGGGAGCCTTACTGTTACTGCAGACTGATAATGATGATGACCAAATGACAGCGTACGCACTATCCGGCTTCTACTCAGTGGTCTCGTACAGGGTTTATTCAACTGTTACAACAAATTCATTGTGCTAAGAGTATCCAGGGTTTATGCTCCCCAAAGACATTTTACAGACCACACCCCTGTATGGAATAATGGACTCCACTAATTTTACCACTCCATGGAGAAAACAGGTTATGGGAATTAATAGTTGTACAGACTGATACATAGACAGGATGTTAAGCTGACAGAGTGAAAATTGAAACTTAGAATAGATTTCCAATGGGGGTGGTCAATTTTACCCATAGAAGTATATATTTACCAGTATATATAAAGATTAGTCCAGTTTAGTGGGTATTACTGGTGAAGTGGTACCCTTACTGCCTACACAGTGTACATAAGAACACCAAACCTCCTTCTGTCTGCTTCTATACCAACACTTTACAGGAGCCCAGTCATGTCAGGATAGAGGAAAAGTTTTATTGGTTTGCTAGATTCATTATAAGCTTGTCTTTCTGCAAGCGGCAAGTCGTCTCGGACTGTCCCCCTCAAGGAGAGGACGGATACATCGAAATATAAAGGATCCTTGTGATGGTGCTTTGTATGCCTTGGACAGGAAAACCATGGTATCTAAAATATAGAGAAGTTCCTCTTTAAAGCCATTTAAGGTATTCAATAAAATGAATTACCTCACTTTTATTGAGAATAGAGCACAATGTGAATCAATTAGCGAGGTATGATATGTGGTGCTAGTGCTATCGTATTGGACTACATAATGTATGTCTTAGTATTAGTAGCACATATCTTGTTTTGCTGAACTGTGCACATTGAGTTTTCAATGTCCAATTTGTCAATCTGTGGTAGTTTAATTCTCTCAATACATGCCAGAAGAAAGGATTATGTTTAGACCATTATGAGTTTGGAAATATTTAAGGCCTGAGAAAACAATGTACTGTATGATAAGCACATTGAACAAATAGAAGCGGTTCCCATATTTATTTTGGTTTGACTCAAGTATTACTACAGTTACCTTTCATTTTGATAACCTCTAGTGTTATTTATCAGGCTCCTCTACTTCTACATCAAGTGTTGCATATATTGACACCCAACGTCTTGGTGTTATCTTGGATTAGAATTCTCCTACCCATGACGCTAAAATAAATAAAATGTGAGACAATCTGATTATAAAATGTCCTTACAGTATCATCCTAATGGCAATTTAATACTTTGAGAGCTCTCCACTATGGTGGTAGCAGTGCGGAGTTGACTATCAAACTAGAATTTATTTAACTGCTCTTTATGAGCAGCAGAGTAATTTGATTTGCCGTGTCCTTATCCTTAGGTGCAGCACTGGTGGGTAACACTGCCGTGCTGCATTCATGCATCATGCCAGACCTGAGGCCTTGATACACTCCTACAGGACTGGCATGATGCACTAAAGCAGCATCAGCGAGTTAATCGCTGGCATTGCATTAGTGCATCATAATAGCCGATGACCTCTCCCATGTTTAATGATTCTCTTGATGAAATTGAAGTGATAAGAATTATAATTGTGTAAATATAAAAGTATTCCTGTACTTTTGGCTGAAATACTGGATCGTAGAGGAAAAGAACAATATTTCCAACATGAAAGAGTTGTTATGAGTTTTAGTGGGTTTCCATATATCACTGCTGGTTCAATGATACATTTCTACTTGGTAGAAAGACTATGTTTGGATGTACAATATCTCTGATGAGGCACGATTAGGGCGAGATGGGAAAAGGGGAATGGGCTCCTTACTAGTATTGTAAGTATTTGTGTTACTAAGTCCCATATCTGGTGTATTCTACTTGAATTATAGTAGTACAAAAATGTCTTTTGTAAGATATAAAAAAGAAGTCAGTTATTCAATAAACGTTCATAGAATATACATTATCATAGGTGATAAAACATTAAATGTATCATTAATTTATACTGGTACCATGAATGGTAGACAACGAAAATAACTTCCATGAGATTCCCCATTTCGATATTTGTATTTCGGTTTCATGATGGATTTGAAATTCAAAACGGTCATCCTTTCTTCGTCCCAAACTGAAAGACGATGGATTATAATAGTACAATAGCAATATATGAGATATGCTTTATTTCTGATTTAGGGATGAACATTGTGAATTGTACTAATACCTCCCTGGTATTAAATGTGGTTCAATGTCAAAGATTTGCTAGCTAGATGTCAGGATTGTTCTCAAATGATGTCGCCAATTTTCTTGTTGAAACAGTTCCTATGTGAATGTATACCCTAAAATGGGTTAGCAGGCGATATCGTTTGTAAACAGCTCCAAAGTAGGCCTATCATAAATAGGATTGAAATCATGGCTTCAAAGAAACTGGGCTTGGTTAAACAAGACTACGGCTATATTGTTGTTATAACTACGGTACAAAGGGTACATATATAGTCCATCGATATTGTCCTTACTTTTCTATTTTAGTAGTTGACTAAATATCCAACCAGCCATAATGTTCCATCAGTGCTGCTTCATTCCCTATGTACAGTTCTACTGTTATAACATCAATATGTAGGTACTAGGTACACTCGTGTATACGCTATAGTCATGCCGTAAAGATAACGACACAAACCAGCAGTGCTTTCTCCATATAGAGCCTCACACAAATACAGCGCTTTGAACTATTTTTGTCGTATTTACAATAGGACTATGCAAACTAAGCGTGGCTACTACATACACTATAGATAACAATATGATAGTAGTGATAATGGCAGTTAACTGTTATTCACTTCCAGTTGTTTGTAGATAGGCCCCTGGTCGTTAACCCTTTGAGGGCAGCATGATGCCTCAAGTTTTGTGTTCCTTGGCTGTCATGATGCACCAAATGCACTTCTGATACCTTAGAGTTTCATTGATTCACCATACCGACCCTGTGGCTATCTGACTCAGAAATGTTCAAAAATTGCATAAAAAGATAAATATTTACATGTTTTATGACCATTTTTGGTGGTTTTAGTGGATGTGAGATACGGGGGTGGGTTATCTCGGGGGGGGGGGGTGAGATACGGAGCTGCAGTGTTAAACCTATGGGCCTTTAGTATCTCGGGCATATCAACATGAAATAAACAGCAGTGGTGAGTTATTTACAAGGACTGCATCATCACTTCCAATGGACATAATGCCTTGAAGCATCATGCGGCCCCTAAAGGGTTAATATTTCCCCTACCCCTACATGTCCCTGCCCCCAACCATGTGCCGCCATATCAGAGAGTTAACTGCACTTCCCCCGTGGGAGGCCTCGTCACATACATGTACAACCAGATTGACTTGTAAGTTAAATGTTACTATTTTTACAGGTGATATATACATCCCCCTGGAACAGAGACAAATAAATGTGCCAATAAGCAAAACCCCCCTGTGTCCTGTCTTATTATATTCAATTGTACCACGTACCTTAAATGCATACGTGTTGTCCTGGTGGCCTGTTAGATCTAAATGTTGTGTTTGACCTTTTGAACTGTCCTCCCATAAATTTCAAGCCTTTGAGTTCTGATAACACTGTACAACGGCCGAAAAAAAATGGAGACCAAACATACCAATTATACCCAACTTGAGGCTGCTGAATCTGAAAATGAAGTTAAAAAATGCCTGTTGGCTTTCAATTTTAAGATATCCATAGGGTGCCATATATGCTGAAAATCACCTCCAAGGGCAATGATTTCACTATGTTCACCTATATACTGTAGTCCAAACATGAACAAGAACTTTCTTATGTCATTCCTGGCATTTGTCTGGGTAACATGAATAGCTTTGACACTTGTGCAAATCATCTTTAACCCAAAAGTGGCTCCTAGGCCTCTATCGTTCTGAGCGTCGGAACTAGTTTTATGGAATATGTGTTCAGTGTTAGTACACTCCATATGCATAATTGTAGCAGCTTTGGTAGTTCAGAAGCAAGAGTCCATCTTGGATAATGCCAAAACGGTCAAGATTTGTAATATATCCACACCAAATAGGTTCGATTTCATGTACATTGCATTATAACCACTTGTTTCGGGGATATATTGCTTCATTTTGGTACAAGGGCAGTCATCTTAAAAAGACAGCCAAAAATCCATGCTTACTTCCTTGAGACTTCTGGATCATTTAAAGCATCCAACTATGATTTACAGTGAGTAAGGCTGCATCTAACCATCAGGATTATCCATAATCATAAGATTAAAGTGAGAGTAATTTGATATTATAACCAAAAATAGGCTACACAGTAAATGGAAGTCATTGCTTGCCCTCAGTGCAGTCATAACAGGATTTCTGGGAAACATGAGGGCTAAGGACTTTGTAGATTGTGTGGATACACTGCTGCCACCCCATATCAGAAACTCAAATGCAAGATGCCCTTGAAGATCTATTTTCTGCATCTGACCCCCCATCCTTTAAAAAAACCTGTGGCTTGGTAAGTGACATACATGTGGAGAGATTCTAACTGGACCTCTCAGAGATGGAAAAATGCTACCAAAGATAGTGTTTACGCTTTCTTCTAGCAGGCTAGTAATGGGGTCTGATGTTGGGTGAGCCCAAACATTGTGAACAAGAGACAGGCAAGGCATTCCTGAAAAAGTGTTGTCTAGCTAACGTTTCGAGCATATTTACTACCTTTACTGAATATTACTGACTCAAAGGATAAATAATTCATTAGATATAGGTTTGTAAATGGTAATAAAAAATTAATAAACCAGATTTGATGTGAAATCTGGTGTTTGTACAGTTTGCACTATTATGTATTTGGCTACCAAGGATGAAATGGGCAATTCTAGGTATTATGGGTATCTCAAAATTGAGAGCGGCCAGCAAAAAAGGATGGATGTTATTTTTGAATTCCCCATGTCAAAATACATAGGAATCATTGGGTTTCAGCTCCGTTTTTTCGAAAAGTGAAATTTTGTTGTACAGTGTAAGATAGACAAAATGAAACTATTACCCAAACTAAGTAAGGGACATGTATCAATCGGATCATATAATTTCTTTTGCACTTTGCTGCTTACCAGCAGGCACAGAAAAAAAATCTTCAAAATCTTAGTCAGATCCTAGTGTCTGACTTTTTCTTAGTCAAGTATGACTAACTTAATCAAAGTGACCAACTTCTCTTGGCTTGCCTGATTTTGACTACTGGCTTATAGACCAATCTAAGTGGCCTACTTGGGCTTATGGCATTGTTATGAAATTAGGATAAGGCTTACATGCAGGGCTTATCCACAGGCAGATATGCTAGATTTAACAGTGAGCTTGGGTCAGGGCAATCACAAATCACCATAATTTTGACATTCATAGAACTATTTGTGGTACACGCCCACCACAAATTAGTTCTGTTGCAAACCATCCTGCCACCTGGTGTGAAAAGGTGGCACCATCCCTTAGTCAAAGTGGCTAACCTTTGGGTAAAGGTTGTCTCCCATCTAAAGGCGAGGCCGACAAAGGCAGCCTGGGCATATACAAACTCACCAGAGTGGAAGTGTCTTGTACCAGTAAGGGAGTGTATTTCTTTTAAAGTTGATTAACAAGGTGCTATCTGCTTTTCAGCTGATATGACCATCACTAACCATAAGCCCTCCACAGTATGGGGACTCGCCTTCAGATGGGAGACAACCTTTAGTCAATGAGTCTAATATATATGTTTGTCATTATGAGTCACCCATTAGTCAGATGCACTAAGATTATTAACTGAGGCAAGGGCCTTTGACACCACCTTTTGGACCTCCTATCTACCGTAAATCCTCACATATAGGATGCGTCTTATGCACTAAAATAACCCCAGGTGCGTCCTATAGGATTGTCAGGAGTTGGGAGTGCGTCCTATAAGCTAGTATTTTCTACTATAGGACAACACTGAAATAACTAAAATGTGACCCCAGATATGTCTTATAGCCATTTCCTAAAACTCAGGGTGTGTCCTATACACAAGGTGCATCCTATACGCGAGGATTTACGCTACTAGGCCTTACCCGAGTATCTCATGATTACCAAGTTTCAATGGATCTTTAAAATTCAAGAACCAATAGCTATCCCAGTGCTTCCTTCACCCACCTTTACCACTGTATGAGGATGGGGGTATATTGCAGAGATTTTGGGGGAAAATTTACTCCCATAGAGAAAAAGTTCTCCCAGTTTTGCTGCGTCTAGCCTTTTTGTGCCCAGAATTATTTGAAGATTTTACATTATTTCACGATTGAATCATTTTTTTGTTTATAAGACCACGTGTAATTTCGATCTTCTAGCTTGATTTTCTTAATTCTCATAATTCAGTGAAGACTTTCAGTTAAGGATGTGATACTACTGGTCAGGTCTGGTAACCATAGTTACAAAAACATTCCATTTGTTGTCATTTAGTGCTATTTGGTCTATAATATTATATATATCCATAATCCCTCCAATCCTGAGACCTTTCAAAGCTGATTTGCCTGCATGCATCTACATGTACCGGCACACAGGAAACATGATATGTTGTACTAGAAACAATGCATGGCTTATCTTCCATCTTTAGGATAGGAGCACTTGTTGTAAAATGTAATTGGAATATTGGAACCTACGTGTGTATGATCCATTATCATTTTGATAACCATATCAGATTTTAGCTCCTTGGAGGGTTTCCTGTTAATGAATCACATAAAATGACAACTCATTTTGAAGTTTTGACTCACTGTGCCTGATATAAAGCAGTTACAGCCAAATGAATGGTTGTATCATAATCAGGAGGTCATAAGCATTCCATAGAGGGTCTAACTTTGCAGATTGGACCAGTAGAAGTGTCTGGATGAAAATCTATTTTAATATACATGCATTTAAGCACAAAACCGCGCTTAAATGCGCGCTTGGGCACCTAAGGGCTAGAAGATGCACCAAAAGGCAATTCTTGCATATAAGACATGCCATATACATGGTGTATTACAGTATAATATTGCAAAGGCATTTTATGCTATGTTCCTGCCCCCTGGTGGCCAAGACTAGAACTTCAAATCCTCTATGTAAGAATGTATGGTAGTAATAGCAGTGTAGATGTAAGGGTAAATGGTTTTCCATGTTATAAATCAATTATCAAATTGAGATCACATCTTTCAGTGTAATATTGCATAAGAATATACTCCTGATAGTTTGAGAGAAATAGCTTGCTAGATATGAACCCATGAGTATTTATAACCATATCCCAAATCTCAATATGTTCTAGCTCTATTTGGCCTTGAAATACATCCATATATTTCATTATAACTTCTGATGTAAGAATGGTATGTTCTTTCTGCCTTCACCATAGTAAACCATGGAACTTTCACTCAAATGGGTTCCTTGATTTTCTTTTGCTCCCTTGTGCTCCCTTGTGGCAAAATTAGGAAATAAATTTAGCACGAGCTAGGTACCAATCCTGTTTACCTGCTCGAGACTATATGTGTGATGAAAAACCTGAATATTTTCATTGCGGTGGAGCTTACTCTATTCACTATGCTGATGCTGTCTTTTTTAAGGTAGATGGCTCCCATGCTAAACATGTTCTCTGTGCAGGTTTCTGCACATGTGTACTTCTCTATGGCTAGTGAACGACTATACAAAATCATAGCAGGCCCATGGCTTGAAGCTGGGGTGAACTCTCAACCTTCTGTGTCTACACCAGGCACACTTACTAGTTAGGCCACAAAGCCAGCTGGCTGTGTGGGGGTTTATGAGCAGTATTTAGCCTACATGATGTAATTCTATTATTTTCAGGAGATTTTCAATGTGGATAAAACGATTCAAAAGTGCATGGGACCACATGATGGTAATAGATTTTCTGGGTGCAGAAAGTTGATGAAAATATTCTGGGATAGTAAGACAAAAATTTAGCTACTCTTTAATGAGATTCCATGCAAATTATGGCAAAACACTGTATAACCCTATGGTAGATTCATAGATAAATATCTCATAAACTAGCATGGGACCCTATACTAGTTTATAAGACTGCTTTCTTTGTACTATTAGAAAGAGGAAGTAATTACAAATGTGGTGAAAATCTGGCGAAAATTTAGCTACTTTTAGCATATGGGCGCCATCCACCTTCCCCATTTATTGCCCCCATTCTAGATGTATTTATTATCCAAATAAAGGCTCAAATCAAAATATAAGTCAATGTGTCTAGTTTTGTGTGAATTTCTATATTGCTCAGAATCTAACAATCGAAATGATGGCATTTCAAGGCTAGATCTACATCAAAGACAAATACAATGAGGAAAGTCTCATCATAGGAATACAAACTATCGATTTCAAATCTTAAATTGAGGTTAGAAGTGGGGGTTATTTGCAAAAGTATTTTCAATATTCCCCTGATATCATGTGAATTTACTGTCATTTCACGTGATCCCGTGATATCACGTGAATTTCTGCTCACAAAATCCCGTGAATTCACGTGTATAATTCACGGGAATGACACCAGTTCAACACTTGATTTTACTGGTGAATTCACGTGAAATTGTTTCAAGGGCTACTACTACATGCAGGAGTGCAGACCTTTAAATAACCTTATACCCAGCCAGCCTTACACTTGGCTCAGTATTGGGTCCCTGGTTTGTCACACTACCTGACCCTTGTGATTTTGTATGGTTTTACAGGACTGGCATTAGAGGTTTTTTAACAAGTGGGGGGGGGGTAATCTTGGGAGGCTATGGTAGAACACTGATTACTCTCTCTGTGTCGGGTTTGCAGAGGCGTAGGAAAGAAATCTTCATTGGGGATCCCAGTGGGGGGTCCAGCCGGGACACCATCATGACCACCTTGAATTGTCGCATTCATCGTGATTACACCTATACATATCTATGTAGTCGGGGAGTTATAGGCACCACCATGGATAAAGACGTTTTGGGGGTCCTGAAAAAGAGACAAAAACGTGGAAAGATTGTCCAAATTTACCATCTAAATTTACCCCATGTCCCAAAATCTCATGTTATCCTAATAGATTAGAAAGTAGAGATCACATAAAGTGCAAAAGGATAAATAATTCATTAGATATAGGTTTGTAAATGGTAATAAAAAATTAATAAACCAGATTTGATGTGAAATCTGGTGTTTGTACAGTTTGCACTATTATGTATTTGGCTACCAAGGATGAAATGGGCAATTCTAGGTATTATGGGTATCTCATAATTGAGAGCGGCCAGCAATAAAGGATGGATGTTATTTTTGAATTCCCCGTGTCAAAATACATAGGAATCATTGGGTTTCAGCTCCGTTTTTTCGAAAAGTGAAATTTTGTTGTACAGTGTAAGATAGACAAAATGAAACTATTACCCAAACTAAGTAAGGGACATGTATCAATCGGATCATATAATTTCTTTTGCACTTTGCTGCTTACCAGCAGGCACAGAAAAAAAATCTTCAAAATCTTAGTCAGATCCTAGTGTCTGACTTTTTCTTAGTCAAGTATGACTAACTTAATCAAAGTGACCAACTTCTCTTGGCTTGCCTGATTTTGACTACTGGCTTATAGACCAATCTAAGTGGCCTACTTGGGCTTATGGCATTGTTATGAAATTAGGATAAGGCTTACATGCAGGGCTTATCCACAGGCAGATATGCTAGATTTAACAGTGAGCTTGGGTCAGGGCAATCACAAATCACCATAATTTTGACATTCATAGAACTATTTGTGGTACACGCCCACCACAAATTAGTTCTGTTGCAAACCATCCTGCCACCTGGTGTGAAAAGGTGGCACCATCCCTTAGTCAAAGTGGCTAACCTTTGGGTAAAGGTTGTCTCCCATCTAAAGGCGAGGCCGACAAAGGCAGCCTGGGCATATACAAACTCACCAGAGTGGAAGTGTCTTGTACCAGTAAGGGAGTGTATTTCTTTTAAAGTTGATTAACAAGGTGCTATCTGCTTTTCAGCTGATATGACCATCACTAACCATAAGCCCTCCACAGTATGGGGACTCGCCTTCAGATGGGAGACAACCTTTAGTCAATGAGTCTAATATATATGTTAGTCATTATGAGTCACCCATTAGTCAGATGCACTAAGATTATTAACTGAGGCAAGGGCCTTTGACACCACCTTTTGGACCTCCTATCTACCGTAAATCCTCACATATAGGATGCGTCTTATGCACTAAAATAACCCCAGGTGCGTCCTATAGGATTGTCAGGAGTTGGGAGTGCGTCCTATAAGCTAGGATTTTCTACTATAGGACAACACTGAAATAACTAAAATGTGACCCCAGATATGTCTTATAGCCATTTCCTAAAACTCAGGGTGTGTCCTATACACAAGGTGCATCCTATACGCGAGGATTTACGCTACTAGGCCTTACCGGAGTATCTCATGATTACCAAGTTTCAATGGATCTTTAAAATTCAAGAACCAATAGCTATCCCAGTGCTTCCTTCACCCACCTTTACCACTGTATGAGGATGGGGGTATATTGCAGAGATTTTGGGGGAAAATTTACTCCCAGAGAGAAAAAGTTCTCCCAGTTTTGCTGCGTCTAGCCTTTTTGTGCCCAGAATTATTTGAAGATTTTACATTATTTCACGATTGAATCATTTTTTTGTTTATAAGACCACGTGTAATTTCGATCTTCTAGCTTGATTTTCTTAATTCTCATAATTCAGTGAAGACTTTCAGTTAAGGATGTGATACTACTGGTCAGGTCTGGTAACCATAGTTACAAAAACATTCCATTTGTTGTCATTTAGTGCTATTTGGTCTATAATATTATATATATCCATAATCCCTCCAATCCTGAGACCTTTCAAAGCTGATTTGCCTGCATGCATCTACATGTACCGGCACACAGGAAACATGATATGTTGTACTAGAAACAATGCATGGCTTATCTTCCATCTTTAGGATAGGAGCACTTGTTGTAAAATGTAATTGGAATATTGGAACCTACGTGTGTATGATCCATTATCATTTTGATAACCATATCAGATTTTAGCTCCTTGGAGGGTTTCCTGTTAATGAATCACATAAAATGACAACTCATTTTGAAGTTTTGACTCACTGTGCCTGATATAAAGCAGTTACAGCCAAATGAATGGTTGTATCATAATCAGGAGGTCATAAGCATTCCATAGAGGGTCTAACTTTGCAGATTGGACCAGTAGAAGTGTCTGGATGAAAATCTATTTTAATATACATGCATTTAAGCACAAAACCGCGCTTAAATGCGCGCTTGGGCACCTAAGGGCTAGAAGATGCACCAAAAGGCAATTCTTGCATATAAGACATGCCATATACATGGTGTATTACAGTATAATATTGCAAAGGCATTTTATGCTATGTTCCTGCCCCCTGGTGGCCAAGACTAGAACTTCAAATCCTCTATGTAAGAATGTATGGTAGTAATAGCAGTGTAGATGTAAGGGTAAATGGTTTTCCATGTTATAAATCAATTATCAAATTGAGATCACACCTTTCAGTGTAATATTGCATAAGAAAATACTCCTGATAGTTTGAGAGAAATAGCTTGCTAGATATGAACCCATGAGTATTTATAACCATATCCCAAATCTCAATATGTTCTAGCTCTATTTGGCCTTGAAATACATCCATATATTTCATTATAACTTCTGATGTAAGAATGGTATGTTCTTTCTGCCTTCACCATAGTAAACCATGGAACTTTCACTCAAATGGGTTCCTTGATTTTCTTTTGCTCCCTTGTGCTCCCTTGTGGCAAAATTAGGAAATAAATTTAGCACGAGCTAGGTACCAATCCTGTTTACCTGCTCGAGACTATATGTGTGATGAAAAACCTGAATATTTTCATTGCGGTGGAGCTTACTCTATTCACTATGCTGATGCTGTCTTTTTTAAGGTAGATGGCTCCCATGCTAAACATGTTCTCTGTGCAGGTTTCTGCACATGTGTACTTCTCTATGGCTAGTGAACGACTATACAAAATCATAGCAGGCCCATGGCTTGAAGCTGGGGTGAACTCTCAACCTTCTGTGTCTACACCAGGCACACTTACTAGTTAGGCCACAAAGCCAGCTGGCTGTGTGGGGGTTTATGAGCAGTATTTAGCCTACATGATGTAATTCTATTATTTTCAGGAGATTTTCAATGTGGATAAAACGATTCAAAAGTGCATGGGACCACATGATGGTAATAGATTTTCTGGGTGCAGAAAGTTGATGAAAATATTCTGGGATAGTAAGACAAAAATTTAGCTACTCTTTAATGAGATTCCATGCAAATTATGGCAAAACACTGTATAACCCTATGGTAGATTCATAGATAAATATCTCATAAACTAGCATGGGACCCTATACTAGTTTATAAGACTGCTTTCTTTGTACTATTAGAAAGAGGAAGTAATTACAAATGTGGTGAAAATCTGGCGAAAATTTAGCTACTTTTAGCATATGGGCGCCATCCACCTTCCCCATTTATTGCCCCCATTCTAGATGTATTTATTATCCAAATAAAGGCTCAAATCAAAATATAAGTCAATGTGTCTAGTTTTGTGTGAATTTCTATATTGCTCAGAATCTAACAATCGAAATGATGGCATTTCAAGGCTAGATCTACATCAAAGACAAATACAATGAGGAAAGTCTCATCATAGGAATACAAACTATCGATTTCAAATCTTAAATTGAGGTTAGAAGTGGGGGTTATTAAGCTACTTATATGCGCGCATATAAGTGGTGATAAATGGGCAGTAGCAGTTCCCAATGTATTACCAGATGTCACCACTTCCATTCAGGTGTTATGTAACAGGTTCCTTCACTGGTGGCCTTTGTAGTCGGCCATATTGCCTAGCCCCAGGAAGGACCACTGGTCTCACATTGGAGATTTTTTTTCCCAGTCATCATGACTAAATGCGTGGCCTGTGATACTTCCTACCATGGTAACGCGGCCAAGTGCCCGAATTGTGGGGTGACCAATCCGGGGAAACGATATTCTCCGGAGGATTCGGAAGAATTACCTGGTTCAGCGGATTCAGCCGAGCGTGACGAGCAGGAGGCCACGGAGGCCAGGCAGAGCGACCGGCCGCCCCAGGGGAAGGACGGTCAACATGGTGAGCTTAGCAGCCTTGGGGAGAAATCTACACAAAATGATTTATTGCATCAGATTGAACTTGAAAGGGCCAGGAAATCAAAAATTGATGAAATGTGTAAACGCAAAGAGTTGGAACTAGAGTTGGCCAGCCTAAGGGCTGAAAATAACAGATCTCTTCGCCAATTGAACGAAGGCGTACATGCTTGGCGAGGTGCCATGGGTGCGTTCGAGGCCGAAACTTCTTCTCTTACTGCTAGCGCTCCATGTTGGAATCCTTCAGAGTTGGATGCGGTAAGGAACGAAAGTGGTGGCTCGAACGCCATGGGTACGTTCGGGGCCCAAACTTCTTCTCTTACTGCTAGTGCTACGTGTTGGAATCCTTCAGAGTTGGATACAGTAAGGAACAAAGGTGGGGGCTCGAACACACCAGGCTTCCAAACGGGCCAATCACAAGCCAGCTCTAACTTTAACTGCGGAGTCCAAAATGGCCGCCCTGTACTTCCGGAAAGCCGGTTTTCGGCCGCAAACACTGTTTTAGGGCCTAATTCTAGAGTTATTGGACCCTCCGCAGGCCAATCCGGCCTTGAAACCACCTCAGGTATGTTTGAATTACCCAACTTGTGTAAAAAATTGCCTCCAGTAGAGGGAAATACCCAAGTAAACAAGTCGCTCACCCGCGATAACAAGCCACCTTCCCGGTACAATCACCCGGTCCCCAGAGACAATCAACCTGACTATCCAGTGGGTCAAAGACATTCCCATGGTGAATTAGACAATGATTATCAGGAGTTCCTACTGTGGAAACAATGGAGAAGTGGTGGTGTAGCTCCTAACACTGTTCCTCAGCTGTTCTACAGAGATGGCACACCTTATTCCCCACCTGTCACACCTGTTAGTCAGACTGTCAGTTGGCCTGGTGTGGGTCAATTTAGGGCACCAGATGGCAGGCTAAAGTTCCCACCTACACCTATGGTATATGGTAACCCGACTACTTCTCATATGTATGGGATTCCAGTCCCAACATCCCATCAGCAGCAGGCTTCATGTCAGTTTGGCGTTATTCCTAACCCACAACAACAGTACCAGGCTGCAGGAATTCTACCTAATCAACAAACCCTGTTCCAGGCTCCTGGTGTTCAGTCTGTGCAACCTCAAATTCTACATAACCCAACAGCATGGTATCCTAACCAACAACTACAAGGCGCCCCAATGGTGATATTTTCACCAAACAATGCCAGTGGCAGTAAGTTTGTGACCTATGACATTGAACAGCACATGCCGCATGATAAAGTAAAAAAACCCGCCTTGAATGATGTTATTTCTGCTAGCATGGGTCTCTTGAATAGCATGTTGGCTAGAAACTTCCCATGTAAAAACTATGGAAAACATGTTAAGTTCCTAACTGACAAGAAAGCATTCTACAATGAGGATGCTCTCATTCAGTATGATCTTGCGATGCGTGAAAGGGGAGAATCGTTTGGTGAACACACATTCTGCTATTTCGATCACGACATCTTCTCAAACAGTGTTGGTCTTGAGAATCTTAGTGCCGAGCACTTATGTAATGTTCTTGGTATCCAGCCTCCATCATCTCAAAGTGGTGCTGGTACTGTTGCGGGATCGAGTAGTAAGAGGAAAAAGAACAAAAAGAAAAAGTCAGATGAAATTCACTGTTGCTATGCATTTAACGGTGATAATGGTTGTAACGCCAAAGATTGCCCTCACCCACATGTATGTCGCTCTTGTGGGGGTAATCACACAAAACTAAAGTGCACTGTGAAAAAATCAAATGATTGATATCAGGCCTTAGTGGATTCTGATTCAGGGGTCAGTGACTCGGAGGAGTCTGGCATAGATTGTGGAATTATAAAATCTTCCGATTCTGACAATACCAGTGAACTTGAATATAGTTTATTATGGGATGTCAACAAATTCGTAATTCCTTGTGGTTCAAATCATGTCACTTCTTCAGACTCATTACCAAAGACGGAAGACATTATATTAACTCCTACTATCTACACTTCCAGAATTGTCGATGGTGTTGAATGGTTTAGACCTTGTCCTTTGGATTGTGATTCCGTTCATGTCTTAGATGGCATGTGCCTCCAACTCAACCCACACGCCTTCTTTGATGAATGCATGGGGTTTGAGAAAGTTGATGGTAACTATGCTTATATCCTAGACGGTGTTCGTAACGGATTCAAAATCGTTGATGTGGATTATAATGGTTCTTATTTTCAAAAAAATTACCATTCCATAATCAAAGAAGGTGTAAAATGCCAAATGGACGATCTGGTAAGGAAGGAGTTAATTGATGGTAAAGTCAAAAGGGTTCTTAGTAGACCCCAGTGTGTACATTCACTGGGGGCTATTTTAAAACCAGACGGCAGCTTAAGACCAATAACAGATTGCAGCCGTGGTGATCCCGATGATAATCTTAAAAGTATCAATGACTTCATGTACACAACTTGCCAACCGTTTCATTATACTCAAGTAGATAGTGTTACTGATGTCATACATGAGGGCTCATTTTTATGTGTATTGGACATCCAATCTGCTTATCGCAGTGTGGCTGTTCATCCGGACGATCGTTCCAAGCAAGGTTTTGTGTGGAGTCTGGACGGTGCACCAGAATATTTTGAAGATCAAGCCTTATCGTTTGGTCTTAGATGTGCACCATTTATCTTTACTCAACTAACCGAGTTTGTCATCCGGTGTATGAATCGTAGAGGTATTTTCAATGTTTTCGGTTACCTGGATGACTTTGTCATTGTGGCTGACAGCTACGAGGAGTGTGCGTGGCGTCAGGCGATATTGGTAGATCTGCTCCGACGTCTCGGTTTCCATATTGCATGGAAAAAAATCTTAACCCCTGCTACCAAAGTCCAGTATTTGGGTCTGGTAATTGACACAGTGAAAATGGAAATCAGCTTACCCCCACAAAAGTTAGACAACTTATTGGTACTGATCGACAAGTTCTTGGGTAAAACTGTTGCTACCAAAAAAGAATTACAAGAACTGTGTGGTCATTTGGCACACGCTAGTAGAGTTATTCGGGGAGGCAGACCATTTTCACGTAGAGTCATTAACCTACTCAAATACATGGCCGACAGTGTCACAGTGGTCAAACTACCTGATTGGTTTATGGATGACATCCGCTGGTGGAAAAGGTTCAGTTATGTATTCAATGGTTCTGCCAAAATCCTACGTACCTTTGATTATCATCCTATCGTAGACACTGACTCATCACTAACTGGTTTTGGCTCATGTTATAATGGTGATTGGTTAGTAGGTGCATGGAAATTACCTGCCTACAATCAGTTGTATAATCGCTTTCCATTACATCATACTGTTGAACCCCCTTGTGAATATGATGAGACAGCTGACATTAACCTACTGGAAGTCTGGCCAGTGGTTGCCGCAGCGCAACGTTGGGGAAATGATTGGTCGGATACAAAAGTTGTAGTCAGAACCGACAATACCCAAGTCCAACGCATGATAAATACTGGCAGATCGCGGAGTGTTCGCTGTATGTGGTGGATAAGAGAATTATTTTGGTTATCAGTTGTACATAATTTTCATATTGTTGCTACTCGCGTTAAATCTAAAGACAATATTGTTCCTGACTTTTTGTCGCGCTGTACGGATAAAAGGTGTGCAAAAGGATTGCCTTCATTTCTGATAAATGACTTCTGCTGCAGGGGATGTCTTGACTCACAAACTACGGAACTACCAGTCACAGTGGATGGCTGGAGCCACTGAGCGTACTAGGAAGAGCCAATGGAACTCTTATTTGGAATTTTGCATATTATATGGTGTGCTTGTTCCATTCCCCGCTAGTATAGAAGTTGTATTGTTATATGTTACACACTTGGCTGAGAGACTGCGCTACAGCTCTATTAAACAGTACGTAGGAGGACTTTGGGTGTTGCACAAGGTCCTAGGTTACTCACATGTCAACCCTAATACATTTGAACTCTACATCACTATGAGAGGTATTCGAAGGACCCTAGGTGATCATGTGGACCAGGCGCGACCAGCGTCAGTGCAGGACTTAAAGCGTATTTATAAACTATTGGATATGTCATGTTCTGAAGATGTGGCATTTTGGATCACTGTCACATGTGCTTCAGGGGCTTATTACGTAAGTCCAATGTGGTTGAACAAGGACTGGCAGTCTGCTTGTCAGATTTGACCTGGGAAGTCTGGGGGGTCTCCGTCAGACTTCGCCGTACAAAGACTATTTCATTTAAGGAGCGGGTCTTGTTCATACCCTTCACATTCATTAATGACTCTATCTTCTGCCTTCATTATTACCTGACCTTGCTGTTATCTATGGTGAACTACCCATCAAGTGACTCACAAGTAGTGTCGTACATGAAAAATGGCCAATGGTGTCGTGGCAGTTACTCATGGTACTTGGGCAAGTTGCATAAGTTGTGTGCCAAGTCAGGCATCGATAAGTTGTCTTCACACTCGTTACGAAGAGGAGGTGCATCGGCCTTGGCAGATGCAGGTTTCAGTCTATTGGACATCAAAAACATTGGTGATTGGAAATCATTGAGTGTGTTGCATTATTTGACAAAATCCAAACAAGCTCGTATCGATCTTGATCGGCGTATGGTTAGCGCCTTATTCGTGTAAAATCTGGTTTTCTTTTTCTCTTTTTGTTTTATTCTCCATTCTGTTTGGCGTGTTGGCCTGGTTATGTATGTTTATTGGCCAGGTCCAATAAAATATTCGCCCAAACTAGATTGGAGTTGTCGTACGTCTATTTATAAGCTACTTATATGCGCGCATATAAGTGGTGATAAATGGGCAGTAGCAGTTCCCAATGTATTACCAGATGTCACCACTTCCATTCAGGTGTTATGTAACAGGTTCCTTCACTGGTGGCCTTTGTAGTCGGCCATATTGCCTAGCCCCAGGAAGGACCACCGGTCTCACATTGGAGATTTTTTTTTTCTTTCTTCTTGTGTTACTTAGGCCTGGTTATGTATGTTTATTGGCCAGGTCCAATAAAATATTCGCCCAAACTAGATTGGAGTTGTCGTACGTCTATTTATTGCAAAAGTATTTTCAATATTCCCCTGATATCATGTGAATTTACTGTCATTTCACGTGATCCCGTGATATCACGTGAATTTCTGCTCACAAAATCCCGTGAATTCACGTGTATAATTCACGGGAATGACACCAGTTCAACACTTGATTTTACTGGTGAATTCACGTGAAATTGTTTCAAGGGCTACTACTACATGCAGGAGTGCAGACCTTTAAATAACCTTATACCCAGCCAGCCTTACACTTGGCTCAGTATTGGGTCCCTGGTTTGTCACACTACCTGACCCTTGTGATTTTGTATGGTTTTACAGGACTGGCATTAGAGGTTTTTTAACAAGTGGGGGGGGGGGTAATCTTGGGAGGCTATGGTACTCTCTCTGTGTCGGGTTTGCAGAGGCGTAGGAAAGAAATCTTCATTGGGGGTCCCAGTGGGGGGTCCAGCCGGGACACCATCATGACCACCTTGAATTGTCGCATTCATCGTGATTACACCTATACATATCTATGTAGTCGGGGAGTTATAGGCACCACCATGGATTAAGACGTTTTGGGGGTCCTGAAAAAGAGACAAAAACGTGGAAAGATTGTCCAAATTTACCATCTAAATTTACCCCATGTCCCAAAATCTCATGTTATCCTAATAGATTAGAAAGTAGAGATCACATAAAGTGCAAATTCTTTGTGGATAAAGAATTTGCACTTTCAGAAATGAGTGATAACACATAGGTCATTGAAATGTGTGCTGACAGTCTGGGTGTGCAATTGTCAAGTATATACATGTACCTTCCTTTTCCCCACCCTTTTGTGATGGTTGACCCATGTGTTAACCATAGCATGGGTATGATCTGGTCTCTGGTTTGTTTGCCCGCAGAGACCCATAAATATAGTTACAGTTAGGCCTCTGCTACGTCCCTT
This sequence comes from Acholoe squamosa, assembly GCA_949317995.1. Classification (NCBI taxonomy): domain Eukaryota; kingdom Metazoa; phylum Annelida; class Polychaeta; order Phyllodocida; family Polynoidae; genus Acholoe; species Acholoe squamosa. Next base: position 54,353,468 of record OX439047.1, read on the forward strand.
TTGTGAAGAGGTGTTTTGTAGATGGTTTTTGTTGTCCAACTCATAGAACCTAATGTGACCTTGAGGGGAAGAGCTTTCTTATGGGGCATACTGCAGATATATGATTCTCCCATATTTTGGCCATAAATTCAAAAACAAAAACATTTTCAGACAGACTTTTTTTAGGGTACCTGACCTTTGAATGGTCGCCATGGCAACAATTCTCATATTTGGATGGTGCCACTTCATACTTTCATACTTGCATTAGTTCCAGGAAATGGCACAGAAATGGCACAGAAACCTCCATGCGCAACCCAACAATTTCTGACTGTCCTCCCTCCTACAAAGACCCATCCAATCCTAGGGGCTGACAATGAATTTCTCATGTACTGTGCACATAGTTCATATCATATTGCTTCATGCAATGTGACCCTTCTTTCTAACAAGAGCTGTATTCATTTATGAATTCATAGACTACATCCAGACAAAGCTATGAATATACAATTCATAATTAGTAAATTAGTATTGTAGCGAGTAGTATAGTATGTATCAGAATGGGACTATAGTTAAGTACTGTTTATTACTCACTCGACCTTCAGAGGCCAGCATTCTGGTAACCATGGTAACGTGACCTATTTAGGGGATTAGCAACCACTGCTCAGCCAATCAGAGGCCAGCATTCTGGTAACCATGGTAAAGTGACCTACTTAGGGGGTCACGTGACCACCTCTCAGCCAATCAGAGACCGCTTTTTAATAAATAATTTTATCAGACTCCGAAGGTAAAATCTCCGCTTTTACATCAGCGGTCCGTCCAGTTGTGGAAAATCGCACTTGGTGAATCGATTTCTGAGCGACGTTAATAACTTGGTCACACCGCCGGTGGAAAAGATCTTTTACCATTACGGCGAGTGGCAGCCCCTCTTTGAAAAAATGCATAAAGACTACGGAGTGGAATTCAGAGAAGGTCTTCCCAGCAAAGAAGACATAGCGGGACATGGGACAGATAGGTACTCCATCTTGTCAGGTGTTTCCCTCCAGGGCGACAGCCGTCTCGAGTATATTTACCCATGAACTCAAGCGTCCTCACTCATACCTGCTTCTGGACTTCAAGCAGACAACACCGAACGATCTCAGAATACACTGCTCCCTGACGTCCATAGACAACCAGATCGTGTTCATTCCGCCAGACAAAAAGAAAAAGAGAAAGTAATGGCTACTCATCACCTCAAAAGACATTACGGCACCCTTAAACACTTGGCAAAGTGTTCGCTGGAGGATTGTGAGCATTTAATAGGCTCTGGAAGCTATGATTTGATCAAGACGTTGAGCGAAATCTGTCAGAATTTACGGAGGGAAATATTGTGCTCACCGAGGACCAACTAGAAAGTCTTCGAGAATCTGCTGACGTTTTGAGGACGGCCAGCAAAAAAGTTACGTCCTTCAAAAGAAAGAGAAACGTCTTGGTTCAAAGGGGTGGTTTTCTAATTCCCGCTCTGATAGGCATGGCCTTACCCCTTATAAAAAGGATTCTCCGCATATAGAGCTCGTCATTCGCCACCTCTCCACCACTGCCGCCTACCTCGACGACGATGACGGACCTGGAGGAGCAACACTACAAGCACTTGGCTCTCTTCGATCCTAAGACCCTCTCGAAATTACGAGGAGTTCCTGATGTCACCCTCACAGTTGCTGTTCCTGTTGCTGCTGCTGTTGCTGGTGAAGGTGATGGTGCTGCTGGTGGTGTTGCTGCTGGTGTTGGTGTACCTACTACTGCTGATCTTGAAAACAACAACCGTCCCTCTGCTTCCAACACCGCCGCCGCCGCTGCCGTATCCCCACCCCTCAAAAACATGGCTTATTACTACAGACAGGCGGAAGAAGCACTACATCCCAACGCAGCATTACACCAGTTTGTCTACAGGGACTTGGATCTAGTGTTGAACGATCCCACTTTGAAATCATGCGAAAAAATGCTGAAATACAAGAAACTTTTGAACAGGTTACAATTTTTCCTCGCCAATCCAAACAACCACACGATTCCTGCTTTTGCTCCTGTTAGACTGTCGCCCGAGAAACCTCCCTCTCTCCTTGAGGGGTTGCTCGAACAAGTTCCAAAGAGGAAACGCAACACCACCACCAAACTCTTCAAGAAACTGCAGAAATCCGACTTGGTCAGGTGGAATGACGACGGCTCGGTGAGCGAAATAATGGGTGAGAAAACGAATCCTGACGATCGAATAAGCATAGTGGACTTACTGAACGATGCCGCCAGGATGAGGAAAACAGTGACGACGAGACCCCAGGGGTACACGCCGTTCAAGCAAGTCCTGAGGGTGGAAGATCCCACCGGTTCCTTGATCGGAAACCAGCTCTATAAAACAATCAGTGGTGCCAAAGCTTCGCACAGTATACCTCTCGGCAGAGGGAGGAAGCGACTGAGCACCAACGCGGAAGACACTGACGACGACTTCGACGAAAACTATTACGACGGGGACGACACTCTCCTCGTAGGTCACTCCTCCTTTTCTCCCCGTTTTTCCCATCGTAAGGGGGGCGACGACGACGCCGAGGACTAAATTTACGAAACTCCGATTACCGGTAAAAAAACGCCTAGACCTGACTCCTTCAGGAAAAGCACCCAAGGAAAGAAAAGGAAATCCCGCAATCGTGCCACCCCGCCATGACTGGGTCCAAAAGACTGACCAAAAAGGAAAAAGAAAAGAGACGCGTGGTGGCTTAATACACCGACATGAAAGCAGCGTCACCAAACTCCAGAAACATCATTTCCTCCACCAAGATCCTGCCTTTGTCCGAGACACCTTGGTGTCTCTGGACGCCTACACTAAACATAAACCCATTCGGAGAAAGTTCGCGAGGAACAAAACCATCACCGGGAAAATCGATCAACAGTTAGTTAGATTCGAAAAGATGACCGCCGAGAGACACCTGCACTCCGTTCAGACGGACAAGGGAAAAGAGTTTCTCAACAAGACCTTCCAAGATCACCTTCCAAGAGCAAAGACATAGAGTTTTTCACTAGTGAAAATGACGACATCAAAGCTAGTCTAGTGGAGCGTTTGAATCGAAGTCTGAAGGAGAAGCTGTGGCGCTATTTCACACACAAGCATACATATCGCTACCTAGATGTATTGGACCAGGTGGTGTCTTCTTACAATCGCACTCACCACAAAACCTTGAAAATCCCGCCTGCTGACGTCACCTCGGAAAACAGCGAAACTATTTTCTACAGACACGACCTCCCTACTAAGAAACAAATCAAGGCAATATGGAAAAAAGAAGAAACGGACGCTCGCCACTCCGACGCTGACGTCATAGCTCCAGGCGACAGAGTGAGAATGTTGAGAGCTAAAGGTGCCTTCGACAAAGGGTACGAGGGAAATTGGAGGGAGGAAGTGGTCAACGTCCCTAAGATGTTGGGTAGTAGAGGGTTCGAGCTGAAAGACGGGGAGGAGATAAAAGGGGTGTTCTATCCGGAGGAGGTTCAGAAGGTCTACAAGAGTCGTTACGGCAAGAGCAGGTACCTGATAGACGAGGTGCTGCGCTACAAGACCGTCAAGGGTAAACGCTTAGCTTTCGTGCGTTGGAAGGGTTACGGCCACAAGTTCAATGAGTGGATTCCTGTCAAGCAAATTACGTAGGAGGGAAAAAAAATGATCATCACCCTACCTAGCAACAGTTCTATGGACTATTTCCCTGACAACACCTTGACCACTTTCCGAACGCGCTTCAACTCGCCACTCCTTCTGTCAGAGGACCACAAAGCGGCTCTCAGTGAAATCATCCTTCCGACAGAATGGAGCAACGTGCGAGACAGCGACATCATCATGGTCGATCCTCTGCGCACAGCGAACTCGCTGGACGAGGCGAGAAAAGTTTTGAAAAGAGACGAAAACACCGACGTCCCGAACACGAAACCGATGACAGTGGACTGGGCAAAGGTGAACAGGCTGATCAACCTGAAGAAAATCCTCGACAGCACTAGTCCTCTGAACGAAACGGAGGAGAACTTTTCTGGCGACAACCCAACGCTGGAGCTCTTAGAAAAAGAGTTAGAGGACCAGATATTGAAACCTGGGAAGAAGTCGAAGCACGTCGCAGTGTTGACACGGAAAAAATTGCAGTTCAAAGACTACCTGTTGACTTTCCAGAAAAGGTGGAGAATGAGGAGTCTGCTGGCGCGAAACTGGAGCGAACAACGAAGGTGCGAACATTCAACCCGAACATATTTCCCGTCCCACCTGTTTTCATGGCGACCAACGCTCAGTTCGTCTACTTCTTGAACATTCTCACGAAAGACCCGCTTGGAGGTGAAAACTTCCTAGTGGGGGGTTCAAAGAAATCTTCTATTACGACTCGCTGAAGAGGCGCGTCATCATTAACGTGCCCCGATTCACGGTCGTGATCATCACCGAGCATCTGGCGCACATTCTAGGATTCGGGAAGAAGACTTATTTCGTGATGCCGACCGCACCCTCTACATCATGGACTCCTTCGGAGACGTGTACCTTGAAATCCAGAAGGTTGGATGAGATCGGGGTCTACTTAAGAGACAGAACTGGCCGACCCATACCATTCATGAGAGGTGAGGTGGCAGTGACACTTCATTTGAGACCCTCAAGCGTTAACTGAAGAGGTACAGACATGATACGCAAACAAGCGCCATACTTTTCTTCGTTATCGAAGCGTACCCCGGGGGACAGGGGTACAGCGATTACTACAACGCTCAGTTCGGTGGTGGTATCGATGTATACAGCGGACGACCTTTCCAGAATGGTCATCGTTTAGGAGGTGCACTCTTGGGTCTCATGCGCCCGGCCACACCACTTTTGAAGACCGTGGGTAAAACACTCTTCCGCGCTGGCGTGGGTGTGGCCAAGGACATGATGGCGGAAGGGACTTTCAAGAAGAGCGTGAAAGAAAGAGCGGTAGGTGCTCTGAAGAGTCTGGCGGGTAAAGTGCTCTCTCCGGGGAAAAAAAAAGCAGCACCCCAAAAACGTCGGAGGGGCTCTCCTGCTTCTCAGATGGGCGGAGGTTCCTGTAAAAGACGCCGGGTGACATATTCGATCGCTAGGCGATCGACCTATAAATAAAAAGGACTAGCGGTCACCGGCGTCAGTCTACCACCGACGTGAAGAGGGAGCGCAATGGCCTACGTACACGAGAACAGCAGAGAGTGTGCGCTCTCTGAGCTTGACCTGCACGCCGTAGCACCGACTCAGACCGCTATCCTGAAGTCGACCTTCGTCGGGTTAGAGACAAAAAACTCTTTGGGAGACAGAAGCAACATAAATTTCACTATCAGTAAGTTGCAAGAGTACATGGACCTGAACGAAAACTACCTGCATCTAGAATGCGAGGTGCTGAAACCGAACGGCAAGGCTCTGGACGCCAACGACAAGGTGGCTCCGGTGAACAACTTGGCTCACTCGCTCATCAAGGACGTCCAAGTCTCCATCAGAGGTTTCAAAGTGTCTGGCAACACCGAAACCTACCCCTACAGAGCTTACCTGGAAGGTTTACTCAACTATGACAAAGGGATGAAGGACAACATCATGAGCATCCAAGGCTGGCACCAAGACGCGGCTGGTAAATTTGACACCTTATCCGACGAGAACCCAGGGTTTAAGGCGCGCAAAAAACTCATCTCCAACGGGCGCTTTCCGCTGATGGCGAAAATCCACTTTGACCTGGCTCATCAACCAAAGTTCATAGCTGGAGAGACTGAAATCAATCTCACTCTGAAACAAGCTTCGCCTAGTTTCTATCTGATGAGCGCCGACCAGAAGGTCCCAAACGATGCCTACGTGCCCAACTTTGCCAAAAAAGAAGCGGTGAGAGAGTACCTGGCACTACACACGGAAACGGGGATGTACGAGGTTTCGCCCTCCTGCGGCATTTCCTACAACGATTTCCTGAACGGATACACGCTCTTCCCGCTGGATTTAACTCCGGACAGGTCGCACGACGGGTGTAGAGTGAACCTTATAAAAGCGGGTCAACTGAGGGTGGAGCTCAGTTTCGGCGCGGCACTGGCGGAGACGACAACGGTGCTCTTGTACTTGGTGTACGACAATGTCATCGAGCTGACCAGAGATCGACATCCCATCACAGACTACCATATGAACTGAAGACGAGAGAGAGAAGTGCATGAATACAGTCGAAATAAAAAGAGTGTTGAAGGAAAACGTTCACACAAAACATCATTTCCTAGGTGTTTCTCTTGTGTCACTATCCCCAAGCACCCTGTCAAGGACACTTGTTTCGTGAGTAACACGGATCCTCAACATTTACCAGGTCAACATTGGGTGGCGTTTTACGTGTCGAGGACAGGAGAGGCGTACTACTTTGATTCATTAGGTTAACCTCCGCTGAGTAATAAACATTACTTAACTATAGTCTCGTTCCGATACATACTATACTACTGTAGCGGTAGCGCTAGGCTGCCACGGTAATTGGCTGTGGGTAAGGTTGGTTTGGCCTTACACCACGAGGGGGCATGCCGCTGCGGTCACTATATCACATGGCTGTTTGGCGTTGCCTCCTCAGTCGTATCCAAGGCTCAAAACGGTACAGGTCGTACCAGCCTTACCCGCAGTGATATGGCTAGAGGAAGGACGTTGGAGTGAGAAAATGATGCCTAAATTCATGTTCCACCACCTGGTTGTACTCTCTTGTCAGTTGATAAAACATGAGGCTAAGCCTCCTTACAACCGTAAGGGCAGCTGTCGTGTTGTTTCTCCATTACCCGCACCAGTTTACCGTTACAGTATATTGGTGGGTTTTTTCTGTTACCGTAATCTCTCGCGTATAAGGCGCAGCTCGTGTATAAGACGCACCTAGAGTTTTAGGATATGGTAAAAAAAATTAAAAAATCATAACTTTACTTCTACTGAATGGATTTTGAAAATTCTAAAAGCCATGTCTAGCTAAGGCCCTCTGGTACTTCCTGAGCTCCTGTCTGTCATATTATGACTTACAGGGAGTGTAAGATATCAAAAGAAAGGTCTTGGTGTCCCCCTTGATGATCCAGGGAAAACTAAAACCTCCCGTATAAGACGCGCCTTATACGCGAGAGATTACGGTACTATGTAAAAAATATTGCTCTTATTTTTCAGCACTTTCCTGATGGTTATTACCACCCACCCACCCACCAACAAGTGTCTCAGCACTCATCTTCCATTACCCCCACACACCTCCCCCTGCCACCCCCTAAATGATGACAGGAATCTGTGGTCAACTTTTCCCTGATGATCTCTTCTCTGTCCTCTATGAGACTATCAGGATCTACTTGGAATCCCACCTCCTGTGCAGCTATGCAAAGCTCAATCAATGGAGCTTTAGTAAGTCTAGAGGTGGTGACACCACATTCTTTAAGGTATTTCTGTAGATCTTTCACAGAGCAGGAACTCCATGATGCTGGAGCAGTGTGAGACTGGGAGGTCCACATGTTTGTACAAAGATAGACCTAAAGTATATGAGCAATGCACAGTGCATACAGTGTTGCAGTTTACCTGAATCTACCCTTCTACCTGTATGCACCACCACAGACAAGCAGTGTATCCCCAATCAGGTAGGATAGTTATAACCACTCAGCCCAAATAGAACTCAACATTGTAACTCACGCTATAGTACAAGTTATATAGCCCTCTGCCAAAAATCCAAATGCACTACCGTCTAGGGTAAGTGGTCTTGTATATTCATCTCTATAATGTGTTATTTGCCAATATTTCAAGGTTCCAAGGAAGGGTTCCTATTAATTTTACCTGAAAATGGGTAGGCATTGTTTGCTCACGTGTAATCAGCAAAGCCCTAGGCTAGTACTGGCCTAGGTGGGACATAAATGTAAAACTCGATATAACTACTCACCTGACTGGCTCAATGCTACGTGGCCTGGTAACTACACTGTAAGTTTTCAGCAAGTTGGGTAATGTAGTGAGGTTTATGGAATAGCACCATAATTGATGTCTACCAAAATATGCATATAAAGTAAAAGGTACTGGTAAGAGTTTCGGCATTATTGGAAACCCATGCCTCTGTTTTTGAGCGTTATGATCATACGAATTTATCAGAGTTGTTCACTAGCTTCTTGTACCTCCGTATAGCTACAAGTTGTCATAGGCAGTGGCGCTATCTAGGGGTAAATGTAAGAACTACTGTACAATTGTAAATCGCTAGGCTGGAAACCTACCCCTGAATTCCGCTCCCGCTACTCTCCCACTACATGTAGTTATACAGACCGCAGATGCCCAGCGTAGTAAATCGCAGGATATTTAGGGTTATTGCAATATCCCTAACGACAACATTGGCCTCATAGGCCTGTTACAGCTACTATTTTTCATCACAGAGGCGTAGGAAGCAAATGTTCATTGGGGGGCAGTGGGGGCCCCACCTCGACCGCTTTGAATAGTCGGCTCAAGGGCACTAGCGCCTGTGCAAATCTATATAAAATTTGTATAGAAAAGTAATTTTTTATGCACTTTAGATCAGATTTGAGGCACAGGGCCCCATTATCCCAATCCCATTGCTATATCAATCTAATTTGAGATGCAAAGTTTGAGCTTCTTGCTCAATTTATTATGAATTCTTGTGCAATCTTTTTTTTTTTTTGGGGGGGGGGCCCAGACATACACAGGCCCCACCTCCTTTATGATTCAGGGGCCCAGGTCCCCGCCCCCCTTTTCCTACGCCCCTGCTAGGTATATTGCAATAAGCCCCTGGAGGATAATGCACAAAAATGTTACGCTCGCACACAGTCCATAAATATTTCAAATCCCCTAATATCATTTAGTAGAACATTGCTCTAATGCATGTCATAATAGTACAACCAGGTAGGCTTTGGTAGAGCAATCGAAGCAGTCCAAGCCCTAATTTTATTGTAGGCATGAAGTTGCGTCATCATATTTACTCTCCCCATAATCTATTAAGCCCAGTCGTCGCGTCTTCTGAAGCATCCTCAAGGTCTACCAAAAACTGAAGATTGCATTTATTACGATCGCATGATGGAGTTTTTAAATACTCGGCCTAGTGGTCCCAAAGTGGAACTATCGAAACAGTCACCAGAAGAAATAGTAACGGTATTGGTATACTATAGCTATGATTATAATATCTTCTTTAGTGGGGACGGGGCAGCCCAAAATGTATATTGCGGTATATCTGTAAATCAATCTAGTAGGCCTAAGATAATCTGAAATAGCACAGGGAATGACCCCCCACCCCACCCTTCACCCCCTCCACATTCCCTACAAGTGTACAACCACTATCTGTATAAACGACAGCTTTCTGAAATAATACAGATAGAGGCTGATCATCCAACCACTATGTGTGTAAAAACGAACACTATATATGTACTATCCATCCAACCACGATCTGTGTAGATTAACGCTATCTGCTTAACATTAAATTCCATCAATGGGTTAAGACGCATACCCAATATTGGTACACTTAATGGAAGGGGGTGTCTTCCCTGGGTGTCTTTTATACCTACTGATAACATGTTTTTGACATACTTAATTTGATACAGATATTAATTAAATCTCATTACATGTTTGCACATATACATGGGCGTGGAAAGCAGGGGGGACATGCCCCCCCCCCGCTTTTGGCCAACTCCTCAAAAGGTCAAAACTAAAAGGTCAAGCAAAGGGAGGTAAAGAATTGCAGAAAACCCCCCTGGTCCCACCCACTCTGAACATGCTTCCCATGCCCCTGCATACAGCGATTGGACGGTCTGCCTCTAACTGTAGTAGTACAGATAGTTGCTCTTTATACAGATACAGTGGTTGTACACCCCCCCCCCCCCCCACTATGTTGCTGAAGACGGGGGCAATCCGCTTAGATATTTGCGATTCCGTTCTTACCTGAAAAATGCCCATCATAAGTTACCACACACTCCGTTATCAGCATATCCAGCCAACACTTGCATTGACTGACTGCGTGTCCCAGTACAACACAGAACGTTAGGCCGACCGCAGACACTCAGGGTAACACTTGCACACTTGATAACGTACGCTGGGCATCTGCGGTCATATGTAGTGGGAGAGAAGCGGGAGCGGAATTCAGGGGTAGGTTTCCAGCCTATTGATAACGTCGTCTCTCCTACAACTCACCAGGTGGCGCCATGGAACCTGTGGGTCCGTGTTTGTTCCCAGTCTACACTTTCTCACCATCCCGGGTTCTATCATTGACTCTAAAAGAGAAAGTACCTGATTTGGAAGAAGGGAAATGTCCCCCTATATATCTTATTTCTTTTGGACTGTCCACAGAGAACGTCATGCTGCAGGGGTGTGGGGGTCCAAGCCTTAGGACTGCACATTTCTATATTAAAATCATGCACTAGTCATTCCCTTTTAATGGAAAAGAATTTTCCCCAGAGCGACCTCACCCCTTAAAACTCCTAGATTTGTCACTAAATTGCAAAAGGAGAGGTGTATTCTAGGCCTAGGGAGAAAAGGAAATAGGCATAAAGAGTGGGGTTTACGCTGCAGAGCATACCGGGGGTATATCCTCTTTTGAATGTAGATTGATAGCCTAGTACATAGGTGAAAACATAAGGACATGCAAGTAAATAATCACTGTTACTGGAGGAGTCTGTTGGCAGGTGTAGCTGTTCAAAGGAAGCAGGTAGCATGCGCAACTTGTAGTATACTGCTCTAATGGTCCTGATGGGTACATGTGATGTTAGAACGTGAATGGCTGACGGACCCGGGCTGACGGTTAAGGCAACACTGCCTTCGTGAGTCGAGTCATCATGGCCGCATTCAGGCATTGGGAAGAACTAGGAATAGGCCTTATGCCGGGGCCTTATGCATTAAAAATTCCTGCAAGAGAACACCATAAAAGCACAATCCTTTAATACTAAATCTCATATTGAAGAGACAGCGTCTGCAATGGTATCGCTTTCCATTGTTCGTTTTTCCTTCAGCACTTACACCCTCTCACCAGAGCAGAAACTTTGGAGATCGTCTGTTCTGAAAGCAGAAGTCAAATCTACTCTTCTCCCCTTTCTTTTTTTAACCCACTGTCATACCCCGGTGATGTCCCTGACGACTTGTAAGTTTCCTGGTGTAAATCCCCAATTCCATATACTATACTGGCGGCCCCCATGTGACAGGGAATTTCAGCCAATCAGAGCTCACCGTCGTCGCTGCCAGCAGACGCAGCCCCGCCGCGCTGTCGGGAGTCAGTAGAGTCAGTGAGAGAGGATGCGACGGAGCCTACGCTAGTTGTGTGCTTGTTGTGCCGAATAGGATATTGTTGTTTTACCTTTGGATTTTACGCGTTCTGTGCCCCTTCCCGCCACCCTTGGATTATAAGTTGATGTTGGCCGTCAGCGTATTGCGCTTTGAGGAATAGCACGGGTCGCGATGGCGCATTGGAGCGCGCTGGGAGTGATTTTAGTAGTGGCCTGCTCCTTGTTGTCGGTTGGCTACGGTCATAAGAGGCCGACAAAAGCTGCAGGGTCTGCCGGGGAGAGGCCCGGAGAGTGCCGGGTGGTGGCTGACAGCTTTACGGCCTTCAACCTAGGCCCTGCCTCCCTGGTACCAAAGGAGCGCGTTCATGGTAAATACAGGCTGAATATCACAGCTGCTTCTTTATTATAGGATAAAAAGATAAAATATAAATTCAAAGGAAGGAACATAATGCAAGGAGAAATGCTGGAACTATCATAGATTGTTGGAAGTGCATGAGAGGTGGTTCAATTCCTAATCATTTGGGAGGGGGCGTGGTTCTCTACTGTAGGAGTCATATTTGAAAAAAAGGAATCTATCCTATTCTCACCTTGCTGCTGAGGTAATACAGTTAGAAATGAAATGATATGGGGGTCACATGTATACAGAGGTAACCTATTGCGAAAATCCATACAGGAATAGAGAGTAAGATATGGATGAAAGAAAAAACAACTATAGGCCTAATGAAATAAACCCGAATTCATGGCGGAAAGACCAGACGATCACTAGTCCATTAAGCATTGGCTCCAGGGTAGTAGATAGTTCTGACTGACCTAACCCATAATAAGGTGCGCCTGTGGTGGAGGTTTTTCTATGGTTCCCGCCTGGAGGCCCTGTCTGTGCCTGCTGGCTATAGGCTTACTCCAGGAGCCAACAATCACTCAATACGGTCATGCCCCAAATCCATTCACCACCGCCCCGCCGTCCTAGATCCCTCCTCCTGGAGGTAGAGCCTGGATGGTATAAATTGTCGCCAGGCACAGTAGCCCGATGACAACTAATTGAAGTATCACTAAACCCCACCAAACACTGGTCTAATCTAGACCCCTCCTACCATCCCACCTAACAACCCACCACCTGCCTGCTGCTCGGATGGATGGGTCAGCTTTTTAATTAGTAGCTACTTGAGCGCGTGCAAGCAGTGCTTGAGAGGCCTGATCAAGGTAGCAATTGGCACCTAGAAAGCCCCATCTCTGTAATCTACTCTGCCATGGGATCCATTTAACCACTGCCGTGTGCACCAGTCAATTTCTGCTGAGTGTATGCCTCTTGCCTCTTGGTATGGTTGTGCTGGGCTGTGGGGCATCGTACTGTTATTCAGTATAGGACTGTTAAAGGCTACTGAGGATTTAGCTGTTATTCAACCATTTAAGGGCCACATAGTACACTAATGCATTACGTCTATCATTCATGTTATATACATCATATCGATTGTAGGCATCCATGTTGCTTCTGCCAGAAAAAAAAGTCCAAAGATGCATTTATGAATACAGCCCTGGCTGGGTCCATATCTCATCAGAGACATAAAGATAGTGTACCTTTATATCTCTGATCTCATGGACCAGGGACTGCATGATCCAGCCCTTAATGAGTGCAGAAAATAGAAGAGCTTCATTGATTCCTCACCTGTTCTTTAATCTATCCCATGGGGCTTTCACCTTCTTAAAGATGTACCTGTGGAGAGGGAGGGGGTCTGTATCTTCCATTAGTAATAGGATTATGTATATATACATATACATACATTCAATTCAAGATCACTAATGAAGTATACCATAATCTCCTTTCATTAATAGCCCCATGCGTCTAGGCCCTTTCTTATCACTAACCGGATTGGTGCCGATCAAAAAGCTATTTCTCCCGAGTCTAGTAAGTTATATTCTTAGTATAGCCTACTATCAGACTATGTATAATTGTGGTATAATCATATCTTACAAGTTATCTGGTCCACGAAAGATAACTGTCACACCATAAGCATGTTTCGGAAGGTCTTAAGATAAGGAAAACCAGATTAACTAGTATGTCAGGGACTTTTATCGATACTACCACTTACTCCAAGGTGTGAACTGTGACAGTATCCGTCATTGTTTCTACATTCTTATATATACATGCATACATGTAATTGCATTCCCACACACTATCTATATAGATTGATTGTCTATCCTGCTCACACTATCAATATAACTCATAAATCTTTCTTGTAGAACAGAGGAAGACTTTTGGCACCTTCATTCATATTGCTTGACGAAATGCATTTCCCAATTTACAACAGCCTTTCAAAGACACTAATATTTAAGAAATAGTACTTGCAGTAATGCGGCTTGCATTGTGAGACATATATATTTTAATATATAGATGTCCTATAATGTCACTCTTCTATCATAAGTGTTTGTGAGAGTGTTAGATCTAATAGGTAGGATGTGCATGCCCCATATTATATATGACATGGGCAATTTGTATATGTGATCCAAAATACACATCTAGGACACACTAAACCCCAACACCTACTGGCCTACTTCAGTTAACATGGACCATTGGGTATTTAAACCCATATAGCCATAGGGGCCTACCTAATCTATTCTGTCAGCCTTATTTAATGCACACCTCCAGGGAGAAAGGTCTCCATTCCAACACTTAAAAAGCAATTGAGGCCAAGGGGCCGGAGCAGCCACCTCATGCCTCTACCACCGACCAACCTAGACTCCTACCAACCTGGTGTACAACAGAATAAAAACTCCTCTTTAATCATACATCAGGCAATGTGCGTTTTTAGTCCAGCCTCCGTCCTGGCCTTATCTAATTTGTGATTATCTTGTGATTAGAAGGGCAGTAGTGATTCATTGTTTAATCAGCGGGTGGTGGAAGGGGCCTTATCTGATAGTACACACGAGAAGCACAACAGGCCAGGAAGTGCACTGCGTTAACGCTCATAGCTGCAGTAGAATGTAGACAGTGTCTAAGGCGAAAGATTGCCACAGATAGCTTACAGTAATGATAATAATGGCTGCCTTTCTACTTCATTTTTAATGGGATTGTATTGGTACAATTTGTATAATGGGTTGGCGCCGATATTGCATTCAAATACCGATTTTATTAAACCTGTAATGATTTTTACAGCAGTGGTCTTGTGGTCGTATGTTTGCCCCATATGAGATAGGTTGATGATTCAAACCCATGCTGGGTCAAGTGGATACAACCTAGGCTATATGAAAAGTATAAAGTTTAGCTCATATCAGGGATTTTCCTATCACATCTTAAATGATGTATTTCTTTTCTATCCCTTCTATTTTGTATCCCATATCATCCTTTTTCTCTTCCTCTTAAAAATGAGTCTCCTCTCTCTACCCACCTCAATTTTTAGGAGGACTTGTTTTTATTAGGCTTATTATTTAATGAGTCTTGGGATCATATGCAGGAATAGCTACCGTGTATTAACTTATCAAACTTATCAAACTTATCAAAAAGGCTCCTGCCACGCTGACAAATATGGGTCTGAATCACCCATTGTAAAGTATATTGTAGTGTAATATGTAGATAGACTATGGTAGCAGTGTTAGGTTTAGATGAGGTATAGACCATTGGTTGTCGCCAGTGGAGTAGTGAGGTATGGGGATGATGTAGTAGGGTGGTTAGCCTCCTGGAGGTTGTGCATCACCCACACCTGTACTGGAGGAATGTACAGGGTGGCGGTCTCCCTCTGCCTAAACTATACTCTGTCTCTGTCAGATAGACGCTGACATAAGGGCATGTGGTGCACCAACAGAGCTTATTTTTTTTATAAATGTTGATCACTGGGGCATCCAGCTGCCTGTCAACTTTACGAGACCAACATTTGTCCAATGCTGAATAATTTGAAGTGGCGTTCTTGTTCTATGAGTCAACAATTAATTAAGCATCAGTACTCTCTTTGTAGTGATGGTTTAAGCTTAATAATTTATCAGACATTTTTAAGACCCCCATTATACCCCTTCATTATATCGCGGGGCGATGTTCTCTGAACTCATAGTGACGATATCGTCGCCGGTATCGTCGGGAAGAATAGTCTCCAAGTTGGCAGAAACATCTTATAGGACTCAGCATGGAGGCCTAGTGGAGCCACCATTTTGAATTTCGCTGGTTGAGGTAAAACCAACTGATAACACATACCATGATTGGTTTCTTGTCCCTGGTTAACACCCACTTCCAGGGACATGCTGGTCTCATCTTATCAGTTCATAGCAGTGTGTGTTGCTGGAACCAGCTCCAGACCAGCTAGTGGCCAATAGGACATGATGTGATTTACCCCTATCGTATACACACATAGCTGCCTCCTTACATCAACCAGTTCTACTGTAATTATTGCAGTTAAAGTGTGTAAGCTTGGACTAATTACATACTTGTCATGACTGCTGCCAATGTTCAGACGATCCAGGCCACGGGTTGTTGACTATGTCTCATGATATACAATCATCCGCGTCCTGACACTATTCAATTAAACAGTAATTACAATTAGCTATGGACTATAATGATGTTATCTACAGTTAGATGAGGGTAAATCTGATATATATCTTAACATGAATTAAGACAGTTTACGTGCCTCGAATACATTCTCAGTTCCGTATACAGCAAAAAAATGCAGCTTGATGAAAATACTAACTATGGTACTACATGTACTATATTTTAGAATGGGGATGAGAGTCAAAAACAATGCAAGTTAATCAGATTGGGGAGTAAATCCGGAAATACAGGAGCACCATTGAAGATAAGATATTAGAAAACAAGTATATCACCCTGTTGATGCATTGAGTTAGGACCGAATTTGACGATTGCTTAAGAAAGATAAGAAAGAAATTCCACCAGAATCTTATTGTTTTACAATGTCTAAAAAAGCACATAAAGCCATCAAAGTTATCTCCTTTATGACTGTTCATTTCATTTCCTTCATTATAAGAAACCAGGCATGTACAATATCAGTCAATGTGTTTGGTACATGTATTATGTTTTGTTGTTGTGGGGAAATGACTTAATCTCAGTTTGTTTTCTAGAGGATAAATAGTTGTAAGTGCTTGATTCGATTGACAAGCTAGCTTAAGATGACGAGACAGTGTCCTGCTCAAATAGATGCATCTTCTGTTTTTGTATTCCCATCACATTTGTTCTCATATCTGTTACTCAGTTTCTAATATACCTTTACTGTGATGTTTCAGATCCCAGTCTGGGTGTGTGTGTGTTGGGTCATGGGGGCACACAACATAAGTCATGTTGTAACAAAGCCATGGAGAATAGTTTTACACGCCACGCAGAACTGGATTTTTACGACGTCATCAAGTCTACTAGTGCTGCTCTCAAAGACACACTAGCCATCCATGCCGTCTTCTACCAAGGTATTGTATGCTTTTTTATATATATATATATATATATATATATATATATATATATATATATATATATATATATATATATATATATATATGAATAGAGAAAATGCATTCTTCATTTCAGGAAAACACGATATCAATTTGTGTAGGGCATATCCGTAAGGCGCCGGATATATATGGGAAATTGTCAAATAAAAATAAAATGGCAGTTTTTTTATTTAAAAAACAATGTTTAATGTACTCTATATCAGGCTTCTCCATATTTGAGATATGTATACCAGGAATGGATAGATGAATAAGTTGGATGGCCAGCGATACATGTCTACATTTAATATAAAAAGAAGATATCCCCAACATAACTTCCTCATATCAGTAATCACTCTGAAGGGAGGGTAGATATGGGGTATTAACCATAATAGTTTGATACTTGGAGGAGCCGGGAGGATAGTTGATACTATACCTACACCCTGCTATACGATTGACACCATTATACCACACCACACCATTGTTTGTAATACCAAAGGCAGCATACTGAGATCAATGCAGTAGACATGGATAATCAGGCCGGCGCCTGGCCTGCCTTACGACTCCTTATGTAGGCATCTAGTGGTGTGTTTTTGACAGGATGTTGGCACCCAGTAAGTGCTGGAGAGGCCTTAGGGCAGATTACAGTCTCCTCCAGTACCTAAGATTTGCTCTCATTGACTAGAGACTCACTCCTGTGAGGCCTATGAGATTTGTGATGGCGACAACGTCCATATGGATTAATTTGGAGACTTATATCTTGTAGACAAATCAATATCCGCTGTCTGCATGCCTAATGATTGAGGATGACATCACCATACTCATTTTTTTTATGATAAGACCAGTTTCTGTGTGATAGCTTAAACCACCATATCCTGTGTGTATCATAAATTGTATAGATATGGCTTCACTGGTATATAGCCTAACCACTGCCACACATAAGGTGCCTCTTCTCCAATATTTCTTTCCTGGAACTTAATCCTCTTATCTTCAAATTCCATTTTGAATCTTCAGCTGTTTAATTGAATTTTTCCTAATCAATTAATTGATCTTGAAATTACACATGCCATCATGTTTTATATAGCTTGCTCATTGATGCAATGTTAACGAAGTCCACCATCACTTAACCATTTGTATTTAGCTATAATATATTTTGTGAGGTGTGACAATAGTGACACTGTGTTAAAAGGCAGTGTTCAGATTAGGTTTCTGGGATAAATATTAGGGATTTTCACTACCATTATTTGAGTTAGATGCCTCCACATATCAGGTGACACAGTATTAGATTATGGTAGGTCTGTTCTATCTATAGTGGTCACAGTCTTTTATCTGATATTATAATATAGGTGCCCCGAGAGCGTTGAGTAGGACATTGATAAAATAATGGTTTAGTCTAGCCTTTGTGTGATAGGAGTGTATATTGGTTTGGAGACAGGGTTTTAGTGTCTATCCCAATACCCTGGAGTGGCAGCTGATGGTGAGAGACGTGGGGCAGGATCCAGATCTCACCAGATGAGCTAACTAGGTCACAGGTGGGGCAGACAGGTAGGGGGAGGGGTGGTGGAGGAAGGGGAGGGAGGTGGTGAGGCAGGGGGAGGGACTGTAGGGAGCAGACAAGGTGTGCTCAGCTCACCTCCCCCTTCCTACTACATTCTCCTATTGGGACCCATCCTAGTTCCCCTAAGCACAAAGTATAGGCTACCTGTGCCAAATGACTCTTATACATATTGCTATCACCATGGCCCCTTGGATAATTATACATGTACTACTGATCCCAACACGTCCCCCAAGTTGTAACTTTATATCAGGGCATATTGGGCAAACCACCAGGCCATAAAGAGTGAACCCCCTCCTCCTCCTGTCTCGCCGTTTCCATAGGTTGCCTGCTGGGTGTTATGGTCTGTATATTTACAGGAATTTATAGCAGCTTTTCCTCCACCTTTCTCACACACATTTATTGCATGAGTAAAACCAAAGTGTTAGGTAAAGTGTTATCAATCTGTCAACATGACACTTATATGGGCCACCTAGCCTTTAATTCAATGAGGTCATTTGCATCTGAATGACCAATAGGTCTATATACATAGGTATAGGTCTATACTCTCACTGCTAATGAGTCCATTATGTCAAAGTCTTATGTATCACTAAGCTAAATAGCTGTGTAGGGGTGTATGAGTAAAAAGCAGACCTTTACTTTGTGACATTTTTAGAGATCAAAGATGGTGATAACACCATTTGTTTCTAGGTATCTCTCCTTTTATGTAGCCTTGAATGGACCATTAGTATCTAATAGTAATGGCCTTATGCCTTCACCATCACGTGAGCAGATCACATGACTGCATGCACTGGTCATATGATAGTGCATAACTATAGCGTCCAGAAGCTCATATGGTATTTCCGGATTTGCCAACTACCAGTTCCTGACTCACCAACTGTCTGCCCCCTCCTCTCAGTCTCAAACCAGGCATGTATGTGGTAATTCATAACTTCTATATTGTGTACAGGCAATTTGTTCTTTTGACTACATGGGTATTAGGATGTAGGTGCAAAATAAGAACTTGTAAAGTAAACAAAATAAGCCCAAAAGGACCCATCCCTCCACATAGCCAGGTCTTTTTTGGTTGACTGGACTTACTTTGAGAGAGTCACCGACCTATCTGCTATTCTTCCTATTTCTGTGGAATATATGGCAGGATGATAGGATCTTTATGCTATTTAATCATATGATTAATGTAGCTGAAGTGTAGTGAATGTGAAATGTAGAAGAAAAGAAAAAGAATCAGGCTACCGTGAAAATGTCTTGAGGAATGAAACCTTGTTATTTAAGTTTAAGTTCTTTCTTCAGTCGGCTCTGCTTTTCATCTACGACATACCCAGAAGAAAACTTTTAAAAAGATAAACATGGCAAAAGATCATAATGGTATATCTTTCCACCACTCTCATATTTTCTCACCAACTCTTTCATCCCTCCAGCCAGCCGCTTAAACCCTCTCCATGCAGATTATACCAATATTTAGGCCAACTTTAAGCCGAAGAGGAACTGTTGAAAGTCTATATGGAAATATTTATGAAGTTGAAAGCACAGGCCTGGTGTAGTAGTGTGAGCCGTAATGTAAAGGTCATTCCACAAGGCGGTATGTACACAGCACAGTATAAGCCCCGCCATAAGCCGCCTCCAGGGCGGGCTGTAGGGAAGGGGAGGGAGCTGGAGGGTCAGGCTGTGTGTATAGGTGTGGGTAGTAGAGAGAAAGTGGGCTACTACAGAGTGTATGCACAAGAGAGGTATAGAGGTACAGGGGGCTGTTTCTCAAGTTGTTAAGACAGCATATGATTGAATGTCTTGCTCGAGTACTGTGCACCCCCGTCTTATTTCTGTCTGCAACTAAGAATGTATCAGTTATTTGTTTATTTCCCTCTTTTAAGCCCAAAATCTAGACAGAGATAGGCGCACGAGCAAAGTCCTAGTTCCACCACTGTTCAACAATAAGCTGAGAACTGTAGATCTCGCCTAAAACTGTTCACTGTTATATGGTCTTATATGAGTTATACAGATGGCAAGATAGAGCTGACATAGCAATGTAAGCTTAATATCAGTGGGTGTACCAAGCTGAACACATCTTTCACCCAGTGCAGCCCGAAGAGAGATGTTATATAGCATCTTATGAAATAAGCCCCACTGGGCCAGGGGTAGAGGGTCTCTGGTGCTGCTGTCATTGCTGGTTAGATTTGAGGGCTGGCTTTTATGTATTCCAGTCACAATAAACAAACCCTATCAGCTATAATATATGTGCTGCCGTGGTGTTGGAGGTGGTGCTGGTAGAGTAGGGGGTAGGTAGAGTGTATGATAATGTACAGTGGTATCGTGATATGGCTATACTTCACCCTAAGCATTATAGGCAATGCCTTGTATTGTAATTCCACCCTACCGTAGAGCTGTAAAACCCTCACCACATACTCACCCACCTGCCAACCTGCCATTTCTCAATAAACCCATCCACATGTGTACTACAGGTACTAACAGCAGAACCTTCAGCTGGTCTTAAATAGCTGCATGCTGCTTTACTGCGGTATGCCCAGTTGTAAGGATGCATTAAAGTAACTCCTCAGGACTACACCTAACCATCATGCCAACCTACTATCAGTGTTAGTCTGATGTAGATATGGCCCATTTGGAGGGTCGGCATGGTGCTCCAATACAGTGCTGAGGAGTGAACAATTCCGGCCAGACCTGCATTGGTGTATGGTTAGGACATGTGGCTTTTAAAGAGGTTAACAACCAGGATGGACAGACTGAGAGACAGGCGTAGTAAATAGATTGTCATTTCCAGATAACACATAGACCGTTGGAGTAGAGAAATGGCACTCATTCTGTCTGTACGGACAGTAGCATGATATAGTCATACCATGCAGGCATATTCTGGTATCAGGCTGGGAGATAAGACTGACATTACTGATGCACACTGAGGCCAACAGGACGTCTGAATGATGGCCATTATGATATGGTTTACATATGGCTTTGTTCAGTGGCAGGCCAATTCCTATTGCATATAGTTGGACTGGTAGGAAGTAAAGGCCATCACAGGTGGAGGAGTGCAATTGCTTTATTCATCATACGTAATAGTTACTCATCAAATGATGATGCATTTCATGTCACACAATTGAACAAACAAGTAATTATTACACTTTAGTCTTGTACTTATAATTGATAATTATGTTGCATTACAATTTGACACATTTGTAGTGTACAAAACAAATTAATATAAGAAAATGGCGTGATTAGTAACACAGTCTAAACGCCGAGTATTATACAGGTAGCTCTTTTCTATTACTATCAGAAGATGAATCCTCACAGTACCCAGTCTGGTAAACTGGTAAACTATCCAGTCTAGTAAAACACACCACATGAGATATTACTTATATGCACAGTGCTGGGTCCCCTCCCAGCCATACATGACCTCATATATGTGTTATGTTTTATGACCCCCATATCTTCATCACTACACCATCTCCTATACAGGGGGTAGAAAACAACACAGACAGGTAAAATTATGGCCCAGCCACTTCCTGTGTAAAACACTTCTGCAGCCCTTCTTCAGTATCCTCCTCTAGACATTTTATTGAAATAGGGGTCCAAATAGAGATACAAATCAGTAACTACCAGGGGATATCGTGGGGATGAAATATGCATTATTTGTCTATGTTGTGCTCTAAACTGTGTAAGGCTTTTGTTGTCTGTGGTATTGCTATAAGAGACATGCATTTCAGCCGCATTTCAAATGAGAGGTACAACAGGGTATCACCAAACAAAATTTGTTGAACCACAGAAGACTGATCCTACCTGTATTCGGCCTGTATTAGTCTGATAAGTGTCTGATACTTTCAACATAATGCTTGCCCTAGTGTCCTTCTAATGATTTTTTCTTAAGTTAGTTTCTAATTAATTGTATCAGAATATCAAAATCATCTAGACTCCTGTGGGGGACTAAATGGGTACCCATTATTATATATGAGTGTCATATACTAGAACCCTTCATGGACCAGGAGGAATGGACATTAGTGAGCAAAAATGTGGAAGTGGTAGAGGTGGGGTGAGGGCGACCACTATAAACGTACCAAGAATCATGGCGCCGTACTACCCGCTAATGACGGTAAAATGACGTACAATTCGTCATAGACAAAATGGGCGCATTGTGAGAACAAAGTGGTGGGGAAGCTTCACAAAAAAAAAATAGATAAAAGAAGAGAAAATAAAGATCATACGCTGGTGGTATAGATGTACTGCAGTAGCGATGTCGCTGTTGGTGACGAGGTGTCTATATAGCTCTGCCTATATGTCGTGCATCATGATGTGTGGACAAAAAGACAGAGTATATTTAAGGATTTTCCTCATCGGGGTAGGCTGAATGAAAGATCAGCATAACATTTGTAAATCAATGATCTTTTCTCTATCCCCATAAAACCTTTTTCATGTCTTCAAACATCTAACATGGCATTTCATTGAAGAATTATGTATGTTTAGTTACAAGAATGCCTTAGTATACAGAATGATCAATGCCAATTACAGTCAGTTAACCGCTAAGAGCAGTGAGGTGTCTAATTCCTAATTGTTTGTATATTGATCTTGACCGCTCCCATACACATGAGCCTGTTGTTCTGAAAGCCAAAAGTATATAGGGTATGCTTCATGTAACATACCTGGCAATTCAAGAAGGTAGGTCTGATTTGATTCTATAAAGTTTAAAGGCATAATATAAAAGGAATTACTGCAAGGATATTTCTCAGGTTTTCCCTGATTCAAATGTAAATAAAGAAAATGCTGGACAAAAATGCTTTACCTGAAACACCACTTAGTTTGGCCTAAGCCTTAACCCAATACAGGCTTTATAGTTTGGCAAACACCCCTATATAGTCTTGTTTATGCACGTGTCTCCATTTCATAGGGTATTTATTAATGTATTTATGTCAGATTGAAGTTTAAAGCTGCATTATGCACACATGACAAAAGGATGCATGAACGAGGGCTGCATTTATGCATCTCGCCAACCATAATGGGATTTACTGCTCCTGAAGGGAAGGCATGCTGATTTCGAACTAATGCATAGATGCATAATTTTCATTTGTCATCATAATTCATGAATGTAGCCCTGGCGAGTAACTCACCAGGGCTACATTCATGCATCATGCCGACCTTACAGGGTTGATGCACCCGACAGGGATGGTGAGCAGTCATGCCAACAGTTCATTGGTGAATCATGAGGACCAATGGGCACGACGCATTGTGAGGACTGACAGCACGATGCATCGTGAGGACCGATGGGCATGATGCATTGTGAGGACCAACGGGCATGATGCATCATGAGGACCGACAGGCATGATGTATTGTGAGGACCGACGGGTATGATGCATCATGAGGACTGACGGGTATGATGCATCATGAGGACCAAAGGGGCATGATGCATCGTGAGGACCGACGGGCACGACGCTTCGTGAGGACTGATGGGCACGACATATCGTGAGGACCGACGGGCATGATGCATCGTGAGAACCGATGGGCATGTTGCATCGTGAGGACCGATGGGCATGATGCATCATGAGGACCGACGGGCACGACGCATCATGAGGACCGACGGGCATGATGCATCGTGAGGACCGATGGGCATGATGCATCATGAGGACTGATAGGCATAATGCATCATGAGGACCGATGGGCATTATGCATCATGAGGACCGACGGGCATAATGCATCATGAGGACCGATGGGCATGACGCATCATGAGGAGCAATGGGCATGATGCATCATGAGGAGCGACGGGCATAATGCATCGTGAGGAGCAATGGGCATGACGCATCATGAGGAGAAATGGGCATGATGCATCATGAGGACCGATGGGCATGATGCATCATGAGGACCGATGGGCACGACGCATCATGAGGACCGATGGGCATGATGCATCGTGAGGACCGACGGGCATGATGCATCATGAGGACCGACGGGCATGATGCATCATGAGGACCGACGGGCAAAATGCATCATGAGGACCGATGGGCATGACGCATCATGAGGAGCAATGGGCATGATACATCATGAGGAGCGACGGGCATAATGCATCGTGAGGAGCAATGGGCATGACGCATCATGAGGAGCAATGGGCATGATGCATCATGAGGACCGACGGGCATGATGCATCATGAGGAGCAATGGGCATGATGCATCATGAGGAGCAATGGGCATAATGCATCATGAGGACCGATGGGCATGATGCATCATGAGGAGCAATGGGCATGATGCATCATGAGGAGCGACGGGCATAATGCATCATGAGGAGCGACGGGCATAATGCATCGTGAGGAGCAATGGGCATGACGCATCATGAGGAGCAATGGGCATGATGCATCATGAGGAGCGACGGGCATGATGCATCGTGAGGAGCGACGGGCATGATGCATCGTGAGGACTGATGGGCATGATGCACTCCTGCATTAGCCCTTGAAGGGTTACTCAGGGTGTGTTGACATGAAGCTGATTTACTATTCATGTAGAGAGGCCTTCTGTCACCACTTAGTACTTCCATCAATATTCACTGACCTATATTTGTGTGGGGGACTAATCGCCTTTGTAGGCAGGTGGAGCAGGGGGACTCCCCTTTAATATTGGGATGACTTCTAGGACACTAACACCTCTCTACCTTTTCTATGACCTCTCTACTTCTATTTCTGGATCACAGTATAGGCAATACATAAGACATATTTTTCATATTTTATTTAAGGCTTTGTTCCACGTATCATTATTTATTTCCTTCCAGACAGTCCTTTTAAACCCCTCGTTCTTTCTCTGTTTTTCTGGAGGAGATCGGCTTCCTGTCTACATAAACCCCTGTTTATCATGCAAGGCACAACATATTCCTCCCACAGACATATAATTGACCCTCCTTGGGACAGTCCTGTCAAATATCCTAATAGTCATATACAACTAACTGAAACAAAAGTACAAATTCGAAATAGTGTTTGTTGTACGAAGTACTTCATTGAGTTGCTCGACATTGAGTGGTACACACTCGATATAGTGTGAGTGTGTGGCAGCTGCTCATGAAGTGAGTCAATGTAGTGTAAGACAGGGTAATAATGACACAGTAGTATTGTTGATATTATCAGATGGGTATTTGGCTCACATGCTGAGTTGGCTGTTCATGTAGGGGCCTGACCAGTACATCATGTCACCTTCATACTCCATAGTTTACTACATGTACATGTATGTAGCTAGCCATCTGTATGTAGGGTGACTATAGCACACTGTAGTCTGACATTCCTTATTGTGTACACTTCAATATATTTATTACGACTTTCACTAAAACACTGAATTAGAAATGAAGAGACAAACAAGAGAAATATAAAATAAATACCCATTACATCATAGGGAACGGATGTAGGCGAGGGAGGAGAGGTTGGGGGGAGGTGAGGGAGATTCTCACCAATTTAAAGAATGTAGACTGCCCAATATTATATGATTGGTTACATCGGCATACTCTGCTGCTGAAGTAAGGTATAGTCTATAGGTACTCAATGATAGTAGTTGTAACAGGTGTAACGCCTGTGTATACTGTTACATGACAGTGTGTGTCAAGGATGCCCTCCAACTGCTTCCATATTACATCTCATCATCAGCCAACAAAAACGATTGGCGACACTCTGGAGTCTGGTGAATATAGAAGGAAAGAGGAGCTTTTGAGTACTGTAACGGCTGCCTTGTCCAAGATGAGTTGTCAAAACGCAATTACAATGATACAGATTTACTGGGAAGTATACCACAGGTGCAAATCAACGGTTCAACCAACTTATAATCCAAATCATTATGGACAGGTCTATTGCATAAGTTTATTAACAATATCTCCTGTTTCTTTGGCTAGCTTTGGCTTCGATATGCTGGCATACATACATATATGTTTTTGCTTTCTAGAACTGCTCTTGCACACCCCGCGTTGTCTCTGGTACACGCCCGGGGGTACACGCTTTTAAAACTGACTTAAAGTTTTATTGTTCTGCCTGTAAACTTGCCCCTATATACTATATTCTCACAGTACAATCTCCTCTATATGCAACCCATGTGCCTCAGATCATTGTGCCTACATGTAGTGCCTATCCTGTTAGGCTTTATTCCAGGAGAGGTTCTTCTGATGTTCTTTATGTCTCAGCCCCTTCAACTCCTACCATTACCCTTCCTTCAGGTACTATACAGAGGTTCTATCTCAACTCCTGCTGCCACATCCCCCTCCCTCTCCAACCCCTCCCCATCATCTTGGAGTGTCTATAGTTCCTAGTGTACCCGGTATTGTCTCCAGTAGGTTCTAGGGCACGTCAAACGATTAGCTCCACACCTCTGTTAAGGGGCTAGAGGACCTAAAGGTTCCACATTCAGATCATCAGCATCAGAGAGTAGAGATTTAGGTCCCACACCACTGCTCATTATCACCGCTCTCAACGCCTGCAGCATCTCTTTGACAAATCGGTGTCTCATGGAATAGTGCGCCCTCAGACAAAGCTGGCAGTGCACAGCACAATCTGCATCTTACCGACCAGAGATCTGACAGTGCGCCTTGTATCTCTACCTCAACATAGCTGTCACATTAGGCATGGGTTATATTTCTTTGTCCCTCAACACGGCTGTTTATTGGTCTTCGAGTTGACTAAAAAAAGAGAAGATTCAATCATTTAGTAAAACAATAGGAAATTTGCCCGGTGACTTACAGAAGTGGCAAGCATATATAGTTATGATGTTGAAATCGAGGATAAGTGGCTCGAAAAGTATTCACGTCTTCTAAAGAGCTAAGTCAGGATTGAAACAGAGATGCGCTCGTTACCAGGGCCAGGTTTTGAGAGTGGTGCATAGTATATGATGGGGAAGACGTTGGATCAGCGAAGGTTCACTGCCATAACGAGACAATGACGGTTGTCATTGTATGTCTTGGTGATGTCAACTTCCTATAGGGTATTTCATTTCTTCTGTTGGTGTGAGTGGATCTATACTGTTACATGTACCTGTAGTTACTGATGGAAGCCATTTACATGTTTTATCATTCAGCCATCAAAATCTGTATGTTGGTCCATTCCTGTCCAAGGGAAATGCTGTAGTTACTGTTGTTGTCATATAAAATTACAGCTGAAGAATAGTTTGAAAACAAGGTGGCAAATGTTACATGGACACTGAACACGGATCAGATAGGCTAATACATATTACGTATTTGGATTATGATAGCCCAATATCTCCAATATCGGACTATAGAGTCTCACTAGTCTCGACAACTAGACTTATAGAAGATAAAGTGTAGATCAGGTGTACCTAGATCTACCTATGGTTATATCTCAAATTACAGGTAATGTCACAGGTAAATGGGATGGTCATTACAATGATAGCTCCCCTTATCAGGCCATACCGATACCAGACCTATGTGTATCAGCAGGCTGCTGCGTCATGCACCAATGCAGACTGATAGATAGGGGCTGTTATCTGACTGACCAGACTGGGTACTCGACTTGTGGGTGTGATGTAGGCTGTAAGTGGTATCAGCCACGTGGATGGTCTCTAAAAGATAACTTGATGCTTACACGTTATCACTATATCACCAAGTCTCTCACCCTCCTATATGACCGATGGGGGTTGGGAGTGGGGGGTGATTCCTCAAGGTTGTACGATTGCACCCATTCCAATTCTTCCACAAACCCAATGAAAGGTTCACGGGCCTTGATAATCCTATGAATTTGACAAACAAACAAAAAAGAACAGCACGGTTAGATCCATATCCCTGCGGACACGGACACCTTGCATGGTCTATCAGACTTTTGTCTAATGTAGTTTTCCCACCATGGATGTGACCTTATTTATCGAAATGTATGGTTATTGCATTCAACAATCATTACTCATTAGTCATTCACTCTATATACTACTACCCTACAGGCCTCACCAGTTTGTGGTTACGTGGACATTGACAGGGGACATGTTATATAACCATAAACCCTCCACCACCCTCTCCCCTGGGGGTGGATACATAAAGCACGGGGCTATTATTGTGATTGACTGATATTAAGGGACACGTGTCCTATATCGCTTCTAGGCATCTATAAGTTGCGAAAGGCCTCTCCTTAAAGGATATTTAGTATCCGGATCAATTATGCCATGTTTATCAATCTCATACACATGTAGACCCTTCAGCTGTGCCAAAATGTGACATAAAAACTAGTACAATTAGTGATACATTAACAGTTAGCTTCAGCACCATATTTATGCTGTTTTACCTTTGTCCTCTCATTGTCTAGATCTTTTTCCCCTGGTATCGCTCCCAAACCTTACCCTACATAACATCCTTACATTGTACCCTTGTAACCATGTTACACAGGTGAAAAGTTTACATGTCTGTAACCTAATTAGTATATGTCAGGCAGTATCATAATTTAGAATAATTGGTTAATTACCCCTAGGCTTTTATGTCTTAGGACGATAAAATGTGTACTAATTAACCGCCACGTCTGACCTAGTTTATCTATTACAGCCTCAGGGTATTTGCATATATAGTGCAGTCTAGATCACACTCATACTTTCTCCCACAGTGAGAGGTGTATAATATTGGCTGACATACTAATTATTCCACTTTTTACTCCCATGTTCAGTCTGGTCTATAATGTCATATCTCTAAGACTTTTGTTCAGCTGGTCTTAAATAGCTATGTGATGTCCTGGAACTAGTAGTCTAGGCTAGTGTGCATTTCCTAATTGACATAATGGACTTGGAACACATTTTACCACTTTCTGAACATCCTTCCATCACTATTATAATAACAAAATTACTCAAGATACATGGGCACCTCACAATAGCAGCACACATTATCCCCTATCCTTCAAGGGTGAACGTCCACAATCCACCCATGGCGCTCATAGAACACATACCTAACATTGGTGGTGGAAGGGGGGTGCACTAAGGGAGGGGGGGGGGCAATACCCTTTAACCGGCCCCAGTCTCAGAGGTGGTCACGGTCTTTGTTCTTTGTTCACATTGATTTCTCCAGCCCCTGTACCCCCCCCCCCCCCATACACACATACATACATTGATCCACGCCGCCCGATCCTTGTCTAACACCAGGAGCGCCACCTATATCCCAGGGGGCGCCACTGGCAGCGGGGCAGGGGCACTTCCGGTGTCGGAGAAATATGTCTGCGGCCCTCTAGTGGTAAGACTAGGAGCTAGCGGCCTCTTCCGGCGTCGGGTGTTTCCGGGTGTTTCCGTCGGCTGTTGATCGGTAGGCGGTGGCTGAGGATGTGTAGAGGGTGGGGAGGATGGTAAGTTGGGTGGGGAGCGAGTGTAAGGAGGGGGGGGGGCTGAAGCTTGTAGCGCAGGGATCAATTAAATTAGCACTTTTATTCTGGCGGAGCTGTCTGAATGGATGATGTGACTCTGAAGGGGAAAGTGGTGCAGGATGAAAGATTAAAAGTCATTTTGGTTAAAGCGACAGGTTGACTCAGGCAATGAAGAAGCATCATCAATCAGTGATTAGATGGCGTGGTTTGAAGGTCAGGCAGAATGGCGACGAAACATGTGAGGATTAACCCTGGGGTTAATATGAGCAGGTTACAATGGGAAAACGGATGCAGTTAAAACTAGTGAGCAGCTCAACAATGTGTTTTATGTATGGAGTGGCATGTATAATCCATGTACAGTGACAATCACGGGGTTTTATTACTATTAGGTATAAAGCATTCATGACATTGTGCGGTAAGATACAGAAGCTGTCCCATCCTCCAGGGGCTTGTCCTACATCCTCCTGCACCCATTAACAGTGTGTGGGTATTGTGGTACTGAAGGCAACCCTGACATGGTGCACCATCACTCCCTACCATTATACAGGTAGACAAAGGTGGGGGTCAACCCTGCTACAACCCCGACATGGAGCTGCCTCCTTTTGTCTCTGGTACTTAGTGACTGCCTCTATCAGGAGGCTATTACACAGGATACTATATATATGGCTGCCCGAACACCCTATTACTGTAGTAGGAGCAGTACGTATAGGCCTACATCAATGGCCACCATACCCTGCACTACTACGACTGCTCTACCCTATATATTGATTACATAACACAATCATAGAGGTTGTACGCTACTTTAGCGTATTGTGCAGTGACTCACCTATCTAAGGTTTATGTATGATGCATTATATCTGCTTTATAAATCCCTCTCCACCACTAATCTTCCAGCCCGCGTTCCACCTTGAAGGCACTACAGTGTACATTGTACACAAAGACTACCTCCCACACCCTTAGCACCCTGGAGACTGCTGTATCCATACACCACGTTATGACGGATTACTCCGCCCCTGTACCACCACAATCGGGTTGGGGTTACTCCTACAGCTAACAGGCCTCTGCCAGCCCAGCCCAATCCCCACCCTCCCCACTATCACAGTGTCAATGCCCTTATACTACTACCCTCACCCCACACTCTCCCCCCATCAGCACAGCACAGACTCAGGATGCCTGGTGCAGCTTTTGTTTGAGGACTGCAAACTCAGCCTCGTTCCGGCTCTCTCGGACGACCCATTATTGCTGCCACCTAGCGGTGACCTTACTTTGACCCCCATACTGACCTCTTTCCGTCACCCAATGGACTCAGCCTATGGCACTATAAATCTCACTCTCCTCTACCAAGCCTTCTTTGCTCCCCCTTCCCATTTCCCTCCCCCGCCTTCCCTCAAATACACTGGTATTGTAGGGGAAGAAGCAGAGTGTTGGACTAGGGGAGGGGGAAGTAAATAGGTCAGAGGTGTTGGTCTGGGAGAGTATCAAGGAGGAGGCTGAGAGGTGAGAGGAATGGGTAGGCATGTTCCCCTACCGGCAGCAGCAGACATTATTATACTGGCACCATGATAGGGCATGCGGGTCATGATTCCATATGGCACTGACCTTGTTTCTATTTATAATAAACCCACATATCACTGTCTTGTCTCTTGCTACTCAACACACTAGTCTCACTTACTATAGATACCCCCCATGGCCACAATACTAATTGTCAGCCCATACTGCGTAGTAATTGGATTAATTACCCAGTAACCACCACAGACACCACCTGGCTTACAATAGCACCTAGATTTATTGTCTATAGTCCCGGGATAGCGGTACCACAGCATGAATTATCGACGCCGCAGTTCGGGAGCGTCTCGCCAGAGGTCGTGTTTGTTGTGGGTCACACCGGAACAGGTCGTGCGCATGCGCGTAGGTCATCAATCACGTGGAGCCTGTCGGGAGCCCTCCCCTGTCCCCCCCTCCCCCCCTCACACACTCCCAGACGGCTGATGGCCATCTAACGCCCTGTTGATGAGCTCCCTGCATGGCTTAGGGTGACTCAGCGGGAAATGACGTCACGTCACACAGGCTCATCACCTCACTTATTACGTCATATTGGGCAACCTGTATGCAACAGCCAATGTCTATGTATTGAACCCCAATAGCTAAGTCAATATCCACGACTCATACTGCGTTTGTATGTAATGCATTGACATCATGCTGAAGGTACTGATATTGTCGATTTATCTACACAATGGTATTTCTGTATTTACAGAGGCATTAAATTGGACAACTTTAACCAATACTAAATGTAACTAGAGGAGCACCACGGCGCGGTCACAACAGAGAGTCCCCTGGGAAAGAACCCGGGTTGTAGTGTCGTGCCCAATGGGTGATGTGAGTAGTATATGGAGAGGGACGTGCAGGCTGACGGGTTAGGGGTACCTACTACTCACAGTAGACCTTAGTCTCAGGCACTCGGCATGTCTTTATTTGTAGGTCAGTAAGTCTACTGCCGGGTCAATGTGTCACATGTGTGTGACCCAGTTACAGTATGGCTACTTTAATCGAATATAGGACCAGATCATATTTTACAAAAATTACATGGATACCATGGTTCATTGAATGTTATGGATAATATGTAGTGAATCCTATCGACCGTTAAACTGTTAGACAGAGACTGAACCTATGCCATGCCTTTCCCACAGCTCTTAACAAATCTGTGCCCATGCCTAATATTACAAGGCACTTTGGCACCTAAAAGTATAAGATTCATCGCATTACTCTAGTTTTCACCGAGCACCTTCTATTTGCTCATAGAGCTGCTCCCCTCCGTCATACCAGCCACTCACCTACTGGTAGACCCCTCCGTGGTAGCGGCTCTACCCAGTGACATTTGGTACAGAATGACAAGCAGCAGACTCCTCCAGGTTAAATATGTGACTGTTTATGATTAATTATAGCCTCCTCCTTCTCCATCCTCTCCCCCAGAGTCTGGAGTGTGAGGTAAAGGTTATAGGTCTCCTCCTGCACAAATTGCTTGGTGGGCCTCCTGTGACCTTTTACTAGATTCTATAGCTCTAATGTGTAATGATCATTTCTAGGGGGCCTACAATGGTTAACCTAGTTTATAATACAGTTGACCTTTGTTACCAATACACTTGTCTATAACCATTTAAAGGCTGCAAAACACGTTTAATATATAATATTATGCCCATTTGTCGTCATAAATCATGAATGCTGCTCGACCGAGTAACTCATCGGGGCTCCATCCATGTATCATACCAAGAAGAAGAACCTGGGGGCATGAAGGATTAATAGATAGTCAGTAGTGGAACTTGGTAAAATAGATGTTCACCTGATTGGCATTTGATTTATTTTTGACTTGTGGTATACGTCTATTCCAGATTCCATAAATGACGCCACTGTTGCTACTTCTTCGTTTGACCTGGAAGGGAATCCATAGTCATAACTGGCTTTTTTTTTTTTACTCGGACGTAGAGACAATTTACTAGTTATAGTTAGGAATGCTGATTAAGGGGCAAATGTGACACGTAGGATGTCTTGTGAATATAGAGTTGTACGGAAGTGAAATCTGTTTAGGATTAGTCACGAACTGTACATATTACTGGGTCTATCTTCCTTACAAAAAGTCCAAGAAAACTCCGCTAATCTTCAATATCATATTAACCTATATGTTTTGGATACAATGTCCTACATTGTTATAATACTTCGAAAATAATCACTGATGGAACATTTCCCTGGTATAGACGAAAAGATCCTCCATGGCAAACGAGTGGCAAACGATCTATCATTTGACAACCCAGTTGCCCATCCTATTTCCTTGGTTACATGGGCAGATGAAACGTTTTGACAGTAGTGAGATATGGTGGTACCTCTCTCCATTAAGACACCTTCTGTCTCCAGGCAATGATGCATCCTCCAGTACTCCCCCCCCCCATCCCCTCCCATACCTATAAGGCACACTCCATAGGGCAGGGATCACTCCTCAATTATAAAACCCATTTTGGTCCTCCTCGGTCCACAACACATTGGCAACGAGTAGGTTAATAGGTATGAGATTGGGGCCCAGGGCTATGTAATTGTCATTAGGGTTTATTGTGGGTGTGTTAGGGGCCTATAGCAACCCATTGTGTATTCACAATTACTGTGATGTACCCTGCCAACTCCACTATATATACTAAACTATGTATTTTTGGTTTGCTTTATGTTTAAAAAAAGCACCAGAAAAAGATTTATCACTTAGATTGAAAACTGTACGATCAAATCAATTTTCCGTCGTCTTTTCAGCTCGCTGTGTATTTTGGCATAAAACTGTACATATGTTTGTAATTATTCAGGTTTTTGAGCACACAAGTATTTCGTTAACGTTACAAGAATTAGTACATACTTATGAGCAAACACCAATTAAATGACGTAGGAAAGAAACCCAGGAATTCAGTTTAAAAAGGCGCACAGGTTCAATCAAGGACCTTGAAAATTCTTACATTTCTTACATTAGATTTACATGTCTATGTACACTGACATGCAAATCAAGACAGATCCCTAAGGTTCCCTAAGCCTTGCCATCTATCTATAGCTCACAACACAGCACAGACTAACCTTGTTGAGGACGTAGATCCCCATGTCGACAAATAGAAGATGATCGGGACCCCAGAAATAACTCAATGACCATAACCCGGTCCTCTATGACGCACCCTGACAGGCGGCCCTCCTAACGCCTGAGGAGAGGCTCCCACGCAGAGCCACTCATAAAGATTACTATCCGTTAACGTTAACCACTCAATGGTCTCATAAAACCTGGGAATTCATGTTTCTTAGTCGTCATGCTGCACCAGTGCAGTGCTGACGAGTCTTCTCGCCAGTGCTGCATTGATGTATCATGATGACCGTTTGTGAGGGCATCACTGTTATAGGGTCGGCATGATACTTTGCATGTCAGTCCTGCACCCATGCAATATGAAGACCAAAGGGCACGATGCCTTAAAGCACAAGAGGACATTAAAGTGTTAATTTAGAGGCACATGGAGGGACCAGAGGCCCTTATCTTCATCCTACATTTATTGTAGCTGATGTTTATATGCCACACTTGTGAGCGGCCCATGCCTCTGGCCGCCCATTCGTTAACGTTGTGTTCACTGCTGCACGTGTACAGGCTGACAACGAGTAGGACTTATCACAGCCCCCCGCCCCCTCACTCTGCCCCCCCCGTGCCACGATTAACCCCATCTATGGCTGATATATAGAGGTGATCAATTACTATAAGCATCACACAGGCACAATGCACAGTAACGACACATTAATGATTTATGGTGAGATGTTTGTGGTATTTTGGGGGCTGCATGTAGGGGTATACTTATAGCTACAGACCTGTATACTTATAGCTATATACCTATAGTTATCTCATTGTTAGATTGGTAGCTTATCGTGCTATGTTGAGAGCAGTTTTGGGGAAAATTGGTAGCTTCTTATATAATATTGGTAGGTGCTCAGGGCTGGCCTGCTATATTGTAGCTGTTTGTGATATATATTGGTAGCTATTCGTAGTAAATAACCAGCTACAATGCTACATTATTGTCACTGTCAAACAGTGCTAGTGCTACCCGTGGTATATTATATCGAGAGCTTCCCATGGTATATTAGAAGTTTGCCTCTCCTCCACTGGGTAAACCGGCAGCTGTTCGTGGAGGCAGGGTGCATACAGAATCAGATAGAGAGGCACTCGACCCTACATGAGAGGGGGAGGTGGATCTGTCAATGTTATAGGTTGTGGCCATGACCAGGAACCTGTGGATCGTCACCACATGGAAACGTGTTCGTTTCGAATAGACAGTACTACTCGGGGTATTCCAGTTATCTCATCATCATATTCTGCTTAAGAGACTCAGCTCTGTGACATTACAGCTAGTCTGACTCACACTGATCCCACTTGAGCTTGTTTGCTATTGATTATATTCACCGTCCTAAGATTCTAAAGACTCTGAATGTGGAACTACATTAGGAGGTTATTTTTATGGATGAACAAAGGGTGTGCATTTGTTAATAATACAGCACTGAACAATTATCGAGAGGTTTCCTTGGTACAACCTGCTGGTGCTGAGGAATCAGGCAGTGGCACATTCTGGAGCTGCTCAATGAACCTCTCAGTTCCAACTCAAGCTGCCAGAGTGGGTGAGCAGCTCCAGAACTGCTCACTCAAGAATGCCATGCATAGAGCTGCTCACAGCCACTCAAGACGTGGGTGGGAATCAGTTTCAACCCTCAGCTCACCGTGAGTGACTCATTCCACGCGGGAGGACGCATCAGGAGTGACCCCAGTCCTCACTGATTTTATGCTGCATTGGATTGTAATTCCTCAGAGAGATTCCATCCACCCCTCGACAGTTAAATCACCAGCCAGGGATAACCACCAATACAACAGCAAATAATCTCCCTTGCATCCAGCCAGAAATATTCAATAATTTCCTTGAGGAATTGATTCCCTCAAGGTTGGAGGAATATGCAATGTGCAGATGAGCCTGCTTGCTTGCAGAGCAGCTAAGGTTTAAATGTCAACCGATTTCCTCAGTTGGAGTGGTGGATATCCATTGCCTGCACGTGATTGTAATTTCCTGTGTAGTGAGAAAAGCGTAATTTTCTGGGTGATCAACTTGAACCACTTTCACCCATTGATGTGAGTCATGCACCCAGACTGTGCCATCGTTTAGTGTCAGAGGTGGCCATGGGATTAGTCAATTTGTACATCGGTGTGTTCATACATTTATTTTCTTTATAGGACAAAGGTGGTGACTCAAGTACGATGTTTCTTTTCCATCTCCAATCGTATTGCTACCCCCATGTAACATCAAATTCATACTTCTTTAGTTATGAAAGGGCCTATCCATAAAGTATGTCACACTGGAGGGGGTGGTGGATGTCCATGGCTCCTATGCATTTCTATAAGAACAGCGCGGCAAAGGAGTGGGAGGTGTCCAGAAATGCATAAAAAGGGGTGACATGATTTATGGATCAGCCCAAAACCGATAGAGATTGAGGCATAGACAGAAGCCTTGTTGAGCATAGAACATGCCTCTAGAACCAGGTTACGTGAGTGACAGTAAGGTGTACCTGTCTCTGCATTATCTCCAACTACAGAACCAGATACCTATGCACCTTCACCCCCCCCCCCCAACCCCACACGCAACGCAGACTTTCCCAATACTACTCCTAGTGTCTTGCTCGTGTCTCCCTGGAGGGCGTGGTTGTCAGTGTTCCCTGTCAGGGAATTCTGTGAGATGCTACATTCCGATAGAGATAGCGCAGACAAAGAGACTGGTTGAATTGAACCTGCATTAGTCATAGTAGGATGGCAGAGGAAGTAGCATGTGTTTTATCATTAACCCTCTAAGGATTGCATAGGATGTAAACTGTAATGTGCCCATTGGTCGGCATGATGCATGAATACAGCCCTGCATGGTGAGGTTATTCACCAGGCCTTCATTCATCCATCATGCCGACCCTGCAGGATCGATACACTCCCACCCTGTTGGCATGAAGCAGAAATGTAGCTTTGGTTAGTAGACTAACGTACACTGAGAAAATATTCTTACTCACCTGAGTCTGTATCCAGACTCAGGCAATGTCGCCAAAATGAGTATGATTTGGGCCTCAGCCTGACCCTGGGATGGTACTCAGGCAGAGCCAGAGTATCATCCCAGGATCAGCCTCAGGATCTGCCAGAGTATCATCCAAGGATCAGGCTGAGTCTCAAATCATACTCATTTTGGCGACATTGCCTGAGTCTGGATACAGACTCAAGTGAGTAAGAATATTTTCTCAGTGTAGCATTCACGTATCACTCAGGCAAGTTAGGATACTGGTTTAAAGCATTATTCAGCCCTAAAGGGGATAACAACCTCAGCCCCCTCCCCCACCATTTCCATCTACCCGCTGCCAGCAAGCACCCCATCCCACTGTCTCCATCACCTTAACACTCATCTTCCTCACACACCCCAGCGTCTCATCCCTCCCTCACCATTTAATTTGGGGTGCTGCATTGTTGGCGTAGAGTATGGATATCTGTATTGTAATGTAAGCTTTATCACCTCCCTCCCCCCGCCCACCACAGTTCTCCCCACCACCCAGTTCCAGCCTTATGCTTTGAGTTGAATGGAGGTGCTCCACAATGAGGCACAATTGGTGGGTGAGGGTGCCGTGTCTGTGATGCTTCAGATTCAATGCTCTAGAAGATGATTAAAGTTTATTAATGCCCGATTTATAGCCTATATAGACTTGGTGTCTTTAATGAGCAATATGCAGAAAATGTCTCCTTAACTGAAGAGGTATTACGGGAATAGATGTGATCATTATGGAATGAAAAATGCAAGATCCTCAAATAAATTACAGCCATTCCACAGACAAACAAAAACGCTGGCTCTACATGGTCTATCCCTCATGCATGTAAGGGTGACATGGATCCTTTGTTTGTCTGGACTGTTTATAATATTAGCTTTTTTGCCCACTCACATTATCTTTTTATCAGAGCCCTGGTATCTTTGCATCTATTCACTCAGCCAAGCTTCATGAGTTGCCATCCAATTAGAAGTAATTCGTCGTCTTGAGTTCACTTCCGATTGTCCCTGGGTGCGCATGCGTATTGGGCCAGTGATCATGCGCAGTGATGCGCACATTCCTGCGGGCCGAACCCGTCTTTAACTGGGGGGGGGGGGGTATTCAGTCAAATCAATCATAGCAAAGATAGTCCAGGCACCTATGTTGCAGACAGATGTTGGTTGGATCTCAAAACTGAGGGACTATTGAAGCATATTACTATAGATTTGTATAGAAATGTATCAGCCATAACCTGGCCGGATCCCATGTATGCTAGACTATTAGGGGACGGATTATCAAGGTCTCCTTGTATATTGGATCATTCAAGGATTATATGCATGCCTACTGTCCTCAGTGTGTATCTCTTTTAAGTGATGTAAGGTGTTTTAACTACCAGAAAACATATTTCCTATGATTATAAACAGTTGTAAGCCAATACTCAAATCAAATAGTCATATTACCATTTATCGCTAATTTACAGGGCTATAAATTCAATATAATGGCCACAATAGGAGACCAATGCAGCTCAATCTGAATCTTCATGCCTTTCTCATGATCCTAGGCCTTACTTTACCTATGGTGACATGATACAAGTGTTGGTTGTTAGTTCAGGGATAGAAATGTACTGGAAATACCCATTTTTGGCTCCTGGTGGCCATATTGGATTTTTCGAAAAATTCAAAATTATGTTATTTTGACTTCTTGATTTTTTATTGTTGATATGAAGTACATTGTACATTTTTGATTATCCAAGAGTGACTAGATACCTCAGATGGGTAATATGGCATTAAAAATGAATTAATTAAATATCTTCCAACTTTTTAAATTCAGAGGGGGTGGTCAGGGGGTTAGAGTGTCCAAAATCAAAAACGAACCTCAGATTCTTGTTTCTCAAGATGAATAGCAGCTATTGGAGGTCTAACCTCCCCCCCCTACTTTAACGTCGTCCATCTCGCCTCGCTATCATCTCTCTTTTTCTCCCTTCCTCTCGATGGGAATGAATGACTAATCGAGGCAATAACCGAGAAAATGCTGGAAAATTATGATGCAGACCTAAATTACCCTGATCCGGGGTGGGGGACATCATGGACGGCTAGAGAATTGATAGATACATTTAACGGTATACAAAGGGCTTTAATAAAATGGTAGGGATATTGGATGCTATATGGTGCTATGGATTGGCCACTAGCTGGTCTGGAGCTGGTTCCTGCGACCTATACTGATGAGGTGGGACCAGCATGTCCCTGGACAAGGTACCCATCATGGTATGTCTTATCAGATTTGTTTTAGCTCAACCAGCGAAATTCAAGATGGTGGCTCAACTAGGCCTCCATACTGAGTCCTATAGTCAAAGCTCTGTGACATGCAGGGGGTTTCAACGGCTTGAAGCATGAATCTATTATCTAGCAGTAGACCCTTTGAAAAGTTTCATCTCTTTCAACACAGGTTCCCAAGGCGGGGACCAAGTAGAAAGGGACTCGATAGGCCTTGATGTTGGCAATGCTTCCCCAAGTCCCACTCTATCTAGAACTACACAGTAATCACAGAAGCGTGAAGCTCAAAAGATATTCAATTAATCTTATTATGAGGGAGCTGTAGGGTTAACGTTCAAACCTGGTGTTTGATAGAAATGAAAAGGGGGAGCATCTTTAGAGAAACATATTTATAATGGAACAAATGATCAATTTAAGGATTTCAGCCACTCACTGGAAGCATTTCCTGTGTAGTCACAGACATCAGTGGTCGTAACAGTCTGATAAAGGTGAATGCCCTCTCAAAAAGTCAGTTACACAGGGAGCCTGAGTCGATCACTGCACCAAGGGCATGTGACGACCAAAGTCGTCTACCTATCTTGTTGTTGTCATCTGACTGGTTCTAACTAGTTTTACACCACCCCTAAGGTATTTATTCCCGCGGTAACGACAGGGATTCGTCAGCAGCAGATAGAGGTTATATTTTGGGTGGTTGAGTAAAGAGAGGCAATGTTGAATGGAGATCAGAGGGTTAAAGGCAGGAGAAGGGTCTTCTTGTTCAACCGGAAGGAACTCTCTAGCGGGGCGCATGATTTGTGGGTACCGCGACGCACGCGCCCGAACGTTCACCACGTAGAGGAAAACGAGGCTAACGAGACGCGGTTGCTATGGTGATTCATCAGCTGTGAGAGGGCCCGGATGTGAGGGGATTTCATCCTGCGTGTGCAGGCCGGAACCGCCGTGCTCACCAGGCACAGTCCTTGTGCCATAGTCATGCTAACCAGCACTCTGTAGTGGAGGGTTGCGTATACATGAATAGGGTTATGTACAAGTAGACCTCTCTGATTGTGGAGTGAGGAATACAACAATACCAGAAGCAGTAGATAATAGTAGCAGCAACAGAACAACATAATCAGTAATAACAAAAATAGTGCCACAACAACATGATAACAGAAACGCCATATGATCAGGTCCATATGGAAAACAAAAAGCTATCCCGGCCCACCCATCAGGAGAAAAGATAGTACCATGAAATCCGACCCAGATTTTCCACAGTTTCCATTTATTTTGCAAAGCCACGTAAGTTGAAAGAATCTAGTCGATGTGGGGCTCTAAAAGCCGAGGTCGGGGACGTTAATGGGTGTTAGTAGTGCAAAGCACTGGAGGAAAGTGGCATAAATCCCTCTGTTAGAGCCTCCTGGTTACGTCCGCCTGGCTGGGCCCAAGTCACAGTGAAGTCCAGGGGAAATCGAATCGGGGGAAGCTGCAGTCCGCCATGTCACTGGCTCAAGTCCATTCTGGATCAATTTTGTGGAATGATTTCATCGACGGTCTCTAAAGTTTACGTCCGGATGACCTCAGGGCACCGTTTTGTAGACCTCCCGATGCCTTTACTCTGCATTTGTCCCTCTGCTTGGCGAGTTTAGGGCCAATTTCATGTTTTCTTTTTATCCTCAGACCTTATGTTGGTGCCTTTACCTTGGTAAACGCATTTTTGGTGCTTTCAAATTTAGGACCAATATAATGCTGCACGATGGTGAAGAATTTTAGTCACAATGTGAAGTAGAGACTAGGTAGAGATGCGTTCAGTGCAGTATGGCCAAGCTGTGGTAATGGGGCACTCCACTCTGGGGTCAATACAGGTTACCATTACAGCCCTAGTTTGGTATCTATAAAACAGAATATGAAGCCTTGGTCAAT
Organism: Acholoe squamosa; assembly: GCA_949317995.1. Lineage (NCBI taxonomy): Eukaryota > Metazoa > Annelida > Polychaeta > Phyllodocida > Polynoidae > Acholoe > Acholoe squamosa. Next base: position 54,394,681 of record OX439047.1, read on the forward strand.
TTTCTGACTATTCTTAACTTATCTATATTTGCTGTCTATCTGCGTACTTGTGACTGGAGCATTGCTTCTGCAGAGGTTTCGTGGGACATCCTCAATTCAAGAGAAACTGCACAGTTTCCATGCTTGCATTTAATCATAAGCATGAGACAAACTACAGGTACTGGCATGCTTGTACATGACATTGTTTAGACAAAATATCCCTTTTTAATCGTATGCCAATTATGATCTTTTTAACTCACTATCATAAATTCCTCTTCTATATGTACATGCCAAAAACACAATAACAATGTAAGTGTCCAGGAGCTTCATATAGCAAGTGCAATACGAGCACCTCACTCCTGGCATCATTTAATGATTTATGAGCTGCACATGATGTATTCTCTTTAGGTCCATGTTCCTTGATGCATCATACCAAACTTTCCAGAATGCATATTATAACCATGTAAAGGTGGCATGGGCTCGCCAGGTCTGCATTCATGCAATAGGCCGACATGATGCAGCATTGTACTACATGTCCCTTAAAGGGGTGAACCCACCACCAGCTCATCACCTGCTCACAGTCCATCCTGTGAGCTGCTCCTGGAGTCCTGCCAGGTGTGTGTTAGTGGTCATGTAGGCGGCTGTTGTTCGTGCATTTTAGATTCTTACAAACACACAAACCCCACCAGCAGACTGTACATGTTGTATACATATGACCTGCACGGACAGGCAGCATGCAGTGTGAGCGGTGGTTGGAGAGTGCCTACTGTAGTGGTGGTAGAAGAGCTGGAGAGCAGCTCAAAGGGAGTTGTAGCCTTGTAGAACTTTATCAACCCTTTGATGATGGCATGATGTCCCAAACCACGCGCCACCTTTACCTCCGGGAATTGTTTGATGCATTATAATGACCCTTTGATTTGAAACAACCTTGGTGCGTTTGCATGATGCATGATATATGCAATATTGCACATACTGTTTGGTATATCAGTTGTAGTGGTTTCAGAGCATCTTTTTACAAATAGTCTAACTGGCTTTCATAACAATTTGAAGGCTATTTTATCGTCAGATCTATTGAAATAAGCCCCTCAAATGGGATAAGTAGTGGGGTATTCCCAGCAGTTCAGTACTTTCTATGACCTCAACTGTCAATAAATAAAGAAACCTTGTATTCTTTCCTGACCATTGGCTAACCATAGTTACAGCAGATTTCTAGGTTCACAATGATATACTTGTAGGTCATGTTCAGCCATATACATAGTTTATAAATGTACATGTATAGCCACTGCATGTATTGGTACATATCTACTACTATACATATTCATCGTATTTGTGCATTGACACTTTGCCAGAGTCGTCGGATTATTCATGCATAAAGCACGCAACATGTTATATCAGAATTGCATTATACGATGTATATGAGGCATAACTGAACATATTGTAAGCGTAATGCTGCGTCACCTCAGGGCCAGCTAGTCCAGTTGGAGCAGAAAATGTAATAGGCATAGAGCGAATGCTATAGGTCGTTTCTTCACTGTTCATGCTGCCATTTTATTTAATTTCTCACTCAAAGTTCTTTCTCTCCATACCAAGTACCCTTGGCAGGTCATTGATATCTCCTCTCCATGTGTACAATGAGTAGGGTACATCCCATCCCATTGCTGGCTACCTTCAGAGCCGCCCAATGCCTCTACCCCGCCCAACAACATGAGCGTTTCGCTGGTGACGGCAGTAATTGTATTTACCCGGCAGTGTGGGACAGGGAGGCCGGCTACCAGCGGCGTATGGACTGGTCAGTTTGGGTATAATCTTGTTGTGGAGGCTCAATTCGGCCAATTACACCACTTTATGTCGAACGTCGACAAGCCAGGCGTCACAGAGGACCAGTGGGGAATGGGTGGAAGTAGTGGAGGGAGAGTGGGAGGGCTTAGGGTAGATAGGGTGGGATTACGAGGGTATAGACCATGTTATTCTAATACAACCCTCTACCCTTGGTATCTGAGGTTAAGGAAAAAGGGATAAACCACAGCATATGACCTGAAATGGAATAGGCATTAGCGAAGCAGTAAAGAGAGCCCTTTCAGCATTGGCAAGGACAAATATATTGAACGTGTACTGGTCTATGCTTTATTACATAGATTAAGCACCACCGTTTTAATGTAGATTATAATACAAGTACCTGTTTCAGTAAGTACACCAACACTTGTTCATATCATATACATGTATCTCCCTATACCCTGAAGCAACTGTAGGCTGCCCCCTGGAGCACCTTTGTGGCTGGTACTGGTGTTCCTACTCCCTGGGCTGTATACTGGAGCTACCCCCTGCAGGGACCTAGAGTTTAGTAGTGGCCAGCTGTCAAGGCTGTCCACTGTAGACAGGTTTGACAGCCTCATCAGGACCAGGAGAAATAGACTTAAAGTCGGCCCTAACCACAATCCTCTAAACCCATTTCACTTTGAAGCACACCCAGATGAGTGTTTGTGACATGATGTTGGCAAGAACTTCAAAACAGAACAGCATAGGAATATATGTAGACACTGCAATATTAAAAGGGATGGGAGGTGGATTGGCTGTATTATCATATCTAGAGTTTCAAAGATCTGCTATCCGATCTGGTTTAGAAGTATACAAATAAAGGCGCCCCTAGATAGGGGCGGGGCCTGGGTCTTTGGTGTCCATTGTGCACTGTACAAGAATTTATGAAATGGGAAGAATAGATTTTGTCCCAGGTATCATAAGAGTTTGATTAATAACAAGTAAGTTCTTGCTAGAACATCAATTCTGTATCTACTCTTAAAGGCCGTGTCTCTGGACTACTGATATGCCAACCCTCTGGGGGCAAGTCGTATATCTATTTTTAAATTTGCCAATGGCTTTGCCCTAGCACTTCAATTGAATGAGAACAGATTTCTTGATCCATTATACAATACAGACAGTTTAAGTGAACAACCACCTCCCCACTCACTAGTTTAACAACGAGTTAACGACTCCTCTTGGGCATGCGCATACATCCTCAAGTACTGCCGGAAGTCACGTGACCTTAAACCATATGCATACATACAACAGCAGCGGGAGCGAAATGATATAAGCCTCCATCCCAAAGAAGGCAGAGACAATAAAGAGGCCATTTCTTCTGCGCGACTGAATTTTCCTCCCCGGCAACAAGTAGTTTATTGTCTTATTTAAAAAAAGGGGTAAATAAGTTGCTGTTCTCATCATCTTGTGTACCAGATAACGCCTGTTTGATGGTGTAGTCTGCTGACTATGTCACCTATGAGGTAAAAAAGTCTCCAGGAGGTGAGGCAACAGGGCAGTCAACACAGCTCCACGGTCACATCTATCTAACTGACAGCAGTAGAAGGACTCGCCGAAAAAAAGGTTGGGAAAAGAGTAGGAAAGATTTACGTAGTGTACAATTGTGACATGAAGCGTATAAACCACGTAAATCAAACCGCACTCAATCCAAAGTAAGGATTTACAGACTCCAGAGCTAGTCTTTTCTCTGAATGCCATATGTAACATCAGATTAAACAAAAGAAGTAGTAAGGACCTGGAGAGGATCGGTGGTTGATGAGGCCAAGGACGGTAGGGTGCATACAGCTCTTGTGAGGTGAAGAAAAGCTCCTTTCTTCTTGTTTCCTTTTTCTTTTTATATTGTCTCAGAGCAGTTTCTGTCACCTTAAATTCTATCACACATGAGGGGTAAAGCTGGGAGGCAGGTCAGGTCGTTGGGTTGGTTTTTACCCCCAGTTTATCATTGGGCTTAAGGGAGGTTTTCGGCCACCAGTCCTGTGGCTTATAGCCTGATGAATAGTGCTGTCGGCTTGCTATGTAAGGTGAGGGACTGCGGCTGGGTGCTGCACACCCTGCCTTTCACAAAGTTAGGAGAGACTTCTCCAGTCTGGCCTCACTCCTAAATAACAACTCCATTAGGGATCCAACGGCTGAGGCTTTATTTAGGAGCCAGTACCAGGAGGTTATGTATGTGGGTTAAAATTGAACCAACTGGAAGTTCCTGAATGGTGTAAATGTATTGAGTGTGGAGGGATCAAATATGGATTTAGGTTCCAAAGGTCTACAGTTGTGCATGTGAAAATGGGCCAAGTTGGTTTCCCTATACAGAGTCTATATAGTATGGGATATTTTTTTAAAGGTTCAAGTCTTTTCATGGGAGCGGAGGTATGCCTTGTATATATACTCACTGTCTAGGGGTAACATCTTCGGTGCAGTTCACCCTGGGGCCAGACTAGAAAGAAAAAAACTTCAGCTTTGGGCACAGCCTACATTCACCTTATAAACTACCAGTGTATACAATACCTCCATTCACTCCAGTTTCTTTCTCATTTCAGTGAAAATTATGTGCAAACACAGGTGTATGAAAGACATTTTGAGAAGTTGTCCCTCGTCCGCCCCCTCTTGCAACTTATTAAGGCATCCTATTACTCATACAGGATCCTTTGGTGGTCCCTTCCAATCGTTATTTTAAACGATATAGGCATAGTTCTGGTTTGGCACACAGTAGTAGGAATGTATCCAAGATGAACTGAAAGACACATCGATGACTATTAGATGTGAAATTTAAGATCTTAAAGAAGCCGAAAGTTATTACATTAAGAACATTCATGAGTGTTCTTTTTTGTTTAACATAAACCCTCCCAAGGGCCCTGTGAATGAAGAAAATGGCCCCTGTGTTGCAGATGAATCTATAAACTACTGAGAGACTTAAGATGTAAACTATTGCTTTTATCTAGTCCTTCCACGAGTAGGCACACAGTCATTATACAAAGACAAAGCAATGTCAACTACATCAAATAAACATATCCCTCAGTTTACATAAAGAAGGAGTTGACTCGTGCGATCAATCTTGTTGTCATATTGATCCACCTTCAGGTCCTTGAGTCACCAGTTAAGGGCCACATAGTGTTTGAATTCTCTATGTCTATTGTTTGTCATGATGCATGGATGAAGCCTTGGTGAGTTACTCACCAGGGCTACATTCATGCATCATGCTAGCATTTTGGCTGATGCACTCCTGATGGGGTCTATATGATGCTTCCACGCAGCCTTAGTCAGTAGAGTCGCTAGCTCTACATTGATGCATTATGATGGATGCAACTTAAGGCCTCAAGAGGCATTTAAAGGCTTGAGTCGGGTATACATTAGTAATACACCTACTTCCTCCAGATCCTCTCACATATTGATACAGCAGCTGGAGGTAAGGGTGTGTGATGGCTGGATTGTAGGAGGTGAGGAAGACATTGATCAGTGCCACCCTCCTCTAAAGTGTTCACTCTGTGTGAAATGGGGACTTAGTGAAGGGGGTGTGATCGGCCATTAGAATTATAGGTGTGTAGATATGCTATTAGAACTATGGGTGTGTAGATAGGCCATAAGAACTATAGGTGTGTAGATATACCATTAGAACGAACTATAGGTGTGTAGATATGCTATTAGAACTATGGGTGTGTAGATATACCATTAGAACGAACTATAGGTGTGTAGATATACCATTAGAACGAACTATAGGTGTGTAGATATGCTATTAGAACTATGGGTGTGTAGATAGGCCATAAGAACTATAGGTGTGTAGATATACCATTAGAACGAACTATAGGTGTGTAGATATGCTATTAAAACTATAGGTGTGAAGATAGGCCATTAGAACTATAGGTGTGCAGATATACCATTAGAACTATAGGTGTGTAGATATACCATTAGAACTATAGGTGTGTAGATATGCTATTAGAACTATGGGTATGTAGATAGGCCATAAGAACTATAGGTGTGTAGATATACCATTAGAACTATAGGTGTGCAGATATACCATTAGAGATGTAGATGTGCAGATAGGCCATTAGAATTATGGGTATGTAGATAGGCCATTAGAACTGTAGATATGTAGATAGGCCATTAGAACTATGGGTGTCAAGATAGGCCATTAGAACTATGGGTATGTAGATAGGCCATTAGAACTATGAGTATGTAGATAGGCCATTAGAACTATAGGTGTGAAGATAGGCCATTAGACCTGTAGATATGTAGATAGGCCATTAGAACTATAGGTGTCAAGATAGGCCATTAGAACTGTTGGTGTAGATAGGCCATTAGAACTATGGATGTGTAGATAGGCCATTAGAACTATGGGTATGTAGATAGGCCATTAGAACTATGGGTATGTAGATGTGCCATTAGTACTATATGGGTGTGTAGATATACCATTAGAACGAACTATAGGTGTGTAGATATGCTATTAGAACTATGGGTGTGTAGATAGGCCATAAGAACTATAGGTGTGTAGATATACCATTAGAACGAACTATAGGTGTGTAGATATGCTATTAAAACTATAGGTGTGAAGATAGGCCATTAGAACTATAGGTGTGCAGATATACCATTAGAACTATAGGTGTGTAGATATACCATTAGAACTATAGGTGTGTAGATATGCTATTAGAACTATGGGTATGTAGATAGGCCATAAGAACTATAGGTGTGTAGATATACCATTAGAACTATAGGTGTGCAGATATACCATTAGAGATGTAGATGTGCAGATAGGCCGTTAGAATTATGGGTATGTAGATAGGCCATTAGAACTGTAGATATGTAGATAGGCCATTAGAACTATGGGTGTCAAGATAGGCCATTAGAACTATGGGTATGTAGATAGGCCATTAGAACTATGAGTATGTAGATAGGCCATTAGAACTATAGGTGTGAAGATAGGCCATTAGACCTGTAGATATGTAGATAGGCCATTAGGACTATAGGTGTCAAGATAGGCCATTAGAACTGTTGGTGTAGATAGGCCATTAGAACTATGGATGTGTAGATAGGCCATTAGAACTATGGGTATGTAGATAGGCCATTAGAACTATGGGTATGTAGATGTGCCATTAGTACTATATGGGTGTGTAGATATACCATTAGAACGAACTATAGGTGTGTAGATATGCTATTAGAACTATGGGTGTGTAGATAGGCCATAAGAACTATAGGTGTGTAGATATACCATTAAAACGAACTATAGGTGTGTAGATATGCTATTAAAACTATAGGTGTGAAGATAGGCCATTAGAACTATAGGTGTGCAGATATACCATTAGAACTATAGGTGTGTAGATATACCATTAGAACTATAGGTGTGTAGATATGCTATTAGAACTATGGGTATGTAGATAGGCCATAAGAACTATAGGTGTGTAGATATACCATTAGAACTATAGGTGTGCAGATATACCATTAGAGATGTAGATGTGCAGATAGGCCGTTAGAATTATGGGTATGTAGATAGGCCATTAGAACTGTAGATATGTAGATAGGCCATTAGAACTATGGGTGTCAAGATAGGCCATTAGAACTATGGGTATGTAGATAGGCCATTAGAACTATGAGTATGTAGATAGGCCATTAGAACTATAGGTGTGAAGATAGGCCATTAGACCTGTAGATATGTAGATAGGCCATTAGAACTATAGGTGTCAAGATAGGCCATTAGAACTGTTGGTGTAGATAGGCCATTAGAACTATGGATGTGTAGATAGGCCATTAGAACTATGGGTATGTAGATAGGCCATTAGAACTATGGGTATGTAGATGTGCCATTAGTACTATATGGGTGTTTAGATATGCTATCAGAACTATGGGTTTTGAGTTTCAAAAGGTTATTACTGGCCACAAATCATATATGACAATGAGTTCTTCATTATGACCAACTACAGAAGAAAGATAATAATCACGTTAAACAGAAAAAGGAGAAAAATAGCCACATCCATAATTATGAATGCACTCAATACACCTGCAGACCTACACAATACACGTTATGATGAATTAAAATTTATTCCAGAAATAAATGAGCTACCTTAGTCAGATAGCACCATGTGTTTAATATATGTCTCATGATAGCAACATTGACAATATTTTATAATGGCTCAACCACAAGCATTTTAATAGGCAGACATTAGTCCCACTAGGACTACATTGTGTTTTATGCCGTGGAGTTTGTTGCTCCATTGTCCTGCAGACAGCTCCAGGTCTGAGACCCACTCATGTGTGTCCGTCCATTGATCTGCCTGTCCCTGTACGGCCTGTCAGCTGGTCCTACATGAACCACATCAATGCTGTGATTAATAGCTTTGTTTTGTGGTTATCCGTCTTGGTTATATTATGGCAAATCAATGTGGTCCTGTTGATGCTGCTGCCTCAGGTCTGAATAATCCATGTCTAACTGGGTTTTGTCTCTGTGAGCCATTTGTGAGTTGCTCATAATTTAGGTGGGGAGTTACTCACATTTACTCCGTGTACATGTAGTTATCTCTTGGTTTTATTTACCATCTAGTCAACGATTGGTTGACTAGATCTATGGTAGTGCCAAACTGGTTAGAAGGCACAATATCTTCACCGCAAAAGTACTTGGAGACCTGACTGAGGATTCTAACAAAGAGAAATTCTTCTATGTTATGGAATGTCTTTTGCTGATAAAAAAAAATGTTTAAATCAGCATTCACCCCTAAATCACACAAGTTCCGAACTCATCTCCATGGTGCAGATATCAACAGAGGAAATCCATCACCCCCGCCCATCCTCCACGTAAACATCCATGGCAGCCCCCTCTGGATATCAATTCGATGGCATTATTCATTCGCTTAATCCCCTGTTTTAACATCCATTTTGCATACTGAATATCTATCAAGCCCACACCGTTTATCTCACAAAGCCTGAGAAAATTTGGGAGCCTCCTTGATAATTACCATATCATTTGTGTGCACCATATTTCTTTGTAGGGGTAGTGCATAGATTTGGCTTTTTATACCTTTTACGACAAGGTTGTGTGTAGGGTTTGTATTCAGTACACTGAAAACATGGAAGATCTGAAACTAGTCAGCGGTGACCACTTTAGGTCCTCAAGTTGACGATACCTAAAACTACAACTTTAGGTAGTCAAAATGACGCCTTTAGGTCATCATCCTGACGACCTAAGTTATCAGAATGACGACTCTGTACTGTCAGTATTGTCATCCTGACGACTCAGGTCACCGCTGACTAGTTTCCGATCTTCCAGGTTTTCAGTGTATTATGTAGGCCAAATGTTCAGTTGTCCTGTGTATGGTGTGCCTACAGTACCTTGTAGAGCATGGGTTCTGTAGTGTTGTATTTTTTTCATGCAGTCTAACTAGGCCCACACTCAGTGGGTGGGTACATCATCTTGATTTTCGCTGACTGTGACACTTTACATCAGGATCAGCCACAGTCCCATTTGGAACCTGTAGGACAGGCAATCTAAGTAGGGCTCATCCTACTATACCGTATAGGGCAGAGACTCCCTCTGTGTAGGGGTTGGCTTCATGTGATGATGGCTTCTGCCTCATCATCAGTTACGGAGCTGTCATTGGGGGTGGAGGATACATGTTGTCCACAGAAATATTTTTCCAGTGCCCTTTCCCTATCTACAATCTACATATATCTCCATATGCTAAAAATAGATCCCCTATAGATTAGAGGGATTACGTCGACACCAGCCAACACGCCAAGCGCCGATTGATTTAGAGCCATCCGATGTGGGACACTCGCCTATATAATAGGCACAGCCGGCGACGGGGATGGCGAAAATGGGGCTCCGCGAAATTTGCTGGCAATTGCTAGAAATCAATAAGGACACGGTGACCTACATACGGCAGGCATTGTCTGGTCCTGACGCCCCCGGCACCAAGGACGGTACCAGCGACAGGGTGGGCGATATTGGGGGATTTTAGGGGTTGATAGGAGGGATGGGGGAGTGTGAGTTATGTCTACAGTTGTAATGCATCTTGAATGTGGGTTGTGGTGGGTTTGGTAATCTGGAATAATGGTTGAGATAAGGGTGTGAGGTTTAGAACTTGAATGACGGGAGTGATCATGATGACATAATACTTGCATAGGCATGTGTATTTTCTATATACACAGCGATGGAAGTCCTCAGGGTCTTCCCCGATTTCAGGCATTTTAAAGTTGCAAAGACTATTCCAAAGACCTGTACATTGCTATGCAAATCTACGTTAAAGGTGTTGTGATAGATCAGTTCAAGGCTTTCTGTGCTCATTCAGTCGCTTTCACCTATGTATGCATCATTAAAATAGCAGTTTATGTTTTAGGATGAGAAGAGCGATTGAAGGGGTTGTACTTGGACAGTAAAGGTTCTCTTTATTCATATCTTTATGTTAGGTTAATAACCAGTATAGAATATTATACCTCCATCTCACAGTGACTGGAACCTATAACACTGGGAAGAAGTGAAACCATTGTGTTCCTCCAGTGATAAAGGATGGCTAGTGTTTGGGTGGTGGGACTGGAGTACTGGAGGAGACGGATAGGCAATGTGAAGGGCACAATACTGGGGATATCACATAACCATCAATGAAGCCTGGGGATCTGGGTCTTGTCCTGCACTGTGGGGGCTGCAGCAATTCACTGTGCAGATATGTATTGGAATAGTCTTGTTTTATCCACTGTATTGCACTACAAAAAAGGAGAAACCATAGACGTGGTAGCACCCATGGTTATGTATACAAAGGCTCTCCTGGGATGGCCGATACATACACATACTGTTGCACATTAATGTCTAGGAAGACATTGATTTCCAGATGAATCGATAAATGTGAGATCGTTATGAGTGGCACGAAATGCTGCCTTAATAGCTGAAGTAATGAATGTGCTAATGTAATATCGACAAGATTGTGGCAAGAAGATTGCCACTTGGATATTATGTATAAAATCAGGTCTGTGTTAAATTGGAAAAGAGATGTTGGCGTAGAGTTATTATGATTGCCTGTCATGAGTGAGAAACATGTGCAAAGTTGACTTTCTTTTACCAATTTTTGACCAATATGTCAAATTCTCTGCACACATTATATGCCTAGAGCAACCTTTCTGCCATCATCATGTCGCCCTATTGAGGCCTGCTCTGCTCCACTCTGGTACAGCAATTGGAGAAAAATACAAGTAAATTTAAGTATAAAATGCCTGGCCTACTCAGGAACTGTTAAGGCTTTCTGGAACCACCCAAACCACTCTACAAATCAGTAGTAGCTATCAGGGACCATTTCTCTGGGGCAGCAATTGAAGCTAACAACGCGGGAGGCATTGGGAGGAGGCTCACCATTAGGGTTAATTCCTTTGGATGGATGTGAGCTAAAAAGAGAGCTTGTTCTGAGCAGATCACTGAATAACTCAATAGTGCTCAAAGACTCACAATTGCTGGTGAGTGATTTTTCCTGCTGGTAGCTCGGGTAGCATAACCAGGCCTGCAGGAGGTTTGGGGAGAGGAGGTCGCTGAGCAGAATTCGTGGTTAACCACAATATGGTTTTATAAAATCGTTGGGCCCAATATCTGAATGGATGTTATACTATTACAGAACTGTTAGAACTGAGGATGGTTTATGTGTGGTTCTGGCATGTAACGCAAGCATGTTAGATGGGGAATGTAGATATGGAGTTTCACTGT